>CM027125.1:35628680-36290157 GCA_015476505.1 Urochloa ruziziensis | reverse complement strand
TAGGCTTCATGGTATGCCATTGCTCTTGTAAAATATCTTATAAGCCTGACTTGTTCTTATTCAACACTAACCCCTTTATTTGCGAAGTTGTCATGTGAACTGTATTATTGCAAGTGCCTCTTGAAGCTTCCTCAACTTCGTCTGGTTGAGACTCCTAGAGTATTTCAGTAGTCGACTCATCTTTAATTTCTTAGTAGGCACCTTCACAATCACACCCTCAAGGATGTTTTTCTCTAATATAGTGATGGTGAAGTTCTAGGTGTTTGACCCTTGCATGGAAGACATTATTTTTAGGCGTATAGAGGGATGGTGAAGTTCTAGGTGTTTGACCTTTGCATGGAAGACATTATCATGTACAGTCCAAAGTTCATAATTCTCCTCTTCAACTTTTGTAGCCTCACATTGGGATAATGGGATCCATCGGGGTAGAGATAGGTTCACAGTCAAGCAATCCATACCTATATAGAAGGTCTTTGGCATATTTCCCAAAAAAAAAAAAAAAAAAAAAAAAAAAACTTCTCCATGCTCTGCATAGAATCCAAGGAAGTGCTTCAACTCTCCAAACTCGCTCATATGATGATGGGCATCTACGCGTACAGCATGTAGTCATGTACACGGTATTTAACGTTGACATATGTACCTTGCTGGGAAGAGTTCATGTGGTCTGCTGTGCTGTCACCTCTGCTCATCATAATGCAAACTGATATTGAGCTCAAGTAATGCAAAGTGATATTGAGCTCATATTTACTATGTCTCGGACATGGATTTTTCCATTAGATCTTAGTGTCAATGCTTGTGTACATGCCTACTACCGTACTAAAATTTCAAAATTCCCTATATGCTATCCAAAAACTTGTGATCCGTCATGTGCCACTGTTTCAACTTTTCACCCACCTTTGCCACACTGCCGTCAACTTTCAGAGTAGAGCCTATTTTGTTGGGTTCCAAGTTTTGCCCAACTAAAATCAAGGCATCTAATAATATTTTGTCTCCCTTCACCTCCTAGCATCTAATGTGTCTTGGAGCAGAGTTGGCTGCAACTAAATGCGGCCAGGCACAACAACAGCAAGACGGGCACTGGAAATCGAAAGATTGTGTCATCGACAAGAATTTGAGCTCGATTCAAGGTCCGAGAACTGGCCAAGGGACAAGTTCTTTCATTTTCCGCATCCGACGAGCGTACTGCAGAGTGCAGACGTGTGGGTCTCGAACTCTTGAGAAAGGCTTCAAGCTGAAAAGAAAAAAAAACTGATAAGGGGTATGAGCGGCGCCGTGGCTGAGGTGAAGGATGGTGGTCACGAACCTGTGTTGCAAAGAGGGACAAAAATTCTCACATGGAGCAAGAGCATTAGACACGTCCTTTGAAACTTAAGCGAGAACTCGTTCCACATCAATTGTTCCTCTAACACTTAGGGCTAATTTTTACTCACAACATTTGGCCATTCATCTTATTCAAAAAGTTATTACAAAAATACAAAAAGATATATAAATCATGTTTAAAATCCCTTTAATAATAAAATTAGCAGGAAATAAAATAAATGATAGTTATATTTTTTGTATTTTTTAGATAAGAAGAACGGTCAAATGTTAATATTAAAAAATATTTTGATACAAAACTAGTATATGATTCAAGTCGGCGATATTGGTTTCACATTTGGCTCGACATGCTAAGCACCGTTTTGCTCGAGCTTGAGCGCTAGTAGCCTAGTAGTCGTGGATCCATTGCTCAATCAGATGGATGGCACGTACCAATAACGCTCATATTGGATATGAGAATCGCCCCGACGTACTCACTAACGACCACAAGTTTATTAGCCTTGGCAAGGTTGGTGTGTTGGTTTAATTCCAAAAAATATAACTTTTTTTAGAGGATCGAAAAAATATAACTGGAAGGGTTTACTGTTATGCGCAACGAGGAGGCCGTCGCAGCAGCAGACAGGAGGGCCCACATTGCCGCCGCTATCTCGGGAGAGGAGGAGGGGGGCGCCTAGGGCGGCGCCCTCGGCCAGGAGGGGCGCGCCACCCCCCCCCCCCCCCCCCCCCCACGTCGGGCCCACCGGCACCTACCATATCGAGTCTTAGGAGTCCAAGTTAAGTTAGAGTCTAGATTTGGTTAGTTGAGATTAGGAATCAATTGTTAGGAAAGGATGGATCCCGATCTATAAGGAATCCAATCCAATAGTTACCTTAGAGATTAAGTCAGAGTCGATATATAATGCTAGGAGTTGTACCCAGATCAATAAAGAAATAATTAAGGGATAACTCCCAATTATTCTCAGCTCTCCCCCTCTCCTCCCTGCGCCGCCGCCCCCCTCTGCCCCTGCGCCAGCTCCGCCGCCGCCACCGCCCCTCCTAGGGCGCGCGGGTTCCCCCACCCCCGCTTCCGCCTTACACCTGGTATCCAGAGACCAGGCGATCCGATGGGCAAGCAATCTGTGGAAAGCATGGCCGCCAAGCTTGATCTAATCCTCGCGGGTTTGGCCAAGCTCAACTCGGACATGAAGACCTTGGAGACCCGCGTTGACAGCCTAACGGCCGAACACCCCACCCTTGACGCCATGGCCGACTGAGGCTAGGCGCCAGCAGCTAGAGGAGATAGCTGTTCGCGACGAGATCAAGCGGGCACAAATGGAGGCCGCCCGCAAGATCCTCGCCGAGAAGATAGAGACCGCAGCTTCCTTCGGCTGCACAGTGGTGGCTAATGCAGCCGCCAAGGTGGCCAAGGCACTACAAGAGATCAACGACGGCACCGTCGCTCCGCCGTGCCTCATCACGGCCAACGCGGACCACATCGACATCTCGCAGCAGGTGCACATCTACTCCAGCGGCCACGATGACACAACCATGGAGATGAGCAGAGCTTCTCCACCCCTAGCGCTTCCCGAGCCCTACGACACCACGCTCGGCGCTACCAGCCACACCGACGTTTCGTTGAGTGCGCTGTTGGCAAACCCGGAGGGAGCCGTCGCCGGATGGAGAACCATGCTCTTGCCCGGCACAGTCTCAGGAGTGGGAGCTCGCGTCCTCGTCGACTCTGGCGCGACCCACAACTTCATCGACCTGGGCTTCGCCCGCGACGCCGACATCACAGAGCGCCGCGCAGACGTCACCTTCACCATAGGTGATGGTTCGTGCGTACAGAGCCGCGGCTTATGCCATGGAGTGCTACTCCGCCTGGATCGTGAGGAGTTCCCGATCGACGCATACTTGGCCAACCTCGACGGTGACACCGACATCATCTTGGGCACACACTGGCTCGCTTCTCTCGGCCCCATCACATGGGATTTTTCTACTCTGACCATGACTTTCAGGAGAGGAGATAGAGCGGTACGCTTCGACGCCGTTCTCCAGCCACCACCCCTGCGGGCGATCCCCCAAGGGCCACCGATGATGCTAGCCCTACCTGCACCACAAGGGACGACGACAGTGACAACAGCTACTACGCCGCAAGCAGCGGCAACTCCAGGGACTTCAGCAGCAGGAGGCGCCCCAGGGCGCCACCCACGGCGCCTCAGGAGGAGGCGCACCACACAGGCTCGCCGTCCGTAAAGGGGGCGACGACCCAGGAGACCTCCCAGGCAGTCTCACCGACACCGGCAGCTCCACCAGCAACTTCACCTACACCGGCAGCTTCGCTTACGCCGGTAGCTTCATCTACGCTGGTAGCTTCACCGACACTAGCAGCTACACCGACAATGACATCTACGCAAACTCGGAAGACAGCGGGAGTGACCGCTGCATCAGGAGGAGGAGCGGGCGCACGGCAGGTGGCGCCACGAGTCCGGGCGCCAGGGGCAGCGGCGCAGGTGGCGCCCACCTCTCAGCCGCCCATAGGTCCGAGGACAGCTCCACCTCGTCGCCGATGGACGATGGCCTTGTCAGTTCCGCGTGCCGTTCCCACATTGGCAAACGCGGAGCGTCGCCACGACAACGCCTTCGACATGGTGTCTCCGCGTCTAGCGGTGTTCGACGACATCAGGACAGTGGTAAGTGATCAGCATGAGCTCTCATCTATCCGCAGGGCGATTGAGTCTCATCAGACAGCTACTGCATGGACACTAGACGACGGCGTGATCTTGTTCGACACCAGGATCTACTTACCAGCGTCGTCAGCTCCACTACGTCCTCTAGTGACGACACTTCTGGCCATGAGAGATTGGAGGAGGCTGCGCTTGCTCGCGATAGGAGGACACACTCTGGGGTCTATATCCTCCGTACCAGCACTTCCAGCTACTATGCTCCTGGCAGAGGAGCCTCGCCAGCACCAGCAGATTGACTTGCTCTTCGTCGACCTAGCAGGGGTCGAATTTGTGGTAGTGGGAGATGTGACACTACCTTTCTCGACTGAGCCTCAGTTACCAGTGATGTTGCCGCTCCCCACAGACGCGTCGACAGTTCTTTTTTGCCGCATATTAGACTTGACGGCAGTTCGGGTAAGGCCACGTGCAGCTTTCATGATTAGAGCTCCTACAGTTATACTACCACATGCAGATCTGGAGGCTCATGTCTTTCACACAGTACCAGGGTGGCTCAGATGACATATGACGCAGGTATTCCGAGATAATTGGTAGCAGCGCCGGCATCACCGGCAATACGACAGGGAGATTCCTTTGAGTCAGCCAGAGAGCACATTTGGCATGGCTTCATCGGGAACTTGAGATACTACTTCCGCATCCGCCTAGACAGCACGCGGCGGAACTTGATGCCGTCACTGCCCGTGGGAGAGCTACATGTGATGATTTCGGCACAACAAGGACCAGGAGCACCAGGTGTTGAGAGATGGACACTGCAGTGTGAGGACACACTGCTGAATGATGGCGGGGGGTTGTTATGCGCAACGAGGAGGCCGTCGCAGCAGCAGGCAGGAGGGCCCACATTGCCGCCGCTATCTCGGGAGAGGAGGAGGGGGGCGCCTAGGGCGGCGCCCTCGGCCAGGATGGGCGCGCCAGGAGGGGCGCGCCACCCCCCCCCCCCCACACACACACGCTGGGCCCACCGGCACCTACCATATCGAGTCTTAGGAGTCCAAGTTAAGTTAGAGTCTAGATTTGGTTAGTTGAGATTTAAAAATCAATTGTTAGGAAAGGATGGATCCCGATCTATAAGGAATCCAATCCAATAGTTACCTTAGAGATTAAGTCGGAGTCGATACATAATGCTAGGAGTTGTACCCAGATCAATAAAGAAATAATTAAGGGATAACTCCCAATTATTCTCAGCTCTCCCCCTCTCCTCCCTGCGCCGCCGCCCCCCTCTGCCCCTGCGCCAGCTCCGCCGCCGCCGCCGCCCCTCCTAGGGCGCGCGGGTTCCCCCACCCCCGCTTCCGCCTTACATTTACAGTCTTTGATCGGATCTCACTTGTACAGCGCCAGGTCTGTCCGCTGTGACGCGTGGCAGATACTGGCGGGAATCGAGCCGAGCGTCGTACCTCCATTTTCTTATATGAGGGCGTAACAAGAGAGAGATAGATAGAGAGAGACCATTTTTGCCGCCATTGGAGAGTAGGAAAGGGATTGTAGTGGGTGAGCAATCGTCCGCCATGGTTGCGAGCTCCTGAGGCTCGTGGGTGCTCGGTGCATCCGATGATCCACGGAGTGAGACGGGCATGGATTGGTGACTGTGGATGTTTTGCTTCGGGTGGTGTGTTGTTGAGACGACAAGGGCCCACTTGTTGCCAGGACCGTTGGCATCTGCCTCCCGCTCATGCTCACGGGTCTTGCTACTTTACGGGCGCCCGTTCGGAACGGTCGATTTCTGACCACCTCTCATGGCTCTGGCCACCCATGCCTATGCCGCTGCCCTCCTCCACCACCGGCATTAACCCGTTCATCGAACTCCCCCACCGCCCTCCTCCTTCCACGGCTTCGACGCCACCGCTCCTCTGTCGCCACCCTCTTCCACTGTCGGCACTAACCCGCCAGTCAAGCTCCCCTGCCACCCTCCTCTTCCCCTGGCTCCGGCGCCTCTGCTGCCGCCCTCCTCAATGCCGACACTAACTCGTTGGTCAAACTCCCCGCCGACCTCCTCCTCTCACGGCTCCGGCGCCCCCGCTCCTCCATCGCCGCCCTCCTCCACTGTCGGCACTAACCCGCCAGTCAAGATCTCCTGCCACCGTCCTCCTCCCCCAACTTCGGCGCCCGGTGCCTCCATCGCCGTTCACTCTGGGCATAATTAACTGAGACCGAGGAACCGGACCGAAGTGACAGAGACCGAAACCGAAAAGACCGAGACCGAGAACTTAGGTCACAAATTCGGTCCTCAGTTCTTAATGACTGTTCTTAATGACTGAATTAATTACGGTTAGTTCGGTTATTAGTCTCGGTTAACTGAACTAACCGAGCAAACTAAAATAGATGAAAGAGGCCCAGTAACACATGCAGCCCAGCCCATTAACCAAAGCAAACCCTACCTATATTTTCTCCACCGTTTCCCACCCGTCAACGGCTTTCTTCTTCCCTGCCTCCCCTCCCTTCCGGCGACGGCGGCGCTCTTCTTCCCTGCCTCCCCTCCCTTCCAATCCTGCAGCTCGAGCAACCAGGCCTGCAACGTTCTGGCTTGTCGCGGTGCCAGCGGCAAGGGCGGCCACGATCTGCGTGCGTGACCCTGCCTCCATCGAGCTCCACCTCAACCTTCAAGGCTGCAAGCACTCGATGGTTGAAGTTGAAGCTGAAGAGGGCTACGACCCACGACTCAAGGCAAGGAATCACGTGTAGCTCCTGTGCACAGATTCGCATGTGATCTGCATTTCATTCGCATGTGCAGCACGTGTACTCCGATTGGTGCTTGATTTGTATTCCATTTGTGCCCACTCGTGGCTCTTTCAGTCTTCCATCTTGATTTGAGTTCATTAGCACCGAATGCCCGATTTTATTTGATGTGTTCACCAACAGCTCGGTCAGTTCGGTTGTAACCGAAGACCGAACCGAACTGACCGAAACTGAATCGCTCGGTCTTGACATTTTGCAGGAACCGATCAGTTCCCAGTTTTAGCTAACCGAAATTCACAAAGGACCGAGGAACCGATCGGTTCGGTTCGGTCTGACCGAACGCCCACCCTGAGTCGCCGTTGCCGCCCTCCTCGACCGCGGGTGCTAATCCAGCGTGAACCGGCGCCGTCACCACCCCAAAATCTCCCCCGCCGCCTACCCTGCCCGGCCGCCGTCCTCCACCGCCCGCTGGGGCAGCGCCCCTGCCGCCCCACCTCGACCGGCCCTGCCGCCGGTCCGGGAACCTTCCTCTAGGTCCGAGAATATTCCATGCACCGGCAACCCCCAACCCTAACCCCGAACCCAGAGGTCGGCAGCGGCAGCGGTGATGAGGGAGACAAGGCAAAGAGAAGGTGGAGGCGATCGACCGCTCGAACGGTGAACCATAGATTTAGGATCCCTTCATGCTCACGCGGGCGTTTGACGACAGCGGACATCTCCTATGCCCTTAGACTATTTGCAACGGTACCTTCTAAATATCACCCTCTAAAGGAATATTTCAACCCTCCTCTAAAATAATAGAGCCCCCCCCCCCCCCCCCCCCGCCGCTGCCACCGCTCCTGGCCCCCGTTTTCCTCCGTCGCCGGCCTTTAGCCAGTGGCCAGGGAAGCGGGGGTCCATCCTTTAGTAGATCGAGTCCTTAATCGAGTCCTAGGTCTAAGGGTTTGTTCACCGTCGTTGTTTGGTGGCGGAACTAGGGTTTGCTTGAGGAACGTGGCTCCTATGCGGCTTCTTGTTCCTGGCAGCGTCGGCGATGCGGAAGCGACGGCGTTGCAAGGGAATAATTTCTCCCGGCTTCTTCCGTTCTCCTGTGGAGATCTACTCCGACGCCAATGGAGAGGCCGGGGAGACCTGTGTTGGAGTCCAGGGCTGGCGCATCGTCGTCTTCTTTAGGTGATGATGTTGCTGACCTGTTTAATCCTGAGGAATATGATCTCTGGTGGAAATCCGAGTTTTGCTCGCGTTGCCGGTGTTGGATTTGAAGGTTGCGTCGTGGGTGCCAGAGTTGGCCGATGTGCTTGGGAGGCAGTGTACTCGGCATCTGCGCCTAACAGTAAGCCCTCCTCTGCGGCCTCTACTTTGTGGAGTTTGGCTCTGGCGTCCTGCGACGATTGGGAAGCGGTTTGGACGGCGGTGACGAATGGATCCCTGAAGTCGTCGAGGAAGATGATTAGAAGGAGTTTTAAACTTCTTTGTATTTTTTCTTTTTTCTGGGTTCTTGTTTGTAAGAGAGCCGGTGTACCGTGCTAAGATTAATACATGTTCCTTCTAAAATATTAGAGCCCCTAAACAGCATCATGCTGCAACGGTACCCTCTATTTTCCTTCTCTATTCCCTCCTTTTCTGCTGGTCTCACCCCTACCGACGGTACCCCTTCCCTTCTCTCTCCCCAGTATTGCCTCGGCTCCTCCGCTCTAACCTGACCGAGCTCACCGCCGGCGGCCCTCCTCCGACCCTGACTGCCTCCCCCCGCCTCTCCCTGGCCCGCCTCTCCCCAGCAGGATGCCACAAGAGCTCACGCGGCGCGGATCGAGCTCCGGCGGTGGTGCGCCCTCCTCTACCAAAATCCGGCGGGTGGATCGGCGCCTGGTAAAGCGGCGACGCGGGTCGAGCTGCTGCGGCGGCGGCGTACGGTCGCCCCGGTAGCGGCGGCGGCTGCTGTTGCCAAGAAGCGAGCGTACGGCTGGCGGCGGCGCCACCAGGAGGAAGAAGAACATCGAGACGCTTGGGTGCATGACCGACGCTGTCGACGTCACGCTGGCTGGCTTGGAAGTGGAGGATGCGGCGGCGAAGAGGAAGCGGCGCGTCCAAGAAGAGGCGGCGGAGCCGGAGATGGAGCAGAGGGCGCACCGTCCCTGGTCCCCGCCGCGAGATCCGGCCGGGCGAGCTCCAGCCGCACGAGTTTTGGCCAACCGTGCATGGGAGCTCCGTCGGCCGCCGTCTTGAGCTACAGCCGCTGCTTCTGGCCACACCACCTCGATTCCTCCACCGCTGGGGCCACCGGGCATGGGGATGAGAAGGGCGCGGGGAGGAACAGAGGTCGCCGCTCCTCCTCCTCTTCCTCGGGATGCGGATGGAGCCCTGCCGGCCACGGATCGAGCCCCGCCGAACGCTGAGCCGCCATGGACCACCACCTCGCGTAGATCCAGCCGCAGCGAGCTCCTCCGGCCCGCATCTCCTCCTCCTCCTCCGTCCGCTGCCCGGAGAGAAGAAGGTCAAGCCGCCACGAGCTTCGGGGACGGCGAGGCTGGCGCTTGCAGGGTTGAGCGCGGGCCGTGGCGTTGGAGGAGGCCGCCAGAGCTCCTGGATCCGTGGGGGCGGGGAGGGAGCAAAGGAGGCACGGCCGCCAGAGTAGAGGGAGCAGAGGAGGCAGTGGGGGCATTGCGGGAGCGGGAAGATTTTGAGAAGAATACTCAGTTAGGGGATGAAGAGGAGTTCCTAAAATTTAGAGAAGGCTATATAGGACATTGCTGCAGGGAGTTTTTTAAACAAAACTGCTATATTTAGAGGTGTAGAAGGCTACAGAGGGCATCGTTGCAGATACGAGGCCTCCTTCTAATCTAAGTGTGTACTGCGTGGCCATGATCGTTCATGTTCATGGTTCCTGATTCCATCGCGGCATTGTGTCTGATGACTGACCGATTCTATCACGGGCATGTGATGAGGCAGCGCGCGGCGTGCTGGTTGCGTCGTGGAGGTGTCGGACTTTACCGCGCGAGAGGACGATCGAGGTGGCAGCGAGGCACGAGTTCAAGCTGGACTCAGCGCGACGGATGAAAACACATACAAGAAACAGATATACGGACGAATAACCAAGCTTTAATTTACTAGTCATAGTCAAACCAAACCGAGGTGGATTCACGCCCGGGGGAGCTGGCGGTGTCGGACGGTTGGCGCCGCTCTTCCGATCCAATGGGCCTTGCGCAAATGTTGCAGGGAGCCGGGGCTCATGTGAGCCCCGATAAACTCCACCCCCATTGACAGGTGGGCCCAGCGCCGCAGCCGGCGGCACCGCCGGCGCTCCCGCCGCCTTAGGGCTCCGAGTTTGGGGTGGGGCGGCGTTGCCGGCTGTAGAAGAAGGTTTGGGGCGGCCACAGGCCCGGAGGAGGTGGCGGGCGGCGGGGCAGAGGGCCGGCGGCGAAGGCGCCACCGGTCGGTTGGGCCGGGCGGTGGAGAACGGCGGTTGGGCCGGCGCCGGTGGCGGGGGAGAAGAATACGTTTATTAGCGTGCGGGCGGGCGACGGGCGGCGGCGGAGGCGGCGGTGGCCGCCGGAGACGGGGGCGGCGCCGGCGGCGGGGGCTTGGACCCACCTGGCAGTGGCGGCGGCGAAATTCGGGGCTCACGAGAGCCCCGAGTCACAACATCTGCGTCCATGGGCCTTGTCTTCTTGGTGCCGTGTTTCTGGCTTGCTGCTGCAGGATTTGGTGGCCGTTGTGAGCTACTGTGTTCTTCATCCTCGCACCACCGTGTGTTTGCCAGATTTCTTCTTGAGGTAATGATTTGGTCGTGTAGAAATTATGGGCGAAAGCTTTACCCGGCTATAGTGTCGGTGCCAGCAATGACGACGTTGTTAGGCGTCGTTTTCCTCCCTTGAGGCATTTGTTGCAATGGTTTCTGCAAGGTCAACGATCTTCTAGGTGAAAACCTTACTTCGGCTTGTCGGGCGGCGGTCCGTCTTTGACTGTCATTTCTTCTTGAAGGCGTCGCCTTAGAAGTCATTTGGCCTATCATCTGTTACCTAAGGCGAAGTCTAATGTGCGAGTGATCGAAGACAAGTTTTACATTCGACATCAAGTTTCTAAGCAGACGAAGATGTGATGGATTGGTAGTACATAAAGACAACGCAAGGTTAAAGCATGGACGAAGAAGAAGAATGAAGCTTAACCTTCTAGTTTTTCTTTGTTTTAGAGTTTCTTTCTTGTGTTTTGAACTCCTTATTGTTGAGGACTAGAGTCTAAAAATTCTTTTGTAACCTTTGGATGTATATATCCACTTGTGGATATAGAAGGCCTTAATCTAAAAAACATGCGAGGAAGGATCGGGCCGGCTCTCCTCACCGTAATTCGATCGCGTCCCTCTTCCTCACGTCGCAGGGCATCTCGTATATATACGTATAACGTATGCGTGCGAGCGACGAAACCCTCTTTCCCAGTTTTCGACAAACCGAGAGAAAACCCGAGCAAGGCGCGGCATCCGGCATAGGCCTGATCCAAAGCTCCAAACCCTTGGATTTCGAGGTGATGGCGAGCGCCATGAGAGGGAACAACGACGGCGGCGCTGAGGCAAACGTGAAGAAGGCGGCGACGACTGCGGCGGCCGTGGCGGCGCCGAAACCCGTCGTCATCAACCCTGTGGTGGCCCGACAGATCACACAGGCCTGCGTAAGTGTGCTCATCGATCTCAGGTGTTCCAATTACACTTTGGAAAAAAAACACGGCCGGGGGTGAACAGGGTTACTGGTTGCAACAACATTGCACAGAGTTTTTCATATTTAGTCTTCTAAGCAGTTTTACTTACAGTACTTATCATGCAGCAGCACACATGTCCCCTAGCAAAATACCAAACACAAATAAAGAGCAATTTTTTATTCTTTATGTGTCCAGTTGCTGGAGTCAGTATAATTTTTTCAGATAATGAACCTTATTAATTTTCATAAGGAATCAATAAAGTTTTTCTTCTACGTGCTTTTTTCCCCCCTGCACCAGCCTGACTTTTCTTTTCTTTTTTCGTTTTGGCCTCTTGCTGTCCATGCTCTACAGTTGCTTTTCTCTCTATTGGAGATCGTCATGTTCGCATGTGTGGCGTACGCGCATTTCAGCGTCGATGGACCTCTGTGGGAGGCTTTTGCGTGGTCTGCTGGGGAGGCACCTCTGTTTTTGATACCTGTCTGCCTGGTACCAAGGATGAGAGCTGAGTTGATTAGAATCTACTCTGAGGAGCCCTCTGATGATGGCACTGGTACTGATCTTTCTACTAACCTACTAGGGCATGATAATGTGTAATGAAGTCAGGCTCAGGCATATGATAATTTTTAAGGGGTGGCATGAATATGATTTTATTCGAAATTCTATTTGGCCATAGACTCACAGAGGTTGTCACTCGAGTCGCTGAGAACCATCTTGCAGTATGACAATAACAGAGTATGAGCATTATTCCTCATGTTAGTGCTTTGTATGCCATGAACTTCATTTTCTAAAACTATGCCATAAACTGCTTGAAGTCAGCCAAAAAGAGTATTTGCATTTTTTTAACTCAAACACGCAGAAGAGCTGCGTATCTTTGTATTAAGAGGAAAGAGTGGCCAATTACAAAGCATCATCTCACCTTGGACCATAATGAGATGTGCTGGGTTTTAAAAAAATAAAAAAGGACTATACCACAAACATAAATGGCAAGACCTGACCAACCAAAATACTACCAATTCTAAATCCTAATTCTCCCCATCTCCAAAGCATTGCGATGTTTGGAGTAGAGCCATAAAAAACACAAGCATTGCGGTGTTTTCATATAGTCCAAGCTCCAAGCATGACTCTGGATCTAAGCAAGACCTAAAGAATTGTACATATATTGTTAGATATTTTTATACATATGCAGATATAATGACATTATTCCCTATTGCTTATAAAACTTTTTTCCTTAGCAAAATATATGGGGTTACATAACATCCAAGGGAGATAATTGGCAGATGAAGCAATAACATTTGTAAGTTCAATAGGATCTTTGCTGAACAATGCCTCTGTTCGAAAATGTGGATATAATTTATTCCAATTAACTTGTGTTATTTTTTATGTGTGTGTGTGTGTGTCTATATATATATATATATATATATATATATATATATATATATATATATATATATATATATATGTGTGTGTGTGTGTGTGTGTGTGTGTGTGTGGTACAAGTTCTTTATTCAACATTATATCTTTCAAAAAAAACAAGCATAGCGAAATTCTGCTGTGCACAAAATGTACATCATGTATTGTTGATGTACCTCTTCCGTTAGCCTCTGAATAAACCACTAAACCCTACATTCCACGGTGAAGCAATAGTCATGAAGTGATTAAAGCTACAGACATGAATATAATCAATAAAATCAAAAGGTTGTGCAACAAAAAAATCATTGTGATACAGTTGTTCAAACAAGTAAATAGTATTTATACATGAGTCCAAATGGTACATACGCTCAAATATGCTCAAGAATAATGGAACCAAAATCATGGGTCCTACGACTAGGTTTCTAGTGAGAGATTGTCCTTGTTGACGCAGATTTAGGTCAACACACCGAATTGCGCTAGTTCGCGCATGAAACGATCACCTCGCAGCAACCTTACCAAGGGCGGTCCGACCGGCCTGCTAGGGCGGTCCAACCGATCCTGAGCAGAGGAGTGCGAAAAGCCTAAGAACGCCGGCTCGGGAGGGACCCCAACGGAGCTAGTGCACGTAGGGTTGTTCTGAGATCGGCAGGCCACTCAGAACGCCTTCAACCGCCATAGAGACGAAGGAAGAACAGCACGAGGTTGGAAAAGCTAGGGTTTGAGAGATAAAAGTAGAAGATAAATGTTCGATTGGTTGGGTTAGGACTCAATCGGCCACAACCCTTTATATTTATAGGGTGGGGAGGTCTTGCCCCGGAAGGAAAAATCTCGGGAGGACTCGTATTTTACATGGATTCCTAAACCTACTCGGATTTGGCACACAGGACCGGTCTAACCGCCCCTGGATAGCGGTTAGACCGCCCCTGTCTTGTTGGGTCGGCTATAGGGCCATACCGGTCCAACCGCCCTCAGATAGAGGTTAGACAGGTATGCCCAGCCAGATTCGACAAGTGCCAAATTTGAGCGTCAACATATGCCCCCCTGTTTTCTAGTAAAGCTTGCGTATTAGAAAACATATATCTAGTAGAAATAAGACTAAGGGCGATGAAATCCATAAATGCACCGGCCATTTGGACTAAAGGCGATACCCAACCGTACTGGCTTCTTTGACTCAAGCTTCTTGCCATACACTTGTAATACGTCTTCAAATATCTTCCATTAAGCGCTCTTGGCAGCATGTATCCCTGCATTGTCTCAACCATATAAGAATTTTCCGAGCATACCTTTGCAACTTTGTATGGATCTTCCCAACTTGGATACCATTTGCCAAACTTATTGCTCTTCATCCCTCTTTAGAAATAAATGATGTTCCTTGATCCGTAGTCAAAGTTTGAGGAATCCCAAATCTATATATAATATGCTCCGTAATAAACTCAATTACCTCCCGATGTGTCATATTCTTGAGGGGAATAGTTTCGGACCATTAGCGAAATAATCAGTGGCCACCAATACAAAGCAATGTCCCTTTGACGACGAAGGATGAATTTTCCCAACAAAGTCCAACGCCCAACCTCGAAACGGCCATGGCTTAATAATAGGATGCATCAACGCAGCTAAAACCATCTGAATATCACCAAAGTCCTGACATTCTTCACACCCTTTGTAGTATCTATAACAATCGGCTATCATGCTAGGCCAATAAAAACAAGCCCGCCTAAGAAGCCACTTCATCTTAGGAGCCGACTGATGAGTACCACAAATACCTTCATGCACCTCTGCCATAGTCAATCTAGCTTGATTAGAATCCAGGCACTTCAACAATAAATCTTCAGTCGTCCGACAATATAGCTCACCATCAACTAAAATAAATTTAAATGCCTATCGTCGGACTTTCCTGTCAACAACACGTCCGGGATTCTGTAAATAATCAATAAGAGGTATTCTCCAATCATCCACCTCTTTTCCCGCTGCATTAGGATTAATTTCAACCGAAACAGAAACATCAGCAGGCATAGCGGTCGAACCGCTCTCAGGAGCGGTTAGACCGGTCGGGGCGGTTGGACCGGCCTCTGATGGCGGTCTAACCGGTCCAGCCGCAGTGTAACACCCGATCCCAGAATACGCCGGTTTTCGTTCATGAAAATTTCTTCTCTGAACATTATAACCAGACGCTTGCTGAGCCAGAGCATTAGCACTAGGATTCTCTTCACGTGGTACATGATGTATAGCAAATTCATCAAAAGAAGATATGATATCCAAGCATTTATCAAGATACATATTCTAATGACCACGTAAACATTGACATACCTTGGATACTTGCTGCACCACCAGCAAAGAATCACCATAAGATTCAACATGTTTTACTCCTATCTCATACAAAATTTCCAATCCGAACAATAAAGCTTCATATTCGGTTTGATTATTTGTACAATCATATTCTAGTCGGCTAAGAGCTTCAAAAATAGCACAGTTTGGAGATATAAAAATAACACCAAAACCGCAACCACTTTTGCAAACCGACCCATCAAAGTGCAACTCCCAAGGAGTAAAAGTAAGATAACCGACGTCTAGATCAATATCATTATCAATGCTATGTTCAACGATAAAGTCGGCTACAACTTGACCTTTCATGGATTTCAAAGGCTCACAAGTTAAATCATATTCAATAAGATCATAAGCCCATTTGCCGACTCTACCGCTTAGAATTGGTCTATGCAACATATATTTAACTACGTCGGTTTGACAAGCTACTATGCAAGTACTTGGTAATAAATAATGCCTCAACTTAGTACAAGCATAATATAATGGTAAGCATAACTTTTCAATAAAAATATACCTCGTCTCGGCGTCCAATAATCTTCTACTCACATAAGAAATAATATATTCCTTGCCTTTGGTCTCTTGAGTCAAAACAGCACCAATAACATATCTTCAGCAGCCACATATAATTTAAATGAAACTCCCTTTTCAGGCGCCCGAAGCACCAGCGGTGAAGACAAATAAAATTTAATCTTTTCAAATGCTTTTTGCTGTTTTGCCCCCCAAGTGAACTCATCATCATTCTTCAACCGAAGTATAGGAGTAAAAGCATTCACCTTCCCGGACAAGTTACAAATAAATCTTCTCAAGTAATTAACTTTGCCCAAGATCTTTTGCAATTCCTTTTTACATGTAGGAGCCTTACTTTCTTAATTGACTCTATTCTTTTAGGATCTATCTCTATGCCTTTCTCATGAACAATGAAACCCAGAAACTTCCCAGCCGACACACCAAAAGCACATTTGAGTGGATTCATCTTTAGACCATATCGACGCATTCTTTCAAAAGCAAGTTTTAAATCGGCTAAAGGAGAGTGTAAACCGGCCGACTTAACCACAATATCATCAATATAGACTTCAAGTATAATACTAAGCAAGTCATAAAAAATCAAATTCATAGCTCTTTGATAAGTTGCGCCGGCATTTTTTAAACCAAAAGTCATAACCATCCATTCAAACAAGCCCACAAAGCCAGGACATATGAAAGTAGTTTTAGAAACATCTTCCTCAGTCATAAAGATTTGATAATAACTAGCATTACCATCAAGAAAACTAAGAACTTTATGACTAGAAGCATTATTAATAAGTGTGTCGGCTATAGGCATAGGATATTCATCTTTAGGAGAAGTTCTATTAAGATCTCTAAAATCAATGCAAACTCTGAGTTTACTTGAACCTTTCTTCTCCACTGGCACAATGTTAGAAATCCAATCAGTATATCGACAAGGCCTAATAAATCCTGCTTCCAACAACCGATTGATTTCGACTTTTATGCGATCATACATAAGAGGATTAAAACATCTAGCAGGTTGTTTATAAGCCTTAAAACCAGGTTTTATAGGAAGTCGGTGCTCAACTAACTCACGTCTCAAACCAGGCATCTCAGTGTAATTCCATGCAAAACAATCGACATACTCTCTTAACAAATTTATTAATTCAGATTTAAACTCAGTATCTAAATTCTTATTTACATACGTCGGTCTTGGTACATTGCCATCACCAATGTCTACCTCCTCTAAAGGATCAACCGACATAAAACCTTGTCCCAATTTTCTCAAATCATCAAAATCTTCAATGGCCTCGCACATATCATTCGTCTGTGCCCGATAATGCTCAAGCCTTTGTTGTAACCACTCTAAATTTGTATCCATTAAATCACATAATGTGGTTTAGCCGATTTTCCAATGGCTTTAAAATAGCAAGGATGAATCCATCTTTAGTACAACTAATGAGCTCATAATCAGAAAGATCTAAACCAGATAAACACTTCACATGATCATGAGCACCTATAGTAGAAGAATCGGCAACAGCAACACAAGCCGACGCATCACCATGCACAACCTCTATCTCATCGCCTACCCATTGAATTAACATTTGATGCAAGGTAGAAGGAACACATTGATTTACATGTATCCAATCACGGCCCAAAATTAAACTGAATTACCTTGCGTCTCGGCGACGAAGAAAGCAGTAGCCAATGTCTTGCTCCCAACGGTGAGCTCCATAGAGATGACGCCTTTAGCTCCCAAAGGTTCACCTCCTCCCACACCGTTGACAGTCATATTCGTCTTGATCAATTCATCATCGGAACCTCCCAATTTCTTAAACAAAGAATAGGGCATCAAATTGACAATTGCCCCTCCATCAACAAGCATCCGAGATATCGGCTTTCCATTGATGTGGCCCTTCATGTACAATGCCTTCAAATGATTTTCATTGTCCTTTGGTTTCTGAAATATAGCTTCTTTGGGACCAAAATCAAGATGAGCCAACTCTTCCTCAGGAATAACATAGTAATCCGATGATAAATGAACCATATTAATATCAAGATTCATATGATCAGGAGAAGAACCGTAATCAACAAGTTACTCGTCATCTTTATCTTCAGAAACCGACGTCAACTTTTCAGTAGAAAGATCAGAAGCAATAGGAATAGAATTACTGGCGTCGGCCTATTCTGGAGATAGTAGTCCAACCGCCCCTAGGACCGGTCCAACCGCCCCTGTCGGCTCCTCTGGTAAAACCGGTCTAACCGCCTCTGATAGCGGTTCAACCGCCCCTGCTGGCTGAGACCTGACCTTTGCCTTCCATTCTTTCTTCTGCGGGATCATGGGCCTGTATTTGTTGAAGTGCTCATCCCGCCGTTTTTCCTCCTCCTGTTCCTTCTGTTGCTCTTTCAATTGCCTCTGACGAAGCCTCTGCAACTTTCTCCTTTGTGTGTGAGTCAAACCTGGAGGACACCACTGAGACAAGAAATTCTTGTTGACAGAATCGACATTAGTAGAAACATTAACGTTATTTTCAATAACTATAGGTCTCTTGCCGCCGTCTTTAGCATCCACTTTCATGCAACCAATCTAGATCACATCATTGCCTGTGGTCCTCTCTGGATCAGCAACTTTTGGCACAACATCCTCTTGCTTCTTAGGGCAATAAACTCGTTTAACAAAAGACGCTGGCCTCTCATGCTCATAGCGGTCCGACCGCCCCTGCGCTGATCCCGACCCGACTGCCTGAAACTCAGCCGGTCATGTGTAGGACGTGAGATTCTGTCATGCACAGGCTTTCTAGGCTCCTCCCAAACTGGTTGAAAGCCTTGCTGATTCATGGGGTAAAAGGGCATCCACATAACCCCATTGTGATCCATTGTCGGTTGTGGCAAACCAGACATTGGAAACCCCCATGGCATATTGGGAGCTTGCTTTGATGTTCCCGGAGCATGAACCTCACTTCTTAATCTGGTAGCAGGTCTTGGTGGTGAATTCGGCCTGTTTTGCATCGGCGACCTACTCCTCTTTTTAATGGCCGACCACCCGTGTCGGCCTTTTGACTGGAGTATTTGGCGAAAAGCTGGTCAAAAGTAGGTCCCTTCTTCTCAACTTTCCCCTGATTCTTCTCCAGATTAAGCTTCCATTTGCCCACCTCTGGTTGCTTAGGTTTTAGCATACGTGGGCGTCCTCTGGTAGGGCCGGTCGAACCGCCTCCGGAACCCGGTCCAACCGCCCCTGTCTGGGCAGCATCAACTTCAGCAGGGGCGATCGAACCGCCCTCTGAACCCGGTCTAGCCGCCCCTCCCTGCACAGGATCAGACGGTCTTTGCTTGATTGAAGATGTTTGCCCCCCCCCCCCCCCTCCGGTGCTGAAGTCTTGACAGTGATTTTAAATGAATCTCTGCCATCAGGAGTTTTCTCATGGATGACTTCCCTAATCAATTCCTTATTTTTCAAGTTTTGAGGATTTTCTTCGCCTATGACCACATTCTTCCATTTTGTTGAGTCGGCTTGATGCGGCCAGACTAACACTTTGGGCTGTTGCAGATCCATGGTGTTGACAGGGAAAGGCGACTTATCAACTTGCATCTCATGTATGTAAAGCCAGTCGTCCTTCATTAATGGCCGACTGAATCTGCCAACGGAAAACATTACAATCGTTAGTAGCATGCGTAAAAGAATTATGAAACTTACAATATGCACGCTTTCTCGTCTCTTCCATCGGTGGCATGGTATGTGAAATCTTGAGGTTTCCTATCTTAAGCAATTCATCAAATATACGATCACATTTGAAAACATCAAAAGTAAATTTAACTTCTTCTTGCCGACCTTTATGAGCCGGCTTAAGTGAGGAGCATGAATAAGTTTTATACTTAGAAGGCCAAACAAATTCAGCAACATAAACATCATTGTCATCATCGGTCGAATTATCGGAATCATAATCAATAGTATGCATATTAGACCGACGTGATTTAAAATTTTCTTTCTCCTTAATTAATTTCATTTCAATTGTCGTTGCTCTAATCAAAATCATAGTAAGGGAATAAAACTCTTGACCATCTATCCTATCCTTAATAGATGGTTTCAACCCCTTAGCTGCAAGATCGGCAATATCAATCTCAGACAAAGACAAATTAAAACAACGGTTTTTAATCTCTTTAAAGCGTTTAAAGTAGTCGGCTACCGACTCTTATTTCCCTTGTTTAACCGATGTTAAATCTGTCAATTTTCATTCATAGCCCCACTACAGAAGTGATCATGAAATTTCTTTTCTAATTGATCCCAAGAATCAATAGAACCAGGAGGTAATGAAGAAAACCAGGCAAAAGCGGTTCCAGTCAAAGATAAAGAAAATAAACGAACTCTTAAAGACTTATAGAAACCAGCTTCACCTAATTGAGCAATGTATTGACTTATGTGCTCCCAAGTTGTACGACTATCCTCCCCACTAAATTTAACAAAATCAGGAACGCGCCAACCTTGAGGGTAAGGAACATTATCAAACTCGGCTTTATAAGGTTTTTGATATAGTACCCATATCAATTCCGAGCTTGTTTTTCATGATACCGGTCAACTCCTCTTTAATTCTAGCAAATTCACTATCAAAAGTTGGCCGAGATTGCATTGTAGCTAAAGTATTCACATTATGTAATTTACATGAGACGAATCAGGATTTTGCATACGATGTAAATCATCAAACACATCATTAGGCACACCATAAGAAGTTTTAGCTTTTGGCAAAGGTGGTGATGTGTGTGCAATTGTACTAAATGCAGGATTCGCATTGCTAACAGGAGTTTTATTAGAAATAATAGCAAGCGGTGTTGGTTGTTCAGGAGTAAGTACAAGTTGCCCGGCCTGACTGGCAGGGGCAGTTGGACCGGTCCTCCTGATGTCGGCTTAAAAGCACTTTTTGGTGGAGTCATTTGCCCTGAATAAAAGTTAGCCGGCATGCCATACATAGTTTCTACAGTAGCACATGGCGCACCCGACAAACTAGTCTCATGTAAATCAAATTGAGGAACAGTGGTATCATTATCTAAATAATCATTAGCACTTTTACCCTTCTCCATAGCAATAAAGCGATTTTGAATAACATCAAATATCTTTTGTTGACTTTTGAGCATATTTTCAATTCTCAAACTGATAGCAGCTACATCGGAGGGGGGTTCACTTACAGTGTCAAGTACCTCAACCTTGTTGTTACTTATCTTGATGGAGGGCATCTTGAATTCTCCTTCTCTTGAGATCTTATCATGTCGATCTTTCTTGATGCCCGCAAGGAACTGTTGCTTGATGTACTCTTGAAGCGCAGCATAGTTCCTCTGCTCCTCCTCGTCGAGTTCTTCGACGGATGCCATCACGATGTTGTCTTGATCAATCTCAGTCCAAGCACCTGGCATACAAAGAGTAGATTAGCCGGTTTTAATTTAACCAGACCCTCTGAGCCCCCAGCGGAGTCGCCAAAAATATGTTGACGCAGATTTAGGTCAACACACAGAATTGTGCTAGTTCGCACATGAAACGATCACCTCGCAGCAACCTTACCAAGGGCGGTCCAACCGGCCTACTAGGGCGGTCCGAACGGTCCTGAGCAGAGGAGTGCGAAAAGCCTAAGAACGCCGGCTCGGGAGGGACCCCGACGGAGCTAGCGCACGTAGGGTTGTTCTGAGATCGGCAGGCCACTCAGAACGCCTTCAACCGCCGTAGAGACGAAGGAAGAACAGCACGAGGTTGGAAAAGCTAGGGTTTGAGAGATAAAAGTAGAAGATAAATGTTCGATTGGTTGTGTTATGACTCAATCGGCCACGACCCTTTATATTTATAGGGTGGGGAGGTCTTGCCCCGGAAGGAAAAATCTCGGGAGGACTCGTATTTTACATGGATTCCTAAACCTACTCGGATTTGGCGCACAGGACCGGTCTAACCGCCCCTAAATAGCGGTTAGACCGCCCCTGTCTTGTCGGGTCGGCTATAGGGCCATACCGGTCCAACCGCCCTCGGATAGAGGTTAGACCGGTATGCTTAGCCAGACTCGACAAGTGCCAAATTTGAGCGTCAACAGTCCTCCCACAATGCAACGATTTTTATACCAGTGATTTAATGGAATTAATTTTCATACCAATTAATTCTCATGTACCCGAAACTTATTTTCTAAGTCCACAGGATCCTCCTCATCCTCGGCTCTCACTTTCTGACATTTGAATGGAGGCCAAATGAAAGAAGCTTCGTACCTTTGCCCAGTCTTCCAAAAGATTCCTTCAGAACTGTGCAAAACAACACTTCTTTAGATAGATTAAAGAAAATCAAACTGAATAGCAGCCCCAAATAACTTGCCCTTCATTCTGAAATCAGCTTTGCAAATTACAGAAATTGACCATGTGGAGACTTTCCACAAGCCAATTCTAGTCCTCGAAAGTGATATGCTCTTATTTTCCATATGACCCAAGCAGAAGTCACAAAAGAGGCGCACCCAATGCTGAAAGCTCCCACACAAGACGGGTTTCGGGGAAGGCATCCTTTAAATGTATGAATTTCTATCCACCAAGTAGAAGTCACAATGACATTTTTCTAAATTCAGGCTACCTCATTTTAACACTCATGCATTTTTGTAATTACTCACATGAAATTTTTTATCTCAAATTGGGTGTTGATCATATATATTCCTTACATTTCATTACCAGGTTACCGAAATCTTAAATAATCAGCCTCTGCTCCTATTGACATCCATTGCCATCTCCACAAACTTGATGCGGTTGTTGACAAAAGCAATGTCCCGAGTGTGCAATGGGCTGACATTGTACTCTCTACTGCCAGGGAAGGCCTCCGGTAGCTGGGTGTACCGAAGCAATTGTGTTTGACATAAAATTAATTTAATTGAATATAATTAGAAGTTAACATTTTTTCTGTAATTATTTTTTCTTCCTTATCCATTGTCGTTCCTTCCCTATCCCTTCTCCTGATGCTTGGAACGCCCCAAAGGTCAAAGCTACTCTGCCGGCCGCTCATTCTTCTCCATCGTTCCTCTGCATGCTGCTCTGCGGCTGCTGCTACACATGCGCCATCGCTGCTGCTCTGGCGCTCTTGCAACCCATTCCCAGTTGCCTGGCGCCCTTTTCCTAGGGAGTGCCGTGGTGATGAAACGTTGTCCTTCTCTCTCGTATTGATTACCCTGCTATGTCATTAGTTTTGCTGATGTGTCCAACAATTAAATGTCCATGAAACCTCTTATTGAGACTGACCTCGGAAGGAAGACCGCGCCGGATAAGATAGAAAAGGGACTGAAGGAATAAGAAAATAGAAAGATGGTAAAAAAATAGTTAACCAAATATATTTACTATAGTCTATTTTATTTCATCAGGAATCGCATTGTAAATTTAGGAAAATATAAAACTCCTGTGTACCACCAAGTCAAACGCAATGCCACTTTGGACATTTGACATCTTTCATTTACTCATCATCATGGAAAAGGAGAAGAGGATCGACCCTGTCATGAACAAGAATTTCACGCGGTCGGTGAACTTGAAACTTCTTTCCTTTTCCGCGTCTGACGAGCATTATAGAACGAACGGCTTGAACTCGACAAAGGCTTCCCGACGGCCACGACGAGTTGCACGTTGTCGGAAAACCAGACGACGAGCATGGGCGGCGCGATGGCGGCTGATGAGGAGGAGGATACAAATAAGGTCCAAATAAGGTCTATGCATATCAATCATCAACGTGTAGACTGCACTGAATCTAGGGGGCTCGTCGTCGTTGTCGATGAACCCCTCACGTCCCACGATCCTGGCGTCCCTACCGTACGTGTTCCTCCCGCTCGGCTGCTTGTTGCCGTCACCGCCAAGAAGAGGCCTCACCTCGTCGGCTGCTTGTTGGGCGAAGCCATGTTCACTTCCATCATCAGATCGAGGCGTTGTCGATGTGGTTCAGGCCGGAGCTGACACATGCGAGGCTGCGGCGTTCACTGTGATCCTTGCCACCACTGTTTGTGGGTGGAGCGTCATGTGCAGCTACCCTAAGGTTCAGATACAAATACTCAGCTGTATTTGTTTCTCATCTTCAGACTCCATTGTTTTGACCTCCCAGCAGTTCTGACGTGACCTACAATTTGAAATGTGCAGTTCCTACGTTGTGGCCGTGCTGATGCTAAGGCTGCTGATATTGCTGATCCTGATGCCCCCGATTCTCGAGGACAACCGGCTAGTATCGTCACGAAACCTAGGATGGCCCAGCTCGCCACCGTCTCATCCGTGAGTGTTCTACTCTCGACTGTCTCATGCATCATCCTCGCTAAAGTCGCTATCGAGATGAGTTCATCACCGTTCACAAGCTGCACACACACTTGTCTGCCGAATCTGACCTAACTTCTATTTGTTCTGCAGGTACTGACTGTTCTCTGCAGCGGTGATCGGCATGCTCGTATACACCGCGTACCTGCATCTCAAGATCGACGTGCGTTGTGGAGCCACCGCCCTTTGTAGCGCCGCTCTGCATGCTACCGAATACCGATGCTGACGGATGCTATATATGCCACTGGTGGCGATGCTCCTAATTTTAGTAAGCTACATGCGTATGAGAATGTATGAGAGAGATGTATGGACGCAGTATGTACTGTATTTGGAGTGCCCATCAGCTGTTGAACTTTTAGTTTTTGTGCACCTAGTGTTAAGCTGGGGCTGGATGGATGGGCATCGTCTAATGCGCTGTGTTCATGTTGGATTGTTGGTTTGCTGAATCACGTTCAGTTTGTGTCGTTTTGTTCATCATATCCCTGTGAATCTGGAAGACAGAAACAGGCGCATGGTTAGGATGTCTGCCCGGCCAAGATTGACGATGAGTCGATAACTACAACTTCCACGGGCTGATACTCTGTTTTGCTAGGATATGTTGCCGAAAGAAAATATATATATAAATTTCACGCAAGCTTTTCAATGAAGCATTCAATTTCTTTTCAGACCTACTATCCTAGAGAACTCATCATAATACAAAGACAACAACAAAATCGGTTCGCAAGGCTGATCCTCTGCTTCAAGGTTGTGTATGCTATCTCTTTTACTTTTTCTCAGTTCTCACACCAGACAGCCAAAAGCACCATCCTCCGCTCAAAAATGCACGCAAATGGATGATTCATCAAGCAAAGAACCGGCAAAAAGATGGGCGTCACAGTGGAAGGTGCAAGGCTAGAAGCACAAGTTGCACAACATTACTTATTAAACATCAGATTATATACAGATCGCTTCCGCAAAGATTGTAGCTGAAAACAAGCATACATCCACACAACCTACACCCTCAGGTCTGTTTCTGCTAAAGATAACAATTACCAAACCACAATGGATCCATACAAATGCCCCGAACCCCAGTATCAGGGCATGGGCAACCTAACGACACTATATACATTCATTACATACATAGTCCTAGATACTAGCTAAGCAGTGAAAGAAGAGGCAAGGCATTGTCCATCTTGCAGTTGACCGGTTCTTTCTTCAAACCCGGCATCTGGCAAATATGCCATGGCTGATGACTCCTAACAAACGGCGCAAACAAATGGGAAATGGCACAAGTACCTCTTCCAGGAGGCCCATGCTGGCCTGGCAGTTCAAAAGCCTCCAAAATTCAAGGCAAACGAATGCCAATCACAACTTCAGCCCTTGGAGCAATGACGAGCATTTTCACCCCCATGATCGACAGTAGACAACAGAATTAGAGGGACGTTAGCAACTTGCAGTCTTTGTTGGTAGATGGATTCCAGGTTAGGTGACTCATTCAGACAGTGAGTTTACATCACTCAACTTGCTGGTATCACTACTACCCGGTAGTTTCGACTTGGATGTCAGCTTCTTGGCCTCCTCATATGTGTAAATGTAAATTCTTTTCACCATGCTGCAAAACTCACTGCACGAAAATGCATTGCACAGGGATTAGGACATCAATATTGAAAAAAGAAACACTCATTCATACAGAGATAAATGTAAGGTTTCTTACTTCCAAGGATCATCCCCAACAAGCATCATGTCATCCTCATCATCAGTGTAAATGACCCGCCATTTCTTGAGTGTGGAACCTAGCTCCCCCTGGATATCAAACATCTCCTCCAACTTATGGCAAAGATCAATGTAGCCACTAAGCTTTGTCAGGTCTACAGCCCTTCCAACAGCCATTCCTTGCATAATTACCTGCAATGCACAACATTAATCGGTTACCCGGTGAACCACAAGCAAGAAAACAACACCTTGATAAGAAAACTAGTGTGATAGAAAATCACCTTGGTACAGCTCCTCACTTGCCGGCTTTGGGATTCAAGAGGTGGCTCACTGCTAGCTGCTGGGGCATCAGAATTGTCGACATCAGATGGCTGCGAGAGCTTATCTGAGCTCAACTCTACCGAGGCAGCAGTTTGGTCATAACCAAGACCTGGTGCAGTAACCGCAGGTAATGCTTCTTCCTCAGCTGAGCATATATCAATTCCAAACAATCTGCAACCACCAGGACTTATTTCTTGCTTCTTTTCAACTATGACTCTGTTGGTGCTAGCAGCACAGGAGTTAGCTCTTGTATCCCTTGCTGACCAGTAGAACTGACTGCTTAGCATGGACGACTCATTCTTTGAATTGAAACTGACATTTGATGACGATGAGAAGCCTGATGGGGGAATTGAAGGAAATAACTCCCGAGCGCGTTGCGGTTCCGAAAATGACAGAGTCCGAGCTGAGTCAGTTGGAGGTTTCCAGAGTCCTAACATGAATAGCACAAGAGCTTAGATTTCTATGGAAGGACAGCACATCATATTCATATCCAAAAATGCTTAATGTATCCATGAACTGAGCATTTAACATTATAATCAATAATCAAAGTGATATTTTGTAGAGTATATGGGGATTCCTTACCAAAGCCTGAAGGCAGGTCTGCAACCATAGAAGGTGAAGCTGGGGGTCGTGCACGCTTATGCCTTGATGGAGGTTGAGGGGACTGCGGATTAGCTGCATCCAGTGGTTCCACCTCCCATGGTGAGATTCTTTCTGGGCGTAGAATAGATGAAGGCTCATCCCATTGGACCTGGCAGATGTTAAAGTTTATATTAATATTTGGAAGACAAACAAAACAAAGACAATGAATCATACTGCATAATTTGCAGATAGTACACTACTTCTAATTAACCATAAAAATCTCCCTTACCTTTAGAGATCTCCAGTCAGAATCTGCCCACAGAGATTTTGACATTGCCGGCAAACTCCCGATGTCAATAATTGTACCACTGAACCTGAAACCAGAGATGGAGATATTAATTTTACTCCTGGCATTAATAAAATGGTTAAAATGAAGGCAGCACCAACTTGTTGAAAGCAAGTCCTTTACCTTCTTTCAGGAGCTTCATCACCTTCAAATCTCATCTTAAACCTCCTTCCAACAGATATTTTCTGCTTCTTAGCTTCAAGGTACTTGTTGACGCTCACAATAAAATCAGAGCGGCTAGTTCTGGTAACAAAATAAAAGGAGCATAAATTTAGCTGGCAAGACTATGAAGCAAATAAAACATGCATCCTTTGTGCTAACTAGGATAAGCACAGCAGGGCACTTCGTAAAAAATTAGTGATTGACCTTGAAGTTTGAAACAGAGTAAAGTTATTAAATTGCATACACTTAGTCCATTATTTTCTCCTTTAAATACATAATGTCATGCTACAAAAATAATGTGATACAATCAAATGTACAAATACAAATATTATCAAACCTTGGTTTGTAGAAAACAGAAAAGAGGGTTCCAGTGGAGATGGCATGGGAGGCCGTCGCCAAGACTCCAAGATGCATGCTGTGGCTTGATATGACAGATGACGGCATGTTATTTACTTGTCTCATGAGCCTCCTTACACCAACCCGTAGCTCACCATTTTCACCTCTGCCATTCAGAAGAACAAATTAGTAAAAGTAGTCCATAATGGCTAAAGAAATTAAGTTCATCCACAATTAAACCAAAAGCCAGGAGACAGATGCAAATGCACCAAACATCTGCATTTATCATGCTTAGGGCATTGTACCTCATAAATATAAATGCATCACCAGCAACCAATCTTTTTGAGCTAACGAAGACACTCCAGCCAGTAGTAAGGAGATGCCTTTTGGGTTGTCCTGAAAGAAATATGGAACGGCAGGCATGAGACCAATAAAATGGAAATGAAGCTACGACATCAGTACTCACTGTGTGTTTATGCACTCGCTGAAGTATATTATATCAAATTAAGAGCCAGGTAGTAAAGAGATGAAAACTCACCTCGAAAAATGTGCCGAAAATGCCATTCGGTGCCATGAAGATCTTTGGCAACTAGTTCTTGGCAAGGTGGATTCTGAGACATGTCCTGCAAAAGGTTACACAGTAATATATCTGGTAATTAAGAAATCTCTTTTGAGGCATATAATGCTTCTGATGCTAACCAGCTGAGGAAGACATTCTTCAGCATGCCTCCTAAGAACAGAAAAACCGCCATGAGTGCTCGTATCTGAAGCTGTCAGTGTCTTGCAGAAGGAATGGGCAGCACATTTCTCAGGTTCTTGTAGTTCAGGGTCCAGGCTGGTGAGTTCGCTTTGCTGATCAAGCATATTCAGGAAAATAAATCAATGTATGTACATCTAAAATGGCAAAGAAGTAATGCTACAGTTAAAAGCAAAAAGTAAAACAATAGTACTCGAATATTCTAAAAAAAATGTGCAGACTTACATCAGCTTCTGGTTGTAGCATAATTTGAGCATAAACTTCATCTGAATCAGCTTCCGCCTGAATTGCAGAGTACAGAAGGTTATGCACGGTTACAAGATTTCTCGCTTGAGTACCTAGACTAACCAATTCCACGACACACACATGCAAGAAGGTTGCACCAGACAGATTTTTTAAAAAAATACACTAACCCGTAGCTCCACGTTGACTACACTGCACAGGATCTTGGATGGTAGATTGAACATCGGTAGGTACTGATCAAGCTGCTGGTGTGTAGACGCCTCAAGCTATAAACAATTTGAGGAAAAGAAACCCCAATCAGTTAATGCATGTGCATCCAGAGGCGCCACAAAATATAAGGTTGATCAAGGCAGGTTGAGAGAAAGGGTATCTAAACCAACAAGTACCTGCTCCATATGCCCCTGAGGGAAGTAATAGACACGCTCGCCTTGTCTAGGCACTGTGACCAACGGACCAGCACAGGCATGCCATAGCTCCCGATACAGCGCATCACTTGACATTCCTGAATAGAAGCAATTGATTGATTTGCATCAAAGGGTCATCAGACAAAATACAGAACAGTCAGAACTCGAGTCCAACTTGGAATTGCTAATCATGAGCTATCTGAACTCCCAAGCACAACGAAGAATGAGAACTAAACAAGAGCACATAGATCCACCACATCGAGACACGATTTGACGAGCAGCAACACAGATGCTCAACTTGCCACATACCAGCCGACACTAGAAATCAAAATCACAGTAACAGGATCTAGATTCGTAATAGGTCCATGATCCAAAATTTTCCCCCATTTGAGAAACCGCTATTGTCCAAGGAGAGACGTGGACAGGATATTGAGACTAAACAAATAAACAAAATTATAGTACAGCGCAACAAATTCTGACGACAAACAAATCATCTAAGAGGTTGCAATTCAACTATTTCAAGGAAAATCATTGGTTCCCCCAATACTTTCGTTCACTACTACCGACTGAAACCATGAGAATTCCGCAACGTTTTCCACACAAATTAGTCAACTGCTCAAGTCCACCGAACGAACTCGGCCCTATCCACCCCCAGTGCCTCAGTTCGCCCCCACAGCCCAATCCAGCGAAACCGCGGCAAATTCAGAGAAGGAAAAGCCGCGCCGAGGACAGGAACCCATCTAGGAGGCTAAGAACGAGAATTCATGTAGAGGCAGGAATCCAAACCTGTGCCTGCAGCCGCTCCTCCAGCGTTCGCCACGTCCATCGCCGCGGCCATATCTTCTAAGCCAAACGCCCCCGAAAAAAAAAGGGCTAAAACCAAACGAACAGCAGCAGGCAGGGGGGAACTCCTCGCGATCTACTGGCGCAGGCGCAGCACTATGCGCGCTGCGGCTGGGTCGGCTCCATGGATCTGCGCCGACGACTCCCGCGGACCCCGCGCGCCAGACCCCTTACCACAGCACTCACTGGGGGCTCCGTGCGGCGGAGGCCTCGCTGGGGGGAGCTGGCTGGCGACGCTGGCGCGGGATCCGGGTCGTCGCCGGGGAAGGGAAGGGAAGCCGGGCGTCGGGGGCGTGTGTGGCGCGGAGGAGGCGGGTTGAGGTGAGACCGTGAGAGGGGAGGTGTGAGCCTGGGCGGGTGGCGTCGGACTTGACTATACTCCTCTAGTCCGGCTTCGCCTCGACAGCGAGCGGCGGTCGCGGTCGCGGCGGCAAGGGGGAGGCGGGGGAGGCAGGCAGCAGCGGGGGAAGTGGAGGGCGAGAGCGCCGAGAGGGACGGGCGCGGAGGTGGTGGACTGGGCGCGGCGCGGTGGGTGGTGGCGGGCTGGCTACTGGAATGGAACCGGTTGGTGCTTGTGCCCGTGGGTGGTGTGGCTCGGTTAATTTGTCACGGGCGGGGCGGGCGGCTGGCTGGCTCGCGCGGGTGGCTGGCCGGCACGGCGGGCCGGCCTCCGGGTTGGTTGGGCCTCGGCAGCCGTACCCGGTGGCGCGCCCCCACGCACCCCGGCCGATGCGCGCATCGCCGTACGCGACCGCGAATCTTTCCTGCGGATGCCGTGTGCCGGTACGTACCCCGTACGAGAGCGAGCAACGTTGGCGCGGCCTGGCCCCCCGGCTCGTGCTGTCACCTCCCCGCGTCCGACGCTGCCGGCGGCGGGGCCACCCGCCGATCCGGCCTGTCCCCTACGTGTCGTCTCGTCCCGTCGTCGACTCGGGGATGCATGCCCCCGCTCGCTGTGCGGCCGCGGCCGCGAGCCGTCGTCCCGGCGGCACGACAGCGAGCCTGCGCGCCTCCACATGCGGCGATCAGGGCGATGCCGCGCATGGCCCGTCCGATGCGATGCCCCGATGGGCCATCGCGCGGCGTGATCGAGCCAGAGGGTTGCCAGGACAGGACGGTACGTGTGCCGGGGTCCGGCTACTAGCCTACGGTAGTACTCCCTCCGTTCCAAATAGATGACGTTACGGGACGCGTGCCGGTCAAACTTTCTCAACTTTGACTAGATTTGTAGAAAAAACGTGCAACATTTTCATCTCCAAATAAATTTGTTAAAAAACTAGACTTAAAGATCTTTCCAATGATACTAATTACTTAGCATAAATATTTATATATTTTAATATATAATTGCCGGTATTTTAAAAATGTTGACTTCTCGGAAAGCGAGAATGACAACTATTTTGGAACGGAGGGAGTACTCCGGCGAGCCGCGTAGCGTACTGTATCGCTGTCGCCGCTGGGGTTTGGTCACAGTGACGGCGAAGCAATGCGTTGGTGGGCCCCAGCGGCGGCGCGGCGCCCGACGCGTCCGTACCGTACCAAGCAAGGCGCGGGACCGGGGGGGCCGGGGGCAGCCACGGCCAGCGGCGCAGCGTCCGCCTGCAGCACGATCGCCGCCGTACCGAGAGAGAGATTCCCGTGCCGCCCCTGCCGCGCCCACTGGCGCATGGGCCCGGCTCGGCGATGCCTAGGCTGTCTGAGTAGCTGACTATGACTAGGGGGCGCGTCGGCGTGTCCCTCGCCGACCCGGCACGCGCGACCGCGTCCCCCACCAACAAAGCGAGAGCCGTCGCCAATCGTCATGTCGCGCGGCACGGCAAGGCGTCCTCCCCGAGCCGGGCGCTTCCTCCTCCCGCCCAACAGGGGGGGCGATGCGCGCCACAACCGAACCGAACCGAACCCCGTCCCCGTGTCGTGGGAACGGGGGCGCGCCATGGGATTGGGGGCATGTGGTGCCATGTGGTGTGTGAACGCCACGGTGCGCGATTTGCATAGTCCAACGAGGCAGCTTGTGTACTTGTTCAAAGTCAATTTTAGGTGGTAAAAAAATCCCGGCAAAATTGGCCGAGGAGATAAAAGAAGTGCTAATAGTGTTGGCGCCCTGAGGAACATGCTCTCTCGCAACCGGATATCCAAAGTTTATTTGCTGGATCGACTTCAATCCAGGGAACCGGTCGCTGGCAGCAATAAATCCGGACGAGAAAGGGCACGAGGGAGGCGCAAGTGGCGGAAAAATTCAGCGACAAAGCGACGCGGACGCGGACGGAGAAACAAAGGGAGGGAAAAAGCAGGAGAGGAGAGGGGGAGGGATGACGGGAACAGGAGCAGTGGGAGCGGAGGGCGCGTCCCTGTCTGTCGACCTCGAACCCCCCGGGCCTCGCGGGGGGTTTCGCGTACGTTTCCTCCCCGACCCGATCCCCGTCGATCCGTCGATGATTTCTCCGGCGGAAAACGAAGGCGAGCGCGACGTTTTTGGTTGGTTGCTGCCTCTCCCGGCCGGACGGAGCATCCCGTCCGTTTTTATTCCCTTCCTCCCTTTTAGCAACGCATCGTGGCCCCGCTCTTCATGCGAGTTTATATATGTGGCCAGTTTGGTCTCGCCATTTTTCGAATTTTTTTTTTCGGTGCCCCCCATGATGTCGACGCGCGCGCATCCGATAATTGCTGCACGTTGATCGCGTGACACGGATCAAGATCAGACGGCGGCCCCGTCTCGAGGACCGCCTGCGCGCAGCAGAACTGCATGTCTGCGTGATGCAGCAGGCTCGGCAAAGCGTTCGTTGGTCCCGGGGTAATCGTTTTTTAGCTTGAGCAAACCTACAGTAGTACTACTCCGTACGTATGTACAGAATTACTTACCGCATGCCGCGTTCAGATGTTTTCCGAAAAAAAATTACAGTATGTCGGGCACACATTCGAAGTATTAAATATAGACTAATTACTAATTACAGATTCTGTCAGTAAATCGCAAGGCGAACCTAATGAGTCTAATTAATCCGTCATTAGCACATGTTACTGTAGCAATTTATTGTCTAATCACGACCTAACTAGGCTCATTAGATTCGTCTCGCAAAGTACACTCCATCCATATAATGGGTTATTTTTTTGACTACATTTAATATGCCATGCATGTGAGGGAACATACTCGAAAAAAAATTCGCGTTTCATCTAAACAGGGCCATGGCGCTTGCTCGGCTGCTATCCTGCAACTGCACGACAGGGCAGTCCGGCAAAACGACTGGCCCTGTTTAGATGGTTTCGCGAAATTTTTTTCGAGTATGTCGGGCACACATTTGAAGTATTAAATATAGACTAATTACAAAACTGATTACAGATTCTGTCAGTAAATCGCAAGACGAACCTAACGAGTCTAATTAATCCTTCATTAGTACATGTTTACTGTAGCAATTTATTGTCTAATCACGACCTAACTAGGCTCATTAGATTCGTCTCGCGAAGTACACTCCATCCATATAATAGGTTATTTTTTTCGACTACATTTAATATACCATGCATGTGAGGGAACATACTCGAAAAAAATTTCGCGAAACATCTAAACAGGGCCTGAGCGAACCTTACTGTAGAAAAACAGTAACCGCGTTGCGTGTTGCCGAGAGTAACGGTCAACTTTTAGTACCACAACGAGAAAGTGATCCCAAGGAGTACTCCTAGTAGTCTAGTAGAAGGTGTGGATCCTGGTCACAGGTCAAGTGCGGTGCAGCTAAAGAATAACCCGGGCCAATCAGCTGCTAAGCTTGCTTTTGCTCCCAACTGCCGTCCCGAGATTAGTTTAGTCCTACTAGGCGATTGATTAAACAAACGCAGCAAGCGACAATACTTTACCCTCCATTATTGCGGCTAAAACTAGTACGGAATCGAGCGTTAAACAAATAGCGTCAAGGGAGCGAGGCTTGGGGTGGGGAGGGAGCAGGGCGCAGGAAAAGGGGCAGGGCCGGGCAGGGGGAACGGGACGGGACGGGACGGGAGGACGGGGACGGCACCAACCCAACCCAACACACCGGCCGGCTGCTTTCGCGATTGCTTTCGCATCAGCACTGGCAGGCTGTGCCTCGACTAGCGTCACATGGAGCGGGGAGTAAACAAAAGCGTTGGTGGCTAAGCTAATCCAACCTTGGAACGGAGACTATCATTCGTGCTGATGCTCCTGCCGGCGTGGCCTCCTGACGATCGCCAAGGGCCAAGATCCTCGTCACCGATTCCCTCTTGATTCTGCTCGACTGTATAACCGCAACTTGTATGGAGCATATTATATATAGTATAGATAAAGCGGTGTTGGTATCAGTCACATGAAATGCGACGGATTAGGGCCAAAGCAACAACCACCCCTCGCAGCTTTGTGGAATAATCATCGCATTATGCCCTGCCTAACTACCAAGATACACAAGTCAGAAAAAAAAACAGAGTTTGTTATCCTAAGAAAACATTATATTTGTTCTACACATATACCTTACCATGAGCATATATTTCATTAAAAGAAGCAGTATTTGTTCCTCAAATACACACCTGATGAGGTGATGCCTACAGTACTACTTCTAAAAGCTCACACGGTGCCAGTGCATCTGTCAGCACAGTTAGCTGTTGGAGCAATTGAACAGTCAGATGCTTGGTAATAATATCTTCTCAAGGACTGAAGAAGAAAAGCAAAGGCCAAGATCCTCACTTGTCTCTTGATTCGCATTTTTTTTAGATGTTTCATTAAGAGGAGACTCTTCTTGATTCACAATTTTATTGTTAAGTACTGCTAATGGATGTCAGATATCATGATCTATAGCAACCCCTCCGATTTCACAGGATCCAGACCCAATTGTCAGTAACATGAAGCTTGGTGTTTATCAAAAACATGAAGCTTTCTGAAAGGGATATACAAATACCCAGCTTAGTAGCTATCCACCCTAGAACTTTGCAAAATACTAGATTGATCCTAAGCTGTTCGACAACAAATTGTTCAAGAAGGCCGGGTCCTCCATTGCGTAGAATTCCTCGGTCCCAACAAATTACAGTACTGCTAAAAAAAACTAGACCGGCCTAGCAGAAACCAGCTATTATAACCACAACACAATTTTCTACTCGTAGTGCTGTAGGCACCTAGTACCTCCCTTGCACATTTTCTACAAGAGGCCCCGGATTTGTTACAATAATTGTTGGTCCGGGAAATGCACCTGAGCTTATAGAAACTAAGATAGTATCAGCCATCACAGCTAGCTATAGTTGATTAGGCACCCTTTAACTTTCCTTATTATTTCCTGATTCTCCATTAGTTGCTTGACCAAGGAATTGGATATATATAGCCAGAGATCGATGCTCGTCGCGGCATAATATCTTGCAAAGATGGACAAAAGCAAGAGCAGATCCGGCCGGAGATAGACGACGACGATGCTTAACCCGTGCATGCCATGCACGCACTGTCCATGGATCCCTTGGTCAATGCATGAGATAGGCATCGATCGACAAAGAGAACAACTGGCCACTTATTAGGCCATGTAAACAAGTGCATGCGGAGGGATAAGATGCTGTGCGATTAAGCAGAACCCGGCCATAATTAAACTTGCTTTGCTCGTAAGCTAACACTGCAAAAGCAGAGAAGCTAGTAGGGCTACATGCCTACATACGTGCAGTGAGGAGACTGCACTGCCGACAGGCCGCGTGGCTTGATCGGGGATATCTTTCGTTTCCAATGTGCATGGAGCATATATGCCGTCGTTTGATTTTGTTGCTGAATTCAATTGAAGCAGGACACATCCAAAGACACCCACTGATCGATCATGCAGAAAAGATAGTGTTGTTGTTGATAGATGCACGTCGTCGTCCTTTAGCTTAAAAACAAGCTAGCTAGGGCCATGCAAAATATCTGCTTGTGAAAAACGTGAGAAAAGGGTAATAATGACTGGGACGACAGGCAGAGCGTTGCAGAAACAGTCTTGTCGGCGTGGAGCGCCATCGCAGGTACAGGAACCGTCTCAGTGTATGGGCAATGGTGGAGATGAGTCGAAGGCAACTGAGCTCTGTCGCCACAGCTCTCACCGTCTCACATTGCGTCTTGCGTAACTTTGCTTGTTCGGTTGCCTCGTCAGCTGGCAGTGCCATCCTCGTCAGCAGGAATTCATCAGGATCCTCCGTGAATTGAAGAGAGCTTTTTCCATATGCATCTCCGATCTAGCGCCATCATTGCCTCCCGACACGAGTGGTGACGCGGCTGGAATTTGTGCTTGGTTCGTGCTGCAAGGCAAGTTAAACTAGTAGCGTGGCATCCGTCAAGCGGACGTGGAAATGCGGAATTAATTCGTCTACTGGCTTCAGATAGAAAACATCGTGGCTACGCAGAACAGCTACCCCTAGCCTGGTAGACTCTCGGAGATTCAACAACAGCTGCGGGGGATCAGATGCCAATATGCCATGCTTCATTTCTTCTCACCCGCGCCACAGTGGCACAACGAACTTGCTTTTATTTGTTCGTAAACTAAGCTCGCTTACGGCCGGAAAAGGTAGAGCTAGAGCATAACATTGTCAACATTACATGGCTAGATATAGTTAAAAAGCTAGGCATCAACGGTGACTTCGTTAATCTCGAGGATTTGCTAGCTCAATCTTTCGGAGATGGTTATAAGGATAGGGTTGCGTGCATGTATTCGTAGGAACGAATGCCGTATTTGTGAGCGTTTACATCTGCACTGTGTAATTCGTAAAAAGAAAAGTTTAGCTAAAAAGCTATCTCCATCTACAACGCCTAAGAGCAACTCCAAGAGACACCCTATTCTACTTGCTAAGCCAAAATTTGACGACTAAACCTCAAAATTCAGCTCCAACAATCTTCCTATCCAAGTTGCTATCCCATCCGGCTCTCCAAATAATCCCTCCCGCTTGCCACACTTGGCAAGCCGAGCCCGCTTGCCAAGCTCGCTCGCCAAGCGTGGCCCCCATGCGCAGCGAGCAGGAGCGCGCGTAGAGGGAGAGAAGGGGAGGACGAAAAGGAGTCGCCGCCGGGCCGGACCTCCACACACCGCCGGCCGGACCATCACGCGCCGCCCCGCCGGCCAGACCTGTGAGCGCCGCCCAGCCGGACCTCCACGCGCCCCGCCGGACCTCCGAGCGTCGTTCGGCCGGACCTCCGCGCCCCACGCCGGACCTTCACGCGCCGCCGAGCTAAACTTCCCGTGCCGCCATGGATGGAGGAGCTGGCTGGGGATTGGGGAAGGGGAGGCCGGCGCGCCGTCGTAGAGGGAGAGGGAGGGCCTGCTGTGGAGGGGGAGGGGGAATGGGAGGCCGGGGGAGAGAGGAGAGAGTGAGGTCAGGAGGGGCAGGAGGATAAGGAAGGCAGGGGAGGGGATGAAGCTGACACGTGGGACCCACGTGTCAACGTGTGTGGAGAGGGAGGTTGAAGATTGCTGTTGAAATTTGGAGAGTAAAAAATGGAGAGTATGTTGGAGTCTGCAACCCAGTATGGAGAGGAATCTTTTTGCCAAGTCAAGTTTAGAGTCGAATAGAGAGCGAAAAATGAGGTGTCTCTTAGATATGCTCTAAATCCTAGGACTTCATGCTTTCATGCGACATTGCGACATTATTATGCAAGTAATAATGGGCTCCGTTTCAGCATACTCTCGCTTGAACTTTTTTTTCTTTTTTTTAGAAATACTCTCGCTTGAACTTTTGAGCCCAACAGCTGCTAGCCGCCGAGACCTGTCCGTTATTAGGACGGCCCAGCTGGACTTGCTAGGCCTTAATTTCAATGGAACTCGAAACGGGCCTCGCTAGTGCGTGGTCGTGTGGATGGTTGCTGATGACGCGACAAAAAAAATGATGTGATGAAGAATTGAAGATGGATGGAAAAGAGACACGGCCTCTGTATCTCTCCCCACGTCATCGAGGGCCCAGATGTGCCCGCGCACAAAATATCTCTTCTGCCGAGCTCAGATTCGAACATGTGGCCCCGCTTGGGAGATGGAAACTGTTACGGACACCCGGAGAGCCACGCCTTCATTTATTTATTTTCCCCAACAGATGTACACTAACAATGGCTAAATAGTACGGTCAATGTGAAAGATGATGATGAATATGCATGCATCCTTCTACTGCATTTGCAGACTTACGAAGATCTAACGAGTGCTGACACAAGTTGTAGAAACCGAAATGTCTCATCTACATTTAACATCACTAAAACCGTAATATTCTAGTTTGTTGCTAGAAACAATTTAAGCTTGTGGACGGTTATATGATGTATTTAGTTCCCTACTAAGTCATCGTATTACATATCTTTGTAGTTCAACTTACATTCGCCATGAGACAATATTAAACATGTACGCCGTACTATTATTTTCTCAACATATCTCTAATCGATATTAATCTTAGCGATGTAGAAACAAAGCTATAGTACTCCCTCCGTTCCAAATTATAAACCGATTTACCTTTTTTGACACCAAGTTTTACTGGTCGTCTTGTTAAAAAAATTGTGCAAACATAGTCAAACTAGGTGATTCCCGCGCGTTGCTGCGGGATTTGAAAGAGTTTTTTTGACAAACTATGAATCACTATGGTTGTTTAGCAAGAGGATGTGCACCATATAAGAGAAATAGCAATTAGTTTAAGGTCCATTTGATATTTGCAGTGCAGTAGCACCGTTGCAATGAAATTGCGCATGATACTCACATTGCTATTTAGGGTATAAAAGGTCAAGAAAAAATCAACAGCTATCAATATCTAACTGAAACAAACAAATAAAAGCAATGAAAGGGCGGCAGTCTAAGACCAAAGGAATAGAGTACTTTCAAGTGTGTTGCCGTGTCTACATCGCTTGCCAAGTATGTTGCATGACGTACCCTCACATGATTCTGCATTTCACTAATGAACATATTATCACAAATGAACAAAATGACGATGTGCCCTAATAAGGAACAAAATGATATCTCCATTGCATGGGAGGAATTCCAAAAGGAGCGTATCAACCAGGCAACAGGATACTCACATTTGCCTTGCACTCTCCACTTAACTCTCTTCTCCAACTTCATTCAAACTGGACTCTGATAGTGACGCATCCATGATTTCTTTATTTTTCTCTATTGGCCTTGATCAGTCTAGCTTCTCCTCTGCATATGCCTGATCAGATAAAGCTATGCAAGAAGGTAATGAATTATTCATGGGCTACATAGACCGATATCACGAAGTAATGAAATTAATTAAAATCAGTAAAATGGGGAAGGATCACTCTAAGTCGTTAACTCTTGTGCTATTCAGACTGCAAAACCTAAGGACTTGAATAAGCATCATGTATGCGTGTCTTGCCTCTGCCTGCCTTGCTGTGATGTGACCAAACACAGAAATCATAGGATGGAAGGCAAAAATCGAAAAAGTGGAAACTCAACTGCAAAACCTAAGGACTTGAATAAGCATCATGTATGCGTGTCTTGCCTCTGCCTGCATTCTTGTGATGTGATGAAACACAGAAATCATAGGATGGAAGGCAAAAATCGAAAAAGTGGAAACTCAAAGAATCACACGATGGAAGACCAAGCAGCACGAATGGCAAGCCGACTCACCTGGATGCTGTTCTGGACGGTGATGGGGGGTTGTCCCCTGGTCTGGAGAGCGAGGGTCTGCGAGGGAGGCGAGCGCTTGGACGGTGGTCTGCACATCTACCATGGATTAAAGAAGGAGGCGAGGGGAAACGGGGAATAAAGAAGGGGGACTCTTGATCTGCCATGGAGTAAAGTGGGGAGGTTCATCGGCAGACTGTTGGTCTGCCATGGAGGGGGGAGGCATCGTTGGACTGTTGATCTGCCATGGAGGGGGGAGGCATCGGTAGACTGCTTTTTCTTTTTTGGTAGGCATCGGTAGACTGCTGAAAGCATGGTACGGTAGGTAACTGAAGAATGACATGAAGATTTAAAGGCTTAGTGGAGAAAAACAGTTTCTCATGATGTGGCTTAACCAAATTGTAGGAAAATAGGTAGTGGGGATCTCCTATATAGGTATAGATGATTCGAGACATTTTTCTTGAAAAACTTTTATTAATAAAGCAAGCCACAACAAAAGATGTGATATTTAATAAATTTTTTGAATAAGATGTGCAGTTGAACTTGGGGGTAAAAAAGTCAAACGCTCAACTTGGGGGTAAAAAAGTCAAACGATTTATAATTTAGAACAGAGAGAGTACATCACTAATTTCATTCTATTTGATAAGGCCAAGTGCTTTTATGTGTCATATTGGTGATACTGATGAAATTTAGTTGTGTATGGAAATGTTTAAACTCACGAGTAATATCTCTATACAACTTGAAATACATTACGACACATATATTTACATATAAAGGCAATAGACAATATACACATTTTTTTTAAAATTACCCACATGGTTTGTGTACATTTGTAATATATTTAAGAGCACTTTTATGGAGGAGGCATGCATATTCTTTCAAATTTGAGGCTATATCTTGTATTTACGATTTTGCCTAGGTATCACTACTTCAGAATCCTAATTCATGTACTCCAATAATAGATTGTATAATAAGATATAGACATGTTTACTCCATGCTGCTAGTAGCAAACTAATTTTTTGGTCATTTTATTGGTGCAACAGTAAGGTTGAATATAAATCAGCAATAACAACAATAATGGTTTAACCGTAGTCGGTACTAATAGTTTACACGTTCATGACTCTTTTCTTCTTTGTACGTCTAGCATTTTGCTTCCTATAAGACGGCAACTTGCCTCTTTGCGCAAATCCCAGCTGCAGCATATTGTTAGCTCTTAATCACTCATACAGCCCCAGAGTTTTTAACAATTACGCTTGGCTCCAAATTAACGGCCACAACTCCTACAGTCCCAGCTTCAGCTGCTTTCCACGCTCTACGAATTGGGACTCTTCTAAGCAGTAAACTCAATTAATTACACATGAACTCAAGCCCTTATATGCAAATAACACCGTAAAGTGACCCAAAACCGGCCCAGTTAAAAATCCCCAAAGCATCACGCGATCGAAAAAAACAGAACCCAAAAACCTCGTCTACATTCACATCTCGGCGCCCCTCCTCCTCCTCGCTCCGATCCAGCTCGCCGGCGGCGATGTCGCAGCCAGCGGCGGAGGTGGCCGCGGCGGCGCAGCCGCAGGGGCGCGCCCCCGCGGGGCGGCAGGGCGGCGGCGGCGGCCTGGGGCAGAGCATCGCCGGCATCGTGCGGATGGCGGTGTTCTGGTACTTCGCGGCCAAGTTCTTCGGTCCCAAGCGCCCTCCGGCGGAACCTGGGATGCTCATGTCCAACCTCTTCCAGAAGGGCGAGCCAATGGTGAGATCGCCATCGGCCCTCTTGGTTTGTGCACGAGATTTTGGTTCGAAGATGCGTCGCGGGTCCCTGTCGTGGTTCGCTGGTCAGTAGGTTTAGGTTGTGTAGTGCGGGTAATTCGAAGTGTCTGCTCTGATGCCAAGGTGATTTAAAGTTTTATTCCTACTTTTTTTTGGCTGCTGTGATCCGGAAGCTGTATCGTCAATAGCTTGTGGGCGATGTTTGCAGGCGTGTCTGGTTTGGCTGTTTAGTAGCCGTACGATGCAGATGCTTTGATACTTGCAATGCAAGTAGGATTCTTTTGAATCAGATCACGTATTGGTGCACAAATAAGTTGCCACTGTATGCATTTAATTGAATATCAGGAAGCTAAGTTGATGGTTGTTCACGGTTTTGCGGAAATTGTATAAGGTCTTGTGAATTTTGGTCCTGACTGGATGCCACAGAATTCAGTAAGCTGTGTGAAGATGCACGTATCATGTACTGGCGACTTGCTGTTTGGATTGCTTCACTGTTTCAGTTAGAATTTAGGATGGAGGATGGGGTATATATTTGTTATACTTATGTTTATGCTGGAGTGAAAATGTCTCCTATGTTAGCTATGTAGAGTTAAGTTTGGCAAGGTGAAACCTGGGATTGGATTTTGTTTTATTGATAAAATTGACTCTGGGAATTATTGAACACATGCTATTTAACATCCCTCTTGTTCTGATGAGAAGTAATTTCTGGTATTTGTGCATCCACTATGAGTTGAGGACTTGAGATCACTTAAAGTCTTCTATCGAAGATCACCATGTTAATTTCTGGTATTTGTGCATCCACTATGAGTTGAGGACTTGAGATCACTTAAAGTCTTCTATCGAAGATCACCATGTGTTGTGAATCCTGTATGCTAGTTCCTTGTCCTATTCGCTTAAAAGATATTGAACATTATTTATTTGTTGATTAATGCTGATCGCATATCAAAGATCATAGATCACTTACTTGTGATGTACCTCACTGGCTTTCTTCTTTTTATTTTTTTGGGTTAAATCTGTACACTGCATTTATACCTTCTTAGATGATGTGTTGAATCGTATAGCAAGACCAGAAGGGCATTATAGATCTTTGCTTCTTATACAGGGATGGCACAAAGTTCCATCTAATTTTGGAATCGTACCATGCAAATTCTATTCCTACATTTAGTATAGACACAGTAGACAAAATGGATATTGCAGGGTTCATTGTTTAGACCCTGCTCTTAATCCGTAACCATTTTCGAATTGCTAAACAATGCTTGGTTGCTGTGCTGCTGCAGGATATGTGGATGTATTTGTCAGAGAATGAGAAGTTCAATGATTTTGCTAATGAGGACACACTTATTTGGCACGAAGCAAACATACCATATGCAGTCTGGGAACCTACCAGTACCAGAACACGATCTTTAACATACTATCCTTCAGAGGTAGGCTACTAATTACAGTAATGTTAAACATTGTTTCATGCAACTATGGTCTGCTTATTCGAATGTTGTGTATGTGTTGTTACAGGCTCTCAAGCATAATGGCTCTTTGTATGCTCATGTTTACTTTGCCCGATCGGGTTACCCTGTCGATCCTACAGATCCTGAATATGAGCAGAAATCTGCGTTTGGGAGGACACATCGTACGTGTTTTGTTTTCCATTGCATGTTCCTCCTTGTATGATCATGTATATGTATTGATAATGATTGCACTATCAATGTCATTTAGCTGTCGTGGCGTTCTTGCCAAAATCAAAAGCTGGTAAAAAGAAGAGCTTGCTTGGAGATTCAGAAGAACCTGAAGAACAAGCACCACCTAAGGTCATTATCTTCATTCTTTGTCGTTCAGTATATGAACTACCAGCTTAACCTATGTCTGCTGAGTTAATAAAAGCCTTGGTTTGCAGGAGAATAAAGAAACTGAGGATAAAGATGAGGGTCCAGCCGAATATATATCTTATTGGAAACCAAATGTAACAATAAATCTTGTTGATGACTTCACACGGTATTCGCAAAATCTGATCTGTTTCTCTGTTTGATTTGTACCATACATAGGATTTTACATGTTTAAGATTTATGCTCCTTTCATCTTGTGGTGGCAATGGCACATGATTGATACTTATCAGTACTGCCCTTGTTATGGCATGAAAGTTATGAATCATTTACCTTGCCTGTTATGGCATGAAAGTTGACAATTGACAAAGCACTTTATCAATGTGCAATCTAACATTTATTTCTACTTGCTTGATGTGATTGCGATGGACCAGAAGCTGAATTTAGAGTTTAGATAACCAATGAACCAATCTTGTATAAGAACTGTTTCCATTCTATGGTAATCACAAACTAAATGCTGCTAAATAGCCTTAATGATACAATGGTTAAGTTTAAGGTCCTCCTCAGGTGATTTTGACATATGGATGAAACCCCACGTTTTTTCCCTCATGACAGCTTAAGGTTTTGCACCATGGCCATTTAGTACATGTTTTTCTTGATCTATGTAACAGCAAGACTTTGTTGTTTTTGTTGTGTACTTGTGTATGGCATTAGCTTAGCTGCTCAGTTTTTGTTTTTTTACATCCTCTCTACGTATGACTAACATTGCGCCCTGAATACTTTGCAGGTATCCCAACAATAATGTCCCTCCCAATGTTGCTCCATGTATCCTTGAACTGTAACAATAATAACATATATCTCTTCTGTTCTGTGATAGTTCTGTTTGTACTTAAAACATACTTGCACTGCATGCTAAATTATGCCTCCCTCCCCCTGCGCGGTAGTGGTATACTCCAAATATCACACTTCTTAGATCCAACTTCTGCTGGAAGGCTGGATATAATCTGTTATTCAAAAACTTTCAATATCCATGCTTTTGATGAGCAGATGATGGTTTTGGTTTTCCTTTACAATAGAGATACAGATCTGAATGTGGATCCAGCTACAGGCAACTATTATCCTACTGTTTTCTTCAATGAGTTTTGGCTACTGAGGGATAAATTAATAGCACTCAATGATACTGTGGAGGAACTGCCCTTAAACCTCGAAGTTGGTCCTATTAGCATGACAAAGTGGCAATTATTTTTACAGATTGAGCAGTCCTTCCAGGTTCATCGTAGCTACGGAAGTATGCTCGAAGGCGAGGCTGACGAACTCAAGGTACACAAGTGTCCATACTCTAAACTGCAGCTATTATAATGTTGACATTTTTGGATATGTTGTCCTCTCCTTTTTTTTTTCCTTATTTTCCTTTTTGGAACCAAATTCCTTTGCACCCTTTCATCTTGTTTTAGGAGCCATTAATATATACAATTATTACTGTGCCAGTCAGCTGCTAACTCTTGACATATATTTGTATATTGTAGAGGGTTTTCCTCGAAGGAAATCCTTATCTTCTTGGATTGACTATGGTTGTTTCTCTATTACACTCTCTGTTTGATTTCCTGGCCTTCAAAAATGGTATGTAAACTGTATACTTTTTTGAAATAGAATGTACAGTAAGAATTGTTCCACATTATAGTTATTAACAAACAACTATGATCTTTGGGTGATGTTTTCAGATATTCAGTTCTGGAACAAGAACAAGTCCATGGAAGGTCTATCAGCAAAATCTGTGATTCTGAATTTTGTGTGTCAACTGATTGTTTTCCTGTACCTTCTTGACAACGACACTTCATGGATGATCCTTGCTAGCTCTGGAATTGGAGTGTGCATTGAATTTTGGAAGATTGGAAAGGCAATGCATATTGAGGTAAATGGCATAGCCCTTAAATTTATTGTACAAAGTTGACCTTGTGATTTTCACCTGAAAATTAAATATTTTTGGCATTGAGGAAAGTTCTTCACTTCAGAAAGGAGATAATCAAGATCATAAACATAAGAAATATATTTTTAGTGTTAGCCATGGCCCCCTCATTGTTCACCTACAGTTTCCTTAGGCACGTCATGCATTTTATGTGCAGAGTTTTACCTTATGCTTAAGTGCTTAACTACTGTCACCACAGAACCCCTTGATGTGTTTTGATTATATCATGTGACATCAGAATTTTGAATTCTGCTATGTGTATACTTTGTGACAACTTGTTCTTTATTGCTTCTTGCTATACTGGATGAAAGTACTGAATGAAAGATTTCTTTCTTGTTCTCCAGATCGATAGAAGTGGAAAGATTCCCATGCTGAGGTTTCGGGACCGTGACTCATATGCACAGAATAAGACCAAGGAGTACGACGCGCTTGCAATGAAGTACCTTACATATGTCCTTTTCCTCCTCGTGATTGGTTTCTCTATCTATTCGTTGAAGTATGAAAAGCACAAGAGCTGGTACTCATGGATACTTTCTTCTATGACAAGTTGTGTGTACATGTTTGGTAAGCAACTCATTCCAAATATTGTCAGATTATTTGATGGGATAATGTGCGTTAGCATTAGTGCTTATGTTTGCATTCTTCAGGTTTCATCATGATGTGCCCACAACTATTTATCAACTACAAACTGAAGTCTGTCGCTCATATGCCATGGAGACAAATGACCTACAAGTTCCTCAACACCATAATAGATGACCTTTTCGCATTTGTTATCAAGATGCCGATGCTTCATCGTCTCTCAGTTTTCAGAGATGGTAAGATGAAATCTGTTACTGTTCTACTCCCTTCCTCCGAAAATACTATTCATTTTGACCTTTCTAGGTACATACTAGTTTTTTTATTCGCATTTGTAGACTTTTAACTGAGTGCTACCTGTTGGCAGATGTTATCTTCTTGATATACCTGTACCAGAGGTGGAAGTATCCAGTTGACAAGAAGCGTGTCAACGAGTTTGGCTTCGCAGGCGAGGACGAACCTGCAGCCCGGGAGGCTTTGGAAGGAAGTGATTCAGCAGCTGCAGCCCAGCTGACGGAGGCTGAGGCTGAGGCTGAGACAAGCACGGAGGACAAGAAGACCAAGTGATCTCCACATCCAAAAGATAGTACACCTCTCAGCAACACCGGCTGTGTTTCTCCCAGCGGACGTGAAAATTTCTTTGCTGAACTGGACGCTGGGCTTGCCTTGCTAAGATGCTGACCATAAGATGTGTAATAGGGACAACACACAACAGTCCTGTCTAGGGCAGCGAAGGAACAGACAGTATCGCCATTACGTTTTCAGTTGTCTTTAGCAACCATTACTAAGGCATATGCTTGTTTGATTGGTTTTGTACAAGTTTTTGCATTTGCTCGAGATACATCAGTTGCTCATAGTGTCGTGATACGGTTTGCCCGATCGATCAAGTGCAGCAAGTGGCAGAAGACAGTGAGAAGTGACGCAGCCTGGAAATAACTGCACCGGAGTGAATCCTTACCGTCGATGTGGGAGAGGCACCGGTGGATGGGTGAGCCTGTTGGTAACGACATCGACCTATCTTAGAGAACACCGGTGGATGGGGGTGGACAGGTTGGTAACGAGTTGACAAAACCGAATGACTCATGGGGATGCATTGCGCGGCAGCGTTGGCCTGTGGCCGACCTCTCCGTCGTCGTGGGGATCTACATTCTCCCACTCGCCGTGCGCGATCCAGCGGATATCTGCTTTGCTTACCCGATAACTTCCAGCGTCGTTTGCTTACCCGATCACTTCCAGCGTCGTGACAAAACCTTCGGACACAATGACACAATTATAAACCTACACTACAAATTTAGTTTGGAAACAAGAAAATCATGTCTAGATTTGTCTTGAAATTACTTTCACAATCCTATTCTACTGGTGCAACCATAGCCCCCTCTAACCAACTAGGCTAGTTTTTTTTGAAAGATTCAACTAGGCTAGTTTGACATCTGATATTTATATAAAAGATTGGTTGCTTCAGATCTATGGCCAAACTGGAGTGGCTTGATGCTCATTCATTCGTACGAATAAAATGGTATTAGACGGTTTGTCGCATGCTCTGCGAGGCGTGCAGGACTTTCTTGGCAAAACTTACACAGGTTGACCCCAATCGTGCTGCAGAGTGCCCATCTACCACTTCTGCAAACTCCGGTGGGGTGCCCCTCTACTCACCTACACTCTGCGAGATCCACGAGAAGAACACAAGCAAACGGAACATGGTCCAACAGTGCTCCCATCCAACCTACATGACCCAGAAGCCTCTGCTGCCTGCGAGCTTAATGCCGCGGTTCATGTTCACCAGGCTCCCTCCAGCCTCCAGTCGGCACCCAGCGCTGGTGTGGCTCGGATCTGGTGGTGGTGGGAGCAGCCGAGCAGGAATGGCAAAGGCCGTGGCGGGCGATGGGGCATGGGATGGGAGCATAGACGGTGGAACAAGTCGTCAGCCATCAGACCTGCATGCTTTGCCTTTCCTTACCCCTGCTTTGTTTTTTTTTCTCTGTATGGCACATCAAAAGACATATCGGCATACCACTAGCTCACAGAGCTCTTTCACGTGTTCTAAAAAAAAAAGAAAACGAAATTCGTTCTAAAAACGAGACCTTTTTTTGTTCATATGCGTAGAGAAAGAAAGCCTTGTAACAATTCATAATCCAAGCGACCACCAGACTCTATTACTGAACCCCGTAGCGAAACCACTAGTAAACGGGTCCATATATACACATGTCAGTATATGTAACGCACGAAAAGGTCTTTCAGAGTGACCTCTGCTCGGCTTCTGCATCCGAACAAATCAATGACCTGCATTGCATTGGACACATAAACAAGGCCACTGCGTAAACACCGCTCAAGAACCAAACAGCTGCATATAACCTCGCTTAAGAACAAAACAAACTAAGCGCACAAAGACGATTAACGAAAGTGTTTATTGAGTTATTTAGGCGGAGAAAACAGTGGCTGTTAATCCTCACAAACTTGACCAGCAGTCAAGGAAACAGTCAAGAGGATCAACCTGATTGCTGTCACAAGTTGGCACATACTACAAAGGCCATTCCATAAAATCCTTGCTTAGAGCAAACTCAAGCACGTCGCCACTGTAACACACTAACACCCTGCAGAGGAAACAGTACCCATCGCGATCATAAGACGGAACAGAACAGGGAGCGGTGTTTTCATGATGTAATGTAGAGCATGATTCTAGAGGAAAATATACTTACTTCAGAAGTTCAGATCATGGAGCAGCTCAGAAGATCAGCATTTGAATATTTACATGGTGTCCAGTGGCCCCAAAGTTTGTTACCTACCTACAAAGACAAATTCTAGATGAGACTACTAGCATGCAGAACAATATTGAGACACTGAGAGGAGGAGCTCACCTTCTACACAGCGCCTTGATAGCCTGGCGCATTGCGTTTGTATCCAATAATTCATCCCCAGAATCATCAATGTCAACTTGACCAAGTTTGAAGTCTTCTGTAGTGCAGTGCTCACTCCATTCGAACCACAGCTTCGATATAACTTCTTTCTTGGATGCAGTCTCATGGCGCTTCTCCTCATCAGACTCAGAAGCTACGAGTCTGTATACAAACACTTTCTTCTGCTGTCCGGGCCTGAATGCACGCCCAATTGCTTGACGGGTGACAGATGGGTTCTCGTGAACATCTAAAATGACAACTCTCGATGCGCCAACAAGAGAGATGCCCTCACCACATGCCTTGATAGCACCGAACAGCACTTCTGCATCAGCAGAGTTGTTAAATTGATCCACTATCAATTCTCTGTCTTCTGGTCTAGTACGACCAGAGATCATGAAAATCTCTTTCCCAACATGCCAACCCTTCACTTTAACAAGCAGCCTTTCCAAAAAAATCATTGGAGGTCTATACTGGCTAAAAGCAAGTAATTTCTCTCCTGCAGAATTGGCAAGTGATAGGATATTCATGAAAAACCAGGCCTTCACACCATCTCTCACATTGATGGAATCAATAATAATATCCATCGACTTATCCGTCAAGGTGTTAGCCCTATCCTCAGCATTAGCTTCTGAAATTTCTGAAAGGCAAGGATGAATGTACAATGAAGTATCTACTGCGTTTCTTTTTAACTTGCCATATGCTCCCATCTTTTGAGTTATCTCTTTCTGCACGGGAGTGAGTTTCAAGAACACGCTGAAGTCTACTAAGCCAGGTAGTTCACCCAAGATATCACCCTTATAGTAGTGAAGCACATCCTTTGTAAGTTCTCTAAGACCTCTAATGAGATGAGGTTTTCTCTTGAAGTCGGCATCATTCAACAAGGTTTTCTCGACTGATTTAGTAAAATCACTGTCATCAATCCCTTTTGAACTTATACCTGACATTTCTACTTGACTCATTAACCGTCTAACAATAGGAAGGGATGATTCCATCTTGAGAAACTTTGGGCGAACAAGATTCAAGATGTTAAACACTTCCTCAACATGATTCTGGAAAAGTGTGCCTGAAAGGACGACTTTACGTGGTGTTTCCACTCTATTCAGAGATTCTAGTACATCAGTCTTCTTATTTCTAGGTGTATGACCCTCATCCATTATCAAAAGGTTGGGGACCTTAAGCAACCTCTCCCTACATGCAGCTGCTGCTTTGCTGCCCGAATCATCAGAGATGATTGTGGAGAATTGCTTGTATCCAAGAAACAGTATACTCATCTTGTCTTCCCATGATTTGAGGACTTCCAATTGGTCTACTCTTTTTTCAGCCTTAACAGAGTAGAAATCATACAATGGTATATTCTGCACTTGCCACTGTTGAATTTCTCTCTTCCATGTACCTACTATCCCTTTGGGCAGCACAACAAGGGGCCTTGCAGATGGATACCTTGCTAGGAAGCTCTGAATGAAACTTATAAGCATAAATGTTTTTCCCGAACCTGGAGCATGAGCAAGAATGCAACCTCCAGGCTTGTCTCCAATCAAATTCTTAACCAAAAAGTTGAATCCTTCCAACTGATGTGGTCTCATTTGCTTAGCATGTCTAGGATGAATAGCAATATCTGCAACTATGAAATCTTCAGACAGTTTAACACTACCACAGTCTATCTCATCAGCATCCTTTGAATGTCCTCCATAGCAATTTATTCTTCTCCTTGAAGCCTGAAATGACGAAAACATTAAGGTCACTTGGTTTCTCCAATACTATTCTCTTCTGTGCAGATTTACACATTTGAATCTTGAGATCATAATACAAAATTGACATCAGTTTATGAAACTGCTACACTTTTGTTACTGAACCCATACCTGGCGTGTTATATCACAAGCATAAATGCACATCTTGACATTAAAGCCATAACATTGACAAAAGGACAGCCACTAAATTATACACAGTAATAACCATTACCGGTACAAAGAACAAAATATCCCCAATTGCTAGAGTACACGGTAATAATCAACTCATCAAAGAGATAATAACAAAACACATCCCTTCAAGCTACAAGTTATGAGGGAGCAACCGAAAAGAAAAATCAGACTTTCAGCAAAACGACCAAAGTTCAAGGTTAACTGCAAGAAAACATTTCTTTTTCAAAAATATAACAACAATTGCTGATCTGTGAGTTATATGATTTTCTATTGTTTGATACTAGTTGGCATTGTTAACAAGAGAAGGCTTTGAAATTCTCAAGGGAATGATAATATGGCATTTGTCTATATTTCACAACTTGTTCCGTGTGCATACAAGGCGAGGATAATGAAATTACCGAGGCAAAGTATAAAACTAGTGCATATCAAGTGGAATAGGCGGTAAGCTAACAGCAAGGCATGTAGTGAATCTGATGTTAACGAGCATGGAACTGGTATATATCAAGTGAAATGAGCATATAAGCTAACAGCACAGGTGTTCAAAATTTGAAACTGTAAGGTATGAAACTAATGTAGAGAATTAACTACCAGCCTTTTTCTAAAAAAGAACACCCCAACTTGGTGCCTGTTCTTAGAATTTTCCATAGTGAAAACTACATGCATGCCTAAAAACAACAACAACAAACCCTTTCAGTCCCAAGCAAGTTGGGGGTCGGCTATGCATGCCTAAAAAAACATGCCTAAAAAAAACATTACTGCTAAATGTACTAGACCTATGAAAGCCTCTTGCATCTTAAACAAATTACAAACCTTCTTCAACTGATAATCAATTATTGATTCAGCTCTTCTCACAATCATACCACAGACACGACATACATGGCCCAAATCTTCATGAATCCGAATGTCATGATTGCAGTCCACACCCTCCATATTTCCATTACCCTCTTCTTTCTCATTTGCCGTCTCATCAACTGCGTCAAGCTGGACCAATAACAGTAAATGCAACCAAATCAAGAATCATAGATAATGCAAACTGGTACCAACAATCAAACTGAATAGCAAGTATGCAAACTTGTCTTGATAGATAGGAAGCTTTAAAACAACAAAGGAACACATTCTTGAACACTTCAGCTAATGAACCCCTGTGCATCATGAACACTTACCTCCTGTATAATGAGACACTCCATGTTACCGGGAGTTCTCATTTCACAATACAAGTCATCATCAATGTAGGTATAGTTTTTATGGCTGTGCATAAAAACTAACACAGTATCAAAAGTAATAAAGTTCTTGTGATCAAGAAATGTCTATTGGAGCATTTCATTCCTCATAGGCACAACTTTTCTCCATGTTATCAAATTCATATGGTTGACTTTACCTAACGGAGTATATTTTTTGCAATCCACCAGGCAAAATATATTACCATGCAAATGCTTCATAAAAAGCAGCATTCAATATTCCAAATAGATTCACGACATGCATTGACAAGCAGAACAGTCATCTGGAAAAATAAATTAAGATTTTCAAATGGTGCTGCACTGTAAACTAAATTCTGTGGTTGCACTCATGCCTTTGTGCTTTCAATGGCCAATGAAAAATCTTTCCAATATTCCTCAAGACCATCACTTTCGTTTTTTGATTTCTCTTCTTCCTCTATAGGCAAGTCAGGTTCTGATGAAATATCAGTTTGTCGTAAATCCAATGACAAATCAGCAGGTACTGGACATGTGTCAGATTTTCTTTTTCTTTGTTTAAGGGCAGTGGTAGCATCTTCACTGACATGCAAGCTGGGGCCTGACCTTCGTTTTCTTTCAGTAGGAAGTGAAAGGAACACTTGTGTTTCTGCTCCCTTCTCCGCTATGTTAGCAGCCTAGAATGAAAAACACGAGTTAAGAGTTGGAATACAAATCCATTCACCCTAGTCCTAGTAGAATATGAACAATAATACATATTTTAGAAGTGAACATTCATTTAACAAACTGGAATTGAAAGGTACATACCACCAGATCTTGCATACGCTGCTCTTCAGGCTTTTTCTGCAACACAACTCTCTCAAACTGAATAGATGGCTGCCAGCTGGTTTGCAAAGGAAATCGATTCACTAAAACTGCACTTTGACCGTATGGAACAATCTGCTTACTTTTGTCTCCTTCAGCATGCATGGTTTCAAATGCTTGGCTCATCCCATTGGATGCCACCCATTTCTTGATATTACTAGCTAATTCTGATGTTGTCAGTTCTTTGTTTGTCTTAAGTGCCAACTTATTGTATACTGAATTGTTTCCGTCCTCATCATCTAAATCAATAACTACTATATCAGTCTTTCCTTTTTGTTTCGTTGGCTCCATAGAACGGTTGTGCAATTTGCCACCTGCAGAATTTTCAGAGGGACGCTCCATACTAGAAAGCAAGTTGATCAATTGGACCTTGCGCTGACGAATTTTTTCCCATTCCTTGCTAGCACTTCCAAATCCCAAACTGGTAACCCTATCTGCACTAGGAAGTGCATGACCACTGGAATAAGTTGCAATTACAGGTGTAAATACACTGTTACTGCGCTCAGCAGATTTCTTGTGCCTGCTGTAATATATACCTACAAAAAACAGAAGGGTATACATATCACAGGAGAGAATGACAAAGTAAATTTATTGACAATGTAAGTACTGATTGCATGGATCATGTGTATTTCTATGAAAAACATCGACAACAATACATTTCTCAAAGGGAAGCCAAGGAATTATAATAAGTTGCAAATGCAACGCACGTGCAAAGTTATAGCAGTATAATGCACCTAACAGCACAAATATAAGGAAAAGCTTGAGTTTACTAACTAACATATGTTAACATCACGGAGATGGCAATCAGAAGAAAATAGCATGTGTAGGGAAAAAACGAACTAGAAAAGAAAAAACATCACATAGAGAAGATGAAACTCATTCTAAATACAGTGAACATCAAGAAATCGGCCAAGTCAACCTGCTTATATAGCAAGAAGAGTAATCATAATCAAAGAATAAACAGGTAAAGTTTAGCACACACACTATTTATTTTTACTTAGTCTGCATAATAACTTGGAAATGATGAAAACGGAAGTTGACCAAGCAGGCAATGTGCGAACGATATTCACCTATCTATAGCTAACTAAGTATTTAGCAGAGCGCAACATAAATCGAAACCGTTATAAACTCTATTTCAACTGTTTCATATCAAACATATATGCCTCCTTAGACATAAAGGAAGCTATACAAAGAAATATAACTGGACAAATGGTTCCCTCAATCCAAAAGCCACTTTCGTTCGGCGGTATGACTCTGATCGCCAACATTTCACCTCTTGCCTAACCAACACATGCAAAATCCATCCTACTAAATCCAGAAAATCACATACGGAGAGCTGATAAATGCCTAAATAAGACTTCCCATTCATCGAAACCCAGAGAAATTCCAGCCTGCGACTACGAGGCAAGCCATTCCGCTATTATCTCCCAGAAAAAGGCCCGCCACAACAGGAGCGTGGCCCCCAGCCGATGATCACAGAGCCACAGAGGCATAGCATTAAACCCCAACCACACGGAGACCAGTGGACGACAGTAAACCGAAGCATTTGCGAAAGCCGGCCTCATGTGGGCGCAAGCATAGACAATCCCCGTCGGAACCCCGACAAAACCCTATATCCCCACCCGAACAGTGCAAAATGCAGGAGCAGCATCCCCCAAGCCAACGAAGAACTCGCGTCCCCCCACGCACAAACGAAAAAAAAATGAAGAAAGAAAACAAAAGGCATTTCCCCCAACAAGTAGGAATTGTCGCCGCACTCGAATCCTATGCGCATCCGTCATAGGATCAGAAGCGAGTATGACGGAATGGTGGAGGAGAGGCTCACCGGATGGCAGGGTCAGCGGGTCGCCGCCGGCGGCGGCCATGGCGGGCGGGCGAGGCAGCGCCCGCGCGCGAGATTTATGAGCAGATTTAGAAGAAATTTCAGGGAGAGCTAGAGAAGAAAGAAGATGAACAGTGAGGAAAGACTGCCCCTTTGGCACCGCTCCCTCACCTGCTCCACCAGCCGCTCCACCGCTCCATCCGCCAAACGTAAAAAGCACAGCAGCTCCATCATCCGCTCCCCGCGTTTCACGCTCTCTGGAGCATTTTGTGTCAGACAGAGCCAAAAAAATGTAGCTTCCCACGGCTCCGTCTGACGCGCAGCAGCCGCCGTCCAAAAATGCCCTTGGGTTCACGGGAAGCGCGGGAGGCAACGACCGGCAGAGCTAGGGGCATGAGGGAGGAGCTGAGGATGACGGACGGTGGCGGGAGGAGGGAGACGGGCCGGCGGCGGGAAGCGGGAAATCGTTGATTCCTGGTCGGGGGATGGCCGGAGTTGAACGAGGAGGAGCCAGGCACATGGTGAAGGGGGTGGAGGAGGCACCGGCGCGCGCGATTTGGGGAGTTGGCCGGAGCCCAACGAATCGGGCCGGCGGGCGGTGAAGGTCGTTGTGGAGGCCGCGGGGGCGCGCGCGGCGCACGGTGAGCCGGCTGCGGGCGTGCGCGCGCTGGGCCGGAGTGGGGCGTCTGCGGGCGCGTGCTGCAGCAAGGAAGGAGGACGGCAGAGCCGAAGCAGAGCAGTGGACGCGGCGGGAGGAAAGAGGATGGGGAAGGAGGAAGGGACGAGGGAGGTACCTGTGGATAAGGATGAAGGGGTAAAAAAGATAGAATAAGGGGGAGAAGGTAAAAAAGAAAAGAAAAAGAGGTGAAGGGAAGAGGAAAGTAAAATAAAAAAAAGTATCTTTTTTGCTTATTTATTTTTAATTGCTTAACCATTAATCTCATTTATTTCTTATTTTTAATTTAACTCAGATTACAAACTCACATAAACCATTGGATACTTATCTATGTTCAAACAAACCACGTAGCCATGGGCATACAGGTCATTTGATCTCTCTCATCCATTCCTTTAAATACAGGATAAGTCGTTTGGAGCTGTTTTGCCAAACGTTTTTCAAAACCGTTTCAGCTCCACCAGAGAATCTGCTCCACCAGCGGAGCCACAGCCGGAGTTGTTTCAGCTGGAGCTGGAGCCGTGCCAAAGGCACCCTGAATGGATGATACACCTCTATTTACTTTTTCTTACTAGTACACTTTAGTCCAATAATGCTCATATTATATTTATTTGATAGCTGGAGGCTGGAGGCTGGAGCTGAAGCACGCCGAGTCATACTGATACACCCTGGGCCCTGGCATACCATACCACTACCAGGGGAAGAGTTGAACTATTGGCAAAATTCGGGAGATCCCAAACAGAGGAGAGCAAAATCCACCGGCCCAAGAGCACTGATTTGTTTGCGACACACACAAAAACTCAATGACAAGTGCCTTGCCAAAAAGCACGATCCTCCCATACAACTTGTAGAAGCTTGGGATCCACACCAGCTGGTCCGGTCATCCACTCATCCTGAACGAAATGTAAGCAACTGATGAAACCTGCCAGACATGACGCAAAAGAGGTTTCAGGCTTGCTTGGATACACTGTACAGTGTACACATAACACATGCTCGCAAATTCTAACTATTCTCTTTGTGCGAACAAGAAAAGTCTTACTGCAAACAATTCACCGTCAGCATATGCCACGAATGGTGCCGTGTTCGCCATTTTTAGCTGCTCAAGCCTACAACTCTTCAGTTCTTCGCATTTCTACCTGTCATGTTTCTCGTGGAACTTAGCGAGCTGATGATTTATGTGAATGTACGGAGTATTTCATAGAGATGGTTTGTCATGTTCTGAATTTCTGAACCAAACTGAAAAACACAACGAGGTTTGAGCAAACAATTGAGCTTACCATCTACGTTTCGTGCATCAGTACAGATGATCTTGCAAAGCTGGAAGCTGTTGTTGAAGTGTTGCTGACCAAGTGCATCATCTCCAAGCTGTTGCTGACCCGTCTTCGAAGCAAAGATGATTTCAGTTGTCCTCGCACGAGTTGATTGTTACAAATACAGTACAGGCGGCGCCCGAATGAGGAGGACGACGACGAAGGCCGCGGCAGCCAGAATGAGCAGGACGAGGTACCCTGCGAACTCGAACCAATGCCCGGGGAACGAGCGCCGGGGCGGCGGCTCTCACCCGTCGCTGGGTAGCATCACCGCGCGAGCGCAAGCCCGGCCGCGCGGAAAATCTTACAAGAAATCCGATCTGGAAACGAAGGGGATGGAATGGAGGAGCAGGCCGCAGCGCCGACGGCCAGTCCGGCCATGATGAGCCTCCGTACGCCGCAAGCTCATATGCTATCCAGCGCAACACTATGATTTCTCTCCTCTTCTTTCACTAGACAGATTTCATGGTTCATGGGAAGCAATGGCATTCAAGATGATTGCTGTACATGACATCAAAAGGATAGGCAGGTTTCTTAGGATACTACTGTCTTCCTAATCACACTGGCTAGGTAGCAAGACGCCATTCGAACGGTAATCGACTCGTCTTGCATTGCTGAGTCCACAAAAGATTTAAGTCGTCTGAATGGATTCGACGGAGTATCTGAATTTCTATGAGCAACCAGCATGTCTGAACTTTTGTCAGACAAGCTTCGATTGCAAAGCTACACACAGGTTCATTGCTAATCCGTGTTGGCTATACAGTTCGTGGTATTTTGCGCACGCAACATAAGAGAAGTAAGTGGCAGTCACTCAGGCTGGCACTTCATTAGATGAAGAGAATGGCCGCATAAACCGGGTCGCCAACCTTGATCAACCTTCCTTCGCCATTTTGATGACAGAGATTCCTTGCAGACTGTATTTTGCCCAAAGTACACCTACAAAAGCTGATAACAAAACATGGACGTTTGACGATTTAAGCCATTGTGAATCCATTTCATGAGCCTAGTGGAGAAGCAAATGCCATAGGTAAGATGCAAGCAACAATCACCTGCCGTCTGTTTCTGTGGCCTGAAAAAGCAGCACCTCACCGGACCGATACGTCTGCAGAGTTTCAGTTGGTTCAGTAGGGTCAGGTATTCCAGTGTCTTGATCAAAATTGTAGGGCCTGAATCATCTAGCACAAAGTGAATAAAATGGTGCACACCGTATTACTGAAGTTACCGGTTTATATGTTCCTGGAAATATGAATTATATGACAATTGTATGAAGATTATCTCATGAGAACACAAGTCAACTAACTATTGTCAGTTGTCACTTATCAATTTAGTTTCATTATCACAAACTCAACAGATGATATAAGACAAAATTCACTCCACCTCTCTATTGAAAGAAATAATTACAGTTACCATGTTTCTTTCACAGACATTTCATAATTAACTTTGCAGATAGAGTACTTTGACGTTGCTCACACATAATTCACTCCACCTCTCTGGTGTAATCTTGCCCTGGTGTGCCAGGGAAGTTTGAGATAAAAGCGCTTGCACATCCTCCATATCGACCAATGAAATATGTAGGTGAGTTTGTCCCAAAAAAAAAAAGTATTTTTACCTTGCAACGGCCGCATAACTTAACACCTCGAAATGTTAGCTTGTTTATCTTTATTGTTTTCCACGGATCCTCCATAAGCAAGCACAGGAATTACAAAATTGATAGGCCAATGCTCCATGAAGCAAAATTGATATACCAATTAATCGCTTTTTTTTCAGACCATTAGGCTCTTTGAGTACCTTATTTGTTACTGTACTCCCTGTCGAACTATGCGTTCACATCCAGTGTCCACTAACACGGGAGCCTTTTTGTCAGTGGCATAGCCGCATAGCAGTACCAGGGGCGTGTGGGAGTGGCCGCCATGCGGCTCGGAACGCGCGGACATCAGGTCCCTCTGTCGATTAGCTCTGAGGCCAAATGACAGCCGGAACTCCTCCAGCCAAGATCAATGGCGCCCCAAGAACTCACGATGAACACAGATGAACTCCGCCATGCCCGCCACGGCCCAGCGCGTGCGCCATCCCGCACGCGATCGTGGCGCACCGGCCAGGCCACGTACGAACGCACGCGCGTCGTGGCCGCAAATACAGGACGCGCCCGGGAGGATCGAATCCAAAGACGGGCTCAAGCAACTAACTGACTCAACGCGACTCAAACTAACCAACTAACTGAACTCAGGATTACATTGATCACATCACATACATGCGCAAGTCAAGGAGTCAAATGCTAATCAGAGTCAAGTAGTAGGTCGAGGTCAATGTGAACTCTAGAATCCATCTAATCATGCTAAAGTGTCACTCAGTGTGGAATCGACTAGGTGTTCCCTTGTATATAGCTATTTAACTTGCTTCTTAAATATGAGCAAGAGATGCCCCTGCAGGACTTGATGGGGTACACGAAGACGGACGTCACCGTGGCCGCCGGCGAGGAGCGAGGAGAGGAACGAGGCGACCTTCGCCATTGGGTCCGGCGGGCGCAGCAGAGCAGAGTAGTGCTACTGCAGGTGAACCGGCACATAGAAAATCTAATCCCAGCGAATGACAGACAGCTGATTGCGAGTTTTTGGTGACCATCATGACTCGGAAGATACCGGCGTCTGTCTCATCCGATTCTTGGAATGTGTGGTGCCACCAAGCACATTTAGTTATTTATTTACTTTTCCTTGTCTCTTTTCGCTAGATTTTTTTCTTTTGAAACAAATCGTTTCACCAGACAGTGTTAGCCAAACAACTGGAACTTTTTTTTAAAAAAACATAAACAACTGGAACTGACATGTGACATCATATTACAGCTCAAAATAATAGCAAGTGTCAGTGGCTGCAAACTGTGCATTATTGTTGATTTTTAGGTGCATTGCGTACACACATACTGACATACGGAGTACACAAGTAACACAACACAGCTACATAGGAACCAAAGCTTCAAAAGAATAGATCGCCGATGAGCAACTGACGCCTATGCACGAGTGGATTGGAAGCGCGATCGTCGTCGTTCAGGCCGGAGGCTGGGTTCGCTGCAATCACAACCAAGCAGTAGCAATCAGCACTGAAATTAAAACACGAACAGAGAGGAACCTGAATCTCTGATCGATCGAGCAACGTCTCTGTGCAAAGAGCAAGGCATCAGCTACTGCTCGATCGGGCCACTACTCAGATCGATCCTCCCGTACAGCTTCCGGAACCTCGGCAGCGCCGCCGTCCGCATCCACACCATCAGATCCTCCTGCTCGCTCAGCTGCAAAAATCTTCCGGAATCACGTAAATGTTGGGGTAAGCAGCTGTCGACTTCCCCTCCCAGCTGTTCGATTTTTACTTTGAGATTCGTGATTCGTGTGCTACAGTAGATTGCTGACGTCAGCATGACGTGGACGGTGACGTCAGCAACAGAGTTAGGGTTCCTGTGGAGGGGTGCGGCGGTGGCAGTTGGAGGGCGGCGCGGGCGGCGGCGGGAGGCGGCGGCCTTAGGGTTTCGGGGTTGTGGGGATGAATCCCCGATTGGATTAGAGGGTGGTGGCCGGTGGCGGCGAAGGTTCGGCCCGGGGTGGTTGGAGGGCGGCGCGGGCGCCGCTGGCCGGGGGAGGCGGCGGCCTTAGGGTTCCGGGGATGAACACCCGACGGGATTTAGCAGGGGTGGTGGGTCGGCGGCGGCGGGGGCGCCGCCGGCGGGTTGGTCGAGGATTGGCGGCGGGCGGAACCGGCAGCGGGGGCGAACGACACGGCGCGGCGGGAGGTGGACGACGCGGCGCGACTGGCGGCGCGGCGGGAGAACGGCTGGAGGTTGAAGAAGCTGACGTGGCAAAACTGACATCATGCTGACGTCAGTGCCACGTCAGCCGGGAAATTGGGGGACGTAGACAGCGGCTTACAACATCCGCGTCGTCCGGAATCAAAGGTTTTCTTTTTTCTTCGCCTGCAATTCCAGGTTTCCCAGCAACAAATAATTTCCAGACGAACTTAACTTACAGGCTTGCTCGGATCAAGCGTCCACCTTTTAAGTAAGCCTCCCGCCTTTTAAGTAAGAATTTTACATTTGGACCCTTGGTGGAAAGAATTCTAGAAATGGACCCCTAGCACGGCGCCAAAGGTCATGGCGCCGTATATACACGGCACGGCGCCACAAGACATGGCGCCATGCTGTTATACAATGGCGCCATGATTTTTAGTGTCGTATAGGTTAACTAGACGATGGTGGAGCTGACGTGTCAAAGAACGGCGCCAAAAGTCATGGCGTCGTATGTCAACAGCACGGCGCCATGACCTTTGGCGCCGTGCTGTTATACAACGGCGCCATCACTACTACAGAAAAGGTCATCACAGCCGGTTCGTAACCCCTATCACAGCCGGTTTTGGGAGGCGGATGAGATAAAGCGGCTGTGATAGTCCCCCCTATCACAGCCGGTTTTCAAAAACCGGCTGTGATGACCCCATCACAGCCGGTTTTCAACTAAACCGAAAATAAAGCAAAATAAAATAGCAAAACATTTTATTTATTTGGGGGATGGACTCCATCAGCCACTACCCACCGTCCCACGTCATCAACTACGCGGTCGGCGGGAATCGAACCCGCGACCTCACGTCTGTGCATAGCCTCCTCTACCACTGCACCACTAGTGTGTTTGTGTCTATATACCATTTTGATTCCCCTCATATTAATGTTTTCTGAGTGTAAATTGCTTATTTGAGGCTCTAAATGACTTCAAATAAAAAAGTGGTGAACTACAATGTTTCATAACTTTTCAAGATCTACAACTTTCGTTTTGGTAAAAAGTTCATCCGAGGTCGTTTACAAAATTTAAATTTTCAAATTTAAAAAATTCAAACTTAGATTCGGTTGACAAGATGACTTCAAATAAAAAAATGGTGAACTACAATGTTTCATAACTTTCCAAGATCTACAACTTTCGTTTTGGTCAAAAGTTCATCCGAGTTCGTTTACAAAATTTAAATTTTCAAATTTAAAAATTCAAACTTAGATTCGGTTGACAAGATGACTTCAAATAAAAAAATGGTGAACTACAATGTTTCATAACTTTTCAAGATCTACAACTTTCGTTTTGGTCAAAAGTTCATCCGAGGTCGTTTACAAAATTTAAATTTTCAAATTTGCCCTCCAAAAATGTGTTAGTAAAGAAACCGGTTGTGATGCTCACCATCACAACCGGTTTTCAAAAACCGGTTGTGATAGTGAGCATCACAACTGGTTTGTAAGAAAAACCGGCTGTGATATGCCGGCCGACTATCACAACCGGTTTTTGAGAAAAACCGGCTGTGATAGGCGACATCACAACCGGTTTTTTAAAAACCGGTTGTGATAGCTCTATCACAACCGGGTTTCTCAAAACCGGTTGTGATAGCCCGTTTGTGAAAGTGGTTTGTGTAGTAGTGCATGACCTTTGGCGCCGTGCTAGGGGTCCATTTTTGAAATTTTTTTCGCCAAAGGTTCACATGTAAAATTCATACCGAAAAGGGACTAAATTGAAAAATTATACTCCGCTACCCTGGAAGTTCCTGGGGTACACATGCTTCCCAAACAGGCGGCTCCTGTCGCTCCTCCACGAGATGCCTCGCTTCGTGACAAAACGTTCGGACACAGCAAAAAATGACACACTGAAGAAGAAAGCCCTCGCGTCGCCCTCCGCGCGGGCGACTCGGGAGGCCGCCCAGCCGCCCCGCCGCCGAGCTTCCTCCTCCCTCCTTCGTCCTTGCCGCTGCCGGAGGGGTCGGCCGGAAGGCTCGGCGGCCCCTAGGAAGGCAGCGGCGAGGCCTTCGCCCAGGTGGTCGCGTCCTCCCCGCGCGGTTGGTGGAGCTCCGCGGCCTGAGCGGCGCCGGTCGTGGCGGGCCCTCCCGGCGGCCGGATCCGGGTGCCCCGCGACTGGATCTGGATGCGGCGCCGGCCCCTGTGGCGGACGGCGGTGGGGTCCAGCAGCGCCGGGAGGGGGGGGAGGGGGGCGGGCGGCGGCGCTGGTGGCGGCTTCCACTGGTATGGGTCGCCGGCCTGGAGTGCGTCTGGCCTGATCTGCTGGCTCGCTGGTGGCGAAGGAGTGGAGATTCGGTGGCACCATGGCGGGGGTGGCTTGCATGGCCCCTTGCTGGCGGCGCCATGGACACGCAGCTGGCACCTTCGGGCTACCTACGGCTCCCACGACGTCGACACAGGCGAGCAGCGGCCCAGCGATGGCGCGTGGGGCGGCGTGGTCGTGCAGCGGCAATGGAGGTCGCAGCCACGACGGCTCCTGGCGGTTGTGCACTCAGGGCAGCGTGTAGGTGTTGGTGGTGGCTTGGGAGCATGAGAGCTTGGCGGCAAGTGGGATGGTTCTCCTCGCGAAAGCTATGCTCGGTTTCGATTCGGGCCGACAACGACGGCGTTCGTGAACGTCGTTTCCCTCTTGGGGGCGTTGTTTTGGAGTGTCCATTCCCTTGGTGTCTTCGGGTGAAAATCTTGCCCATGACCTCGTGGGCGAGCAACGGCGGCGCTCCGGAGCGTCGTGTTTCCTTCCTGAAGGCGTTGCTATGGAATTACGCGTCGATCTTCGCACTTGCCTGCGGCTCATCGAAAGCGGCGGTCATCCTGGTCTCTAGTAGCGGCGGGTTCGTGCCGAGAAGCGGGGATCTTCTTCTATCTCGCCCCTCTCTCTGTGCACTCATTGCTTGTGATGGAGACTAGGTGCCAATGCTTTGAGTGATCGATTCGCCTATGTCTCCTATGTGTCCTGGTGGCGGTCGGTCACGCATGGCGTCGGCTGATTCGGTGTCCGGATTTCTTCCTTGCCAGGGCTTTGGGGTTGGTGCTGTTACGAGTGTGCGACCCTGTGGGTGGTGGCCCGTGTCGACGACCCAATCCGACCAGGCAGAGTGTTGCGGTGTCGATGTCCCAATCCGACCCGCTAGTTGTTAGTCGTTTTTTCTTAGTTTTTCTTTTTCATTTGCCTGACTATGGCATTGCAGGGACATAGTCTTGTATTTTCTGCTATATCAATGAAACGCACACGTCATGTGCCGTTCGTTAAAAAAACGTTCGGACACAATCACATGCACAATTATAAACCTCCAACCTTAGATACTTTATTGCGCTTTCATCAAAATACGGCCGTCAAACCTTTTAAACTTTACCTGCCATTATTAGCTTTTAACATACTTAGGACCTGTTTGGATGCATCCTAATTAAAGTTTAGCTAGCTAAAATATAATGTTTTTTCTAGCTAAACTTTAACCACCTAAACTTTAGCTGGGATGTTTGGATCCCCTAGCTAAATGCTAGTTTATTGACTATATTATCCTCCCTGTTTTGCGAGAGGAGATGGAGATTGCGGTGACAGTGGGCGTAATTTCGTCAAACCATCGAGGGCATTTCGGTCTTTAAACAGTTTTAGCTAGGTTTAGTTGCTCCAACCAGCTAAAGAAAAATGACATTTTTCATTAGCTAGGAGAAGTTTAGCTAGTTTTTGGCTAGGGTGTTTGGATCCATCTCACCTAAAATTCGCTAGCTAAAGTTTAGTTGGTGGATCCAAACGGGGCCTTAATAATAATTTGTAAACATGAAAATCATGTGTAGATTGGTCTTGAAAAGTACTTTCACAATATTATTCTAACACGATCTTATTCTAACAAGGAAAAAAAGTTAGCGATCAAAGTTAAAACTCGCTGACCCGAGCATTTGCTACCAGAGGAAGTATGAGATTCAGTAGTCAATGCAGAGACGGAGCAGACCGAATTTATACGTCAAACATCGGCATGATGGTCTGCACTGGATGGCAAAAACAAAAGGCAGGAAAGATTTGGGCCAGAGATTCGTGAGCGAGTGATGCTGCGTGATGGCCCGCGCTGCCGCTCCGTCCTCGGACATGCCGACGTGGCCTCCTCCGCATCGCAACTTCGCACGGGCTCACGTCAACGATACGAATACGATGCATGCAGGTAAGTGCCCGTCCCTATTTCGAGGCAAGGTTCAGTGCACACGCGACGCCCTTTGAACCTGCAATCTTCGTCAGAGATTCAGAGTTAGAGACGAAATTGCTGGCTAGCGAGATCGAGGCACACTGCGCCTATCTGTGATGTGTCCGAGGTAAGGACAAAAAATTTATGCCGATCATGGGGGCATTAGCGAGATCTCTTATCGTGTCCCCCGCGGGGGCTAAATGGGGGACTGATTGCATGCTAGCCAAGAATGCTGTCACCACGGCACGAAAACTTTCCGAGGCACCTCGTACGTTCCAGGATTCGGGCTCATCTATCGTTCCTGCGATTTGATGTTTTGGATGTATTCGCCGTGGCTCAGATCAACACCCCAGCATTTTCTCGTATCGTTTTTGAGAGGGCACCGAGCTTCTCACTTCAACAAAATCCGTAGCACTGCACTGCACTGCACGCAAATAAAATTTGCATGCCGGGATGAGAAATCCATAAAAAGAAGGCAGAATATGTTCGCCGTTGAAAATAAAAAAGGGCTGCAAAATGTGTGACCCAAGATAATTCTTCGAGTTTCCATTGGAAAAAAAATAATGCAAAAAAGAAAAAATGATCAGCATCTACTATAACTATATAGAAGATCCCCACTAAGAATTTCTCTCAACTCTCATGAAGCCACATTATCACCTCCCACTAAGATGCATTAACACCCAACTAAGATGCATTAATTGTAACTTGGTGCACATTTTCTATTCATTAGATTATGTCTTATTATTTTTTTCTTATCTATTTAAAAGTAACAAAAGTTTATGATTTGCATCAAGATAGCTTATATGGCTTTAATTTCGGGATAATCTCTACAAGCGCAGTATTTTTACGAGCAACTAAACAACCATAGGGATTCATAGTTTACCGAAAAACCTTAAAATCCCGTTGCAACGCGAGAAATCACCTACCCCCTCCGTCCCCTTTTATTTGTCGCTAGGGAACTGTGTTTGTGAGGGGAGCACAGTTCCCTAGCGACACTTAAACAGGGACAGAGTAGTAGTTGCTATAATTTGAGCCCCCATTTTCCCCTTGCTACTTGAAACGACATGTTCAGATTCCGGGGCAGCAGCTATCGTTTGCACCCACTGCCGCTGCCCACTGGGTTGTAGGCGTCAAATCAACCGCGACTCCCGAGCCCTCTCACTGTTCGCCCGTCAAATGCCGGATTCCCTCGCCACCACCAACAATGCCACACACATTCTGGTTTTCCAGTTGCTCGCAAAAGATGACTAGGCAGTAGGCAGAAACAGGGTTACTGATGCAGCCACAAGTGGGCTCGCAAAGCCCTCAACAACCTCAACCTTTCATGGCGGTCCATGAACCAGCCGCTGAGCCGGCTCTCCAAGTCCAAATTGTCATGCCGAGTTGGAAACCCTGTGCCTGCAGCCTGCAGGGGCGGAAAGGAAGAGAGACTTTGCTCTTGAGCACTGGTACCACACTCTGTAGCAGCGACTCTCATATAGCCTCTATCTCCATTTCCTAGTTTTTGAGAGTGCGCGCGTGCGTGTGTGCATGCATTTCGCGCGCTATTTTTCTTCTTCAGATTTGGGCACCCAAACGAAAAGGAAGTGATCCAAAGCTGAGAAACCATGCAATCTTCAGTAGTACATTGCAGTGTCTGTGGATAAGGGGTGTGAATGTTGGTTGTGCCCTGGCCACTGAGCATCATGCAAGTGGAATTTTGGCCTCTTTTACCTTTTGGTTTTGTTTTATGTGGACACGAAAGAACCACCGACGACTCCAAACCTTAAATTCTCCAATAAAGTAATGGTTCGGGCGTGCAAGAATCGTTCCTAATCTATCGCAATTCGGATCGATCTCTGGTGGCAAACCAAAGAGCACTTCCAGTGATTAGGAGGTCAAAAATGCCGCTCTCTTTACGTGCAATTCCTTTCTGTGACAGCTATAGAAAATGCCGCCTGCCTGTACTAATCAGGGCATATCAAGCGAGACCCCAATAAGCAACAGAACAGCATGCTCTCCTTTTCTTTCGACGTGGATTCTTTATTGGAATGGCGTCCTGTATCTGTCGAGGCATTCCATGGGTTTCTCTGGTTAATTCTTCAGAGCTTTTCGCCTTATGTGAAGCAAACAGGTTTCCTTTTGACAAATGGGCCGTCGGCAAGTGCAGAAATGACGGTGCAGAGTTGAAAAGTTTTCAACTTCTTTAGGCGGAAAATTTCAGCCCATTTCTTGAAGGAGTCAGCGTCTTGTCCCCTGCAATTGTGGCTGTTTTTGTCACTGCTTTTGCCTGACGTCTGATCCGATTGGAGTGCTCTCGTGCGGTTCCCAAAAGCATGTAGTAATCTCGTGGTTTGTTGATGGCCACTTTTGTCAGCTCCTTCTTTTTTTTTAGAAATTAAAGAAGCATGTAGTGTTGGCTCCTTTTCACCGCCGCGTGAATTTCGTGACAATGTTAATTGACTCCGGAGTCCGGAGACCCAAGCAAAAGAAGAAAGCAAGCAAATGCGTGACAGTAAAATAACCACCACTAGCGCACTGTAAACTGCACAAAAGTAAACAAGCCTTTTCCAGGAATGCTACGTTAATCAAATTAAACTCCCGTACTATAGAGAAAGTTAGGCGTGTATCTAACGTAATACTTCCCTCGGCCACAATAGGATACATTTTATGGTTGTTTTAGGCAAGAATTTCAAGCGTTGATTAAATTTTACTTTTTATCTGTCAATTTTGGATATTTGGATATACAAGTACATTTGTCCCGGAATATAGTTTCATAAAAGTATATTTTGATGCATTTTTTATAAATGTGTAGTACTAACAAGTACTAGTGAAAGGTGTGTTTTGAAACCATATGGTAGTACTTATGTGCGATTAAAGTGAGTACTGCCTGTATTCTTCTGTGCACTTAACGATTTGGATACCACACAGTGTCAAACACATATATTTGACCACTAGCTAGTGCAGATGCATGAGTAAAATAACCACTAGCGCACTGTGTTGCCTTAATCAAATTAAAGTCCCGCATCAAATTGTAGAGAATCTGTATATTTTCACTATCTTCTCTTACATTAATCCTTTCACTAGTACTTGTTACACATATGTTCAAATTTGTTTTTTTTTAAAATGTAGTCATCTCTAGGTACGAGCCATGACAAAATTATGTTTGCATGCTGTCACTAATTGCCATGCACTTGAAAAAGAGAGGTAGGCCTGTTCTCATCTTCTACTGGAGAGAGAACCATTAGCATCGGTTGAGAACCCCCTTTAGCACCGGGTTTCCAATAGGTGCTAATCTTTTGGTGCTAAAATGTCTAACCTTTAGCACCCGACGAAATACCTGGTGCTAAATGTATCCTTTAGCACCGGTTGGAATCACTACCCGGTGCGGTGGGTATTCGCGCGTCGCGTCCTGATCCTCTTAATTGGCACGATTGGCACTGCACCTTCTTGATTGGCTCCGTATGGGCGGTGGGTGTTCGCGCGTCGCGTCCTGATCCTCTTCTTCGGTCTTCCGCCTTGGGCTCTGCTTGGCGCGCCCCGGCGGTGTCGGCCACGTCACGGCTAAACAAGCTACCCGGCTACGACGTCGTTCCCGACCGTCGATCCGTTCCTCGTGCTCGATCGTGGCCCGGGCCCCGGCGGCCGCCCTTGTAAGCGCACCGTACGTTTGACCTCGGCACGACATGATCTGACCACAGGACACCCGGTGCACCCCCCGGCCCCCTGCGTCGCCTCCGTGACGTCGCGGCGGCACGCATCGTGCACGAAGCGGCGGGCGGGGTGTGGTGATGGGGGCCCTGGCTCGGCACACATCGTGCGCGAAGCCGTGTGGCCGCCTGGCCGGGGTGCGGCCGTGCGGGGGAAGTGGAGGGCCACTTGTCCACAGGCGGCCACCGGCGCAGCGTGGAAAACGACCCGGCCGGGGCCGGGGCGGGCGTTCGTGTGTTTTTGCGATCACGCGCCTCCGTCTTTTCGGCCGTTTTTGCAGGGGAAGGAACGGGCGGGAACATGTTGTCAACGTGCCGTTTCTTTTTGTTAGTGCCCGTGGCTGACCACGAAGCGTTTTTATGGTGCTTAATATAGGGGAGTTTTAGACCTGTATGGATGGGAATACTAGTGTCATGTTATCATGATGACCCGTGACCATGGTCTAGTACTCTAGTGAAGGCTGAAGAGTGTCCTCTGATTCTTGGGAGTGCTTGGCTGGGCCAGGAACTGTAGGTTTGTAGCCCACGCCAGTCAACAGCTCGACACACAGCACAGTGTCCTGCACTGCACGGTGCAGTGCAGCGCACGCACGTCACTACCCCCTGCAAACCTCTGAGGCCGTCGTCGTCGTAGTCCAGACGCCCTGAACCAAAAGCAGGGCATCCGATCGACCTGACGAGCCATGGCCCACGCCCAACCCAACCCCAACCCCAACTCGGAAGGCCGAGACCCAAGGAAACACGACGACGACACACGATGACGATGGAGCAGTAGTAGTTTCCATGCATCCGGCCGGGAGCAACTGGACGCCGCACTTGCGGTGCGAGCCCCATCGCCGCACAGCCCCCGACGCGCAGGCCCAGCGCGCGGGTGGACAGCGTGGGGTGCAGGAAAGGAAAGAGAGAAAAGGCAGTCGATCTGACATATGCGGGTCCTACAGAAAGATATTTTGAAAAAAAAATCATATCTTCCAAACCGATTGTCTAAATGAAATTTCGATCGTACCATTGTATTTGTTTCGATGAAACCTTCAAAACTGACTACACTTAACTATATTTAAATTAAAAAATATTTAATATTTTTTTTAAAAAAAGAATCAATTCATCCGATTTTAACGACCAGAACAAATCATTTGACCATGCGGAACAAAAAAATCGTATATGAGGAACATAAATCTTAACATGTGGAACAAAATCATCTAGTAAAACAGAAATATCATACAAAAGTAAGTTAAAAGTAGAACAAATCATCCGAACTTGTGGAACAAAATAACATATGAAAATAACAAAATATTGTACGTAAAGAATATAAGTCTTAACATGAGGAACAAATATCATGAAAAAGAATACAAATTTTAACACGTGGAACAATATAAGAGGAACAAAAAATTATACACTTGAAACAAAATAATATACAGGACGAACAAAATATTATATAACTCTTAAACAAATAATAAAATGAACAATGGAGAAAGGAAAGAATGAAGAGAAGCGCACCATGGGCAAAAAAGAAAAGTAATAGAAAACAGAAACAAAATAAAGATATGCAAACAGGAAAAAAAAGGAAAAAAACGAATGAAAAGGCTTACCTTCAGAATGTCCGCTTGTCCATCGTCATCCATCCATCGTCACGCGCGTGGGCCGGCCCAGAAAAAAGAAAAGAAAAGCGGAAGCAGCCTACCCTCAAGCGCGCGAGTCTGCTAGCTGCATTAGGAATGCGGCGAGCGAGTTGGTGCCGCGCATGCGGCACATAGCAACTGCGCATCCGGCCCCGTCCCGCAAAGGCGCCTCGCTTTTCCATTCCATTCCCAGGGGCATATATATCAATATATCATGCCGCCGCGCCCATGATTGCAGAGAAAATTCCTCGCTTTTTCATCACCCGCCAGGGGCATCATGCGCCCATGATCGTCGCCGCCGATCACCGACGGGAGGAGGAGGAGGAGCCCACGGCCGGCGACGGCGATCCATTACATTAGTCCATTCACCGGGCCCGGATCAGGCCGCAGCGGCGCCGCTGCCATTTCGAGATTTTGGTCCTAGTTTTCCGGTCACAAGGGTACAAGCACCGCGGATCGCCGCGAGGATCGGAGCTGCTGTTTTGGCCTGTTGGCCGGCCGTTTCTCGCCTTGTTTGAGACCATGCCTGCCGGCCATCATGCGTAATCGTGTACGTACTGCTAACACCAACAAGCGCGTGGCTGACCACGAGAATCTTTTCGGCAGCACAAGCGCATTTCATACTTTGTTTGTTAGGTACCCACGTCCATGTAGTGATGTAGCCCTCGATCTTTTTACATTTTTATTTACATAGTTTGCACATCTCCAGACGGTTTTGATCTCTCCACTAGAGCCAATCTAAACGTGGGTACACGTGATTTCTCTTCCTCTAATCAGAAAAAACATAAGTCCATTGCGCTGTAGACTTCGCAGCGTTGACTTCGCAGAGACACTTCGACTAGCAATATCTATAGAAAAACACATGTAAACCAAAATGGATTGTTCATTATGAAAAAAAATATTGTTTCTGGTAATGAATCTAGTAACACTAATTCTATATTACCATCAATCTATATATAATTAGTATAATTCATGTTCAAAATATATATTTTTTTTGACTTGCAATGGTCCTAGATGAACTTATGTTTCCGATTGGAGAAAGTAGAGTTCAAATTTGTCCTAGGGGTTAACAAATACCATGTGCAATACGCCCCTGATGAGAATCAAACTCCGACCCTTGTCTCGAAAACTCTGATGCAGGTGCAACATGGGGCATCTCGGAGCGACGGAGCCATCCATATACTATCAACAAACGTGCCCAGATTTTGTGCTCTAACCTGTACTTTCCGGCATACACTGTCGCAAGCACGTGACGGCGGAATCTATGCCTTGTGAAGTTTGTGAACATTTGCCGGGGAGGGCAAGACTAGAGGGCTTTTCAGCAACTGGGGAGTCAGAGTCAGCTGGGAGCACAGATTTCCCTGCATCTGCGAAGATCTGCACACTACATCTGGGCGGCGAAAGGCTGCTGCCACCGCCGTCTTTTGGAGGAGCACGCAACGAATCCGGGGCCATCCTGATCCTGGATGGGATGTCGCATAGGGAAGCTCCTAGGCCTGCAGCGTCTGTGGCCAAGCACGCGCCGGAAGAGGCAAAAACGTCTCGATCTTCGTTTCAGCTGAAAATTCTCGACCGGCGTCCGTCGCTGTCTGCTGCTCTCTGTTCCTGAAAACGAGAGAAGTAAACGCGTCGCACTGGATCATCGCAAGGCGACTTTTGCAGATGACTTGTCGTGTGCGGATGGATCAGCTGGTAAATAAAACTAGCAATGTATACAGCGCGATCCACGTCTCCTTTTGTTCGTTCGTCGTGCATAATTTCCAGTCAAATAACACTTGTTTTTTTTTCCCGCTATACTACCACTGAACCTCTGCGTGGTTCAGGACTTCAGGTTCAGTTACCTGCGAAACCGAAACAGGCAGGCGACTAGCAATCTGACCGGTGACCACCGAGTCACCAGCTCGGCAGTCAGCCCATCCGCGACGCGCACTGACGATTAAACAATGCGGGATCTGATCTCATCCACCGAAACATCTCAACACGCACGCAAGCAATCGCAGATGAGACGATGAATGCGCGCGTATCTTTCTACGCAGGAGCACTGCAGCAGAAACAGAGCGGGGGCATACACAGTGACGCAGCACTAGGCGTCGGTGTGGACCACGAAATTCTCCGGCGATGTGAAAGGCAGGAGGGGTAGGCCCGGCCGCACTACTAGCCGAGCTCTACCTGCCGCGCCGGCTTCCTCCTCTCGGCGGTCGGAACTCAGCTATAAATAACGCAGCGCCCCGGCTGACCGGGCTTGCCATTGCCTGCCCCAGCAGAACTCGCTACTTCTACTCTTCTCTATACACCTACCACACGGATTGACCCGTGTCGGCGGGACAGAGAGCGAGGGAGAGGAAATGGACGTGGAGAGCCGCGCGTCGGCGCCGTCAGAGGCGGCGCCGGTGGCCGTCGACTGGCGCGGCCGCCCCTGCCGGCCGCAGCGGCACGGCGGCATGCGCGCCGCCGTCTTCGTCCTAGGTGAGTTCGTGCGCAGGCTTTTGGCAATGTTGACGGCCACACATTTGGTGGTTGTCGATTACTGTACCAAGTACTCCAGTTGAGCATAGAAGCAGCTTGAGCTGACCAAGAGACGGGCCGGTCGTGATTTGCAGGGATCCAGGGGCTGGAGATCATGGCGATCGCGGCGGTGGGGAACAACCTCATCACGTACGTGTTCGGGGAGATGCACTTCCCGCTCTCGCAGGCGGCCAACGTGGTGACCAACTTCGTCGGCACCATCTTCCTGCTCGCCCTCCTCGGCGGATTCCTCTCCGACTCCTACCTCGGGTGCTTCTGGACCATGCTCACCTTCGGCTTCGTCGAGCTCTCCGTACGTCTGTTCTCCTACTCTACTCCTACCTGCTAACAACCTATTAGTACATTTGATTTTTCACCTCCCAAAAGTTTAATTCAGCTAACGAGGAAAGATAGACATGCGTGCTACTCTTAAAAGTCAACGCAGTCGTCGTGCTCGATGCATGACCGGTGTCTACTCTCTAGACTCTAGTCGTACGAGTACGTAGTAGTGGTGGTTTTGCAAGAACAAAATTATCGGAATGTACCAGAGGAAAATCCAAATGGTTTTCCCCCTTTGCTGTTGACCGTTGTTTTCAGCAAAAGGAGGTAGTAGACCGATAAACATGGATCAGTGCATGCATGGATGAAGCTGAAAAGGGCGCCAATCAATCACGCAGATGAGATTTGGTTCCCGGTTTCCTAAAGCTCCCGGGACCAGGTTGAATTCAACGCGAGACGGCATGGCCGTTCGTACACGCGCGGCCAGCCCACCACTAAAGCAAAGCAGAGTCGAAATGGCGCTAGTACACGTGCAAACGGAACATGATGTTTGTTGGGGACTTGAAAGCAACACCACCAAAATGATGTTTGTTCTGCTTGGATCACCTTTACAAGTGACCCTTAATACCCTGCAGTTAATAACAAAAGATTTTTGGATCACCTAGCAATCTTTTTTAAAACGAAGATTTTGTTGTTTCATTTTGTATTATGATGATGATCTGACGAATAAATTGATTTGCAATGTTTTCACCTGCAGGGTTTCATCCTGCTGTCGCTGCAAGCGCACCTGCCGCAGCTGAAGCCGGCGCCGTGCGACATGGCGGTAGCGTCCGCGGGCGGTGGCTGCGAGAAGGCCGGGGGCTTCAAGTCCACCGTCTTCTTCCTCGCGCTGTACCTGGTGGCGCTGGGCAGCGGCTGCCTCAAGCCCAACATGATCGCGCACGGCGCCGACCAGTTCGACGCCGCCGCGCCGGGCGGCGCCGGGAGGCTCTCGACATACTTCAACTCCGCCTACTTCAGCTTCTGCGCCGGGGAGCTCGTGGCCCTCACGGCGCTCGTCTGGGTGCAGACGCACTCCGGCATGGACGTCGGGTTCGGCATCTCCGCCGCTGCCATGGCCGCCGGGCTCGTCAGCCTCGTCTCCGGCGCCGCCATGTACCGGAACAAGCCCCCGCAGGGCAGCATCTTCACCCCCATTGCAAGGGTAAGCGAGCTGCTCTGAACTTCTGAAACTGATGTCACGTTGAGTCCATTATTATTTTTTCAGTAAGGTAAACCAGTCGCATTGAGTTGAGGATTAAAATGCTAGGAAACTCGATCTACATGAATCCTGACAAACAAAATGGGTTAATCTATTTGGTTTTTTGTCGCACAGTATGGACTGTTGTGCTAGCGGCTCGTTCATGCATGTTAAACATTCATTTGTGCTAATCAAGATGTTGATTTAAGAAAGTTCCAAGATACTGCAGATCGTAAGACCTTTTGTCATGATCATTGCTACGACTACGATCACATTTTATACCTGTAGCCTCAGAACTTCAGGATCAGATTAGATACACTTGAGATAGTAGGTAGATGCTTCATTGTCACCATTCAGTCAGAACGGTCCCCTGCAAGTGATATTCTGCAGCTCGGCGTTTGGCCGTTTGGGATCATATGATAGGTGGAAGGATACCCGCTTATGTTTGGGTCCATGGATCTGATCTAGTAAGATACTGTATCATCAACGGCTCTAATGATTTGTGTACTGTTAAGCTGTCAGTTCTGTGTAGCTGTAATTTTGACGACATAGATAACGACAGGGACAGAACTGACTGCAGGTTGTTTAAGCTGTCACATGAGCAATATCTGCACTTCAATATTCAGTGATGCGTTCAGGATGACAAACGTTGGTTATGCAAGAAATAGAAAAAATTAAACACACTACTGATTTCTCCTGTTGACGTTGTCACACTGAGCTGTAGTCTTTTAAGTTCTCTCCAAAAATAAAATGTTTTAAGTTCATATACACTGTTTCTTTGAACAAAATTTTGCATAACCGTTGCGTCTTCAGTTCAGAGTTCCTGACATTGCTGCTTAACCGTGCAAACTTCACCAGGTGTTTGTTGCCGCCTACAGCAAGAGGAAGCAAGTGTGCCCTTCCAGCTCCAATTCCGTCAACGCCGGAGCTTGCGAGGCGTCACGCCTCGGCAACAACTTCCGCCACAACAGCAAGTTCAGGTCAGCATCTAATTAGTAATACACTATTCTTGCAAAATGCAGCAGTCTGGTGCTCTGAAAGTCTGAATTGCGATCTCTGACAGCGGAAAAAAAAAACTGCCAACCTTTGCAGGTTCTTGGACAAGGCCTGCATCCGTGTGGCGCCGCAGGGTCCGAACACGAAACCGAGAGCCCGTGGCGCCTGTGCACGGCGGCGGAGGTGCAGCAGACCAAGACGCTCCTGGCCGTGACCCCCATCTTCGCGTGCACCATCGTCTTCAACACCGTGCTCGCCCAGCTCCAGACCTTCTCCGTGCAGCAGGGCAGCGCCATGGACACCTCCCTCCCTCCTGGTGGCTCCTCCTCGTTCCACATCCCCCCGGCGTCGCTCCAGGCCATCCCTTACGCCATGCTCCTCGCGCTCGTCCCGGCCTACGAGCTCCTCCTCGTCCCGCTCATGCGCCGGCTCACCGGCACCCGGTCCGGCATCACCCCGCTCCAGCGCATCGGCGTCGGCCTCGCCACCGTCGCCTTCTCCATGGTCGCCGCCGCGCTCGTCGAGCGCCGCCGCCGCGACGCCTCCGGCGATCACCGGAAGATGTCGGTGCTGTGGATCGTGCCGCAGTTCCTGGTGTTCGGCGTGTCGGAGATGTTCACGGCCGTGGGGCTGATCGAGTTCTTCTACAAGCAGGCGTGCGCGGGCGGCAGCATGCAGGCGTTCCTCACGGCGCTAACCTACTGCTCCTACGCGTTCGGGTTCTACCTCAGCTCCCTGCTCGTCTCGCTCGTGAACAGGGTCACGGCGGGCCACGGCGGCGCCGGCGGGTGGCTCGGCGACAACGACCTGGACAAGGACAGGCTGGACCTGTTCTACTGGATGCTCGCGGCGCTCAGCGTGCTCAACTTCTTCTGCTTTCTGCTGTGCGCCAGGTGGTACAACGCCGGCGTCGATGGCGCTGCCGATGCAGCCGGCTCCGGTCAGGTGACAGCAGAGGGTGGTGCTGATGGCAAGGAGATCATCTGAACAACCTCGAGGACACCGAAGCTGTATATCCGTATATAGATGTACGTATGTATACGTGCCTAAGATATAGTCATTGAAAAATGGGCACTAGGTTAAAATCAGAGCGGGTCGCCTTTGATAAGGAACAGGAAGTGAAATACGATAGTTCTGTAGTGAATCATAGCTTTCAGACAACCTTCCTGGCCACATCATTAGGGCATGTACAGCCCACAGACGACCTGGCGTCTGCAGAACCTCGAATTTAGCATACAGACAGGTGTACAGACAGCTCATACAACCCACAGACAAATAGGTCGTCTGTAAGCTGTTTAATGCTTTGCATGTAGCTTAAGATCAACTGCAAATATATTTGTGTATACCATTGTGTGGCAATTTGATAGAATAATATCAAGCATAAATAACAGAACATGATTACAATAATAGTTCACACATGGCCATTCAAACTGAAACTTGCTTGCTGTACACGATCATATTTGAGAAACATCTTCATGTTTTTATGCACAAAGCATTGCCAAGCGAAACTGTCGTGTAACTTCAACTGACGAAACTGAATGAAGATTATGATGGACACTTTGAGCAAATTTTGAGCTATCTTCAGAAAAGAATTTCTCCAGTTTTTGTATATGAACATACTGCTGTAAGATGCAAAATGGAATCTTGGATATATGGACATTCATCATGCTAGATATCAAAGGAATTAAACATTGTTTTCTACTTATTTGGAGAATCCCAAGATGGATAAATAAAACTAAGTCTGAAGAGTTAACTGTCGAAATTGACAGACTTCAAGTTTTACAGTTTTGGCCGATCTGTTGGAGTTCAAATCTCTTGGTTGGTTAATCTTTTGATATGTCACCAAAAACGAAAGTTGGAGACCAATGATCCAGCTACAACTTTTATATAGGAAGTTTGAAAAGTTTGGTTACGAATTTTGGAGAAAGATTGAAGGAAAGGGTTGGGGAAAAAATGAAGCTGCCGCCTCTAACCTTGGGAATCTCCTTGAGCAAGCAAATACCCGACGAAGGCCAACCAGATATGGAGGAGCTCGCCGGCGACAAGAAAGTCTAGGGACGAATCTTCTGCAGCGGATCTGGCCTTCGCCGGCCAAGCCATGGACCTGCACAGGAAGAGAGATGGAGCCCGTGAGATGAGAGATGGGGCGGAGAAAAAGGAAGATAGAGAGACAGGGGCGGCTGGGAGCAACGTTGGAGAGGGAAGCGGCGGCGACGGTGGAGCTGCGACCGGCCAGGGCGCCGGCGAGGCTGCGTCTGGCGGAGCAGATGGCGGGTTGGGGGCAAAGCTCGGCACCTCGTGGTGCTGGTTTTGGCGCGCGCGAAGGAATCGGGGAGAGGGGAGAGCGCGGGCGTGCGGGATCCGCCGGCGTCGTCGCCTGGAGAAGACGCGAGGTACAGCGCGGCGCTTGTCGTCTGTAGAACCTTGGGGAACGGGACGGAGCCGTCCTTTCGCGAGGCGACGCGGGGGTCGTCTGTAGCCGGGCGCGGGGAGGAAAATGCAAATATGCCAGTATACCGACGGGGTATACCGACGGGCTGTACATGCCCTTATACATTTATTAGTCCCTCCGTCCCACAATGTAACCATTTCTATGGTTCAAAATTTATACCACAATATAATTATTTCTACGGATAGGACAAAACTAAATGGGTTGGTGGGCGGGTGAAGAGTTGGTGGGTAGTGTAAAATGAGGGGTATAGAGGTCCTTTTAACAGTTGAGATATTTTTTGCATTTGAATGCTTCAAATGATTACATTGTGGGACGGAGAGAGTAGTAAAAAGGATATTCAAACCGGATAGCATGGTTAGAAATGACGAACTTGCCACTACCGGAAGATGTCATGATTCAGATTACTTGAAGATTTGAGCGGAAAACAGGATTTGAACAAGGATCAATTCAAAGATTTCAGATTAAAGATGGCATTACTGGGCCGGAAATGGGCCTTCACCAGAATGTGCTTGACCCAAGGGCCTTCAGTGGTCTGATCTGTAGCCAGTAATGGGCTGGAAATGAGCAAGGATTAATTCAAAGATTCCAGATCAAAATAGAAAGTTTCTATGACCTTTATTTTTAGGATATATGCCTTTTTAAAACATTCAATTTGTTTGGAGAAACCCTTCTGGAAAGGTATTTTTACAAAAAAAATCTAGGAAAATATTTTTAGAAACACTTTTATAAAATCTTTTTGAAAAAATTAGGCACCATTTATTTTGTGAAGATGCAAAAAAAAATAAGTTACATATTGGGAAACATCGTTCACTTCTCTCTGTTACAAGTGGAGAAGCAGTGACCGATGGAGTGCTGTTAATGGAGCACAAAAAAGTTGCAACCAATGGCTTTAGACTCAGTGGAGCGAGCATGCATCCATCGACGTCACATCAACAGCCGCGGCGATGCACTACGACACATGAACATGGGCACATGTCAAATGATTTTCTAATGACATTTCATCACATTTAAGAAGAGAGACATGGAACCACTGCACCTCTACACATGTACCAATTCTTGATAAGTCTTGAAATTAAATGCAATTTGAAGCCAATGAAATATGCTATGAAATTTTACATTGCGAGAGGTAGTTTCAAGCCTCATTTAATCATATCCTTTTTACTTATGTGGCTATCTTGAAAGCATCAACATGCATGAAATTCCCATTAGGATTAGCATTATTGGTTACCGGGAATGTGAATTAAAAAAAGGAGGGTGATTGGGCCTTGGTCGTGTGTGTAAGTGGTGCTACGAGTGATGAAGAATCGTCATTACAACCCTAATTAGGTATCCATCAACATTTATTCCCATGAACTGCACCTAGCTAGCTAGCAATATCGTATGAACTATTTTTCAAGTAAACATGTCATTTGTTAATTAACCTCTTTAACTTCTAATCACCTCGAAGAACAAAGAACAATTGTTGAGAAACAAGAGACCAGAAGCAAAAGAAATCAAACGCTAACATTTATTTGAGGTGCTATGTTATAAACCTTTGATAGCCTCTTAATATAACTACAATTTTTTGACTAGGAAATTAAGGTCCTCTACGTAAAAAATATTTGTGCAACTTTGTTGCCACCATTGGTTTCGGCCCTGGTTGACAAATAAGCCACCATTCAAATGGTTTGAGCTTTCCGTCTCCCAGGTTGAAAAATAATTGTACTTACGGTTGTTGTAGTGGAACTCAATTGAATAGTATCTCCTCCTCAAATGTAAAGGCATGCGATTTGATCTATTGCGCGCGATCTCCAACTCAAGATTTGATCATTAATGTCTATATATTCCATACAATGTCTATAACAATGACATTAGCATCGTGTGGAAGCATTCTCAAATACAAATCCAATGCTTTTAAATTTTTACGGTATAATATTCAGATATTTAGACAAACTATCAGTAAAATAAAAGATTAACATGTTTGACCCTTGGGTTTGGTGAGCGTCTTGAATTTTGAACCTCCAGGGTTTTGGTTCGCTACCAGGTGTAAACAAAAAGCTAGCTACATATAAAATAATATACGCTAAAGTTAGTTCACATCAATGGAGATCGTGCTGTCTACTGATGTCAGGGTTTTGAAATTATGAATGGTCACCATTATGCAATCCTATTGGCAATTATATATTCAAAAGTGGTACTATATGGCCATACTGGTTCCGAGGGGTTTGCCAATGATGGTGTTCACTCAACTAATGCTTGTCCTTGGTTATATTATTTGTCTACTATCCAAACACCATACCTAAGTTTTTTTTGTGTGTTTTCCTTTTCTTGATTGCGAGATTATGCCGTCAACTCTGTCTTAAATAATGACTGCTTGCATGTTCCATGACGATCAGGAGGAGTGGCCCATAGGTTCACACATCTGCATCATATATACTGACCTATCTATTTTTGTGAATAAAATGAACCATACTTTTTAAAATTTATTCCTTTTAGAACCCCTGCAAAAACGAACATGGTAAAAAAGGAAGTAGTTTGAGTTGTGCCACTGTGGAAACCACTTGGAGAGGTAGATCTGCTGAAGATAGTCGGCGAAACATGTCACTTCATATTGCGTGAGGTGGTTCACCAGAAGGGAAAGTACATCCATAAGCTACAAGAATATTTTAGTGAAGACCAATACGATTCTCTTCGTAACTGGCACTTAGAGAAGTATCGTCTTACCAAGTGAGGGTGTGAAGGACACTAAACTTGTGTAATTAATGTAATATACATTTGTGAATTTGCATTATTAATATACAAGAATTACTTTTATATAATTTGCAATTATAATAAATTATGCACAATTACTATATTATTTGCAATGAGCAGATTTGTGACTACCCCTATATTAGTTGCCGAACGAATAGTATTAGAAAATCGAATAATATTAAAAAACAATATTAGAAAATCAAAAAACAAAAACTGAAAATAGAACTCCAGGGGCGGTTCTCGCCGTCGCCCGCCCCTGCAAACACCTATTCCAGGGGCGGGCGATGGCATGGTCCGCCCCTGCAAATACCTTTTCCAGGGGCGGGCTCCAAAATCCGCCCCTGCTTTTGGCTGCTACAAATAGGCATTTGCAGGGGCGGGTTAGTAGCCCCTGGAAACACCCGTTAACCCGCCCCTACAAACGTTTTCTGTAGTAGTGACAATGACCAAACTAAAGGCACAATTCCGTTTCATATGGGTCCTAAAATATATGATGTTTAGGGTAAGCTAATTAGTTTAAAAATAAATTATATATTTTACTTGTTCTAAGGGGGGTATTAGTTATTCTATGACAATCAGAGGGAGGGATGATGTCTGTACGTGCACAACATCTGCGTACTTATTGACTATTAGTGTACGGAGTATTTGCATGTACAAATTGTAACATCGTTTCCCAAATTTACCCATTTTAGAAACCCTGCAAAATTAAGTTGGACACAGTACAAATAACGGAACCGGTAGTAGTTAGAATACTCAATGCGGTTGAATGGCCAAAGGCACAATTCCATTTCACTACAGTATATATTAGCTACGAGTAAATTTCAAAAACTACAAGTTCTTTGGCACATGTTAAAATTACAGATTTAATTGAGTGTATAGAGAACATTTAGCGACACCACATCGATCACATAATAAAAATATAAAAACTGCAATGTAAAACTACAGATTTAGAAAGGTCCAATAATCAAATCACACAGTGTGCAATTCTTTTGTGGCATGCTGTTCAGGGTTACACGGTATATGCACGTGTAGCTGTCTCTACATTCAGTTAAGTCAATTTGTTTTTGAAATTTACTTAATATACTGCATTGATTACCTAACCGACTGAACTGTTTTCTGGACTGAAATATCAACTATATGACAGTAGTTGTACTCGCATGAATATATATTTAGTTCAATCGGCTAGACAGCTAGCATCATGAACAGGAGTGTAGCAGTACAGGAGTACATATTTTTTACAATAATCATGGAAAGCTTAACACAAATAAGATAACTTAAACAATGCAACTTGCATTGCATGCAGGCCGCCGTACATATTGATCACCAGTAGCATGCTTTATTTAGCTATATATATATATATATATCGTCAGAACCGACCACCTGACTCGATCTTTCTCCAGCGCTTTTCCGCGACAACAATAGCTAGCAGCAGGATTGGTGTGCAGTACTGGTGCCGATGCTTCACGCCAAATGGCAAGTTCTCCTGCGGGAATCCAGTAGCAATCTAGTAGTGTCCATGCATGCATCGCCATCGCTTGCCACATCAGATCAGAGTCGACGAGAAGCGACATCGCACGGAGATAAGTCGCAGTCGTTGGCCAAGGCGAAGAATTCTTTACAGAGGAAAAGGGGAAGAAAAGGAAAAAAAGAGAGGAAAACTCATGCATACCACAACATATATTGTCGAATATTTTTGTATGTAGATTTACTGATTTATGAGTTGGCTTTATATCAACTAGTTTCCTGTTTCTTCAGGGCTATTGCAGCATCTGCTGCTGCGCAGCAATGCAGAGTTGAGTCTGCCAACGATCTCGTCCGCTGTGACGGTGAAGCCCTCCTCTACCTGCAGATCATATTAACAAAAAGAACAACTGATTAACGGTGACCTGAGCTATCTTGCTGTTAGTGTCTTAACTAACATGCACCTCGTCAGAGCCAAAACCTAAAACATGATCTTAATTAACGAGATCTGTGGTAGTTTGAACTCTTGGCTCGTGTGTTCTCCTTTCTGTTTCGCTTACTTGCCTTATGGCTCCCTGTTGTACTTTGTTAAACTCTCTCTCTTTCCGCTTAATGAAAAAATGTGCTATGCACGTTCTCGAAAAAGCTAGCAGCGCGATTTGAATATCTAATTATATCTAAGAAGACATTCACAAAGTATTCCATGGCCCTAGACGTTGCCATAATATACAGGAGAAAAATATTTTCTGTGCCAACTTATGCTACATGATAGTATTGCTAAATATATAAAAGGGAAATAATTTATCTAGCTAGGACACGTTAAGTTTCCGTGCTTCTGTCTGCAGGACGCTGAACTTTTTCGTCAGTAGAATACTACTGGACCAAACACACACACACACACACACACACACACACACACACACACACACACACACACACTGCTGCTTTTTTAGTGTATCGTAAACAATTTCCCTAAATAAAATTAGGCCGAGATAAAATTGGACAAAGACCATTCAGAAAAAAAGGATGGTGCCAATTATATCATTCACCTTGAGACTAGGATGTTTTGTTTTCATCCAAACAAAATAGGTTGCAATACGGACAAGTACTGAAATTGAATCAAGCATACGTTGTAAAACGGACAAGCAGTGAAGTTGAATCAAGCATACAAGAATCTTCAAATTAAAATAAGACCAAAGCCAATACATAATCACAGATGCATTTTGGAAAATGAAAAGACAAAAGCTAGCACTGCGTTAAATACTAAATCTAATTAAGTCGTTCACATCAAGAATGGAAATTTTCCACACTAGGTGTCCAAAGTGGTCCGTGACATACATATGTACACCGATAATATGAGCTCAATCTAACCTACTGTTTCTTTTAATCTTTTAGTTGTCTCATATATACAATTAGTGTGTGGAGAATAATCCATTGATGTTGCATTCTGTTTTTGAAAATTACAATGGTATTTTCTATGCAGTAACGCCAGTACAACAAAAACATATCTAGAGAGTCGTCATATGTCTTATTACTTACTTTTGCATTTTGACATTATTTTATGCAGGCCTATTGCAAAAGGAAAAGGTACACCTCTTTGTCACACTTTAGAGGATGCCTCTAACATATGTGGAGACACTACTTGTGATGTTTAGGAAGAGAATGTATAGCCTGGATCATAGTGACATTTTGTTTTAAAGCATTTTGTTAAATATCAATATGAAAATCATAGTTCTGGTCACACTTTGAAATATATGTTATCTTCAGTCCCAAATTTATAGGACATTTTGTTTTTAGGTGCATATAGCTATTGCTACTAGATATACATTATGTCATCTAGAAAAACCAAAACGACCTATAATTTGAAATGGAGGGAGTGTTATTTGAGTAATCCATTTTTGTTATCTACAAACAGTTTCTCTAGATGTTTGAGCATTCTGTGGTGTGAGGTTGATTTGGCTAGCTAGGTATACCTAGTGATCATTTGTCCATGATGTTTATGGTTCAAAGATTATTGGCTCCTCAAAATGCATACACTTCTTGAAATACATTTTCTAACAAAGAGAGATAACTATGTGCATTTGAAGAACTTAAAGATAGCATGTGTGCTAAAGTGTTTCTTCATTCAAAGAAACATTCCATATAGGTACGTCGAATTGGCCATTAAGTTTTTTTCTCGTCGGTGAATAGAGTTACCCTTTAGTTTCTCTCTGTCAACCTTTTCTCGTTGGTGAATAGAGTTACCCTTTAATTTCTCTCTGTCAACCCTTCATGAAATAAAAAGGTTTAAGTTGAACGAGACCCTGCAGTTTGTCTTAAATTTGTACAAAAAGTGTCCTGATATCATGGAATATAGTGAAATGATTGGATTAGATATGCTTAATAGTGGTTACCATCAATTTGTGTTTGACTAGTTCATCAATTATTATTAGTTCTGAACAAGCATAGCTTTTTATGCATTTTTTTGTACCAAAGATCATCAATAATAATGTTCTTAAGAAATGCAACTTATGATCAGAGAGAGCCGATTTATTAAGATAAACGCGAAATGAAAACTTGCCTTTGCCGTGATGGTTATGATCAGAGTGCTAGCCGGGAATGGGATGACATTTGCGTGGACGATGCTGAGGTGAAGCTCGTCGAGCTCGGCGAGCACCTTCACGGCCACCCCCTTGCCGCCCTCGCAGTGGATCCTCACCATCACGAGCTTCTCCAAGAAACGGGCTTCTATCTCCGGCAGCGGATTCCTCGACATCATCGCCGGCGTCGCCCCCGACGATGGGGAGCTCTCCTCGTCGGGCACCGCGATGCATGGCTTCTTGACGAGAACCCATGACTCGATGCTGCGGTCTCCGCCTTCGAGTGCCTTGAGCTTCTCTTGAAGCTCCTTCACGTGCCTCGTCGCGTCAGAAAGGATCGTCGCTTTGTCCATCTAATCCGAAATTAATTATATTAACCGTTGCACGGTGCAATTTATTTATTTTATTTTTGCTCAGGAACTGATCGATGTGTGTAGACTGTAGAGAGAGTAGTCTAATTGCAGGGATTTATTTGGTAAATTGGATCAGACCTTCTTGAGGCCGGGGATGACGGTGGAGAGCTCGACGAAGCGTTGGTTGATCTTCTCCCGCCTTTTCCTCTCCGCGATGATGTGGTCCTGCGCGTACATGGATCCCATGCTCTTCAAGGCCAAGGCGGCGGGTCTTCTCGTCGGCGGCGTCCCATACGTCATCTCCGGCAAGCTGCGTGCGGTGGCGGCAGTCCCGGACATGGCGCTGAAGTTCCAGCTCGTGGGCTGCTGGGTGGCGGCGGCACTGCTGCCTCTGCTCAGCGCGGGGCCTGCGATGTTGCCAACGACGCTGCTGCTACCGTCGGTGGCGTAGCTATCGCCGGAGCTCCAGCTGTTTGCCGCGTGGGGTTGCCCCCCGATCAGCTCCTGGACCATTTCTTCAGCTTGTGAGGCCTCTCGGAGCGCTTGGAGAGAGGGGAAGGTGGTAGCCGCCTCGCTCGCCGCAGTCGTCACCGGCAGGGGCAGCTGCCGGCGGATGCTCCTGCTGCTGCAGCGTGTCCATCGCCCACTGCAAGAACAGGCCTGAGTAGTCCTCCATGTTTTCAGATGGCTGGGATCTCTAGGCCTACCTGCAGCAAATGATATCGTTACTTAATCACAGCAAGAACCATTTATATTTAAAGAAACTCGCAACTTGGGGGGTAGCCAGCCAGGCATATAGATTGTAATTTCTAAATAAATGATTGTTGCAGCATGCATCTCTCATCATCTAGTCAAGCGTAGTAGTGTATGATTACACGAAATTAATGGGTAGGAAATAAACCAGCTTGTGATGCATCCACTTTCTTGAAAAGCAATGTTGGAGTAGACAAGGGTAGATATGAAAGTATAAAGAAACAGACAAAACTAAGTGCAGGTCTTAACACTCAGAAAAAAAGAAAAGAATCTGTACCATATAGGATCGAGGAGGCTACAACAACAAATGTATTATTGAGGAGCTCGTGGTTACCTTGCAAAAGAAGGCTTGGTATTGGGGCAGAGAGAGAGAGAGAGAGAGAGAGAGAGAGAGAGAGAGAGAGAGAGAGAGAGAGAGATCTCCTTAGTCCTTCTATAGTTCTCTCTCTATATATAGCAGCACCACTTATATCATGCCGGGTCCCTCCCTGTCTCTGTAATGTTTACTCGCTTGAGATTCTTGTTGTAGTCTGTATCAAGTGAAAATGATATTTGCACCTCGGATGTGATTCATGACGTAAATAATATGGTAGTAAATAATAGAAAAACAAGATCAAATACGAGACATAATTTTTATGTGGAAATTTTTTGCAGAAAAAAACATGGCCGCCAATCGATGATCTTCAATACAATGAGAGAGTTACACCGCAGAGAATACAATGAGTCGTCTTACTCTTCCAGTGCAGCTTACACGATATATATAAGGCAGACTAAAGTGACTACACAGTCGAATACGAAAACAAATTTACTAATCACATAACTCGAACTATGGGATCTCCAGACGTCCCCACAAGACTCGTAATAATCGGATCATATCCAATATAATAAATGCAAACAATTCTATATATGCTCGTTTAGCTGGCCATGTATACAAATCGAGATCAGACGGGCCATACTTGGACAATTTGTAGTGTGATTGGTTAACAACTTCACATATAATACCTCAAGTCACAGTTCTGTTAATTGTTGTAATGAGACATTCATATTCATGTTCATGCCCCATCATGTAGATCAATATTTTGTTCTAAAATGTAGATGGACACGTAGACATACAAGTACTCCATCATGTTCTAAGTGTAGGTCATTTTAGTTTGGTCCTAGGTCAAATTTGTCTAACATAGTAGAAAGGATACACCAACATCACAACAACATTAAATTAACCATTTAGTCCACCATAAAATAATTATTCATATTGGATTCATTTAATATTGGAGGTGTTAACATATTCTTCCATAAACTTAGTCAAAATCAGAGAAGATTGGCTTATACCAGTCTCAACGCACAATTTCATTGCACGGCTACCTAGTCTAGGAACTTGATAACTCCTCTCTCTCATCTAATGAAACTCTCTCACTTAATGATCTTGCCAAGTCAGCAATTTTGATGATGTGACATAGAAATTAATGCCCATGAAACACTAATGCAACCTCCATTGAGACTGACCTTAGAACAAGACTAAAACGGCAAGATGGGGTATATAAAAAATTCTAATCCACCATACATATAGTATATGAATTATCCCGTCGTCCACCCTAATCTGAGGTCAACCTACTCGCATATTGTTGTCAAGTCCGCTCACTGTTGCTGGATCGGAGCTGGTAGCTCGCTCCATCAAGAGTGATCCAATACATTTAGTTTTTTTTTAATGCTGAATTGCTGAAACACACTGCCCCAGTAAAGATTGGCTCTCTAGATGCCAAAGAACTTTCCTAACATCTTTATGTGTTTGTGCGTATATCTATGGACATGCGATATATTCAACGAAGTCAGGGTGTCCTTTAATCTATTTTAAATAGCTGCTATAGTGACACTATAGGGGTTTCGCAGAGCTGTGCTACTATGATTATTGACACTATTGACTACTGCAATAAAAAGTAGCGCGCTGTAGTAGGCAGTAGCAGCGCTAATAGAGTTTTGAGAACCCTGCTGCATGCTAAATCCTATAGCCCGTTATTTAGAACATTATCTCTAATCCTTGTGTTGAGCCTCTGCAACGCCGGCAACTTGACCTAATCACCTAATAAAAAGCTGGGCTCAAACTCTTATTTTTCTTCTGTATGCTTCACACAGAAGCCTAATTAATGCGTTACACGCACGATGGTAACTTTTATTGCTTGCATCCAATAAAATTTTTTATCTGCATGCCAAGAATTCCATTATTCTTTATTGGATATAATGAATCAAGATAACACACAAACATCTCAGTTTGCTTTTCACAGGTCTAGTATATCTACCTTTCCATGTAAAGCGACGGCTACGTTTTGTCAACAAGTACTAATAAGTATGAAGAAGAATAGTGCCCCCTAATGTAAGCTTGCTGATGGTGCCTCTAATCTTTCAGCTGCTGATTACTTTCTAAAGGTTATACATTGTGTCGCTTTATCTCATTTAGAGTTGGTGTGATTGTCACCATATCCAAATCTCATGGAGATCTATATGAAGCAAGGGGGGAAATCTAGTTGAAAATGATGCAAATTTCACTTAAAATTAGATATATGAGTTTTTGAAAAGCTCAAAAATGTTAACTAGCTAGCTAGTAATAGCATGAAAAGAAAACTGAAAGGAACATTACAAGATATGAAAATAGACATACAGTGGCATGTAAGTATGTAACTACCAATTTTACCCATCTTCGTGCATTATAAGGATTTCCCCCCAAGTTTTGGAGTGCATGTCATGTGGCACTGGAACTTGAGTTTTGGATTGAATGCTAGCGACAGGGAAACAATTAGTACCTATGAAAGATTTTGTGCTACTTTTGGTGGTTAGGCAATGGTTTTCTTTTGTTACCACGTGTAAGAATCCTAGTGACAAACTTATACCTTTTCAAAGCACTTGACTGGAAGTGCAAACGATAATTGTTTCTTATAGGCGTTACAGACGATAGCAATACCAACTCATCATATTAGTCTTCTGTTCATTTTGATCCATATCCTCGGACAAGTGCTGTCATTCTCTTATTCAATTTAAACATAAGCATTTATAGAGCTACTAAGATCATTAGCTAGTATTAATTTCATAAAAATATGGTTTGTTAGGATATACAAGTCAAAATGGATGCCAAGAAACATAAAAAAAATGGATGTCAAGAAACATAAAAAGTCAAAATGGATGTCAAGGAAAATTATTTCCCCAACAGATGGCTATTGAAAAACAACATTTAAACTTGAATTAAAAGCATTGCCACGCTTCTATGGCCTCGAATATTCGCGCATCCAAGCACGCTACCTCTATGATGCTAACACACCTTTGCTGATCCTAACCAAGTCGTTAATCGAGCTAGACAAACCCTCTCTCTCTATTACCAAGTCATATGCTGCCTAGCCAACCACGTGCATGGTGCACACCAACATGCTATCGTGATTAGTCCTATAGATCGGAGGAAGCACATGCATTGTAAAAAATATGTAATTAGTCACAGAGATCACCATTACATATTTGATGAGTCTTTTCTCTTTTGTTAGGAAGGACTTCCATCATTAATTTATTATTTCTTGGTTGCTCGGAGTTCTCCAAATCCTGTCCTACAGATCCCTTGCTTGTGCATTCTGCTGCACTGTTCCTTGTGATTGAGACCATTAAAATACAAGCAAAGCTGTAATTTTCAGGGTATCGCAGCAAATCCACTCGAGCTGGAGCTGATGCCATCTGTGATCCTTTTCCCAGATTGTGGTTAAGACAATGATTAATCCTGTGGATTATATTATTCTAGGATTGGTTGATGGGTGGACCTACGGGAGGCCTCTAGCCAATTGTTAGATATATATGTATAGCCGGCTGCACATTGCCTTGTATAGGCGATAACCTTTCTAACCTAGGATATTGTATCTTGTACACCAAGCCATCTTGGCTATATATATGAGAGATCACCCCCCATTGGGTGTGTGGTGTTTCCCACAATTCTATCTCTCTATATGGTATCACGAGTCCAGGAATCCCCCTGATTCGGCCCCTTCCCTTCCGCTGCCTCTCCACCCACCAAATTGCCGCCGCCTGATCAGGGCGCGGCAACCCTAGCCGCGCCGCCGTCCCTAGGCCGCGCGCACCTACCCTACCCGCACCGCCTCCTCCTCTAGCCGCGCACGTCTTCCTCCCCTGCGCCACTTTCCTAGCCGCGCCTCCCCCTCTTCTCGATTGCATCTGCAATCCGCCGCCGCGCCGCTTCCTCTGCCCGGCCTTGTCACCCGTCCCCCTCCAACAATGTCCGGTACAGAGTAAGGAACGGGCTCCGCGACATCAGTGCCATCCTTAGCGTCGTTCGCACCCCCCTCACTTCGCCGCCGATCGTCTCCTTCACGGCGCCCTACGCCACCATCTCCGTCAAGACCCATGTGCCCATGACCCTTGAGATGAAGAACTCAAACTTCTCCAAGTGGTAGTTCGGCTTGCTGGCGCACATCTCCGAAGCCCCTGCTCATACTACGTTCCTAGCTGGCTCTACGGCTCTATCTCCGACGCCGTCCTTGACCTTGCCATGGACACCACCGAGCAGACCGCGCGGCAACTCTGGGTCGCCATCGAGAACCAGTTCCAGGCGAACAAAGCCCCGCGCGCCATCTTCCTGAGCGACGAGTTTCACTCGATCACTCAGGGCGACGACTACATCGATGACTACTGCCACCGCGTGAAGCTCGCTGCTGACAGGCTTCGTGATGTTGGCCAGCCTGTCTTTGAGCCTACGGTGGTGCTGACCCTCCTGAAGGGCCTCAACCCGAAGTACTCCATCTCCGACACCATCGCCGCCTCGCTGGTCCTCACTCTCGCCGCCGTGCGTGACCAACTCAATCTGAAGGAGTTGCGCCTGGCTAACGAGGCGAAGGTCACGGCCGCCTCGGCGCTCGTCGTCGGTCCCTCCTCCTGCAGCCACTTCGGCTGTCGCTCCGGCGCTCCAGGCACCGGCAGCGGCCACCAACAGCAGCCGCCCTCCGACGGCCGCAAGAAGCAGCAAGAGAAGGGCGGCTACGGTGGCAAGAAGCCGCCCTACGGTGGCCACGCGGCTATGGCGCACAGGGCGGCGGCAATGGTGGCGGTGGACAGCAGAGCCGCGCGCCAACTCCTCCCTCCAGCCCATGGTTCTGCATGACTCCGTGGGCCGGACAGCAGGGTCGCCAGGGCGGTTCCGGCTGGCCGGACCAGTCCTGGCCCGGCCAGGGCCTCCTCGGCACGGCCCACCCTCAGGCCAACACGGCGTTCGCCCCGTTGCAGGTCAGCGCGCCGCCGACTGCGCCGTCCCAGTCCTCCGCTTGGGACCCTTGTAGGATCTAGGATACCGACTAGAGGGGGGTGAATAGGCGGTTTTAACTAAAATCAAAGCACTAATAAATATTTATTAGTAACACAAGAGAAACTCTACTTCTACTCAATTCTAGACTAAGTAAAGGTTTGCAACCTAGGGTGACAAGTAATATTCAATCTCTAGGAATGTAAATGCTCAAGGTAAATAGTCAAAAGGTAAATGAGCAAAGAAATAACCAATCACACAAGAGACCGAATTTTTTCCCGTGGTGTCGATGACTTGTCGGTCACCCCTAATCCACGTTGAGGTGGATTCAAAGCTTCAACCGCTTCTCTATCAAGTCACACTTGATGTATAAGCCAGCTTGAATGCAATGAACCTCTCCAAACCTCGATTCCACTAGAGTTGCCCTTTACCGCTCCGGTGAGGTGAGCACAAGACCTCTCACAATCTTCCAATGCTTCTTCACAATCTTCTTGAAGAGCTCAACGGAAATCTCACACTAAGCCATCTAGGAGGCGGCAACCTCCAAGAGTAACAAGCCAATGACGCTTGCTTGATGTTCTCCTAGCGCCTCAATGCTCAATGCAATCAAAAGCAATGCACTAGAAAGCCTCACACTCACAAGAATGCAATCCCTTAGCAAATAAGTGAGAGATGAATGAGAGAGGGGACTCTTGGGTCAAATGAGCTTTCAGAATGGCCAAGAGAACCTCCCCAAACCGGTGGGATGAGTATATATACTCCCCACACATCCAACTAGCCGTTATGTGTAAAACTCGTGAAAACAGAGTTCTGGCGGACCGTCCGCCTCAGAGGTGACGGACCGTCCGCCCATGCCCAATGGCTACTATTTCAAAAGTCAAACGTGTCAGAAGTGACCATTACAGGGATGGCGGACCGTCCACCCAACAGGGGCGGACCGTCCGCCCAACAGTTAGAAAAAGGTCACCACGTGACTAAGGACCACGTTTCACAAAGGCAGACCGTCCGCCTTATAAAAGTGTCCTGGAACCCCTAGAAACCGTCTCTGCATGAACGGTCCACGAAAGGGTCCGCCATTCAGGAAAAACACCTGCAGACCGTCCGCCCGAACCTGGCGGACCGTCCGCCTTATAAAAGGCGTCCAGACCCAAAAACCAACACTTAGCCGATTTTCCATCCGTAAAGTCAGAGGCGGACTGTGTGCTACCCCTTAGGCGGACTGTCCGCCTTACCAAAATCAGCAAGGTTGGAATACCTTCAGCTTTTCGTTTTCTATCCAACTATTTTCAAACAAAGTTATCTCTCATGCATGCATTTACACTATTTGAGCAAGTTGGCACTAGAATCATATCAAACAACCATAATTGACCCCTCTTAATAGTACGGCTATCTAGCCTATTAATCCGGTCAAAATTCTTCTCTAAAGCTCCTTGAGACCGGTAAAAGAAACATCCAATCTTTTACCTTTTCCTCTAGCATCCATTTGCTTCAATATCCGGCGATATATCGAAATCAATTATTGAAGCTCATCCATTCATCCGGACTAACCTAATCTCATCATCTCAATTGAATTGTTAGTCCATGATGATTGTCATTAATTACCAAAACACATTTTGGGGCCTAGATGCACTTTCAACCCTGCGGCGCTGATCGCCGCCCTCAACCAAATGTCGCTGCAAGGCTCTTCGCCCTAGGTCGTGGACTCCGGGGCATCCTCCCACATGTTGTCCTCGGATGGTATACTGCTCAAACACCTCCCCCTTCTATTTCTTCCATCTTAGTAGGCAACGATACTAGTATCCTAGACACATCCTCCCTGTGGCATCAGTGTCTTGGACACCCTGCGCCAGCTGCTTTATCTCGTCTGAATAAAAACAATTTGCTTTCATGTAATAAAACAGGTCGTACTCTTTGCCACTCTTGTCAGCTTGGCAAGCATACACGCCTGTCTTTTAGCACTTCTACCTCTCAGAGTCCCTTTGAGTTAATTCATTGTGATCTATGGACGTCGCCTGTTCCCAGCATATCTAGTTTCTCTTATTACTTGGTGATCTTGGACGATTTCCCATTACTGTTGGACCTTTCCCCTGAGGCGCAAGTCTGATGTCCATCAGCGCATAGTTGAGTTTAGTGCATATGCTCGCACTCAGTTTAGCCTTCCTGTCAAATGCATTCAGGCTAACAACGGTACAGAGTTTGTTAACAATGCCACCACCACTTTTCTAGCAGCACACGACATCCTGTTACGTCTCTCGTGCCCGTACACCTCTCTACACCAATCATCCATGAAAAAAATATATACTAAGTATTTGATCTCTATTAAAATAATACTAATTTAATATTATTTCAATGGATTGCATATATTTATTACATGCTGTGTGTTAGCAATTACACAACGACAACCTTGCATGCATGGGCTCAGGTGATCTCGACATTTTTTTGGTGCATTTATCTACTCATTTGTCACTTACTTTTGTTAACACATGGTACAAGAGATAGGGTTAGGAAGTTAAAAGATTGCCATAAGTCTACTGTAATTTTCTATATACAAAGAGAAGAGATCAATCAAATGCATATGTAAGAACAATCAATCTAATTCCTCTCTCGTGTTCATCCTTATTATCATCTATGATAGTCTCTCCTCCCTAGCAGCCAACTCCACCCGACATCCTCCCCATTGGTGTAGAAGATGCTCAGCCGTGACATTCTTTTTTAGCTAACACACAACTTATACAAATAAATGTAAGATCCTCGTTCAAACAAACTTCAATGGTTCTAATTTTTTATTTAACCATGAAACAAGTGCTTGGCCGATGAAATGGGAGGTTATTGGCACCCCTACACATCGGAATAAACAGCCATCAGCTGACTCCTTATCATTTGATCTTTTTCTCTATTCATGTGGAGTCAGTGGAGTGATGGTTTTGCTCAAAAAAAAAAAAAAAAAAAAAAGTGGAGTGATGGTCGAACACCTTTGGGGTAGGCCGTAGGCCCTGCAGCCCCTGCTTCCTTCCTCTCTCCCAGACTCCCAGCCTCACACTAGAATTCCAGTTGTTTTATCGCGTGTCTTGTGAAGTTGTGATCAAAGAAGGCCATGATGTCAGACTCAGAAACCGGACTTCAACTCCGCTGCTGCCAGTTCTAATGAAGGTGCGGGTTCTCATCCCAAACGTTGATCAAAAACTGAATATACTTTTTTTTTGCGAAAGCAAAAACTGAATATACGTGTAGGTATATATATAAGCATGCATGTGAAAGTGATGAGGAAATTAGAACTTGGTTATATTAGAATGCTTTCCTTCAGGAAGGTTGTGAAGCACATCTGTCGGACAAACTTTTATCTGGACAGGGATTTCGCCAAGGACCTTTAGACAGTGAGCTGGGACAGTCTGCATATGCCACCATGATATGGCGGCGCGTGGATTCCCCACAGAGTGGTGTCAATGGATCCGCAACATGCTCACCTCCTCCTAGCTGGCAGTTCTGTTGAACGGCAGCCCGGGGCCATGGTTTGCATGCAAACGCGGGATACGGCATGCAGTGGCGGAGCCAGGATTAAAATATACCTATGGCGAACCGCGAACTTACTACTCGAAAGGTCACAATTCAATAAAAATATATCTAATCACCAATTATGCATAAATGAGGTCGCAATTGTATAAAAATATTAGGCATTGGTAAGTAGACGATTAGATGAACATACTGTACAAGCACTAAGTGCGACGAGCTGGTTGAGGAAGATTCATCCTCCGATGTTTCAAGGCTTGAAAGCGCTTCATGATTGCATCATCATCAAGTCTTTTAAATATCTCCTTCTCATTGTTGCATATCATCAAATCATTGAGCCAGTCATCATCCATCTTATTGCGTCGATCGGTTTTTATAACTTTCATAACCGAAAAGGCTCTTTCCACTGATGCTGTTGCGACTGGAAGGAGCAAAGCTAGCTCAATTAGACAATAGACCAATGGAAACATCGTATGTCTTTTAGTTTCAACCATCTTCACTGCCAGACTTCCAAAATCATCGCAATCAGTAAAGTCACCAACTCTTCTAACATGAAGAATAAATGTTTCAAGTTGATCCTTTATATTCGAAAGATCATCAGTGGAGAAGTCAGCATCATAGATCCTTGCCAATTTGACAAGCTTGTCCACATTGAACTTTGAGAAAGAGTCCCTTGGATCAAGACAGGAAAAACATACAAGTAAATCAGAAGAAACTTCATTGAATCGATGATTCATCTCTGTGTTTATAGCATCTACAACAGCATAGAAGGTATCCACACGATAATGATGCTCTTCAGTGATCATTATCCCCTTTTCTTGCCTAGAACGACCCCATCTTGGTCTTGGTGCATCCATAGATGGTATCTGAATTTTCTTTGCATCACAAAATGCTTGAACTTCAGCAAATAGTTTCTCCCAACCATTACTCCTTAAATCAACCAACCGTGCTTTCACATCAACAAGCAATGACATGGCTTGAACAATATTTTGATCTCTCCTTTGCAAGCACTGTGACAACTCATTTGTAATGCGGAATAATTTGAGCATCATCTTCATAATGAACACAAAGTTAAAACTTTCCATTATGTGTACCAAACCTCCAGCATTATTTGCTTGCCGTTTTTCTTTGTTAACAAAAATCAACACCGGTAGAATAGCATCCCACATTGACTCAATACGAAGTAATGTTTTAAAGTGAGAGCCCCATCTAGTGTCTCCAGGTCGAACCAAGCTAGTCATTTGATGCTGACCTCTCCCTGAAAGTATCTCTCCACTGTCCAATCTATCCAAAATATTATCATGATGCTTCTCAGTTAATAAATCCTTCCTCTTGCAGGAGGCACCAACATTGGTTACAACCAAATTGACATAGTCAAAAAAATCCTTAATGCCTGCGCAACATTCACTAACAGCAACCACTACCAATTGCAACTGGTGTGCAAAACAATGAATATAAAATGCATATGGATTGTCATCACGAATTAGTTTCTGCAAACCATTAAATTCACCTCTCATATTGGATGCTCCATCATATCCTTGTCCTCGTATCCTAGCAATTGGTAGCTTATGACTACCCAACATCTCGACAAAAGCCTTCTTCAATGCCTCTGATGAAGTTTCCTTGACATGCTTTAGGCCCAAAAATCTCTCTACAACATTTCCCTTGCTATTTACATGCCTGCATAACCAATAAAAATAGTACTAATTATTTAATGCAACAAATAATCTGATATTCTTAAAAGGAGACAAATCAACTACTTACCTTACAACCACAGCCATTTGCTCTTTGATTGAGATATCACGTGATTCATCAATAAGGACAGAGAAACGACGATCCCCAATCTCTTCCATAATAACTTTAGTAACCTCCTGAGCACAAGCTTTCACAAGGTCCTTTTGGATATCTGGAGAAAGCATTTGAGCATTTTCTGGACACAACTCATCAAATGCAATCCTGACATCCTCATTCCTCTCTTTATATGAATCAATCATCTCTAGATAATTACCCTTATTTAACGATGAGGAAGATTCATCGTGTCCACGAAAAGAAAGAGCTTGCTTAATGAGATATTTTGCAGCATCTAAAGCATTAGTGAGACAAATTTTATATCTTATTTCAGAGTCTTTGCCATAAGTCTCGAGCTTACGATCTACACCTGCCCTTTGATTCTTAAAATCAGCACATGCATTCCTTGCATCATTATGGTGACTATCGACACTGCCAACATGGACAGGGAGGGCCTTATATGCATTCTTCCAAGTATTGAATCCTAACTTTGTAAAAGCATCATGACCAAACTGGCCATCAGAGGGTTGTTCCTTAAAAAGAAAACAATAAAAGCAATAGGCAGCATCTTTTGCCACACTATATTCTAACCAATCATACTTGGTATACCATGATTCTTGAAAAGGTCTATAGTCATTTGGTCCACAAAGTCTACGAGGAAAATTATGGCCTTTAATCTGTGTTGGACCCTTTAACAAATAAGCTCGCCTCACCTGGTCTCTAATGTTGGGATGAAATCTTTCAATTGGAATACGAAGCCCTGGATCAGAAATAATATGATCTTGGTTGAACTCTTTGATTATACCATCAGCTTCTTCTATATGTATATCTTGTGCTTGCACTGCGGGTGCATTTTCGGTTTGCGTTTCTTGTACAGGCTCTTCAATTTCATTAACATCTCCCCCTTCTGGTAATGTATCTCGTAAAGGCTCTTCAATTTCTGCAGTAGCATTGGTCTGTTCTTGGCTAGAAACAGGGCTAAAAAATCTCTTTATGCTTACAACTGAAAACATTGGGCGAAAGATATATCAAATAATCAAAATTTGCAAATATGGTATAGAAAACATATGCAAGTAGGGTTGAATTATTAATAGATCATCTGATTCTATAATTGAACTCTCACCTTTTAATTTTTTCCCAATCTTATTAGCATCTGAAATTGGGCGTCGGCGACGGTTACCGGTGGCTGCAACACCATCAGTGTCTTGAGGAGGATTAGACGGCTCCGTTTCCACGCTATCGAGGACGAGGCGGTGTTCTTGCTCCCCGTCCGCCGCCATCACGTGCGCGGCGTGTCTGCCGTCTAGCGATGGCGACTGGCAAGACCGGCCGGAGGGCCACGAACAGAGGGGAGACCGCCAGACCAGTCGACTGGAAGAGGGCGGCGGCCGGCGGCTCGGCTTTCACCGTTTGACGCAATCAAGCGACGGTTCAGTTCTGTGCGTCAGTGCGTGGCCGCGTGGGCTGAAGGTGACTGGAATTTGGGCATTGATCATTGATGGGCTGGGCTGGCGCTGGTGGCCCAAATTTTCAAAGGCCCAAATAATAACCTGAACTGATGAACCGTTATCTTCCTCCTGGAGCTCACGCAGCCATCCATGGAGACGGAAAAACTGACCCACAGCTCTCTGTTCGTTCCATCCATGGGGGGGGGGGGGGGGGGGGGGGGGGGGGGTTCTCCGGCGGCAGGTATGGCAGCCGCCATGGCTCGCCATACTGGTGGCTCCGCCACTGACGGCATGGCTAGGGCACTAGCCAGGATTTTCACTTAGGGGGGCCAAGGCGCCAATGATGCAAGTGACAAAAATACAACATGGTACATATCATAGTACAAAATAGCCGGCTATAGCTCCGCTATCTCCCGCTATAGCCAATTTTAGAGAGGTGTCGCTGTTTGCTTCTACGTGCAATTTTGCCGCTATTTGACGCTATAGCTCCATTTAGCCTGCTATTAGCTGTTTTTTAAGGCCTTCCGCTAAATGCCTTAGCCCGCTATTTTGTACCATGGTACATATACATGTACAAAGCACTAACTCGAATAGAACATTGGTAATAGTAAATCAACATGAGTTGTACCATGCAGTTGTCTACTAATTTGTGAAAAAAGGGACATGTTATTCAATCTAATAAAAAATTAAATCTTGTTTTCTTAACGCCTCGTGTTTGAGGATCGGAGTCTAAGAACTCTTTTGTAATCGTTGGCTGTATATATCCATCTTTTGGATATAGTAGGCCGTTATCCTTTATCTAAAAAAATTGATTTTTAATCAAGCTTAAATGTCTGCCCTAACCTATCCCCACCCCCACCTGATCAATCCAAGTTGTAGATTTGCAATTGGAATAAACAGAATAAAAGAAAGCTTACCTAGCGTGTGCAGCGGGAGGACGGTGCTAGCGTCGTCGGCCGTTGGCATCTCGGCAAGCGGAGGGGCAGAGTAACGGACTACTACATACGTTACTCTATATCGCTGGGAGGTTTGGCGCCCTCCCAGCGATCGGTGCACTGTAGCAAACTTTTATTATTTTTTTATTATTTTGTTTTTCTTTTATTTTTTTTAATTTTTAATTTTTAATTTTTTTTTATTTTTTTCCTTTTCATATATGAGTACTACTTTAATTTTGTCTCTAGCAAAAATAAGTACATCTATGTCAAAAAAAACATCGTCATCTATAGTTGGTGCATCCTTGCCTGCCACGTGGTTTCAAACTTTCAACATTGCGCTTTACGTGTTGCTTCTTGGCATTGTCTTCAGAAAAAATAGGTACATCCATATCGCCGAAAGAGTAAGTATATATCTCTATAGCGCGGGGAGGTTTGCGCCCTCCCAGCGCCTCTGGCACTGTAGCGCACTATAGCGCTGCAGTCAGCTATAGTGCGCTACAGTGCACTATTTTTTTGCCTTTTAAAACTTTTTTACAACATATTTCTTTCGCTACAGTATGTCTATTTTTTCACACGAGTATCGCGTCTGGTGGTACATCAGTATTATCTCTAGAAGAAACACATGCATCCATACCGGTAAAAAAATGCGTCCAACCAGAGTCGGTGCGTCCTCGCCACATGATTCCAAATGAAATTGTGGTGCCCTTCATGCATTAGAGCTGTCGTTGCCTCCTCACGAAGTTTAGAACGTGACACAAATATTGCGCTCCTCGGCTGCTCGCACAATCTCTCGCATCACGTGTCAACTCACCGCCTTTTCCCTGCTCTTGAGCCCCAGTTTGGATTAGAGGTGGTGCAGCTGCCTCGGAGGGACATACCGTCCACCACGGGCTTACCGACCTTACATGTGAAGCTCACGACCACCGTTTTTCGTGAGATGAGTTCGCCGAACCGTAGTTCCTGTCCTCAAGTTGTCCTCTCCCCTCTCTTTCTTATTCGTCGGCCAGCAGGCCAACAACGTCACATCGCGTCGCTTCAGTCCTCAGTTCCTACGAGCTATAGCGCGGTAATGGCAAAAGGCCCTCCTAACTGCGCACTCTATGTCAAGACAACCATGCTCTCTATGGTCGATAACATATGCCTTACCGCCATCGAGTTTGTTGAGGAGTCATGCCAGCATGACACCATCACTGTTCATGATTGCTACTGTGTGCGTACATTCCATGCATATTGTCTACTTCATTCAATATATGTGTGTTTTGTTTCATCCATGTAAGCATTTTGTGTTGTTAGTGATTAGAAAAATTAAAAAATAGATGAAATAAAAAACCAACCACGACGATAACAGCTAATTCTGACAGGCGCGGCGGTAGCGCGCTGCCCTTCCTAGTACTACAACCGGCGGAGACGTCCGGCAGGCGGCGGAAGTCGGAACGCGCGGAACTGCGGAAGCCAGAAGACGACTCGACGTCAAGACGTGCGCTAATGCCTGATTGCTCTTCAACTGGTGGGGCCATGGACTCATGGCCTGATGGGCTGCTGAGTGCTGGCTGGGCTGATATTGCCATACTGGGCTAACGTTTTTTTTTGGGCCCATACTGGGCTAACTTAATGGGAGCAAACATGCTAATCTTAGTGATTAACGCGTCCTCCCCGTGGCCCCGCCCCTGCGGCAGGGTGACCCACTGTCATCATACCTCTTTCTTCTCGTGGGTCGTGGGCGGCCTGATAGTGGGCCGTTTAAACTCACGGGCCTCGCGGGCCATTGAACTCATGTGCTACTAAATTCAAGCTGATTACGGGCTCATAAAAAAACAAGCCGAATCGAATCGGGCCTTGGCACAAACAGGCCGGATTTTAAGCATTGCTCGAATTTGGCCCGTGGATTGGAAAGGAGGGCTCAGCCCGTGGATCCGAAAGGGCTCTATCGTTTTTTGCCTATACGTGAGAGCATTCGACTCGAACTCGGCTCCTCGAGTCGCTGCACGGCGATTTGGCGAAGGGCACCCACACGGCCGCACCTAGGGTTGCCGCCGCCGCCGCCGCTGCCAGCGGGCGCCCCCAATAGCCGTCCAAGATCCTGACGGCGTGTATAGCGACGACCGGAAGCTCTCCGTCCCCAACGGCCGCTGCTTCTCTCCAAGATCTGCGTCGTCCTCCACCGGCCGCCGCTCGTCTCGAAGATCTCTGCCGGCCGCTTCCCAGTTCGCCGCCGTCCAAGATCGTCCTCAGCGCCTCTGCGCTGCTCCCGGTGTCCCACGTCGTGATGTCGCCGTACGTGCGGCCGGCGCCGAGGCCGACGCTATCCCGGCTCGAGGTCGACGACGCCGGCAGCCATACGCCGCAGCAGGTACACGCTCTCACGCGGCGCATCTCATCCTGGTTTTCAGCATATCCATGCACTTTCGTTCGGTGATCTCTGCATGGGCCCTCACGGGTACTATTACTCTCCTTACTCTGTTTTGATTCATTTCGTTTCTTGTTATATTTTTAGGTACACCAGCCTTGATGATTCTTCTCATTTGGTTTCAACAAAGCGAAGCAATGCTTCCTTGACTTACCAAGAGAACAAGAAAAAGAGGAAGTTTCAGAAGCCTCGGTACAGTTTCAATTTTTACTCCTATTGATTCTGTCAAAGTTTAAACGAATAGTAGTATGATCAAGTTACTGGGAAAACATCTTGCCCCGCATCAAAAGATACTATGATCAAGTTTATGCAATAACTTACTAAGAAGAATGCTATTTCTTTAATCATGAATGAACGACTGTTGGAATGAAAATAGATCCTTACTGTTATATAAAAAGAATGCTATTTCTTTCTACCGAGGCTACAAAGTTCAGCACTAATAACTTAACAATATTGGCACTACCGTATGTTTACTGCATCTTATTTTTTGTACTGCTAGCATGCTTGCTGTCATTTTTACTTCTTGTATCCTTTGGTTGTTGAATTTTTTAAACTATTTTCTTATGGCAGTACTGTTCAGACATGGAAGGGGTCAGCTCAGTTCCAGAACCAATGTCAGAAAGTCGTGAGGCCATGTCAGCAGATCAGTCAAGTCGTTCATCAAAAAGAAGGGCTAAAGTATGGGGTTATGTTGATTCGGAGCAAGTAGATGGCGTAGAAAAGGCAATATGCAAGTTATGTAAGATACAATTATCTTCAGTTGCAGGCAAAGGGACTACTCATTTGAACAGACATATCCAATTCCATTGTCCAGCCATTCCACAAGAAGATAGGGACACATTCATAGCAAACTTGAAGGGAAAGTCTAGTGATGGAGACACACATGTCTTTGATCCAGTTGTCTTTCAAGGTCTGATAGCAAAGTATTTTATCAGTGCAGAAATAGCCTTTCGGAAAGCTGAAGACCCATGTTGGAAAGAGATGATAAACTATTGTCAACCATCTTTCAAAGCAGTTGGCCGGCTCAGCGTGCGTGCAGATTGCATTCTGTTGTATGAAGAGGAGAAACTAATGTTGAGTGACCAATTCACCAAGTTGAGATCTCATGTTAGTTTGACAGCCGATCTTTGGTCTTCAAACCAGAACTTGGGGTATCTTGGTGTCACTGCTCACTTTATCAATGAAGAATTTGAGCTGAAGAAGAAGATAATTGCATTCAAGCAAATTTCTTTCCCTCATACATCATATGTCGTGCAAGATGGAATTACTTCCTGCTTGATGGAGTGGGAATTGGTTGATAAGATGTTCACCCTAACTTTGGGCAATGCAAGTGTGAACACCAAGGCAACAAAAAATATGCGTGATGCATTAGGTGATCAGATGTTCTTCGGAGGTGAACATCTCCATGTGAGGTGTGCAGCCCATGTCCTGAACATAATGGTTCAAGCTGGCTTGAAGGTGATTCCACGTGCAATTGGGAGTATAAGGGACATCATCAAAGTTGTTACATCGTCACCTTCTCGCATGCAGATCTTCAATGCCATTGTTCAATCATTGGGACTCAAAAGCAAGTCTGGGCTGGTTCTTGATGTCCCCCATCGTTGGAATTCAACATATGATATGATCAATGAAGCCCTAAAGTACAAGGCGGCACTCAACAGATTCGCAGAGGAACACCATTATCAAGCTCCTAGCGAAGATGAATGGTCAAAAGCTGATGCTTTGCATGGGTTTCTACAAGAATTCAGTGATGCAACCAAGGCTTTTTCTGCCGATAGACACCCAACAGCTCATCTCTACTTGAAGATGGTGTTGGCTATAAGATATGTCTTGCTCGATGAAACCTGGAACTCAGACGAACTACTCAATGCTTTGGCTGATTCTATGTACGAGAAATTTGCGAAGTATTGGTCCAAGCCCAACATTGCTCTTCTTATTGCAGCTGTTATGGATCCATCAATGAAGACTGACTACCTCAAGTTCTACTTCCATACCATTGGTGCACAAGTTGATGTGGAGACACTACGGGAAACTGGGCGTTTGCCGTGTGCCAGGGGCACACGGCAAAGCCTGAAAGGCACACGGCGAAGTTGTTTGCCGTGTGCAAAATGGCACACGGCAAACCCTACGACGGCGAAGCCTTCTTTGCCGTGTGCCAGATCACGGGCACACGGCAAAGCCCCGATCTGGCACACGGCAAAGAGCGACACACGGCAAAGTTTTGATCCCGAAAAAACGCAAAATAAAATAGCAAAACATTTTATTTTAATGGGGGAAGGACCCAATCGGCCATTTCCCACTGTCCCACGTCATTTTTCGCGAGAAAATCGCGCGCTACGCGGCCGGTGGGGTTCGAACCCGCGCCCTCCCCTTTCGCGCGTAGCCTCCTCTACCACTGCACCACTCGAGTCTTTGCGTCCATATCCCATTTTGATTCCCCTCATATTAAACTTTTCCGAGTGTAAATTGTTTATTTGAGGCCCTAAATGACTTCAAATAAAAAAGTTGTGAACTACAAAGTTTCATAACTTTTCAAGATCTACAACTTTTGTTATGGTCAAAAGTTCATCCGAGGTCGTTTATAGAATTTGAATTTCAAAATCGTCAACTCTTTGCCGTGTGCCCAGATCCAGGGCACACGGCAAACATTTTCAAAATTGTTTGCCGTGTGCCCTGGATCTGGGCACACGGCAAAGAGTTGTTTGCCGTGTGCCCTGGATATGGGCACACGGCAAACATTTTCTGCCTAAACAAAAAAAAATTTAAAAATATCAAACGGATTCAAAAAATAACCAAATTTGGTTATGAACCAGTCTAAGGTGTATGTAGACTATACAAAATGAGTTTTGTTGTAAAACAAAATTTCAATTGTCACGTTACTTCAAATCACAACATCTCTTTCACAACTCTTAGAATCTTCTCCCGAGAAGCTTCGGTTTGTAAAGAGGCAATGCGTCAACTTGCTCGAAACCTTCTACATTTTTTACCATAGCCTCTATGTATGAAAACATGACATCACGCCAAAATTTATAATTTTTTGACATTTTTTGTATTTTATAAAATTTTTAAATGAACCGAGCCCAAATTCGGGCACACGGTAAGCAAACAATATATTCAAAATTTGATTCCATCTAACGGACATGGCATCATATTAGTCTTAAGAATCCGAATAACATTTTTCCAAACATTACATTACATTATACGAAACACTTACAGTTCACATTTGCCGTATCGGCAAAACTGAAAATAATGATATAAAATAATTAAATATAGCAAACAGACCGAAAAATATGCACAAAACTAACATGGAATAATACATGGACAAAGAAGTTAGCAAAAAAATTTTGGAGGCAAAATTCAAATTTTTTGCAGCCTGTTTGCCGTGTGCCAGCATGTGGCACACGGCAAACAAGCCTGTTTGCCGTGTGCCCGCGAGGTGGCACACGGCAAAGCCCTTGGCACACGGCAAATACGGGAAACAAGCCTATTTGCCGTGTGCCTGCATGTGGCACACGGCAAACAAGCCTGTTTGCCGTGTGCCAGTTGTTTGCCGTGTGCCACGTGTCAGGCACACGGCAAACAGGCTTGTTTGCCGTGTGCCCGCGAGGTGGCACACGGCAAAGCCCTTGGCACACGGCAAACACGGGATTTCCCGTAGTGAGATGAGGGACTTGAGACTATACTTGAGGATGTATTACAAAGAGTATGAAAGAATTGTGAGGAGCAATTCACATGTATTGATCCCAACTAATGAACATACCACAAGTGAATCTAATGGCAGCAGTACGAGTTCCTTAGGACCACCACTTTGTGGTAAAAGGTGAGTGGAGGATGCTTTTGCTCAGTTTGCCTCTCAGAATTCTGATTCTCATTCAGAAAAAACGGAGCTAGACGCTTATTTGGATGACCCTCGAGTTATTTTGAGAAAGGATGAAAGTTTCAATGTGATAGCTTGGTGGAAAAAGAACTCTGACGCCTATCCAATCCTTTCTCTAATGGCTAGGGATTTTCTTGCTATTCCTGTGAGTACAGTGTCTTCAGAATCGGCCTTCAGTGCAGCTGGAAGAATACTTGGAAAAGACAGGACATCGCTCTCTCCTGAGACTCTTGAAGCTTTGATTTGCGCCAAAGATTGGCTGATTGGGTTCAACGATGAAGATGAGGGTGAACCGATGACAGGGCAAAGGGTGCTTGGAGATGACGAGGAGGAGGCAGAAATCTGATGCAAGTGAGTATGTTATGAATGCTTTATTTCTGTTGTTATGTTGCTAGAGTAATTTTTGCTTTGTTCCTTTGCTGTCCTTAGAAACTGACGTCACCATGTTTCAAATTTATGATCATTCTTTTCCTCTACAAATTGCCAGGAACTGACGTCACCATGTTTCAAATTTCAGTGGAGCCACCACTGGATGTCAAAGCGGAAGTACCATTTCATTATTCCGGCAGCAGCATGGTAATGGTAATCAGCTTTTCCGTGCGTGTCTTGCTGTCGATGCAAATGTGATGTAAAAAAAAGCATGGTAATCAGCTTTGCCGTGCATGTGTGTCTTGTTGTGGTAGTCAGTAGCATGGTAATCAGCATGTAAAAAAATGTTGATGTGTTGCAGTGTTGCAAGAGCTTCGCCGGTAGTCAGTAGAAGGGTCCTGCAGGCCTTGACTTCTTTGTTTTTTTCGATTTTAGAATATATTTTTATTTTTAGAATATTTTTGAAGATTTTTATTAAAGTTGTTCCATCTAATCTGCTTGTCGTGTGTCTGACTTGCTATGCAAAGCCCAGAAGGTGCAAGCGGGCTTGCTTGCACAGGCTAGCAGGCTGGAGACCCTCTTGGCCCGAAAGACTCTGAACGGGCCGGCCCGCGGATCGAATAAGGATTACGATAAGGATTGGGGCCTTATTTCTTTAAAGGCCGGATAAGAATCGGGCTGAGACATGAAGTAGTGGGTCGGGTAGGACTGGGCCCTCTTTCTTATCAAACGGGCCGAGTTGGGGTTCAAGTCGGGCCTCGGCCCATTATCAGGCATAGTCGTGGCTGATGTGCTTCAACATTTTTTTTTTGAAACACTGTACAGACGTAGACGCTCACAAACGCACGCACACTCACCCCTATAAACACACGCACGTGACCCTATCCTATGAACACCTCCAAGAGTCTGAGCCGACTTATCCTTGAGATTGACGAAGTCACCACTGGCGCCTCGCTATCGACGAGCACGTCGCCTACCTCTGAAAGAATGGCGCCGGTTAAATCCTGGAATAAATCCAGAAAAAGGTGCGAGCACCAGGATTTGAACTTTGATGGGTAACGTCCCACTGGACCATCCTACCATTGGACTACAAGCCAATTCGCTGATGTGCTTCAACAATTGATCAAGCAAGACGTAAGGATCAGGCACCCGGCTTCACCTGACATGCCATGCCATGCCAGATATTGCAATACGCGGATGATATACTGATCTTGCTTAGTAAGGCCGATCAACAGGATCTGCTGAGTCTCAAGGAAACACTGCACTGTTTCTCTGAATTCACATATCTGAAAATCAATTACAGCAAAGGCACGATGGTCCCGATGCACACCAATGATGCCACATCTGCATTACTCAAAGACATTCTTGGTAATTAATGGCAAGCCTCCCTCCTCAACCCGATGGGGCGAACTGTGTTGGTCAACATGGTACTGGACAGCCAGCTCATCCACGCGCATGTCGGTCATGCTGTTACCAGGGAACCATCGATGCATTTGACAGGACAAGGCGATCCTTCCTTTGTACCGGGGAGGCAAATGTCAGCGGTGCGCGGTGCTTGGTAGCCTGTGAACAAGCAATCCTGACCAACGAGCAAGGCGGCCTGGGGTGGCTGGGGATCAAGAACATTGCAGCGCAGTGCAGAACAAGACAACAAGTGTTTGCTCCTCAAGCTTCTCCACCGACTACACCACCCTGGAGAATCGGCTTGGGCAAGGCTGGGTGTGCAGCAAGATCGACATGATCACACACATTCACACTGCACAGGGTCACAGGGATGTCATGCATGGGGCCTCACTGGCACGACTTGGAAGCACAGCTTCATCCTCTATACCGAGAGGTGACTGTCAACCAGCAGGCATGTGGCGGTGAACATTGCCTAATACTATCTATGGCATGATGAATCAATCCACTGACAAGACACAAATACGGATATGGTAAATGAAAACACACCACATTTGGCATGCGCAATAAAAGTACCAAGAACAGTTTAATCAGAAGAGCATATGGTTGAAGTCTTCAAACAGCATATGGTTAAGAGCATATATAGATAGTATTAGGCAAAAGCTCCTCTGGTAACTACTGGTTTTTTATCACTCCACTCAACCAAGCAGACGACAATCCTCCATGTGACAATCCTGCAAGTTTCTCCATCCAAAGATTGATCACATTATGGTACATTTCTCATCCACCCATCTGAACTTCTCATAAAACCGTCGAGCTCTGTCGTTTTCCTGTTGAGCCTTCTCTAGGCTCTCCCTGAGTTTCCGGATCTCCTCCTCAGACCTCAACTTCGCTTCTGCTACCTCAGTCTCCACCTTCTGTCTTGCTTTCTGTTCTTCCATTAGCTGGTTTTGCAGCTTCTCGATAGAACTGTTGAGCTTTTCTTCCACCTGTTAAAGATATATATTTATAATCAAACTATTAGAAACAAACTTGTGGAATTCAGGATGTTAGGTTGATCTCCAGCCAGTTGGCCCAAAGGCCAACTAGGCTTTTGACTCGCGTCCTGATCGGGGACGCCCAGCCCAATAGAAGGCTGGTGGGCCCCTGTCGCGCAGCCCTATAAAGAGGAGGTGGAGGCTATGGCTCAAAATACGAGGTTCACCGCTGCCGCCATTCCACACTCCTCTAACCCTAACCCGATCTAAGGGGGGGCTGTCAGCGACGGGATGCTCTACCAAGCCGCCGTCACCGTCGCCTCGCTGCATCCTCTACATCACCCGTCGCTGCCTGTGTGCAGCCTCCGTCAAGGTACCAGCGAACCCCTGCAGACGGTGCAAGGTATGTCGTTCACACAGAAACCACCCACTCGATCTACTCCTAGCGATCCAAGTAATCTATCAATGGCATCAAGAGCTAGGTCTAGGATGTAGATCCTGTAGGGGTAGAAAGATAAGAAGGGACGGAGTGGTGGAGCGACTCCCTTAGTCACTCACCGCCGTCACCACCGTCGGCCGACGCGACGTCGCCGCGCGGGTAGACCGGCCAGAGCCTCGAGCTCAACGGAAGGAAGAAGAACAGTATGGATTCGATTAAAATCAGCAAAGAAAAGACCAATCCCGAAACCGTAACCCTAGATCTGGCGGAGGGTAGAAGGGTCTACCTCGTAGAAGACGCCCGCCGGCGTGCGGGTAGAAGGGCGTGGTACCGAGCCACCAGCTTCCATGGGCAAGCTCACCCTCTCTGGATCTTGCGGTTGCAAGGCTAGGGTGAAGGAGAGGGGAAAGGGGGAGCTCGCCGCGGCCTCGTGCCGGTGGCGCCGCTCCTCACCGTCGCCGGCGAAGGGCGCTCCTCGAGGCGGCGCCGCGACCTACCTCCACTGGCCGCCATGGGCGAAAGCTCTGGCCGCCTCCTGTGCGCCGTCGTGCGTCACGGCGAAAGAAAAGGGAAGGGGAGGCTAGTCGGTGGCCGCGGTAGAGAAAAGAAAAGGCGCTCGGGGTCGCCGACCATGGTGCTGGCCGGACCGAGCGGCGCGACGGAGGTAGCCGCGCCGGCGGCGCAAGCACCGGCTGCGGCCGGGAGGAGCTGCAGACGGAACCCTAGGAACCGCTCGGGCGGGCTTTTGCCCCCGCGTGAAGAGTGGACAGCCGTCGGATGAGATGAACGGCCTGAAACGGTCGGGCGCTAGCTGGGCCGCCGGCCCAGGCGGACGCGGGGCGAGAGGCCGAGCCGTGTCGAGTGGGCCGCGAAGCGCTGGGCCGCCAAGCGAGCGGGCCGAGCGAGCTGCACGCTTGGCTGGGCTGCACGGCGCGCGGAAGTTGGCCGCAGGCCGAAATTGATTTCCAGGCCGAAAAGGAAATGTGAATAGTATAGTTTCACAATAATGTTTATCTTTTTCAGAAGCATGTTTTTTGAGGAGTTTTGTATAAATCTCAAGTATACATCTCTTTTTAAATTTTGAACCAAGGGGATAAATTTTCACAGAGAGAATAATGCTTCTGAAAAGTAGATTTTTAGTGGTAAAGTTTAATATCGCGTTGTTTTTGTTCAAATTATGATGTTTTTGTTGCCACTATAAAAGTTTAAACCGTTGTTTCTTTTTAATGTAATTGGAACCAACGAGAAGAATTAAGTTTTAAAAGCATAGACGAGTCGTGTGCGGGGTTTTTCGGACCGCATCGGACCGATCAAGAAAGTCGAGCTGGGCCGTTTGGCCAGCTCATGGGCCGACCTACGCAGAGGCGTGGACGCGCCGAGAGAAAATGGACCACATGTGCGTAAGCAGACTGTGGGTTGTTTATGCGCGACTGGGCCAAAAGTAAAGATGCGAACAGTGACATTTTTGCATTTAATATGATCTTTTCCAGAAGCAATTATATGCTGAATTTTGTAAAGTTTTATCTCCTTTTTAAACTTGAACCAAAGGGATAGTTTTGTTTTGGAGAGAAGTAAAGTTTAAAATAGATGTTGCTTCTGAATAGTTTTAAAGTTTCCGCTGCAAAGTAAAGTTCCATCCTCTAAATTAAGTTCAATTTAGAGGAGTAGAAAGACATTTATTTAAGTTAAAATTATGGTATTGTTATTTTTCTGACCAAAGTTGATGATAACAATATTATAATTCTATAAGTTCATTGGTTTATAGTTCATATGTCTGATAAATTTTGTATTAAAGTGATCAATTTTTCAGAGAATTGATAAAGATTAAGAAATGCTTTTTAAGTAGAGCAATATTTAAAGTTTCCGCTGCGATTGATGATAATATCATATTAAATTCATATACCAAAGGGATAATTTAATTTGAGGAGCAAAGTTTTAAAGATAATTGAGTATTCTTCTATGTTATTTTCATTTCTACCTAAAGGTGATGTGAAATTAATATAGAGATAAAGTTTAAGAAATACTCTTGAAGTAGAGAAATGTTTAAAGTTTTACGTTATTTCTATTTCTGCCCAAAGGTGATGTAGAATTAATGTAAGGAGATGTTGTTCTATTCTATTTTCTGCCCAAAGGTGATATAGAGTAGAACATAAATGTTTTGAAGTCTAACAAACATTATTATTGATTATTTTCTCAGACAAAAGATATTCATGCTCTCATTCTTGAAAGCAGTAAGAAAAGTGATGTGGATACCTGTGACTCAAAAGATGACAAAAGAAGAAGGCCACAACGTAAGGGACAGTGTTCTCGTTACAAAGTGCCTTAAAAAGAAAGTATTCTTGGACATTGATCCAAGAAGAGAGATTAATAATTGAGAAGTATTTTTTAAGTACTCTCTTTGAAGAATAATGTGTTGTCATTTTCAGTCATCAAGATGAGAAGTAATAATTGACATGCATGTTTAATTTTGACCAAAGTCGGGCTAAGCATGTGTGTTAAAGAACACTCAGATTTAATATCTGAATTTGATGATTGAATATGCAAACAAAAGAGCCAATTCTGGCATTTATGTCCCTCATGGGAAATACCCGTAAAGGGAGAAAGTTAACGACAGAGCCCGCATAGCGGGAAAAAGTTTGAGAAAATTACTCGCATGGCGGGGTAAAGTTTAAATAATGCTTGTGTTAGACAATCCCTCGTGACGGAGGAAGGTTGATAAAAGACTTATCCTGCAAGGCGGGAGAAAGTTGCTATAACTCATGTGCTTTTTGCGTATCCCATAGTGGGAGGCAAGCAATGAGCATGAATTACATGCGAGTGTGACTTGCAAGTGGACTAAGGATAAAGAACTATGTTAAGTTCTTGAAGAAAGATGAGGAAAAGGCACTCCCGTACGAGCTAAGTAATAATTCTGTTTTGCATGACGTAATCATGCAGGTGAAGAAGATAAATAAAGTTTCCTCACTCACATTAGTTCTGAAAGGATTCGAAATTGTGGTAGAAAGATTCTAACCACATTTCGAGGGGGAGAAATATGTGATCAATTAAGAAAAAGAGAATAATGCAAAATGATCTATAAATGATGAACATGGTCGTCAGGGGGAGTACGACGGTCATAATGACAATACCCCTAAAGTAAAGAAATAGCTAAATTCTTAGCGCAGTTACCCAGTATTCTATACTGGGCAAGTCTCAGTTGTGTTCATATTCTCAATAGAGCACAAAGTAAGTAAGTACCCTCGCTAAACCACTTGCGTGTGTGGGGGGAGCTCGACTGAGGCTGAAGTATTTAACCCATATATAGGGAACCAGATCCCAAAAGCTGCCATTTCATTGGCAAACTTGAGATAAAGGATGAAATGATGAGGGAGAGTATGAGTATGGTGACTTGATAAATTGATCTTGAGGAGAAGAGGGCACAAGCACTCACTTCGATGATTCAGGAGCCGTCTTGGAAGCTATACTCGTGGCAACAATAAGCAAAAATCTGGAACCTGCCCTTCAGGAGCCGATAGAACCCATTATTGCTCATGAGAAAGAACGTTACCAGCCCCACGTGATAAAGTTTGTGCCATGATGAGTGTTCACTTATCGAAGTGGCTCGTGGCCATGAAAAATGAGTTGAACTCGATAAGTTCCAACGTGTTTTGGGACTCAGTAGTTATTTCCTAATGGAGCCAAAACATCAGGCTATGATGGGTCTGACAGTCGAATTGTGACTCCAAAGGGAACATGTAGAGAAGTAAAGTGTGACATAAATTGAAAGATTTTGCACAAAGTAATAGCACATCATAATCTGAGTTACATCAGATGAAAGTAAAGACAACATCCTTAGATGTGATTTCTGTGAAGATAATTACATGTCATAACCCAAAGGTTTTGTCATGGAGGTAAAAGAACATAGGGAATGCTGCTTGAAGAAGTTATTTATAGCCTAGAGCAAGTCTCTAGACAATATTTTTAAGTTAAGACTCAGTTATTTTAGGTTAGAGAAAAAGAGAGGTTAATTGTATTTGTATAAAGGTATGGAATGGGAAGATCTTTTTCCTAATTCAAGTTCATGTAGATGGCATTTCACTTACTAGCAGTGATGTCAGTCTGTTAATGGAAACAAGAAAGTCTTTGTCCTCAAAGATTCAATCTCGGTGAAATTCATCAAGATGAAAGAAAGGGGTATTAGGAATATCGCAAATGCACTGCTAAGAAATGTTTCTGATGAAATAAAAATGTGCATACGAGAAAGCCTACGTCTGTCCTTAAAGTCAAGGGTAATGTTTTTGGAAACTTTAGTGTTTCAATTATGAATAAGAAGTGGTTATGGGAACTATAGTGTTCCAAGAACCAATAATGAGAAGATTAAAATAATATGGTACCATATGCTTCAGCTGTTGGAAGCTTAATGCAAAAGAATAACATTACCTTGACGTAGTTCAAGTATCCGGGTTGTTTTGGCAATGACCAGTCCAGATATAGATCACTGGATTGGAGTTAAGTGTATCGGTCTCATGCTATATTAAGAAAGAAATAACCAGTGCTCTCAAAAGATTGTGAGTACAGGGTAGAACTTGTGAAATGTGTAGCGAAATCCACAATTGTCGCTAACTTTCATATTTTGGGGTTTTTGTGTGGAAAATCTCCAAAGAGTTGAACAATTATCATCAATGTGATGTAAAGATATAATATAGCATGATATGAGGCTGAAGGACAGGCAAAATGGTTGAGAAAACCAGTGCCCGGAGTTGATAATGGTTGACAACAGTAACAACCATCTAAGTATTTCACTCCTCTCACAACGAGTCAAGTGTGGTGCCAAACACATTGACAGAAAAGCATACGTTGTAAAGGAGAAAGTCCGGAATTATGTTGGAAAGCAACAATCAAGTACTTACGGATCCGTCTATTAAAGGCTTACCACCCAGTGTGTGCAAAGGACACAGAGTCGACATGGGTTCAAGGTTTTGCCTATTGACTTCTGGACTATAAAGGCCCAAAGTTAGGATCCTTCAAAATGAATAAGTATATTGTGGCCGGTTAATCCGATTGAAACGACAATCGTGGTGACCCATGCTCGATGTGCTTGTTTGTAATGAAGTGGATACTAAGCGAAGAGCTGAAGTGTAAGAAAACTTATGGTGAGATCAAGGGGGAGATTGTTAGGTTGATCTCCAGCCAGTTGGCCCAAAGGCCAACTAGGCTTTTGACTCGCGTCCTGATCGGGGATGCCCAGCCCAATAGAAGGCTGGTGGGCCCCTGTCGCGCAGCCCTATAAAGAGGAGGTGGAGGCTATGGCTCAAAATACGAGGTTCACCGCTGCCGCCATTCCACACTCCTCTAACCCTAACCCGATCTAAGGGGGGCTGTCAGCGACGGGATGCTCTACCAAGCCGCCGTCACCGTCGCCTCGCTGCATCCTCTACATCACCCGTCGCTGCCTGTGTGCAGCCTCCGTCAAGGTACCAGCGAACCCCTGCAGAAGGTGCAAGGTATGTCGTTCACACAGAAACCACCCACTCGATCTACTCCTAGCGATCCAAGTAATCTATCACAGGACACACCTCAATAAACCACCGAATCAGATAAAAAGGGAAACGATCCTAGAAAATTGCCCAGTACTCAGGAGGAAATAGTAAGCAGGGAAACATATGCTACCTTAGACTACATTTAGCAAATAAGAGTGGAATATTCAAATGTAGCCACACAGCATTGCAGGTTCCCTCAGGTAGTTTGAAAGTTTGAATAACATTGCAGGTTCCCTTGGCTATTTTAATAATAGAAACCATGATGGTGGATAAAATTTTCTTGTTTTCAAAGAAAAATGAGGTCAAGAACATAAGCAAGCTCCCAAGCTTCTCACAGTCTGCAGTTAGTATGGAAGTTTTAAAAAGCACCAATAGATTTTCCACAGAGCAAAGAGCAAAACAGCATCCAAAAGAGAGCAAATTATTGACATTCTTGTATGTACAACTGTATATGCAGTTCACAAAATAGAGATCCAAAGAACCTTTTTATCAGTAAAAGATAAATCTACTAGATGAGACTGTAACGCTTAAACATTTACGAATCAACCATATGCCAAAAGGAATATATTACCATCTTTGTGATGAGCATAAGGTATCCGTCGTATATATCTTTCTTTGACTGGGACAATTCTTCAGCCGTATAGCCCTCAGCATCTTTCTGCCTTTCATGCACTTCCTGCAACAATACAGCAAAATATACACATGAGAAGTGTAAAAAAACCAAAGACATAGTAAAAGTTTAACCATCTTAATCTTAGTGAGCATATGATTGGAGAATGGTATCCCGTTAGTGCCTGATATAACAGAGTCAACAGCCTCGAGCAATTTCTTGAGCTGTTGTTCTTGGCATGCTGCATCACTGGTCTTGTTATCGAAGAGGACAACCCTATATGCACATAGACTCACCAACTCCTGTGAAAAATAGAGAGCGAAACAGAAATCAGACACAAAAAGATCATGAACAATTGGAGTAGTCCTCAGAATCTGATGCTATGAGAGACACGTCAAGCAATATTGGACAGAAATGAAAATGACCTGCAGATACCTTGCCCTCTTATTGGATAGCATTTTCTTCAAGGTGCTCTCACCTACTTGATCCCCATTAGTGAAAACTAATATCATGTGGTTGGATATACTATCACCGAAAAACATTTTGATGGACTCGACTGTATGTTGGGTATGGAACCCCGGGTACCTACAAGGAAGAAAGAAGTCGGATTCCTACTAGGACTCTACTCTTGTAATCCTACTAGGACTCCAACATTGTAACCGACTAGTTCCCTGTCTCTTGGGATATATAAAGGAGGGCAGGGGTGCCTAGATCGGTAGGACCAGACCAACTCTCAACAGAGAGAGACACACAATTACATCCATACACAATACAAACCACCAAACAGGACGTAGGGTATTACGCTATCTCGGCGGCCCGAACCTGTCTAAACTTGTGTTGTGTAGCCATTGCGTTCCTGATCTCGGCGAAAGCCCACCTGAAATCTACTACCTCGGGACACCCCTCGGTAGGATTGACCTCAGAAACACGGATACTCCACCAAGGCAGCGTATCGCGTTTCGGAAACGTTTCCGATACGGATACGCCGTGGATACGCCGTGGAAACGTATCCATGCCGTTTCCACGTATCCAGACTTAAATGGGCCGAAAACTCAGCTTTGGATACGTTTTGGCCCAACTTCGAAACGGCCCAGCCCACCTAAGACACTTCTGCTGCCCTACCTATCCAGCGAAATCGATCGATTCCTCCACTCTCCCGAGTCCCTCCCGACCCGACGCAGCCGCCGCCCCCTCCGCCCGCCTCCACCACGCGCCGTGCGCGACGCCGCGACCCATCCCGTGGCCGCCGCCCCTTCCGCCCGCCTCCCCCTCGCCGGACACGAGGCAGCCGTGTCCGCAGGGAGTCGCCGGTGACGAGCCTCAACGAAGACTCGAAGAGGTGCGCCCTGAGTCCCTGACTCCCCCGCGACGGCAACGAGCAGGAGCTCCTGCGACGGTGAGTTCGTTCCCCAGTCCACTTCCCTTCCCTCCCACTCCCCAATCCAATATAGAACAGAGCTAGTGCACCGATTAATGTTGTCCAATGTTCATTCTCCGGATCCATACATAGTGTCAAGAGAAATGCATTAACACCTGAGCGGGCTGAAGATTTGGTCTTTGTGCACTCAAATCTGAGGCATTTGTCAAGAAGAACTGATGCATAGAAGACAGGGGAGACAAGGATGTGGGACGTTGGAGGAGATTCATTTGATTCCCTTAGTGGTGTAGGTCTTCTTGAAAATGCTGACCTCTCCATTGATGAGCCTGAGTTGCAGGCTATATCATTTGGATTGGATGATCTGGAGATTGAGGACAATGAGGCAATCGAGGAAGAAGCTTGATGTTGATGACTTGATGCTATCCTATCCTACTATAGTACTATATATTGCTAGTTTGCTACTACCTTTTACTAATTAGAACCTGCTCCTATCATTTTATTTGAAGTGTTAATGGCTTAATGTGTCTTGTTGAACTTGAACATCTATTTTGCAATTTAATATGCATTATCATTTATTTATTTAAAAATTGTTGAAACGTATCCGCGTATCGGGTTATTTGAGAATTTGCCGTATCCGCGTATCCGTATCCTTCCGATACTGATACGCGTATCCGTATCCGTGCTGCATAGGGATTGACGGTAGAACACCGACATCTGACGCGCCAGGTAGGGGTGTTCATCGAAGATTCCGTGACGGACCCAATGGCATCTACGAAGCTCAGATTGGACTGTTCAAGTTGTTCATCGAGTAGTTCGATTCGAGCACCCACCCACCCTGATTCCCAAAGATCAATTGAGTCGACAACTTGTTGCTACGTGCTCGTTCTCGGCGGGTTCAAGCCAAAAGCGGAGCAAGCAGTCGCCGACGAGTTTGAGAAAGCAGTCGCCGACAAGTTTGAGTCCGAAGGAAAAAATTGCTAGTCGTCACCAAGGATCGAGACGGAATTGGATTTTGTTTCTGGCTTCCTACTCTATTCTCCAAGCGTGACGTATGCAGAGTCCTAAAAGGAATAAGTTTCGACTTTGTGTCCAAAGCAGAGCAACAATTGCCAGTCGGTGACCGAACTCAAGATCGAGTCCGAACCGACGCGGCTGATTCTTGGCGAGTTTTCAATTGAAGAGGCAAGTTCTAATTCGAATTGCAGACAGGCACATGTCGACGACACGTCAAGGAAAAGCCAAGTCTGCTGCTGCATTCAATCAAGGCGTAGAGAGAAGAGCTATTCACGAGCAGGAAATTCCTCACGAGTATATAAAGGCAGAGGTCATTGGAACAGAGTTCCGTTATTTATTACCACCCGATATTGCCATGTTGACTCGTGAGCGTTCATAAGTGCACACCGATGGCACCCAGAGGCACGCACTACTGCAAATCAACAACGATGTGCCGCTGCTCAACTCAAGCCCGCACGGCAACGCCGACCGGACTGCTGATGACAAGTACTCGGCACGACTCCACTTGCACCAGCGACGACTTCAGCTACTCGATGCAGCTCTCGCTCACGACACTGATGCACCGGTGATGACTTCGACTACTTCAAGCTTGCGCCGCCGTCGACATCAACTACTCGGTTCAACCCGAAACTACTCGGCGACGGCACTCATGCACTCAAACTAGTTGGAATCAACTCCGACTAGTCCGCTGCATCGACAAACGACAACAAACAAGCTAAACTACTTGTTTCAATTATTTTAATTAATCTCTCTATCTTGTTCTAACAATATTGGCCAAGCGCCGACTACTTTGTTCGGGTATGCCTCTCAACGAGATTTACGCAGTTACTCTCAGAGGCTACACCGACTTCTTCGCGCACAATACGCGCTCTTGCCGACTGCTCTATAAGTCCGCATCCTCTTTGTCGCGCAGTCGACTCCTTATTTCGCTGATTTCTCTTAATGTCCGTTATTCTTCTCGAGTAGCAAATGCCTTAATCCGTGAAACCTTGAGTTTTCAGTCAGTACCTAACCGACTCATACAAAACATGAGCGACTCATACAGAATTATGAGGTAAGGCAGTACGAGACCAGGGTGATTAAACGTAACAGGTCGACTACTCGGGAGAATACATGGCCTAACAAGAGCTCAGCATGCCCAAGGATTGGCGCTCTATTCTCTTACTGAATACAATTTCGGTATATTGAATATTTCACAATATGTACTACATAATGTGTGAATTGTCTTTTTTCAGGTGACAACTCTCTAGGCCGCGCAGCGTGCCATCACATCTTCGCCGGCTTCCATGCTCGGGGGGCTGACGCTAAAATTACAACTCGGTTCGCCATCAGGCTTACCTAGTTGCCTTTCTCCAGCATATTCGAGTCGCCAAGTACCAATGATGGGGCCACAACTACATTGGCACCTGACTCCTGTTTCTGGGGAGATCGCGGCGTGACAAGTCAACCACGACCTCCTCTGTTTTGTTATTCTACTGATGGTGGCTTTTTCGACTACTTACCGATGCATATATGCTGGCTCCCATGCTCGGGGGCTAGGCACAAATTACTACTCGGATGATGATCTCCAAGATGATTCGATGAACACTAAACTCGCTAGACCCTTGAATTGATTATTCTAAATCATTTCAAGGCTCGGGAGCTGATATGCTAATACAACGACTGCTGATTTTTTGAAGACGAAGAATAAAGAATCAAATCAAGACCCTCGACTCGATTCTAAGATTCAAACCAAGGCTCAGGGGCTACTTGATATATATCAAGTGTAATTTTTTCAAAATCGCACATTTCAAAACAAGACGAAGATTCAAGATTCTGTATACCCTCAGCCTGATTCTTCGACTCAACCTAAGGCTCGGGGGCTACTCCATATGGAGTGCGACTTTCGCCGCAACCCATATTGAATATTGAAGATTACAAGTTGATCAAGATTTACGGGGTATTAGCACCTCACAGCCTCGTGTCAACCAAGGACTTTCCAAGATCGACAAGACAAGTACTCGAAGAACTAACAGAAGCTCAAGAAAGTACTCGAAGCACTCAAGAAAGTACTCGATAGACTTGGCAAGTACTCGGTTGATAGCAAAACTTGGCAATGAAGCGCTCGGAGGCTTGTTGGGTATGGAACCCCCGGTACCTACAAGGAAGAAAGAAGTCGGATTCCTACTAGGACTCTACCCTGTAATCCTACTAGGACTCCAACATTGTAACCGACTAGTTCCCTGCCTCTTGGGATATATATAAAGGAGGGCAGGGGTGCCTAGATCGGTAGGACCAGACCAACTCTCAACAGAGAGAGACACACAATTACATCCATACGCAATACAAACCACCAAACAGGACGTAGGGTATTACGCTATCTCGGTGGCGCGAACCTGTCTAAACTTGTGTTGTGTAGCCACTGCGTTCCTTATCTCGGCGAAACCCCACCTGAAATCTACTACCTCGGGATACCTGTGACATCTCTGATGTCTAATCATCTCATTAAGGCTTAATGGACAATTAAACTTGTGGTTATGACCAAAGTCCACGCCTGAAGTAATGGATTAAAATTCCATGTACTGAACCTTTAGAGGTTGAATTGATTTGAATTCAAAGTTTCGCTTAAAAACTTGAAAATCTGTCAATAAGAGAGTTGTCCCAAATTCTATAAGGAACAACTTTGTTAATTGGTGGTTTTCAAAATTTTGAGTGGAAGATGCTCTAAATCATGGTCAAACAGCAGCCAAACCTGTTTTTCAGCCAACACTTAGAAATTTTCTAAGTCTGGACAGCAGCAGTTTTCAACAAAAGTTGAGGCTTGCCATTTGGAATTCCATATATAAATTTTCATAAACTTCTCTCTAAGTTGAATCATTGATGTTTGGACTTGCCCTTGGTCATGTTCTCCATCAAGTATTCACACCCTAAGCATTTTAAATTTGCTTGGGAAGAGGGTTAAGTCGAGTGAACTCCTGGCAACTCGGTGAACTTCGACCTTTCTCGGTTGGTATGGTTCAAATTCAAATTTTCACTTAAGAACTCAATAATGTGTCAATTTGAAAGTTGTTCATCTTTTCGAGGGACACAACTTTCGTATTTGGAGATTTTTGAGTTCAGTTCAAATATTTGGAGATTTTTGCCTGCGAAACAGCGCACATCAGGTGTTCGACGAAATGACAAGCTCGCGCCAGCGCTCGCGATCACCGCGCGTTCGCGCCCGACAGCTCCCACCACCACGTGGCGCCGCTCTCCTGACCCGGACGTCGATGTCCGCAGTCCGTCCCGACCGGCCGCCCCTGGTTTCCTCCCTGTCCCCGACCGAAACTCGTCGCGCCGCTCTCTAGACTCCACGTGGCCGGCGATGCCTGCCCGTCGCGCCGCGCCAAGCCTGTTCCCACCGACGACCCGACCACACGGCATGCACTGGACCTCCGCCCAACCCGCGTGCAGGCCCTGTCTCCGCTCGCACGGCCTTGCTGCTCGTCGCCCGACCAAGAGCACCATGTGGCCGCCGGCTCCTGCTGCTGCCCCCTCCGATGGCCGGCGATCCCTTCATCGCGAAGGCAAGCTGCTCCACTCCCCGCCTATAAAAACCCCCCTCCTCGGCCCGACCATGGCCACCGCTCCTCGCCTCAGTTCGGCCGCCAGGCTGCCGCCGCGGTACTCCACCTCCCAGCCGTCTCCAACGCCTCCCTAGAGCTCCATCGTCTCCCCCTCGCTCCACTGCCCCTCCTCCACCCCTCAAACTTCACCCAGCGCCATCAACCTCGCCGGGGAACGAGCAGCAGCGGCTGCCTCCGCCCTCCCACGGCGCCCCCTCTTCCGGTCTCCTCCGGCCTCGGCTCCTTCATCAAACCGGCCTTTGGTGAGCTCCTCATCCTCCATGTGCCCTTCCCCAAGCGAATCGAGCTCTCCCCTGGCCGGAATCGAAGATTTAGATCTCAACCCCGCCCAAGGACCTCGCGTTTAGAATTAGGAGAACGCCAGGGTTCCTGGTGTAAATCGCAGGGACCTGTGCGTAAGGGTTTAGAAAAGTTCAGGGGGTTTTCTGCAGCAAACCACTCGAGTCTTGCCACAAACCACTCGAGCCTTGCCACAAACCACTCGAGCTCTGCCACAAACCACTCGAGCCCTGCAGCAAACCACTCGAGCCCTGCAGCAAACCACTCGAGCGCACAGCAAACCACTCGAGCGCACAGCAAAACCACTCGAGCGCACAGCAAACCACTCGAGCGCACCTGCAGCACACCACTCGAGTTCCCCCAGCCCTCAGCCGAGTGCCAATAGCCACTCTAGCCGCCGGAGCAAGCTCAAGCAGAGCCGCCGCCGCCCAGCTCCGCCATCCGCCGCCGTCGCGCCACCTCCGGTCACCCAATCTACTCGGAATCCGGCCAACTCGCCGCCGGCCATGGCCATGGACCACATTTCAAAGCCACAAATCTTTATAGGGGCCATAGCACAAGTTTCAAGGGGCTAATATGTAGATAGATTGTTCAGATCTAGGATCCAAATCCTGAAACTTTGAAAATCGAGTAAAAATCGTAAAAAAAATCAGACAAATACAAACCCAATTTTGTTGTACTGCTGGTGTTGTGTTCTACCTTTCCTAGAAAGCATGTATAGGTGTTTTCTGTGTAGATTTTAAATTAAGTTCAAATCTGTTCAAACTTAAATTTGTGCACAGTTTGAAATCTATTGCTTTGTTTGTGCTGAGTTTTGGATATGTTATGCTCTGAGTAGTTTCTAACTTGCTGTAAAAATTTGGCACAAAGTTACACACTACAGTTTGACTTATGATTTAATTAATCTGTCAGCTCACGTCTGGATCTATAATTTGTAGTAATTAATCTATTCAACTAATGAGCCCAAACTTTTTACAGTAGTTCTACAATGTCTTGATTCATGTCTGGTAAGAAGTAGAGCATAGTTCGAGCTGGCTAACGTCCTCTTTTAATTAATAACAGTTTAATCTTAGCTAATTCAAACAGCAAGATCTGTTGATCTTTTTAAACTACCCTTTGGCATGTGAGCTTGTCTAGACTAGTATAGGCTCTGGTAATTTTCTAAGGACCAATTGATGATAGTGTGATTTACTAGGATTTATTCTTTATGTTAGTATGCTGGTATTGTTTGATTTATGGTGGTAGTTGTATAAATGCTTTTAAGTTGGTTTTTGGTCAGTGAATCCATGTTGGTATAGACAGAACACCGCAATTTTCTCACATGTAAATAATACACGAAACTACCAGAATAAACTGTTAAAGTTTGATGTGTACATAATCACCATCACAAACCCAAGTTTCATTTATGAGTAAATACAAACTTAATTAAAGAAAGGGAAGGTTAGACAAAGTTTGTCCAGGTGAATGTGCCAATCAATACATCCCGGGTTTATCGTGTGAAACACGATGCTCGATATAACATCATTCTCTTATGCATTGCATCTCGTATAGGAACGACTCTCGCCGACAGAAGCCACAAGCCGATCCCGGCGCAAGAAGAAGGACGACACGAGGAGAAGCCGAACGTCGTCGCAAGCAAGTCAAGACCCGAACCAAGTTCGGAAGAGTCAATACTAACCTAGCTCAGGATTAAGGCAAGCCCCGGAGCATGACCTAAGTTTTGAATACATGCAACTATGTTTGTTAAGTTTGTTTGTGCATTTACGTTCAGGAATTGAATTGAAACCCTAGTTGCATGATGCTAGGTACCTATGCTATGCAATACTAGTATGATAGGTCGATAGCTGCCCCGCTATAAGGACCCGATAAAAGTCGAGTGATTTCCTGTCACTTGCGAGATATAGGATTCAACTGGTTTACTTATGTTGGAATCATAAGGATGACGGACGGGGATTTTGGTCATGTTGGTGCCCCGTCTGTTTATGAAAAGTTGCTAAGGTCGAAGAGTGACGGCGATGTTGGTTAAGTTTTTGAAAGTACCAAGTGCTTGTCGATTCTATGGGGTCTGTAAGTTTAGTACCTACATGACTTCAGGGTGCGGACTTTTTCCTGCTCCTATCGGAAACTTTTTCCCCATGCCTCGAACATGTGGGTACGAGGGGCGTAAGTGTTGGTTCGGCCAGCCTTAGACCTTGTATGCCAGGGGGAGTTTGGTCCTGGATGCGACTGGGGGATTGATGGGAACTACCTGGTAGCGCTAGTCTTTGGCTGAGTGCGATGATCCGAGTGTTTGGGTCCCACCTTGCAAGGTTAAAACCGGTTCGAACTGTCTGTTTCTCGCAGCTAATGAGACTACTTGACCTCTTGCCGCACCGAGTAATGAAAGTGGAACATGATGGAAAGAAACTTGATGCTTGCTTAATTGCTTGCTCCACTTGCTTGATTAGTACAAGTTGCTTACCTAGAATGGTTAACTAAACTAGAACTTGATGCTAAAATATTGAAAGTAAGGATCCACTATTAGTCGCTCTTTGGCAAAACAAACCCACCAGCCAAAAGCCTTGCATGTCTAGAAGTTGGTGTTGTAGCTAACACCCGACGGTTAAGTCTTGCTGAGTATTAGTATACTCAGCCTTGCTTGTGGAATTGTTTTCAGGTAGTGCTCTGGAGGAGATGGTTGCAGGACTTACCTGGCCAACCACTCTTCCTCCCGGTTGGACTGTTGTTTGGGACAAGGATGCTTCAGAGTGACGTCACGACGGCTTCACGTGATGTTACTACCGCTTCGACTAATTAGTTTATTTCCGCTGCTTTCGAAAACTCTGATTTAACTGTTACTTATGCATAACTTGGTTTGTAATAAATTACCTCAAGTGGGACCTATTAATACTTATGGATTGTTGTAATCTCTAGGATCCACCTTCGAGTGGGTATTTGTATGACTTGTTTCGATCGAGGTAACTGTTCGTGGTTGCATCGGGCTCGACCCGACAGACTGTCAATTACTCCGATTTAATTGCTTGATGACCAATGGAAGGTTAGCGCACTTAAGCCGGATTAATTTGAGCGGTTCTGCCACAGCACCCCTCGGTAGGATCGACGGTAGAACACCGACACTGCTCCTCCACTGCGCCGACGCTGCCCTGACTCGAGCCCTTTCGGCCGGCTGCACGGCCCTTCCCGGCTCCGCTTCCGCGCCGGCCCCCGGCTCTGCCTCTGCGCCTATCTGCAACGGGCAGCAGGGCCGAGCACAAGCGCTCTTCCCCGGCCGTCGACACCTTCCACTAGACGGAGTGCATGGCGACGCAATTCGGCGGCTTCCCTGGCGCTGGCCTGGTCTGGATGCTTGGCCGGACGCGTGGCGGGGCCAAAGGAGGCCGGGCTGCTCGGGGAGGCATGGGCGAACTCCGAGCTCGGTCTTGCGAACACCGGTGGATCCAGCGGCCAGCGCCTTGCAGGACCAACAAGCGCCGCCGATTCGAGCACAGGTGGCAGCGGAGTAGTGAGAGCGATCCACCGATTAGAGAAGAGCGAAGTGTGGCAGGCTCGAGCTCTTCCCCCGGTGCCCCGCGCCCGCGCAGATACAGCTCCTCTGGGGTCAGGTGAGGTAGGCGGAGCCGCGGAGAGGAGGGTGAGAGGGAGGGTAGACTGGCGCAAGCGAGGTGAGGCGCGGAGCAGCTGCAGCGCTGGAGAAAAAAAAGAAAATGGGCGAGAGAACAAGATGGAAGTCGGGCACCTGGGCTTGTTTGCTTGTGAAGGCGAGGCTGGATGAGAGCCTGGCGATGCCACGTGAGGGCGAGGCTGGCAGCCTGGCACAGACGTGTCACAAAACTTTTGCATGAACTGGGCATGCACGGGCTGAGAGCGTCGGTGGATAGACAATTGCTTTTCGTGCTTCACCTACTCTACTTCTATCGCTAAATAAAACTAAACCAACCAGAATATCCAAAAAATCTACTCACTGTGATCACAACTATGCTACAAACAATGTGCAATCCATTTGTTAAAAAGAAAATTCTTTTCAAAATAAAATATTTGAGTTTTTTATTGGAAAAATTCTAAATTACTCCACTCAACTATAACCAAAATCCGGTAACCAAAATCCGGATAACTCCCTAAACTATCGTTTGGTCCACTTTACTCCCAAACCATGCCATTTGATTCAAATTACTTTCTAATACAGTTTTTTTTTCATTTCTCCAAGCATAGTTGGAGTTTTAAATTGAAATTTTGCAATATAATAGTACACATCATAACACATGTTAGAAAAATACATCATAATTATTTATCATTATTTGATTGGTTAGGATATTTAATAATGAATTAATCTTTGGAGTTCAAAATGATATGAAAAATAATGATAAAAAGTTTACATTATAATTTCTTCAACATGCATTGTGATGTCAAAATTCAACTTACGCATAAAGAAACAAGATAGACAAATTGTATTAGGCATGCATGGTATTAGGGGTAAAGTGAACCAAATGGCATAGTTCACGGGGTTAATTGAACCAAGTTATAATTTAGGAGGTTGTTCATACTTTGGCTAGTAATTTAGACTTTTCCCTTTTGGATTACTATGTAATGTTTCTATGAAAATTTAGAAAAGGGACCATCTAAATTCATACGTTGAAAATTAGTATTTTTAACAACTTAACTCCAAGAATAAGTTCTATGCTGAGAATATAAGTTCCTTTAGGAAACCATATGTTAAGGTGTGAAGCAGGGTGAAGCTCTAAAAGTTATTCTAGGTACCAAAATGCGTGCATTTTAGGTGCAGAATTGGAGTCAGATATGATGTGTAGGAGTACCTTTTATATTGTCATTCATGTTTTCAATTTGTTGGCTTGAATACATATGGCAATCATGTATTCCTGAGTTATATAATTTGAAGGGATAACCGTTATGAGATAATTCTATTTTTTTTGGTTCAAAATTTGTGAGCCCATGACATCTTGCTCATGTTTTTTTAATCAATTGTAACGTGTTCATTGGGTCCTTTGCATGATTTTTTGAGATAATTATTATTATCATTCAAATTATGTATGCCCGTGGCAAGGCACGGGCCATTACCTATTTAGCTATTAGGCTTGCAAACAGTTCGAGATAGCTGATATACAAAATAAGAAAAAGCGACGGAAACTGAGTTACCACTTTTCACCTATACAAGCTAAGATTCCAATATACATTCAACTACTACAGAATACTTAAGGTAAGAAGCATACAAATTATAAATAGCATAAGGAAAAAGTATATCAACTAATGATTGGCACTAAGTCTCCAATCAAGAAAGCAGATAGAAATTCTCTATGAAAACAATGCTGAACATTTTCCTATTTGAAGATTGATTACATAATGCTCCATTACATCCATATGAATTTCTCATAATATGTTCATGCCTTTTCACTCTCCACATTGCTTCTGCCATATTTTTCTTGGCTTCCTCTCTTGCTTTCTGTCCTTTCCTTAGTTGTTGCAGACTCTCAATTGTACTGTGTTAAGCTTTTCTTCTTTTGAAAAACATGTTAAGCATTTCTTCCACCTATTGATGATTTGTGTAAGCAGCCTACATAAATTAGGAGCTGATGAGATTAATTCTCAAGACAAAAGAATGAAGGGAATAAATAATTCTCATCGATGAAAAGAGAAAAGAGAAATATACGCAAACCGCAGGTCTAACAACTCAGGAATATGAATTGTATTTTCAACCCAAGTTTTTAAAATAACAGGGGAAATGCTAGGATGACTAGTAACCTCCAAGTTTTTCACAATATATTAATCCCTAAACTATGTGGATGTGTGCTTTGTTGTCTAACTGTGACGACATTTCATCATGGTTGTTTGATAAGACACCAAGATATTTCTCAAAATGGAATAAAAGAGTTCAGCTGCATAGGACCTGAGAGACAACTACACATTACATTTCCATACACAGCTGACAAAATTTGCAAGCAAGGAATCAGTTAAACCTGATGCCACAATTTACTCAATAAGATAATCGTATTTATGAATTGATTGAAACTATACAATGTAAAATGTAATACCATCTTTCAAATATGCATAATTTTTCCATCATAAATCACTTTCTGTGATTTCAAACATTTGTTCAGTTGAATGTTCTTCGACACAGATCTCTTCATTTCTGGCACGTGCTTCCTTCAATAAGAAACCAACACATGCAGATTAATCAGTTGGTTGAAAGACAAAAACACAAAGAGAACAGGGAAAAGACTAAAAAGCTACACTAAAATTTAATCACCTGGATCTGAGCAAACGTTTGGTTTGTGAATGGTTTCCCTCCATTGCGTGCCATTACGACCACTGCAACAAGTAGTTCTGCTAATTTTTTTATTTGCTTCAGCTCATCACTGGACTTGTTGTCAAAGAGAAGGACCCTAGCTATCTCTGCATTGCCGTACCGTCTCCTGTGGAAAATAGCATGCAAATATATTGGAATTTTTTTGAAGCAAAATTGGAAAACATTTTAGAGAACATTTGGAAGAAACACTGGACAGATATTTAGATTAAAGAAAAAAATCCGGTCTTGAACATTCACAAGTGAATGTCTACGACCATAAAGGAAATTTGACTACATAGCCAGATGATACATGAGCACTTAGACTCCAAGCCTCAAAACTGAGGCACACAACAAGAAAAAGAAGAAAGAGACTAAACAAGAGAGTAGAAATACTAAGCTTCAAACTTCTCCTAAGCTCTTAGCTTCAAACTTGTCTTAACTTGTCAGCAACAGACCTTCTCACATCTATTGTCTTCTTAGAAACTTTTGATGTAAAGAACTTTCATCCTGCCTGACTTCCAAACGTTGCAAGGTGATGTCATGTCGACTAGATATTGCACTGAGTCGATCTCTATCACGAACTCGAGTCATCCCACATCTTCATTCCTCCAAACTAACCCGGATCGCCTTTCCAAGGACTCCAAAGCGACGCCCCAGCAGGAGAGCAACATCAAGATGCCGTCATCACCCGAACCAATAAGTCCTTTGGTTTTCACCTAGAGTAATCCTTGGATGTTGAGGTCCTCGCGATGACGCCTTCAAGAAGGGAACGAAGCGTCATGGCCTCGCCATCACCGGCAACGGTCGAAGACCGAGCTTGACTTTCATCCGAGAACCTGCAAAGCTTGGCAATCACCCACCTCTACCATCAGCCACCACCATCGTACCACCGCCGGCCAAAAAAATCACCAAAAGCACCGGCCGCCGCTGCCGCTGTGAACAGATAGGAGGGGCACATAGGAGGGGCACAGGATGCGGGACGCCGGGCCGACGAACCCAAGACACGCCCTGCCCCTGTCCCCGCCCTAGCCCGCTTGGAGTCGCCACTGTCCTGGCCGTCGGGAGGGGAGAGCACGGGCGGAGCCGAGCTCCTCGCCGGCCTCCCCACAGCTCCAGTTTTCGAAGCCCAGCGGAGCAGGACCGGATCTGGCCCGTCGGGCGGGCGCAGCCAAGATCCGCCGCCCACGCCATGTCCGGCCGCCGTCACTGCCCTATAAGAGGGAAGCCTGGGCGACGAGATCCACCGACCTCCGCCCCGGGCGACGTGACCGGCGGCGCACGAGGGGAGTCGGTCTCCGGCAGCGGCGTCCCCAACCGCCGCAGCGAAGAAGGGAAAGGAGTCCCGCCGCCGCCTTCCTCACGCCCGCACGGACTCCCGGCGGAGGCGCTCGGGCGGCGGCGAGAGCACAGGGAGAACGCAACTAATCTAACCCAACACTTCTGAGTCTGCTCCACTCCCCTACCTGATTACCATATATAAGTGAAAAAAAACTAGTATCATATATTCATACGGTCAACTATCTTGTCCGCGAAACATTTTGTTGGACTTTGTATCTGCATCTTCAGGCGTAAAGGTAGTAGCAGCTGAGAAAACCATGCACTTGGCATTTGGCAATCTCCGTAGCATATGGGCATCTTCAGTTGAATGTCAAACAGCTTACAGCTCTAACAAAGAAAAGAGTACACATTTGCCTTCAGCCAACTAGTGTTGCCAGTGGACTTGAATCTTGATACGCCACACTAGAACAAGTTATTCACACATGAGACAACGAACGCACTCTTTGGGCGGGGTACCGACGATGCAGGGGGAGTGCTTTAGGACCAAAAGTGTATATGTAAGGCTACCCGATACGAGAGATGTTAGCACTCACCGGCCGTGTCAATAACGTGGAAGGTGCGCCGCTGTCATCGACGCCGCCGCCATCCTACCTAGCACCTGCCGATCGAGATCGAGACAGACACCAGTACACCACCGTATAGCAGTGCATCAAGAAGATCACAGCAGCTGGGAGCCACGGGACGAGAGGTGAAAAACGAGAAGAGTTTTTTTTTTCTTTTTCTTGAGGATTACCTGAAGATGCAAGCAGGGCAGGCAACAATAATTGAGAAGGCGAAACACGAAGAAATGCACGAATTGGTAGCAGCAGCAGCTGGTGGAGAAATCCCAGGAGCCAAGAGTTTCTTCAAGTTCTTCTCTGCATTGGGCCGTTGGGTGTTGGGCCTTGCCTTTTGGCCCATATACAGCAACAGTTGAGCATCCATTTCCTAATTCTGAACGGCCGTCTCCCTTCGAAAGTACTATTCCGTTTCTCCTCCTGACGATTTGTTTTTTTTTTTTTTTGACGCCTCTCGTCTGGGTACAGCTGTAGTATCTGCTCATACACGTACACGCACACACACCCTACACACGCACACCGCACTCACACACACTATACGGTACAAACAGCCCTACAACTACACTCAGAACCGAAGACCGCGTCCTTCTGGAGATCACCGGAATCCTCCTAGACTCCGTAGGCGACGGGCGCGTCGCAATCCCTTTGTGGCGTCACGCGTGAGAGGCTGTAGATTTATTATGGGAATAAACCCCGGTGAGAGACGCGAGTTCGATTCTGGGAATCGAACTCGCGCCGGTAGCGAGCACACCTGGCTGCGCTAGCCACCCGAGCCTAGCTCGGTTCTCTCCTCCTGACGATTTGGTTAGGGTTTAAAGCGGCGCGGGCTCCCCTTCGGATGCCACGGAATCCCTTGACCTCGACGGCGGTGGCGCACGCGAAAAGGAGTCTTGGCACCGGCTCCTCATCCAGAGGTACTATCCCACAAATCCAATAAACAATTTTATGTTGGCAATTTTGGGTGGGGAAAACGTTTGCAAGTTTAATTTAATTGTTTGATTGGATCCAATGCCGCCTGCAACTTTTTGGGGACGACTTATCCGTTGATTCTAGTTGTTTTGTCGGCGTTCCAGTTTTTAGTAGGTCGAGATCTTTGGAGACGAAATCCAAGCAGCACCTAATCTTTTAAGGTTGTCCCAAATCTCAAGAGGTACAGTCCCACAAATCCTATAAACAATTTTATCTTGGCAATTTTGGGGTGGGGAAAACGTTTGCAAATTGCAAGTTTAATTTAATTGTTTGATTGGATCCAATGCTGCCTGCAACTTTTTGGGCACGACTTATCCATTTTTGGTAGGTCGAGATCTTTGGGGATGAAATCCAAGCAGCCCCTAATCTATTCTTTTAAGGTTGTATACAACTGTGAATGATATCATTGATGCCTTTTTTTTTTTCCAATTACGCGGTGCATCTTCTGCAGGGACGATGGCCGAAACAACAGCGGTGAAGGCGAGTGGCAGCAAGCGCCCTGCTGTCGAACGACCTCCTCCACAACATCATGTCGTTCCTCACTTCCCGGCAGGCTGTGCAGACGTGCGTGCTATCGCGGAGATGGGTGGGCCTCTGGTGCTCTGTGCCGTGCCTCAACGTCGATCAACGAGAGTTTCAGGCCACACCACCTAAGCCCTGGTATAGTGAAGACAGAATGCCGCAAGATGTTAGGTTCGTGAATTTCGTCGAAGGCTTGTTGAGGTTTCACAAGGCGGTATCCTTAGATAAGTTTAGGATCCATGTTACCAACTGGCATGGGCGTGCAATTGGACTACGATGTCTCTCCCGTGCCATCGAATGCTGCCCTGAAGTGCTGGAGCTGTGCTATTCTTACTACAATGACTCGTATAAGATACTTCCTTTGGGTTCCAGTTCATGTCGCCTCAGAAGGTTGCATCTTGCTGGGAATTTTCTGGACAAGGATTTCATGCTGCATCTCATCTCTGGCTGCCCTGCTTTGGAAGATTTGGAGCTCGTGGAGTGTTTTATTGCGTATCCAAAAATCATGTCCTCCACTCTGAAGAACTTGGCAATCATCGATTGTGCAACTTACTGGTGGGGTCATCCGCTGACAGTCACGGCTCAAGCTCTGGTTTCGTTCGTCTTGCCTTTATCCCTACTGGATCATGCTGGAATGGTATGTTACTGGATGAGATGCCATACCTTATCAAAGCATCAATTTGTTTGAGATCCCCCCCCCCCCCCCCCCCCCCCCCCCGATCCCACACGAAGGATCACTCAAGCTTCTCTGCAGCCTAACTAACGCTAGAAAGTTAGAGCTATCTGGTTCAGATACATTGGTATGTTTCTATCTGTTTTATAGCACCATTATAAATAATGAATGTTTTCATGATTACCAATCAACGTAGATTCCTAGCTGCATGTGTGGATTTCAATAGACTTGTATGGGGTTCATTCATGTAATGCAAATGAAACAAAGTAAATTCTTCAAGAGAATATACTAATGCAATTTTCATTTGTTTGTTTCAGCGTAATCTTCATGAGGGATTGGATACTTTCCCAAAATTTCCTAATCTTAGAACCTTGGTGTTAAATGGATGAGATACGGGGAACAACATGATACTGGAACATTTTTTGAACAATGCAACCATTTTGGAGAAGCTCACTATTCAGTACTGCAAGCTGCAAGGTACTTTTCCTTTCCTTTATATCATGTTTCCTAGTCTTGGTTTCATATATTTCTTACAACATTCTGATGTACATGAATCCTTTTTATATTTCCCAAAGCTTGCAGAAGTTTCCGGGAAACGGAAAAGAATTGTAGACGAGATGATGGTGTCTCAAGAATTATGCCAGGACGCACCAGCACTCGAGTGTCCAAACTTGAGGTTTACTGAAATCAGGTACAGAGAAGGTGATTTTAACAGACTGTTTGCCCATTTGTCTGGCATATGGAGGAACCTACAGAAGAGTACCATCACGCTTACCAAAGCCTGAAGAAATTGGCATCAGCCCGTTTTGCGATACATCTTGCTTTTAGCTCTCCGGAAGAAATTGCCTTCTTCCACTGCTACTTTACATTTGATGATAGAACAAAGATGTCTGCATGCATACTTGTTTGTATTTCTATTTTAGATCTCAAACCTCAAACGTTACCTTTACCCGGTCGGATTGGGGCATCGACACAAACCTCAAACATTACCTTTACCCGGTCGGATGGGGGCATCGACACAAACCAAGCTCAACGCATCTCAAGCATAATAAAAACACTTTGCCCGGTCGGATTGGGACATCGACACGGGCCGCGAATCGCCATCTCTCAACGACACCTCGTCAACACTCAGCACCATGAAAACCTCCGTAACACCACCACCACCGTCCACCATCACCACCAAAGGTGTACCACTGACCGCCAAGCGAAGTCAAGGACAGTAGAGTCACCACTTGCACCGTCGTGACCGACGATGTTCCGCACCAAACCAACCACAGCCATGCCGAGTTGGTCGCCGCGAGCCGCTGCAAGTCGTGTAGGTGTAGCCATCGCACCGTCGTAGCTGCTTGCGCCGTCTCACGACGTTGTTCCACGCCGGACTAACCTTGCCAAGCAAGAGCTAGCCGCCGCATCCCGCTGCAAGCCGCGAACTGACTTACGAGTAACTACCATGACCATCGCCAAGCCGTCCATGCTGCCACCAACCCATAGCCACTCAAAAAGACAGACACCATACACCACCGTCGAGAGGTCCTCCGAAGTCACCTTGAGGACCTCGCGCTGGGGGGAAGCAGGCCACATGTCGACGCCTCCAAGAAGGAATGTGACACCAAAAGGTGCCACCATCGCTAGGCTTTCGCTTGATGCCATGCCAACCCACCCGACAATGCAGCAGCCATGGAGTTGAGAGGTGGTCCAGCTGCTGCCAATCACGCCACCATGGCATCATAGAAGCGCATCCGCTCATCCGTCGCCGGCAACGCCACCACGACGCCACTAGCGCACATCCAAGCAGACCACCGGTGGTCACGCCACCACGATGCCACCAAGTAAACCAACCTCCCACCACCACCGTTCTGCTGCACCTCGACGGTCGTTCACCTCGCCTGCATGAAGCACCTGGCCACAACCTCACACCTCACCTTGCCCCACGCCTGAGCTCGCCGGCCGGCCATCCCGACCTAGCAGCAAACCACCCGTCGACCGGTCCTTGTGCCTCCTTCGCCTGGCTCGCGCGAGCCCATCACCGGCTCCTGCTCGCCCGGCCTCCGTGGCCCCCCTGGCAGAACCGCCCGAGAGGGGCTGCCGCCTCCGCCCTGTGACGCCGCGCCGTCCATGGCCCCCGCCGTCCGCCTGCCACCTCGGTGCGCAGATCCGGCGTCAGGCCGGCCGGATCCGGCCACCCGGGCACCGAATCCGTCGCCTAGGGCCGCCGCCGTCTCCATGCCCGGCAGGGCCGCCATGGTCGCCCCGCTGCCTCCCGCCCAGAGCAGCCCCGAGCGCCTGAGAACAAGATGCCCCGCCGCCGCCGTCCAGGGGTCCGCGCGGACTTCCGACGCCCCCTTCGGCGGCGGCGAGGGGAGGGAGGAGTGGGAGGAGGTGGCAGCGGCAAGCGTGGGGGTGGCCGCCCGAGTCGCTCAGGCGGGGGCGAACGCGGGGGTCAGTGGCAACAACATTGATTATATCATATAGAATACGTTGATACATTGATTCTATACTTTATGATCAGCACTAATAGGAACTTTGCTCATTTTTTTGTGATCCACGTTAGCTAGTTACACTAGTGTTTCGTTGGCGGCCTTAGTCCGGGAAATTACCATGTTATGAATTTAAAATCATGGTTGCTCTTCCAATCTATTCTCGTTTATCCAATTGAGTTGGGGCATGCTTTTGCAAATTTCCTTGATCTAATATTTTTTTTGGCTATACCTTATAGATCCCCTATTTACTACATGATAAGAACTTATCTTATAGGACCTTGAGTTCCTTTTTGGAAAGAAACTTGAGTTTCTCGTTCAAAACTAGCTTTGCTTTGGCTCCTTATGCAAATTTTTGTAGTGTGGGAAAGGATGGGCAAAACATGTACTTCATGACCAAGCAGTACCCATAACGAGTCAGCAGCCACTAAAAGCACCCTCCGACCGGCTGTGGGACTTCAACGTGAAAAGGCTAACTTCTTCTTTCTTCTTTGTTTCTTTTTTTTTTTTTTTTTTTTTTTTTTTTTTTTTTTTTGCAAAAGAGGGTTTCGGTAGAGTCCTTTGGTTGGACTACTGTCATTCTCTAAAAGCAAAAGCCTGGGTGCAGCCTAACCAAAGGCACCCTAAATATGTATTGGAGGGAAGTAAACCCTTTTTGGTACTGAATGTTGCAAGTGTTGCTTCTCGCTAAAAAGGGAAACTCTGGGTGGAATAGCGTCAGAAGCACCTTTATTTCTTAGAAATGAATCGCCTATAACCTGATTAGAGTGACGACTGATGGGTTGATAGCCACATAAGCAAATCTTATACACATCTGGGCTACTTTGTTCGCCCCAATGAAAAATGTCCCGCTAAATTGAGGAATAGGTGATTGCAGATTGATCGTAAAAAACAAGAAAATCCCGCTAAATTGAGGAATAGGTGATTGTAGATTGACCGTAAAAAACAAGAAAATCATACGTATACATAAAAAATGCGATCTGGTAAGCATGATGGGTTGACGACTTGACGTGCTTAAGAATTGAGAAAGAGTTTCCCTTTTATAGAGGAATTGTTTTTTGAGTAGGGCCTAATTTTTGGCCTGTTACAAGTGAAGCCTATGTACGAGCCCAGGTAATTTCCAGCCCAGCCCAAGCGATTCCCGCGCCGCCGCGTCGGCGCGCTCCTCTCCCCCTTCGCCGTCAACAGCTGGATCCGCCACGGGATCGTCGATTCCCGCGCCGCCGCTCTCGAGATCACCATGGCGCCCACCGGCGTGTACTGGTTCGCGCCTTCCCTGGCGCCCGACGCCGCCGTCGCCGCCCGCCGCCTCACGACGATGCGCCTCTGCCGCGTCCAGTTGGACGGCGCCTTCGCCGACCAGCTCCGGTCGGGGTCGTCGTTCCCCGTCCTGGAAGACCTCGTGCTCACGAGATGCGACTGCTTCTTCATGGAGATCTTCTCGCCCACTCTCAGGAGCTTGGTCATCGATTGCTGCCAGTGCTCTTCGTCCCCGAACGTGTCGCGGAGCGTGACGGCGCCCAAGCTGGCTTCGTTTCAGCTGATCTTCCTCAAATACGCGCGTCAGGACGCCTTCGTCGTGAATGGAGGAGCAGCTGCTGGCGGGTCCCGTTTCCGAGCTTCGGTCACGCCCAGCTGTCATTAAGATTATTTCTGCTTCTATCACAAGAACATGTCCGCGCTCCTCGGCAGCCTCTGCAACGTCACGACTCTCCACTTGTGGAAATCTAGTTATTGGACTGTACGTATTAATTCATCCAATTGCTCTTTGCTTGCACCTCGATCGATCTTGCTCATTATCAAGCGATCTGTTACAAGTTATTATTGTTCTGTTTTAGTTAGAGTTTGTAAAATCCACTATATCTTATATGGATTTCCTGCCATCTGTGTGATTAGTTAGTATTGAAAAGAGCTAGTAAAATATTTTCACTAATGAATACTTGCCTAATGTGGTAAGTAAACTGAATTTTGCTGATATTTTTGTGTTTCATGCCAAAAAGCAGGACGGAAATAAAAAATTTCCCAGAACTCCATAACCTGACGAATTTGTTAATGGAAAAGTGTGAAATGAGCATGCAATTCGCCCTGTTGCGGTTCTTTCTGAAGTGTTATGTTCCTAGTTTGGAGAAAATTACTCTGAAACACTGCAAGGTACATTTTTTTTAGTTGAGAATAAGTTTTATATGTTCCTTGGTTTAGCTCGCTTTCTCTCGCTGCACTAACCTTGTATGCTATGAAAAGTATTCAACGGAATACACGAAAAAGTTTCAACAGAGGAAGGCCGCTCCCCGATATCGGAAACTCTTATGTTACAACCATTATGATTTGAAGCTAATTGGCATCAAGTATAAAGAATCCAGTACCAGCAACCTCTTTGGGCTTCTGATGGGTATCAGATCGAAACTAGAGGAGAACACTATCATATTTACCAAGGTACAGTGTTCTGATTTTATCGAAAAAGTAGTTTTATGGGAAAACAAAACAACGCCCGTCCATGCTATGCATCACCCGTCCAGCTAGAGGGCGTATGTTTGATGTTGGCAACTAAGCTTGGGCTCATGAAGCATGCAATGTTTAAAGACAAACTAAAAGATGCCCGAACTCATACTCATCTTGGACGCCACCTCAAATTTAGAGCTATATTACTCAATTACCATAGGTATATATAGTCATCATACTCATCTTCACCCCAGCTAGTTTATTACTCAAAGACAAACTAAAACATGCCACCACTCGTAGTCATTATTGCTAGTTTCCTATCCAATTTTTCTAGCTACAAATACTAGTCATGGGGCACACATGAGCTCCACACTGCTAGTTTATAGAAATATACAATACTTGAAAAAAAACATCAATGCTGTTCATACTGATACTAATATTATTCTTATTCCATTATATGTAATGCAGGAATTTAAAGATAAACTCAACAGGGACAAAGTAGGACGGCCTGTTGGTGATTACTACTGTGTGGAATAGAGTCTTAGATACAATTATGTTTTGGCCAGATCTTGTGGTAACAACACTGATTATATCGTGTAGCATACGTTGATACCGTGATTCTTTGCTTTATTTGATCGGCACTAATTGGAACTTGGCTCCTTTTTGGCGATTTGCGGTAGCCAGTTACATTGGTGTTTAATTGGGGGCCTTGGGTCCGGGAAATATCATGTTATGATTTTCATATTATGGTTGCTCCTCCAATCTATTTTCGTTTATCCAATTGAGTCAGGGCATGCTTTTGCAATTTTCCTTGTTCTAATATTTTTTTTGGGCTATACCTGCAAGAAAAATGGTAGGCTCCTATTTACTACACGATAAGACCTTATAGGATCTTGAGCTTCTTTTTGGAATGAAACTTGAGTTTCTTATTCAAAATTATATTTTCATAGAAAGCTTTGGCTCCTTGTGCAAAATTTTGTAGTGTGTGTGAGGATGGGAAAACATGTATTCATGAGTTGCTGGTAATGCACCTTCAAAGCCATGCGAGGTTTTCGTTTGGTTTTTTCCCCTGTTTTTCTGATGACAAGCGGGGACTTTAACTTTTGTTTTGTTGAACGACGTGGGGACATTTTACCTATAAAGGATGAAATCCTAATCAGCAGGGTTGCAAGGAAGAGCGGATAAGGCTAAAAAGAGAAAAAGCAGGGCTTGGCTTATTCTATTCATCTGCACCACCTGACAGAGGTTCTTTCACAGCCTCGTTCAGCTAGTAGAATTCTTTCTAGATCTCGTTCTTTTCACTTTCTGGGCTGAGACCGTCCAATTTCATTCTTGCCTGGGAAGAGAGGATCGGAACTCACACTTGATCCCTACTCTTTCCTCGTACTTCACAGGTTTTCGAGGCCTATTGCTTTTCTTGACATTATTGACGTTGATCACTGGCGACTGACCTGGTGAGAACGACCTGAAAAGGTACACAGCAGGACATTCTACTAGCACGCTCAACTTCTGCTACTGTGTGTATGGGGAGTAACTCCGGTGGAGTTGGTTATGATGCACAGCTGCCTCTTCTTTTCTTTTGAAGGGGCTACGGCAGGTAAGGAGCCGGCCTGATGATCACTGATCACGTTGTGTAACGTGCAACAGGATCGAGCTCTGGCAATTCCCATAGGTCACGGAAGGAGGGCAGGTGTGGTGCGCAATGCCAGCCAATCACCTTCTAGACGCGGTGTGCCCGCGGGCAATGCAGTAGGAGGTGGTCCTGGTCTTCATGATCGCTGCAGTAGGCGCATAGCGGCAGGTCGATGATGTGGAGTGAAGTGCAGCTGAGGGTAGGCGCTGACGATGAAGCAGCCAGAGGAAGAACTTGCACCTAGGTGTAGCGGAGTTCCTCCAGATTCTTGTGCAGCATAATTAGAACAGGCGGCGAACAGCAACGCAAGTGAGTAGGTTAACCTCTCCCTTGGTAAGGAGTAGGAATGTACATTATGCTAGTTCAGCAGTGAAAATCGTATAACTTATGCCACTTCATCTGGACACATTACTCAGCATAGAGGGAAATTCAGAGTGGGCAAATTCAGAGTGGGCAATGACGCAATGCCAAAATACTCGATGCATTTAAGACATATGAACCCATTCAGCTTAAACAGGAATAAAAATAGATTTACAGAGTATATGAACTCATATAGTAACTTCATATAATAAACATACCATAACTGACCTCTGAAGGTAGAGTAGTAAGACAACATAAGCAGGGTACAGTACAATCCAAAGGACATACTGACAATTGGATGGTAGCAATAGGCAAAATGTTCATTTAGTAACAACTGGTTCTGAAGGTCCAATTAACAATGCTTAACAACCTCCAATTGATCATGGGGAAAATTTCCCATCTGAAATCGTCTTACAAAATGATGCAACCACTGCTGTTCTTGTTTTCCTGCTCCCTTTCGAGTTTGTTCAGTTTCTCTGTAAGATTTCTAATCTTCTCTTTAGTTTCTTCCTCCTTTTCTCTTCTAAACTTCTCTGATTCCCTGTATTTCTCATTTTCTTTTCGAGCTTTCTCCTCCGCCTCGTGCCTAGCTTTCTTTTCTTCATCAAGCTGTTTTTCCATCGTCTCAATTGTTTTTTTCAGTTTTTCTTCCACCTGTTACAAACTTGTAACGTCAATGTGTTTTTAACTTTTAACAAATCTATCTTAATTAATGATAATCTAAATTAGCGATAAATCTACGTGTGAGTGCAAACACACACAAAAACTTCCACTTTTGCAAAGATTGATGGCATTGTTTATGTGGTCATCTAGGACCAAATTTGATACAACACTTTATTCTTGGATAGAATAAAATAACTTTGATCACCTAGGATTTGGAATATTCCAAGACTATGATAGTAATTGCAACAACCATGTCACTACAGGTGATTTATACTATGAAATCAAATAACTGTTATTGGAACAATTAATCAAGACTTTCATATCTACATTGTCACTCCAGTCTTTCACAATGAGAAAAAAAATTCTCATGATCCAACCATAATCTTAGTACCTAGATTTTAATGGAGATCCCACAGACATGATTAAAATATGATTCAAGTCAACTTGATGTGGGTGGGACTGGGATCATAGGTATGATCCATAACAACTAGACACCACTTAAACACAAAAGATGCTTCTAAAAAGAAATAAAATAACTATTGAACAAACATAGACATCTCTCTAATAATAGAGAACAACTTTCAAAAAACGAAGAGGAGGAAAAAAAAAGACAGGATGGCATATAGTTGTCAACTTGAGTATTAGGCTATTACCACAATATTATGGTAGCTATACCCTGTTGCTAGAATTTAGTAAAACATGATTATTCCATTTACATATTTAGGAGAACAAGCTTAAAACTTAACTAAAGGAATCTCTTACCATCTCGATAATTTGTGCAAAGAGCTTCTGCTCATGTGCCTCCTGAGAATGGATATTAAAAACAATGTGAAGGACAAAATATCCACAAACAAAAAAAACCAAAGGCTAGCCTAGCACCTGCTTCGGATAGCTTTTTCCCATATCATGTACCTTAATGTGTGCAAACATCTGGTTCGAAAAAGGTTTCCCACACTTGCTTGAAACAACAGAGTCCACCGAATCAAGCAGCTCCTTAAGCTGGGCATCGCATATCTGCTTGTCATTGGTCTCATTATCAAAAAGTATGGCCCTATTTTTGCATAGCTTGAGCACGCCCTGTGTACAAAAAACATCACAAGTATGCATGTAAACTACATTCAAATAAATAGAAATTAAGTAACCTATGCACAACACATTAAACTGTCATCAGGATATGATCCCATGGATCGATTAAATGCATTTTGTTCAAGGAACTTTGAGGGTAGTATAAATTGGAAATATATGGATGAAATATACCTGTAGATACTTTGGGCAATTATCATCAGCTAGCATTTTCTTCCAATTGTCCTTTCCTATTCTATCTCCATTTGTGAACACTAATATCAAGTGGTCAATGATTGTGCCACCAAAAAACATTTTAATTGCCTCAATTGCTTTCTCATCTTCATGAGAAAACCGAGATGTAGCTGAAAGAACCATAATCATCGCATGTATCCCATCTTTAGCCATGTCCATGCACTTTATAATGTCTTCACCAGAGTCTTCAATCTTCTTGTCCATGTTGAATAATCCTATCAGTAAATAGCTATATAGGTTTCAGGTAAGTAATAGCAATTGTCATGTAAGTATATGGTAAGTACAATAGTATTATGCATTAGTGTGAAGTATAAGATGACACAAACATTCTCAGATCTTCATGTTTCTAAACTGAACCTACTGCAAATGATAACATGATATGCGCAATAATAGCACACCAGCATTCAGACTTCTCCACCTGATAATTGAAGAATGAACCTAGCAAATAGTAACAAATATGTTTTGAATTTGTAGTCTATTTATTCTATTTTTGATTTCCCCCATTCAAATTTGATACTTTGTGATGATGTAATAAGGAACCAAGACAATGCACCGTGCCACTGTATGACACAAAAGTTGGAACCTTTATTCCTTTGTCTAAATGAACTACACGAGTGTGATATGTAAACTGAAAGTCAGCAACTAGTACTTTCTACTTCACTCCATGTCTCCACCACATCACTTCAGTAAACGGAATTAAAGAAAAGGACATGAGGAAGATCTAACAGTCCAGGTCCAAAATATTACTCCAAAAGTGAATAGAGCAGTTAGCAGTAATCTTTACCTAATAATAAAGCAAGCAATGCTACAGGTTCCTAATTGTGGTACGTCAAACAACAACGTGAGAAAGCGGTGGAAACCGCCTGTGAACCGTGATTGGGAGCCAAACCGAAGAAAAACCGGCCTCCCTAACTTGAATAGGAAGAAAACATACCCACCGCTGAACCGGACAGCCCGCTGAAAAAAAACACGTGTAAAACCATGCCCTACCCATGAACCGGACGTCACACCCCAGAAAAAGCGTGCAAAAATTCACATTTTGAAGGAGCCGAACTCACAACCCCTAGCACCGATAACTATGGCTACAGCCACATGAACTACGTTTAGCTGTTGATTTAGAATCACATTTTTTCTCTATATATACAAAAGGAGCCCATAAGGCCATAGGCCAATCAGCCGCTGCATCCATGTATATGGATGTGCCGCAATGAATAAAAGCAAATTCTTTTGTATCATACTAAAGTAGTTTTGTCTTAATAAGAACATAGGTGGCATTTTTTAAATTTTTAACTACATGTTCCTTTTCATTCAAATATCATTTTGTTATCACACTAAAGTAGTTTTGTCGGCAGAGAACAATACATGTATCAGAAGTTCAATACACGTACTAAGTAAAAAAAGTTGCATAGGGCGATAGAATCACACATGCCGAGCAGACTAGCCATGCACTACTTACTGCTTGCACTGAGAAATAGGGCCACACCTACTAAAATATATGTTATGTTCAGGCAATTGCAATGCTGGCTAGACCGTATCATGTGTGTGAAACACATGCCTTGTCAATTCGATTTAGAGTACAATAAGATCGTAGCAACGCATGAGCACCTTGCTAGTAACAAATAAACATGAAAATTACCGGGCGTGTCGATGACATTCACGGTGCGGGTCACGGGGCCATCACGGATCCTCGCGCTTCCCATCTGGCAAGTCTCAGTGACGCTGCCGTAGGAGTACCCCGAGACAAACGCCTTCCGCCCCAATATGCTGTTCGCGGTGGCGCTCTTGCCGGAGCCCACCTTCCCAAGCAGAACGAGAGTGACATCGTCCGCGGGGCACGCGCGGCGTGACGCCCAGCGGTCGTCGTCGCAGCTGTGTCCGCCACCGCCCATCGTCGCAGGCTCGCAGCACGTACGCCGGGACCGGCGAGCCTCAGCCTCAGCTACAAACTTGCGCCGCCTGCCAAAAATTATGAAATGCAAAACCCCAGATTACATACACATCGTCGGTTCATCACTCATTGCCGATCGAGGAGGAACTGGTTTGCTTACCGATGAGGAACGTAGCGCTGCTGCATCCAAGAACAGGAGACAGCAGGTGGAGGAGCAAGAACCAAGAATCCCAAGAGCCAGCCGGGGGTAGGTGGAAGAAGGCCAGTGCGGGTTAAATGCAGGCGGGGAGAAGCCGAGAAGGCGAGGAGGCGACCGGCCGAACCAACCGGAGCGGGGGCGGCGGGGCGGTGGGCGGGCCGTACCACTTCGTATTCTTCGGCTGCTGCTCTCGGCCCCCAGAAATGCAACGCCAGTTCTATAAGCGGCCGCGGAGCCTATCTGGGCCGTCTGTTCAGCGGTGCGGGCCCCGCCATGCATGCAGAAAGGCTGCATCCGTACTATGCCGTGGACCCCCCTGGTCAACCCACTTCTGCCTCATCCTCCCGCCCATCGAGCGAAAAAATTCCCTCGCGCCCCGGCTGCCAAAAGGTTCCCTCCGCGTGCTCCCACACCCGCGAGGCAGATTTCAGGTCCCAAATTCCCTTCCCAAATGCCTTCTTCACCATTAGCTCCCGCGCCGGCTGTTCAACCCTAGAGCGCCATTCTCTCCCAAACTACCTTCGTCACCATGAGCGCCGCCGCCTCCTGCTGAACCATAGACTTTCCATTCCCTCCTCCAACTCCCCTCTTCCCCATGAGCTCCCGCGACGGCGCCGCCGGCGGCGCCTGCAGACCTCGCCGTCCCAGGGATCTACAACTCCGAACTTCCCCCTCCATGTATCCCCATCTAGATTCTGCCGATGCTCCCATGAATACTTCTCCGTCACCTGCGGACCTTGTCTCTCTTACAACGAGTTGTGGTGCCCGCCACATCTCATTGCGAGCTTGGGCGCCCAGCTATGGCGTGTGGCCTGGAGCGCAATGCGCTGTCTCGCCTGTGCACCCTCGTCCTCTAATGCCTGGCGCCGCTGCTCCCGGAGTTCGTTTGCAGCATGGATTTGTCCCCGCCGCCGGCAATATGTCCATTGCTTCGTGTATTCCTCCTCCTGTTATTGGCCAGTTGTACCCTCCCGCGCCGTTGGCAAACATCACATATGAGCACGGTCTGGGTGGTACTTGTCCGTCTTCATCTTTTCCTGGTGGCGCTGCAATGTCTACTGCTTTGCAGGTTCCTAATCTTGCAGGTACTGGTTATTTCTTCTTGGGCATGTTTCATTTTTTTTAATCATTGTTCATGTATATTAGTACATTCGGATGAACTTTTGTTTCTTATCAGTTTAAAGGAAATATGTCATCTTAGTTCGACCAAAAAATAATGAACTAACACCATGTACCTTGTTTCCACAAAGCACATACTATATAAATTATTTACGCAATTTTAGATGACATATTTCTGTCTATCACATATTGATTATACAAATGACTCATATATACATCTTTATTGTTTGAGGCCTACTGGCAAACTCTATTAACTACAAAATAAATTAGAGTTGCACATACTGTTTGTAGGGATTCATTCTGAGGGTTATTACCAGTCGCTGCTCCACGCGTTTTCTGGCACTGTCTCTCACCGAGCAGAAGAGGTGCTCCCATCTGAGTCAGAAGCTTTTGTTAATTCCACATGTCCCAGTTCAAGCGTTTCACCTTTAGCAGGTACCAATTTTCTGCAGCTTTAAGATTTCCAACTCTTTGTTTAATTCGAAGGATGTTTGGCTGACACATTCCTACGTTTTTTAGCAGCCGATGCAAATAACTTTTCTTCTGGTAAAGGCAATACTGGTTGCTATGTTGAAGCCTTAATTGACAGTGATGATGATGAATTTTATGGTGGTGATGAGGATGGGCATTGCAGTGGCGATGAACCTGAGGTCGATGATGCGGAGCAATTTCAGAATCAAGATGTAGCTGAGTCTGAAGATGGAGTTGAGTCCGAAGATGGAGATGCAACTCCTGCTCCAGTGATAGAGGAGCAGGACCCTTCACTGAACTATGATTTTTACAGAACTCCGGTTGCTGATGAGTGCTGTGTCTCTGCCGGATATAAATTGAAGAAGAGGTGCCAAAAAATGCATTGTTTTCTATGATATTCTTACTGTTTGCATACCATTTCATTAAACCTTCTCTAGTATCCTCCGTTCTGTAGTCACTTTATAAATATATATTATTGTATTTTTGTTCGTTAGGAGGAAATCAAAGAACAGAACCTTGAATGGGCAATTAGTAGCCCACTGATCTGTTTCTAGAGCCTATGTTTTAATAAGCATCAATATTAAGGTAACATTGTCCTTTTTTTAATGCAGGATTAGGTGGCCTAAAGGTGTGGATCCACCAGACTGCAGGGAGCCTCGGGATATTGGCACCATCGAGAAGGCTATGAGGAATTCAAAGAACAGAACTGGGGCTTTTATTTTTGAGCCAGCTTTAGGCATGGTGTTTGATTCTCGGGCCGAGGCATACCAATTCTTCAATCTTTATTCATGGGAAGTTGGCTTTGGTATACGTTTTGGAACTAGTGCAAGGAACCGAGTCAATAAGTACCGCACTATACGTTTTGGGAAGTACCGGTGCCACATCACTCACAGATACGCGGTTAAAGTCGTGGAGGGATGGGTCCGCCATGGCATCGAGTGCAACCCTGCTGTGATGGAGATGGAGATCTCGTGGCCTTCCCATGCCATGTTCTTCCCTTGGCTACCTCATTCAGATCCCGTTCCATGTCGCCTCAAGAGGTTGCATCTTGCTGGGGTTGCGCTGGACGCGGGGTTTTCGCGCAGAAGCTCCGCTCTGGCGCCGGCTGCCCTGTCCTGGAAGACTTGCGGATCGAGAGATGTCTTCTTGATTCTCCAGAAATCACGTGCCACACCCTGAAGAGATTAGTAGTCATTGATTGTGGGAGTTACTTTGATTCGGTGTTGACGATCACTGCTCCAGCTCTCGCTTCTTTTCACCTGGCTATGGCTACTACTGGATGTAACTGGAGGGGTATTATTGTGGTGAATGAGATGCCTTCCCTTGTCAAAGCATCAGTTTGTTCGTCGCATGTTGCGTCATGCAAGCTTCTTTGCAGCCTAGTTAACGTGCAAATGTTAGAACTGTCCGGTTCAAAAACACTGGTACGTTTCTTCTGGTTGTTACTTTTATTGTCCCATTTGAAATGCTGTTATTTTTATGAACTGAGATCAGTACTGATGGGAAATCCCGTGTTTGCCGTCGTAGGGTTTGCCGTGTGCCATTTTGCATACGGCAAACAACTTCGCCGTGTGCCTTTCATCAAACGCTCAGTTTCCGTAGTGAGTGTATACTGTATAGTATGCATATGGATGTACCTGTACAGTTTGTTCGTCGGAGGGTACTAGGAAAGTGATGTTTTTTCTCACTCCTTAGATTTAACATGTATAACTGAACCATTTAAATATTATAATCATTCTCTTGAATTATTGATCTGTGTACACTCACAAAGTTTCTCGAAAAAAAAAGTGTACACTCACAAAGTGTATAGAGTTGTAGACTTGTATAGTTCTTTTTTTTTGGCAAATTATAGACTTGTATCTCATCAAATACAGTGGTGTTCAATCTCGATTTAAGACTTTTTCAGTTGTTTGTATGCTAAGAGTAGCTAACTTATACTGCCATTTTGATTCCTTTGTTTCAGTCAATGCTTCACATGGAATCAGATACTTTCCCAACATTTCATAATCTCAGAATCTTGTTGTTCGACGGATGTAATCTTAATGACAATTTCAAGATACTCGGATGCTTTTTGAACAATGCCCCTACCTTGGAGAAGCTTACTGTGCATTACTGCCAGGTAATTTTCAATTCTTTTTTCTGTTATGCCGTATTTCATATTCTTGACTTTATATTATCCTTTGACTGCATCACTTTTTGTTGCCAAAAGCTTCCAGGACATTCTGGGAAAAGGAAAAGAACAGCACTTCCAATCGAGATACCGGCGCAACATCTGGACAGAGTAACTTTCCAATGTACAAAATTGAAGTGGACTGAAATCAAGAACAAATTATCTGGCATTTGGAGCAACCTACAGAAAAGCAGCATCACGGTCACCAAAGCCTAAGATTTTAGCATAGGCCCCTTCTTGAAATAATCCTAGCTCTCAGGCTCTCAGCTCCTCCTGTGATGTAGCTTGTCCAGCCCTTATTTCTTCTTCTGCCGTGCTAGTTTGCATTTGTTGAAAGAACAAGCATCGACAGTAGGGGCCGAGTTCTAGTATTAATCTTGACCCTAAGGGTCTGTTTACGGCATATTTCTGTAATATTTCTACACATCTGTCAACTGAAATTGCCCGAAAGTTTATTGGCTGAAGAAAGAAAGTCTTTTGTTCTGAAAATGTTGTGGAGTTTCAGTTAACCCAATGTGCGTATTAGTACTCTTATCCAATCTTTGTTTATCATGGTACTATGGAAGTTGCCATCATTATTGTTGTCTGCCATTTTCAAATTTTGACAACTTTGCTCTCTTTGACCTGCACCTTGTGCATGAATGATCTGTTCCCAAGCTTTTTTGGGGTTTAGTTATGCAATTCTTCTAGGGATGAAAGCGGATTGGATCGGAGCAGATAATACCTTTTCGACATCTTCATCCATATTTCTTTGTCGGATATGAAGCGGAGCGGATATATTATGGATGTGTTTGTGGATGCGGATTTTTTCGGATGTCGGAACTGGTGCAGAGTCGGAGCGGTTTCGGAGAGCATGTGGATTAATATAGTGAGATAATATATGCTTACATGTAGTTTTTTATAGTGACTATAATTTCTAAACCAAACTATAATTTAGCAACGTAATACGAAAAGTACTCATCATTATAGTTCATAAACCACGACATAGTTTATGGGTGTCTCGTTATTTGAGCAGGGCTCGATTTTGTAGTGTGGTGACATGGTGGGCTTGTTATATTAGTCGGATATCCTATTATAAGCCTCAGATAATCTGCGTTCAATTATCGGATAATCCATATCCATCGGATTTCGCTTAAACCATATCCTACTCCACATCCACACACAATCGGATTCGAATTATCTATATCCGCAAGGATATAAAAAATGATTTCATGTATCCGCAAAATTCGGATTCGGAGCAGATCGGATGCGAAAATTATTCTCACCATTTTTACCCCTAAATTATTCCATCCTCAAAAGAAAATTCTTGATGTCCTTATACTAAGGGGCCATAAGTCTGGAATATAATAGATGTAAAGTTGCTGTCGGGTCGAGGTGGCGGCTTAGGTGGAGGGCATGACGCAGGGAAGGTCGAGGTGGTGCGGCGTGGATGGCTGGGCGGCGGCGAGGTGCTGCCGCGCTGGAAAGCATAGAGGAGCAGGTGAGGAAGAAAAATATAAAAGGGAAAGGTGACTGGCAAGCGGGGCCCACCTAGCGGTGAAAGAAGGAGAGGGAGGTGAACAATTTGGTCACAGTTTGGGCCTTTGGCAAGGCCGGATGGGCTTCTAGGGAGGTTTGAACTTTGAACACCTTTTGGTTTTGTTTTGTTTGAAAACTAGATTTAAATTTGAACTTTGAATTTAGATTCAAAATTCAAACCTATCAAAATTGAGAACCAAATAAAGCCAATGAACTCCAACACATAAATGCATTCATGAGTTTTAATTAAGTGCACAAAATTTTTAATTACTAGGAATTTGGGAAGAGAGGATTAAATCCTTAAATTGCAAAAGATTTTTTTATGAATTCACAACCCCATTCCAAAAACTTTAAATTCCCCCAAATTTTATTAATTCAAGTCATACAAATTTGAGGGTTGTTACATATTTTTTGTTTCGTTTCGGCTCTCACCGAAATTCAGTTGTTTCGTAACGAGTCCTAGAATACAACCGTAAATGGGTCCACTCATATTGTAAACCTAGCTTTAACATTGGGCATGCGCTCAGGAAATACTGTGTTGTGAGATGAAGCTTGACACGTGTCTCATGGAAAAAGAGACATGATTTGCACAGTACCTTCTTGCACTACGGGAAACCTGTGAGTTGCCGAGTGTCAAAAACACTCGGCAAAAGGCCAAAAACACTCGGCAACGCCTTTGCCGAGTGTTACACTCGGCGAAGAGCACTCGGCGACTATAGACTCGGCAAAGGGGTTCTTTGCCGAGTGTTACTTTTCGGGCACTCGGCGAAGAGTTTGCCGTGTGTTTAGATGGACACTCGGCAACAATTTTTCAGAAAAATAAAAAAAAAACAAAAAAAATCCGGCAGGCCGCCGCCGGTTGCCATCAGCACACCGTCGTGCCCGCTACCGCCGGCAGCCGAAGCCACGATGGATCTGAGAGAAGAGAAGGCGCCGGTCGGGGGCGGCTCCGCGCGTCTGCACCGCCGCCGGAGCCGCTGGGGCCAGCCTGCCCCGCGCCCACCGTCGCCGGCCGTCGGGGGAGAGGATGGCGCGCCGTGTGGGGGCGAGTCCGCGCGCCGCCGGTCGGGGGCGAGTCCGCGCGCCGTCGGTGCCGGCCTGCTCGCGCCGCCTCCTGGGGAGAGGTGGTCGCGCCCGCTGCCGCCGGCCGTTGGGGGAGAGGAGGGGCGCGCGCCCGCCGCCGGGGAAGAGGGAGCCGCGCCCGCCGTCGGGGAAGAGAAGGGGGCGCGCCCACCGCCGGGGGGGACGGAGCCGCGCGCACCGCCGCCGGCCGCCGGGGAGAGGGAGCCCGCTCCCGCCGCCGGATGAGGGAGCCGCGCGCACCGCCGCCGGCCGCCGGGGAGAGGGAGCCCGCGCCCGCCGCCGGGGGAGTGAGCCGCGCGCACCGCCGCTGGCCGCCGGGGAGAGGGAGCCCGCGCCCGCCGCCGGGGGAGGGAGCCGCGCGCACCGCCGCCGGCCGCCGGGGAGAGGGAGCCCGCGCCCGCCGCCGGGGGAGTGAGCCGCCGGCCGCCGCTGGCCGCCGGGGCAGAGAGCCCGCGTGGGAGGGAGGTGGAGAGAAGGTGAGGCTTATCCAGACGTGGGAGGAGAGAGATGGGTGAGGATCCAGGGTTTGTTTGTTGGGCCAATAGGAGACCAGTATTTCACAAGGTTGGATCGATGAGGTGGCCAGTTTGCCGAGTGTAACAGGGAACACTCGGAAACCTCGTGTCTTTGCCGAGTGCCATGTTAAAAAAACACTCGGCAAAGCTATAATTATGTAATTATCATATTTTGACATGGCTAAACAACCTCAAATAAAAAAGTGTACAACTACAAAGTCTTAAATCTCATCTAGCTCTACAACTTTGGTATAAAACTTATTTACATCTGAGATCATTTGAAAATTTTAAAACTTTAAAATTTGAAATCGGAAAGCTTATAATGATATTTTGAATTATAAAATTTTGTCAAATAGAAAAGTTGTCAACTTCAAAGTGTTACATTTCATCAAGCCATACAACTTTGGTTTAAAGCTTTTTTTCATTTGAGATCATATAAAAGAGTTTGTATTCAAAAAATACATTGACTAACTCTTTCATATAGAGTAACACATATACTTCTTGTGTGATGTTTCAATTTTGTAAACATCGTTATGACAAAATGTGTGAAATCTTCTCAACTTTTTATCACAGCCTTTACGTATGATACCATCACATCATGCTAAATCTCATGATTTTTAGACTTTATTTGCTTTTTTAGAATTTAAATTACTCTCATCTTTGCCGAGTGTCAACAAAAAACACTCGGCAAATAAGCTCTTTGCCGAGTGTTAAAAAATACACTCGGCAAACATCCATCTTTGCCGAGTGTATTTTGGTGACACTCGGCAAAGCGTTTATTTGCCGAGTGTCAAAACCTTTGCCGAGTGTCTTTTCTTTACACTCGGCAAAGGGCTTGTTTGCCGAGTGTCCGAAAAAAGACACTCGGCAAAGATTTGACACTCGGCATCTACAGGCTTTCCCGTAGTGTTGTTCCGGTAGGAGAAAGGAAGGGTCATCCCTGCGGCGGTAGGCGGTTGGATTCCTAGATACATACTCCTGTTTAATTAAAGCTCTCAACCATGGCCGCCCACCCGGCGCCCGGAATCGAAACGCTTGAAGGCCGTCGCGCTTCGCATTCAAAACGCAGACCAAACGTCACTTTGATTTTTTTTCCCCCACTGCATACTTATACTAGTGGCAACAACGATTCAACCGCATCTGCACGATCCGCGTTGCCGTCGCCCCATGTCGCGGACGAGACAGACGGTGGGCAGCTCTGCCAAGCTCACCGGAGTTAGAGGACGCAGCGGCTCCGGGAGCGACGTGGACCGGCTGAGCGCCCTGCCGGACTGTCTCCTTCACGCCGTCCTCTCCTTCCTCGAGTCCCGGCAGGCGGTGCGCACGAGCGTGCTCTCCAAGAGGTGGACGGACCTCTGGCGCTCCATGCCGTGCATCGACGTCGATCGGAGGGCCACGCGATCCCCAGGAGGCGACAGCGACGGCCGCAAGTTCAGAAACTTCGTCGATAACCTCCTGCTGTTCCACGACGACGCTCCAGTATTGGACACGTTCAGGCTGCACCTTGACCTTGGTGGCAGCAGAACTGCCATTATCGGCAAGGACGAGAGCGATAGATGGATCCGCCGCGGCGTTAAGTACTGCCCTTCCGTGCTCGAGATTGATCTCGGTAGCAACTGCGATGGCGTCCGGCTGCCTAGTCTGGGCTCCTGCTCGCATCGCCTCAAGCGTCTGTATCTTTCTGATGTGTCTCTGGACGCCAGCTTTGCGCAGCAGGTGCATTTCGGCTGCCCCGTCCTGGAAGATCTGGAGCTCAAGAGCTGCGAGTGTGCATTTCTTGGGATCACCTCCCACACGCTGAAGATCTTGACGTTAGATGGTTGCTTTACCAATCTCAAAGATGCTCTTCTGATTATCACGGCGCCTGCTCTCACATCCTTCCATCTGGATGTTAGTGGCGAAGAATATCGGGCTGGCATTTCAGTGAACGAGGCATCTAACCTTGTCCAAGTGTCGATGTGTGTCCATGAGAACTACAGGGGAAGCTACTTCCAGAAAAATCTGCGCAAGCTTCTTGACGGCCTGTCTAGTGCGAGAAATTTACAGTTGAAGAATGTTCAAACAATGGTATGTGCTTATCTATACGCCAGAATTTTCGTTTTGGTTGTCAAGGTGTCCTGTAGTTGGTCATATGCTCTTTATTTCCCGCAGAATATATATAATCTCTGTTATCTCATAAATGACATTTTACCATGGGGCGCATAGACTTATAAGAAAATATCGTTTCAGCTTTTGATGGTATTTCTGCTTCAGTTGACACTTGGTGAGATATTATCCAGAAAAACAGAAAAGGCAACAATGAAATGTCTACAAACTGATTAAAAATAGCTCTCTGAACTACTACACTGGCATTAATTTTGCTAAGTTGAGTAATAGGCTGAAATCGTATAACCTACAAATGACTTCAGAGAACAACAAAATACATAGACAGACGTCAGATTGATTTGGCATGCTGATTGTGTCTATTTTAGTGACTGATTTGTTTTTTTAATCATTTCAGGAGCCAATAGATGAGAAATCTGAAAAATTTCCAAGTTTCAGTAATTTAAAAACCTTATTCCTATATCGATGTGATATAAGTGACAACTTCCAGACCGTGCAGCACTTTCTGCAGAACGCTCCAAATTTGGAGAAGCTTTTACTGCAATATTGCGTGGTACTAGATTCCTTCAATCCTTCTACACTTTTTCTACTGTATATTAGTACTGAAATACTGGCATTGCATCTCATAGATTCATCTTTACTGCCAATAGTTACATGAAGGTTCCAAGAAAAGAAAAACAAAGGAAAAGCCAAAGAGAATTTCTTTGAGATGTCAGGACCTAACTTTCCAGTGCCCAAAATTGAAGACGACAGAAATCAAGTACAAAGAAGATGATGTTCACCAACTGTTCGACCTATTGTTTGGCATTTGGAGAAATCTGCAGAGGACCACTCTCGTACTTACCAAGGATTGAAAAGGTTAACCATATTTGCAATGGCTCTTGGCTTTCTTGCATGCTTGGCCTGATTGTCTGTCTCTGACAGCATCTATATGTGTCCTATATATTTCTGAATGGCTGATTCTGAACATTAAAGGCATAGTCTTTATTATTACCATTTGAACGTCATGTTAAACTTGTTTGTCTCTGACTGCATCTATAAACTGTTAGCTTTCAAATCCCAAGTTGTCATAAAGTTAAATTTATTAATTTTTGGCCTTTTTATTTTATATTAACCAGAACCGGTAGTATTTCATAGTTTATCGAAAAACTCTCTCAAATCCCGCAACAGTGTGCGGGGATTCACCTAGTTATTACCATCTGTAGGTCATGTTAAACTTGTTTGGAGGTTTTCTGTAAAATTGTGGCTTATGATAAAGTGTGAGAGCATCTCCAACTACCATATTGGAAGAGTTGGTGAAAAAGTTCTGCGCTAGCAGTCCCCTTTAACCTTCCTTTTTACCAATAATTATTGGGACAAACCAATAATCTATCCCAACCAATAATTATTGGGACAAACCAATAATCCATCCCAACTCTCCCCAAATAGAGGGGGAGTTGTGGCTTATCCCGGTATGATAGTTGGATTGTGATGAGATTATTGGGAAAAAAAATGTAAAAACGACTTTCCTAATAACAATAAATAGGTATTGGGACAACTCAATTAACCTATTATTGGGGAAGATTTATTGGGAAACCTCCAATAGTCTCCCATTCCTCAATTCAACCACCATCTTGGGATAGTTGGTGAAAAAACTTCTACTCCAACAGTTCCTCTTTAATCTTCCCTTTTGCCAATAATTATTAGACAAACCAATAATCCATCCCAATAGTGCGGCTCAAAATTTATATATGTGGAAGAAGGTGTGCCTAGCATTTATATCCTACTTTGAGTAGCTCATAGTGCGGTCCAACAAAGCAGGAGCGACCCAATAGCCATTGGTGAGCAACAACTTACTTTGCGTACACCAACATTTTATTAATGTTGACCAACATTTTTTTCTTAATATTCTTTGTTTTGAATTTTTTCTTTAACTTTTTTTAACATTTTCTTGACTAATATTTTTATATGTACCAATATTTTTTAATTTTTTTTGCATTTACCAACATTATGGCTCAACAACTTTTTACATACACTAATTTTTTTATATTCACCAACAATTTCATTTTGACTCACTATTTTTTCGCTATTCATTTACTATTGCACGGATATCAAACATTAGAAATTTAGAAGATGGATAGAAAGGAACAAAGGTAACCCTAACACGTGCTCTCGCATGCCACCTCATAATTATAGATGCTTATGTGAATTGTGATCTCCATTATTCTTGGGTAAGTCCATGATCGGAAGTACCATTGAAAAGCGCCGGAGATGAGCGAGTCCCAGATCGCTCTGGCAATCGGCAACGGTGACCGGCTGAGCGCCCTGCCGGACGCCCTCCTCCACTCCGTCATGTCCAACCTTACTTCCCGGCAGGGCATGCAGACGTGCGCGCTATCGCACCGGTGGCGCGACCTGTGGAGCTACTCTTTTGGTGTTTGGGGTTAAGAAATATCCTAAAATTGTTTAGATGGCTCTAATAGGTTTATAAATATTTCTAATATTTTTGGAAAAATTTGGAGAATTTTTGGAGTGGAGGAAGTGCATGAAATAGAGGTTGGTGTACGGTTTGCCGGGTGTACCTAGCATTTTTGCAGTCGCTGACGCAGAAGGGTGGGCCGGCACGTGAGCGTGTGGGGCCCATCCCGCGCGCTGTTTCGCGCGCCGTCTTGGTGGACTGCGGTGGACCGGCGTCTCCGGGCCGTCGGTCCATTGGACCAAGCTCACCGCCCGTGGTCGAGGGAGGGACAGACGGTGGGACGACAGCGTCGGTCCAGGGTCCACCTTGCAGCGTGCAAGGGAGAGGGCGACGGCGTGGCGTCGGGTTGACGGCGTCCCGGCCTTCCTCTTCTTCACACCTTCTCTCTGCTCTCTTCGCCGCCGAGCAGAGGACGGCGTGGACCGACTGAGCGCCATGCCGGACACCCTCCTCCACTCCGTCATGTCCTTCCTCCCGGCGCCGCAGGCCGTGCAGACGTGCGCGCTCTCGCGGCGGTGGCGCGACCTGTGGCGCTCCAATCCGTGTCTCGACATCGACTCTGGCATGTTCTTCGAGCCCAACTCCGGCGCCGATCCGCCGGCGGCGGCGGTTGCACTCCACAATAAGCGGCCGTGGGAGAGGCTCGAGGGCTTCACCACCAAGCTGCTCCAGCTGCACAGCGCCCCGACCCTGGACATGTTCCGGCTGCGCATGAGCATCGCGCACCACGAGATCTACGAGTCACGGGTCCGGGTCGCGGAGCTCAGAGACCACGTCGTGAGCTGGATCCTCCGGGGCGCTTCGTACCAGCCGGCCGCGCTCGAGGTCAGCCTCAGGTTCGTGGCGGCCCACGTCAGGCTGCCTCCCCTGGGCTCCGGCGGCGCCTCTCACCGCCTGCGACGGCTCAGCCTTTCCGGCGTGCTCCTGGACGGCGGCTTCGCTGACCACCTCCGGACCGGGTGCCCCGTCCTGGAAGATCTGGAGCTGAGCTTCTGCGACCTCGACTTCCAGGAGATCGTCTCGGGCACGCTCAGGAGCTTGACTGTTGACGACTGCTTCTCGAGGCGGCGACCTCCGCAGGAGGAGAATTGGTGCGTCAGGGTCACCGCGCCGTGCCTCGACACCGTTAGCTACCGCCGCCGTTTGAATGGAAGTTGGTCCGGGTTGTGGCAGGTGAAGCTCGCTGATTTGGAGGCAGGTCTGCCAAGAGTAGTGGCCGCGGATCATCAAGTGATGTTGACGATATTGTAGAAGGTCATCAAATTGGGGAATCTTGGCATTGCCGTCATGGGATGGACTATAGACTATAGAGAACGTCATTGGACCATAATGGGGGAGTACAAGTGAGAGCTAAAAGCTAGGCTTATCTTTTGATGATATGCATGTGCTTTAAAACACTTTCTTTGTGCATTTACATTGTACTGCTATTGTTGTATTGTGACTCAAATCCTACTTGGATTAGGACTCAATAGGGGTGTGCTTTAGGACTTCTAGTTCTACTAGGACTTGAGCGATGAATCCTACTAGGAGTAGGACTCCTACTTGCATGTATGAGGCTTTGGAGGGGACTATATAAACAAGGGGTAGAGGCTCTATCAAATAAATCAAGCCAAGGGCAAACACCAAGGTCTCATCCAAGGCTTGTGAGAAGCAATTAGGAGCGCTCAAGAGGAATAGGCTAGATAGTTCTATAAGCACTAGATTCTTGTATTAGGCAAGAATCCGAGGGTCCTAGAGGGTCAAGTAGAGTTGTGAGGGAGCGGCAATCACTTGTACTCTTTCGGAGTTGTGCTTAAAGAATTTGCGGTCGGCTTCGCCAAATCCTATTCTCTTGTTGTGGTTGCTTCAACGTCGTCAACTAGGGTTTTCTACGAGATTCGTCTACTTCGTTCTTGATACTGTGCAAGCTCGTGTCGTACTCGCAATATCTTTTCAAGATCCGAGGGTTGCTGCGTATAACGAGGGGTATCAGATTCTAACAACTATATTGGAGTATGAGACTAGGGGATTTACTTAATGATTTATTGTGTATTCCCTATACTCAACATAGTTAATTTCCTTCTTTTTTTTTAGCAGACCCTGTCGTTCCATTTTCGATTGAAGACAAGACCACTACACAGTTCAGTCTCCCGCTTTGGTTTTAATGTTACTGAAATATACTTCATCTTTTTTAAATAAATAATATTTTAAAATAGTTTTTAAAATCAGATGAAGTAGGCGATTAAGAGTTCTTGTGCTTTCAATGTACCTGAGTATCAATTTTTCTTTTATCTATATATGTTTAGATCAATTGTTGTTTTTTCAGAAACTGACATGCTTGGCTATCTTTTATTACTTCCGAAAGTTTGAAGTTTGAAGTAGATTCTGATATGGAAGGGCAGATTGTGAGGAAAAGGATACACACCTCGCCCACAGCAAGGTGGTAATAAGTAGGTATCACGCCAGTGGATAAGTCGTCACAAGTTTTGGGTGATTGTGTGACACTTCCAAAGTATTCTTGCTTGCTTACTGTTGCTATGCAGTGAAAAATAAGATACTATCTACTTTTGCACAAACGTTGGTTAACCTTGTGATGATGTTAATTATTCTATTTCTGGCGCTTAATAGTTTGATTTCCAAAATAAATTAGTGATTATTCTGAATTGATCACCTTTTGCTTAAATGTGCGGTGCTGCTGCCATGGACACATGGTTGCCTACTGAAGAATAACCTTTTCAGCTCTAGTCTCTTCTAATAGTAGCTTTAAGGATTTTGGTTTTGTAATCGTATTAAGTGGTGATGCAAATAGTGTAAAGTTTATTTAAATTAGCTTTGCTGCTAGTGTCAGATGATAGACAGACAGATAATAATAGTATAATAACTACTAGATTAGCTTCGGCTAATTGTATAGTGGTGTTGTCGAATATTTTCAATGGTTTCTATAAGCCCTCCTCCAATTACTTAGCTCATAGAGCTAGCATAAGAGATATGTCATCCAACAATAAGAGTCAAATGCTAGCTCTTATGTCTAGATAACCTCACACGTCAGCCTCACATGATATAGGGATGTGTGCATGAGACTATCTCTTAAATAAGAGATAGCTCTTCATCCTCTCTCTTCCACATGAAAAAAGCTGATGTGGCACACTTATGAGCTAACTGAATTGACACTATTGGAGGAGGCCTCATCGCCACTTTGTATTTGGTCTAATGGAACATGCACGCACTAGCTAGAATTACCTGGAAAACGTGGCTGCAGTAGCTTCATTTTAAACGCCAGCGTAGATGTGTTGTACAAGACTGTAGCCATCTTTTCTTTTCTCTTTCTTTTTTGCGAAGTGTAGCCATGTTTTCAGGGCCGGGGGTAGGGGTACGAGCGTATATGTTTCTATGGTTCGCGCAATATTTGACTACCGCTGGATGAAGCTAGCACTAGTGATTTTCTTTTCCCGTGTTCTCTCACCCACGTCAGAAGAAATCTGACTCAGCTAGCATTATCGACGCCCGTTGGAGCTGCCCTAAAAATATTGCTTGTTCTATACTTGGAGCAAGTTCTTGCCAGCTCAAAAGGTTAAATCTCCTCGGAGTGTGCCTTGACCGCCGCTTTGGAGAACAAATCCGGTCCCAGTGCCCCGTCCTGGAAGAACTAGAGCTCAGGAAATGCAGACACAGCTTTGAGGAAATTACTTCGTCCTCGCTCAAGAGGCTGACCATCGACACCTTGAGCAACGAAACTGGAAATCATTTTGCTATTAGAGCTCCCAGTGTTGTATATCTCCAAATGACCGTTTCATCTATATGCTATTCGAATGGCATTTCGATACATGTAAGGGATTCTCTTGTCAAAGCATTCATTCATTTACGTTGCAAAGGTGGAACATTCTCCTTGGACAAACAGCGCAGTCTTCTTGTTGACCTGTGCAATGTGCCAACTCTAGAGTTGTGGGGTTTCCAGACAAAGGTAAGCCTTTCCAGACATGTTTCATGTGTGTTATATTTTACCTAGTGTTGCAAGTGTTGTTCTCTTTTATTCCTGAAAATCGCAAATTGCCTTTCTAGACAGACTAGCTATTGAAAGTGTTGCTATCCTTATAGGGTTCTGACTTGAACGAAATAATTGTTTTTCATTGTCCCAAAAAAAATTGTTTTTCATGGGTGGTTGGGGTGCACAACCACGTCCACACCTCCCACCCCAACCGTAGATGAGCTAGGATTACTTAACACATTGTTTTCTGCCAGCTGCTGTTTATGATTGATGATTAACTAAAATTTTGTATTGGTCTGTATATATTTCAGGCTATGCTTGTTGAGGAATCAGATAAATTCCCTGTATTCCGTAATATGCAAACCATGTCACTTGCAGAATGTTTCCTTGACAAATGTCATCTGTATGCCAAATTGGAAGCTCTTGGAAGCTTTCTCGAGAATGCTCCCTGTTTGAAGAAGCTTACTCTGCAGTGTTGCATGGTACTAAACTTTTTCTTTATCTATGTTCAATATTTGTTTCCTCATGACTTGCGTATCTATCTTACATGAATCTTCTATCGCTGTCAAAAGTTTCGAACACATTCTATAATGAAGGGGCAAATTCTGAGGAAAAGCATAAGTCTCCCTCACCACCATGACAGAACTTTTCAGTGTCCAATGTTGAAGTCCATCGAAGTCGTATATCAAGCTGATCATGACAACCAGCTAACCGAACTTTTATGGGGCATTGGGAGGATCGTGCCAAATGTGTCTATCACACTCACCTACCTTTTGTTGGATTAAACTGTTCATGAAGGTGTACATTGCATCATCTTGTCTCTCTGATCTTTATGATGCCCCATTGTCGTAATGCTCCTCACCTTAATGCAAATTGACTACCTTGAGAACTATCATGTCCTATGCTACATGTCATTGTATAAGCTACATCTACTATCTTCTGCTTTCCTATGTACCCATCTAGTCTTGTTATGCCCTATCCCCTATGCTTACATTTCATTGTATAAGCTATGAAGACATATCCTTCATCTACTATCTTCTGCTTTCCTATGCGCTAGCCTAATCTTGATTTGTGCTAAAACAGTTAAAATGTAGTACACTTTTTGGCACAAGTAAATAAACTAAACTCGATGTTAGTGTATTTCAAGTGATAATTTATCAACCTATGTGATCCTGAGTTCCTGACCTCATGCGCTAGCCTAATCTTGATTATTGTGGCATCAGCACCAGGTTAACTCCTCAATTCTGGTATGCTACATACTAGCATCATGTTAAGGCGTGAAACCATTGTGAACAGAGAATGTTGTGGTGCCGTTGATAACAGTATCTGTGCACGTACTATACGCGACATATTGTTATCAGGTTTGCTACTGCTACTTCAGTACTGATGCCGTCTCTTTGACTATTTTTGACAATATGGTGCAAGTGTAATGCATCGCAACTGATCAAATGTTACACGCATCGGAACGTGTGGATGGTCTGGAGAACTCGAAATGTGTTTCAGCGATGTCTCTCTCTCTCTCTCTCTCTCTTTTTTGAACCTGATAGGTCAGGTTGTATGCTTGTGTCCAAGTGAAGCAATTTTGCAAATGTCACTTTCTGCATGAGGCGTTTTTTGGGTGGCTACTCTTATTCTGTTCCCTGTTATGTCCAAATTGCTGTTGTGGCTCCTAGAATCTTTCATGTCCAGAATTTAGACTTCAGAGGGATGCTTCACAGGGTGCTGTGTTAAGATGTCAATTTGAGGCCATTCCCGGCCATAATGCAGCCTCTCTCTCCTTGCGGTACCTGTTTGGACAGAAGCAGTGCGTTGTGCTAAAGTTGTTTTTGGCGCACTACATATTGCTTCTCTTTCTGCCAAAATTCAGACGTTTCATACCTGCGCCGAATCACGTGCTTTGCAAATTTGCAACAGTCTTCGTAGCAGGGAGGACAGTCAACAACTCCATAGGGCTTATTTTTCTTTCCACTTTTGCTGCATTTTCTGTGGTGTTTGTACTGTCGTCTTCCCCTGCATCGTATTTGTTCAAACAATAAAATTTGTAGTAGGACCTACATATTTCAAGACCTTCAAGAAAAATCGTTACTTTTTTTAGAACAAGAAAAAAAATCGTTACTTGGACTTTATATACGTTCTTACCTGGGCCTGGCCCATGTTAAGACGCTGGACATTTTTACGGCCCAAACTTCTTCGTTTCCGTTACCGTCTCGGCTTTCCCGCCGGGGGCGCCGGCAGAGCAGATCGAGGAGGATTTCAGTTCTTCCTCTCCATCCAATCAATGTCCAATGAACGTTTTTTCGGACCAAGTTCGGGTGCAGTTGCTATACCCACTGCAACTTAAGCAATGGCCGAATGTGAGAGAAGGCACTGTGCTGTACTGTTCAAAACAGTAAGACGAATTGTTTATTCACACTGTAGTAATACTGTTCATCATATTACTGTAGCGATTTCACTGTAGCTGCGATTCTGGATCGTCTGTGGGGAGATCGAACGGCTGTGCTCGCTGCCACTGCTTAAGTTGCAGTGGCTATAGCCACTGCATTTGAGCTGAGTCCCGTTTTTTCTCCTGCGGGTTCCAGCTAGGTTTCAGTTATTCTTCGAAAAATCTCTCCCCATGGTGTATTGCATTCCAGCTTCAATTTTGTCGCCTATGGAGCCCTCTAGCAAGAGGACCCGTGGCCGTGGTGGGGGCAGCTCCGGCGTGGACAGGCTGAGTGCTCTGCCGGACGACCTCCTCCACGCCATCCTCTCCTCCCTCAAGGCTCGCCAGGTTGTCCAGACAAGCGTGTTGTCCAGGAGATGGAGAAGCCTCTGGCGCTCCGTGCCGTGCCTCGACGTCGACGAGGATGACTTCAGAGTCAACCCGGAGCCCCTCACCTCCCAAAACCAAAAGGATCTTGGCAAGTTCGAGGACTTCGTAAATTTCCTGCTGTTACGCCGTGTTGGTTCAGTCCTGGACACGTTCCGGCTGTGTGTATGCGAGAGTTCCTCCGGACATATGCATGCCGGCAGATGGATCCGCCGTGCCCTCGCCTGCTCCCTTCGAGCGCTTCACGTTCCTTACATACTAATGTTGTCGTTGATTATTTTCAGTATGGACAAACGTTTATCATTTTATATTTGCCCTTGAGAATTCAAAATTTATGTACCCAAGCGATGTAACTCTTTTGGATGCAAACCTAGCATTGGGCTTGGGCTGTTTTGTTTGTGTCCAAATGAAGCAATGAGAGAACCGGCTGGCCTGGATCCAAGCGACCATGCCTTTGATTGGTTCATGTTTTTCAGTACTCCTTTAGGGCTGGTTTGGGAACCTGATGCCCGGCCGGGTTCCCTGCTCCTTCCCAGGGAAGCGCGCCCGACCAATGTACATCGGGTGGCTTTCCCCGGGAAGTCCGCCGCTGAGAGGGGGCTCCCAAACCATTATCTTATCGTACTTTGTTGTGACGGGAATTTTTATGGGGTCATTCGAAGAATCCTGCCAAATGTGTATATATCACACTGTCACTCACCTACCGTTTGTTCGACTCAAATGGTCACCAAGGTTTAAATTGCATCATCTTTCTCTTTAGTCGTTGTAATGCCTCTCACCTTAATACAGGTAGACTCTTGAGAACGTTGTATGTCCTATTAGATCCTAGGGGTCCAAAAGAAAAATAAAAGCATTTAGTGTGGACAAGCAAAGTATCTCCTTAGACATGAAGTCGATTATGTGGGATATTCTGTGATCTCAGATTAACAATTGACAATACAACTTCTCACCTAACAGATGTGATTAGGACTCATGTGTTGTGATCGGCGAGCACACCTAAAGGGTGTTTGGGAGGGCTTCAAAAGGGGCTTCAGCTCCGGCTTTAGCCGAAGCCCTCCCAAACAGGTTTTGTGGCTACAGCTTAGGCAGTGAAGTCGGTGGTGAAGCCCTTTTGGGCTTTGCCTAGCATGGTGTGGCTTCACCCGGTTTCACCCCGGCTCCATCACTGAAGAAGTCGTTTTCAACTACCAGGTGAAGCCGTTTGCCAAACGTTTTGCTAACAGGTGAAAGCCAAAACCAAAAAAAACCGCTTCACCGGTAAAGCCGCAGCCGCAACAATTTTCGGAGAAGCCGCAACACTCTCAAATAGGCTCCTAAACTTAATCTTCTAGGACTTGGCCCCGGTCCCACAGTGCTCTCTCTCTCTCTCTCTATATATATATATATATATATACACACATACATACATATATATATGAGTTAGAAGGGGCGCCCGTGTACTCTAATCAATCTAATTTTGTGATTAGTCTAAACACCGGTCAAATAGAGCAATGGAGGGATTGGAAGCATGAGGTCGATCTATTACGTGCAGCTATTCTTCATCGTGAACCGTCATCCACGTCAAGTTCTTCATCAACAAAGGAGCAACAAGCTCCTGATCCGATGAAGGTTAAGTCTACACCAATATCTACATCAGGCATTGCTACTAGGCGTCTATGACTTTCCAAGACTCTAGTCAATTTAATCTTAAAGTTTCCGCATTAAGTTTGATTAGTGGTCTAAGCTAAGATCCTCTTTAAGGTTAATGTCAGGTAATTAACATCAACGGATTAATAAAAACATAAAGGACCTTTTTTTTTGCAAAATTCCATGCGGATCGCTGTGACTACTTCAAATATAACATGAATTCTAGCAAAACTTCAAATATAGAACATGGATTCTAGTAATCCAATAGATTTTTTTAGATAATGGAATTTTTCGGCCTCTATGGTTTAGTGTCACAGCCTTCAATTATTACAGACTCATAACTTTCATCACTGGATCGAAGGAGAAACAGAAGAAAAATTAATCCTGACAAAGTTATAAGCTACACAACTAACAGAATAACATTTTCATGTGATGTGAAGTAATCTTTCTTTGAATCTGCCAAGTCTAAGAATATCTTGTTGTAGTACCAATTCACTTCTATTTTAATATTACCCTTACGCGTCCAAGTACGGGACGGCGGCGCCGGCGGAGCTCAAGTTCCTGATCGCCGCGTTCCACGCCAATGGACGTGCATGCCGTGGCGGACATCGTCATCAACCATCGGTGTGCCGACCACAAGGACTCCCGCGGCATCTACTGTATCTTCGAGGGCGGGACGTCCGACAGCCGCCTCGACTGGGTCCCCACATGATCTGCCGTGATGACACCCAGTACTTAGACGGCACGGCCAACCTAGCTCGACACCGGCGCCGACTTCGCAGCAGCTCCGGACATTAGAATCCCAACTTTACAACCGAGCGCACCGTCTGGTGTGTGCGCTCGCCGCTCGATACCCCCCACGTGGGTGGGGCCATCCACACGCCCCGAGCAACCTCATCCTCTGCCTTTGCCTGTCGGACTTTGCCCTTTCTCTGCTTGCCTGTTGACGAGCGCTCCCACTCCCCTTCTAACCCACGCGAACGCCGATGGAGCTCCGCCCCGACGGCCGTCCGTCCACGAGGGCACCGATCCAAGCTTCGTCGCCGGCGGGCGCGGCCGCGCCTCCGACCAGCTTCGTTGCCGGCGGACGGCGGCACGGCCCGGTGTGCCCCAGTGGGCGGCGACGCTGACCCCGGCGAGCGACGGCCCGACGAGCTCCGGCGCGGTGGCGGCGGCCCCGACGGAGAGGTGACGCCGGCCGGTCACGCAGGTACTCCCTTTTTTCTTTTTTTTGTAGCAAGAAAAAAAGTTTGTTGCAAAGATTGTTCGAAAAAGTTTTTCACCTTTTGTTTCAAATCTTGTTGCAAAACTTTCCTCCAAACATTTCTTCTCATTTTTTTCCCTGTGCTTCGAAAAACATTTCTTCAATTTTGTTGCAAAAAAATTTCATGCAAAGGTTTGCTTCAAATATTTGTTGCAAAAGTTTTGAGAAGAAAAAATATTTGAAGAAAAATTTTCTTCTCAAAATTTTGTTGCAAAAGTTTGCTTGCTCAAGATTTTGTTGCAAATTATTTTTTCGTAAAATTTTTCTTGACAATTTTTTCCTTCATAGAAAAAGTTTTTTCTTCCGATATTTTATTTCAAAAATTGTTGCAAAATATTTCCAACAATTTTTTCTGCACAATTTTTGTGTGGGGGCGCTGGGAACCGTTCATGCGAGGGGGACCACACACGTCGAGCGGGCGCGGGAGGCACGAGCCGTGCGGGGCCGGGGGGAGGGGGGGCGCCGAGGCGCGTGCATGCGGGTTGGGTGGGCCCTGGTAACTTTTGGACAGACACGCGACCGCACGGTGGCTTCGGTGCGCGTGGGCGCAAATTAGCAGTGCCCTCCGGACATCGACCACCTCAACGACCGCGTTCAGCACGAGCTCACCGAATGGCGCGGCGTCGCCAGCTACGGTGTTCGACTTCACTACAAAGGGGATCCTGAACGCCGCCGTGGAGGGCGAGCTGTGGCGGCTCATCGACGCGCAGGGGAAGGCGCCCGGTGTCATTGGATGGTGGCCGGCCAAGGCTGTCACGTTCGTCGATAACCATGACACCGGCTCCACGCAGGCCATGTGGCCATTCCTCTCCGACAAGGTCCCAACCCCTCTTATTCCTGTCCGTTAACTTGCGTCGACATGCCGACATGGCTGTTGGAGGTACGACCATGGGCCCACAGGGCGCATGGATTGTCTCCAGACAGAGTCGTACCAGGCGTGGAGAACACGAGTAGAGTACTGCAATGACTTTTCTCGATTTGGAAACCAGTCGTATGACTTGTAAACTACTCGGATTGCCTTGTAGAGTAATCTCCGAGTAGTAATTGGTTAGGATTCTACTCGAAACCAACCTTGTAACCCTGCCCGCCGTGAATATAAGGCTGGGCAGGGACCCTCACAGAGGAAGGGAAGTCTCTCAACAGAGAAGACATACAATCAATACCAATCACCACACAGGACGTAGGGTATTACGCCTTATAAGCGGCCCGAACCTGTCTAAATCCTGAGTCTCTTTGCATTTGCGTTCCTGATCTCGGCGAAACCCACTTGAAACTCTACTACCTCGGGATACCCCTCGGTAGGATCGACGGTAGAACACCGAAATCTGGCGCGCCAGGTAGGGGTTTTCCCCGAAGATCCCGTGGAGAACGCAATGGTGACCTACATTCAAGCTGAAGCGCCTCAGGAGGGCACAACGTTCCGCTTTGGCTCGTGGGTCTACGTCGCCGACGGCTCGGGTGGCTTCTACAGCTACTACGAGACGCCTATCGAGTTGAAGCAGGAGCAAGCGCCCATCATGGAAGATTTGGCCGAGCAACTCGGCGAGATCACACTCGTGGACCTCATCCGCGGGCAAGAGTCTGTCAAAGACTCGAAGCAGGACGTCCCAGTCCGAGTCATGGCAGGACACGCCAACTCTCTGAGCCAAGCGGTCCCCAAATGCCACTCGGACTCGGACGAGTCGATCACGACTACAGAGAAGCAAACATCCCTCCGAACCCAATTCCCGTTTGGACTCCGTAATTCGACCCACGCATACTGTGAGGCGTTACGGAGCCAGTTCGAGTCCGCAAAGGACTCGAGGCGGGATGTCCCAGTCCGAATCATGGCAGGACACGCCAACTCTCTGAGCCAAGCGGTCCCGAATGCCACTCGGACTCGGACGAGGAGACACTACAAGACGATGGCGAACACAACATTGTGATCTACGCCACGATTGAAGGAAGATCAGAGTACCAAAGAGACAGGATCCCACGGGACGTCTACGAGTCCCGCCAGATCTTTGTACTCTTTGGGCCTGAAGCTATTGACGACCTGCCGTTCCAGTACGGCACACCACTGCTGCCAGAAGAGGAAAGCTCTACAGAGCTCATCACTCAAGCTCCAGCGACTCTGTCGAGCCCAATCGACAAGTCTTCATGGCTGGCGCAGCAGCAACTGGCGACGTCGACAACGACCCGCGCTACGCTTTCGAGCTAGAAGGAGATATCTCCGCAAATGAAGACGCACCCGCTGGTGAATCCACTCAAGCGGCCACGGACAGAGAAATCCGGAACAACAAGAGGGCTCAGCACTGCCTAAACGCTCGCAATCGCGTCATGGCTGGGCGCAACCTCGCTCAAGAGTTCGCGCGAATGGCACGCTACGACTCTCCTATGGCTAACGCCATGGAGATTGCCTATCACATCCGCAGTCTGCCAAGAACCCCAGAGACGGCAGCTGCACTCGAACGGATCAACGGCATGGTCCGCACTCTCGACAAGGCAATCGCCGCCGCACCATCGCGCAGCGGCCGAGCAGCTCTAAGCGAAGAAGTCGAGAGCAGCGGACGTGAACCTTCCCGCGACAAGAATCGCCCCCCAAACCCCAGCCGAGTGGTTATTTCAAATCTCCACAAGGCGAGTAGTAATCTCAAATCTTTGAGTACTTATTTAAAAGTACTATAGAGTCTACTCCACAAGGCGAGTAGTAACTTCAAATCTCTGAGTACTCATTTGAAAGTACTACAGAGTCTACTCGGTAAGAAGAGTAGTGACTTCAAATCTCTGAGTACTCATTTGAAAGTACTACAGAGTCTACTCCACAAGGCGAGTAGTAACTTCAAATCTCTGAGTACTCATTTGAAAGTATTACAGAGTCTACATAGTCGCAACTCTGGAGACTGGCATGCGATGCCAAAAGAAGAACTACCCCGGCAAGAGTGACGTTGAGAAGATCATGGACAGGTCGTGCCCAATGCACCCGAAGCACAAGCACACCATGGGCCAATGCTACGATCTCCAACGCATATACGCCGAGAAGGATCAAGAGAACAAGGCCAAGAAGAAGATGGCAAGGGAACCACTCGATCCTGAAGCCAAGAACAAGGAAAGGACCGACGACGAAGATGACGAAGACGAGGAGGACCAGACGAACAAGTTCCAGAAGCCCAAGAATGTACTCATGGTCATCATGTGGGGAGACTATGGTTTTCCCACTCGGAGGAAGCATAAGCTCGCTCTATGGCACATAATGGCAATTGAGCCAGCCGTCCCCAGATACCTAAAGTACTCGGAGGTTCCAATCACCTTCTCCAGGGCAGACCGATAGAACAGCTATGACTGGACCCTACGGTGGCAGGATCACAACTCACCAAGGTGCTCATCAACGGCGGGGCAGGGCTGAACGTGCTATTCTCTGGCACCCTGAAGCGGGTGGGACTCGACATTGAAAAAATGTTGACTCCCACCAATTCCCCGTTCTATGGCATTGTCCCTGGTAATGGCAGTCTTCCCCTCGGCCAAGTCACATTACCATACAACTGCGACAGAGAAGCTGTGGAGTTTGCGGCTACCACTCAGGTACCCAACGCCATGGCCCAGCTCTTCGCAACAGCTCAGAAGCTGAAGCAGTCAGAGTACGAGATCCCCAGCAAGGAACTCGGACCAAACAAGGCGGCTATTCCTGAAGACGTGGCGACCAAGGACGCACCACTACTGGAAGGAGACCAGTCGAACACCACCAAGATCGGGGCCGGCTTAACCCCGAAATAAGAAGGTGAGCTCGTCAGGATTCTGCAAGCGAACCGTGACATCTTTGCGTGGAAACCTGCAGATATGTCAGGAGTGCCAAGGAACCTGATTAGGCACAGCCTTAACTTCGATCCCAAAGCTACACCCAAGAAGGTGACAAGCGAGAGGCGATCAAGAAGGAGCTGGCGAAACTACTCGCCGCAGGATTCATCAAGGAAGTCTTCCACCCGACTGGTTGGCAAATCCAGTCTTGGTGAGAAAGAAGAACAACAACGAGTGGCGCATGAGCGTCGACTACACTCGTGCAGAAGTTCCGGAGTTCCCTTTGATACTTGTTGATTCAACAAAGTATACATCGGTCAAAATCCGAAGAGTAGATCACATGACTATTTTCCAGGATTCCTGAGTACTCAGATGAAACTAAGACCAGGCTGAACACCTGTAGAGGCGAGCTAGCCTTATAAAGCAACTACCCACGAGTGGTAATTCTAAATCTTTGAGTACTTATTTGAAAGTACTACAGAGTCTACTCGGCAAGAAGAGTAGTAACTACAAATCTCTGAGTACTCATTTGAAAGTACTACAAAGTCTACTCGGCAAGAAGAGTAGTAACTTCAAATCTCTGAGTACTCATTTGAAAGTAATACAGAGTCTACTCGGCAGGAAGAGTAGTGATTTCAAATCTTTGAGTACTTATTTGAAAGTACTACAGAGTCTACTCCACAAGGCGAGTAGTAACTTCAAATCTCTGAGTACTCATTTGAAAGTACTACAGAGTCTACTCGGCAAGAAGAGTAGTAATTTCAAATCTTTGAGTACTTATTTGAAAGTACTACAGAGTCTACTCCACAAGGCGAGTAGTAACTTCAAATCTCTGAGTACTCATTTGAAAGTACTACAGAGTCTACTCGGCAAGAAGAGTAGTGATCTTCAAGTATCAGTTATCAAGTGCTTTGAAGCATAACTCGCAAAATGAGTTCAACTTGCCGGGGGCTTCTTGAATACACTGCAAGAGTGGTTTGGATGACTTTTCGGGCGCATCATGATCAATGGAATTCATCAATATGGTGGTCGCCTCAACCCGTTGCAAGTTATCAAGTCAAAGCTCGACTTCAGCTTGTGCAGCGGTACTGCCGCATCAGCAATATGCTCGTGATGAACTCAAACTAGTCGGAATCAACTCTGACTAAGTCTACTTCATCGACAAACGTCAACAAACAAGCTAAGTTACTTATTTCAATTATTCTTATTTTATTCTAACAAAATTGGCCAAGCGCCGAGTACTTTGTTTGGATGACAACTTTCTAGGCCGCACAGCGTGCTATCACATCTTCGCCAGCTTCCAGGCTCGGGGGCTGACGCTCAAATTACAACTCGGTTAGCCATCAGGCTTACCTAGTTGTCTTTCTCCAGCATATTTGAGTCGCCAAGTACCAATGATGGGGCCTCGACTACATTGGCACCTGACTCCAGTTTCTGGGGAGATCGCGGCGTGACAAGTCAACCACGACCTCCTCTGTTTTACTACTCTATTGATGGTGGCTATTTCGACTACATACTACTCGATGCATCTCCGCTGGCTCCTATGCTCGGGGGCTGGGTACAAGAAAACCACCCGGATGAAGATCTCCAAGATGATTCGATATGACTACTATTTCTTGGTGCAAATTACCACTCGGATGATGATCTACAAGATGATTTGAATAAACCCTAAAGCTCGCTGGACCCTTGAATTGATCATTCTGAATCGTTTCAAGGCTCGGGGGCTGATAGGCGATATACATCGACTGCTAATTTTATTTTTTCTGAAGACTGAAGAATTAAATCAAGACCCTCGGCTTGATTCGTTGATTCAACCCAAGGCTCGGGGGCTACTTGATATCAAGTGCAATTTTTCCAAAATTGCACATTTCAAGCACAAGATGAAGATTCAAGATTCTGTGGACCCTCAACATGATTCTTCGATTCAACTTAAGGCTCGGGGGCTACTCCCTATGGAGTGCGATTATTATCGCACACCATATAATATTTTGAAGACTACTGATTTAATCAGAATAAACGGGGCTTAAGCACCTCATGGCCTCGTGACAACCAAGACCTGTCCAAGACTGATCAAGCACTCGAAGAACTCGAAAAAGCACTCGATCGGCTTGGCAAGCACTCGGTTGACGATACTCGACGATGAAGCGCTTGGGGGCTTGTTGGAGGTACGACCATGGGCCCACAGGGCGCATGGATTGTCTCCAGACAGAGTCGTACCAGGCGTGAAGAACACGAGTAGAGTACTGCAATGACTCTTCTCGATTTAGAAACCAGTCGTATGACTTGTAAACTACTCGGATTGCCTTGTAGAGTAATCTCCGAGTAGTAATTGGTTAGGATTCTACTCGAAACCAACCTTGTAACCCTGCCCGCCGTGAATATAAGGCTGGGCAGGGACCCTCACAGAGGAAGGGAAGTCTCTCAACAGAGAAGACATACAATCAATACCAATCACCACACAGGACGTAGGGTATTACGCCTTATAAGCGGCCCGAACCTGTCTAAATCCTGAGTCTCTTTGCATTTGCGTTCCTGATCTCGGCGAAACCCACTTGAAACTCTACTACCTCGGGATACCCCTCGGTAGGATCGACGGTAGAACACCGACAATGGCCTCTAATCCTCTATGCGCTTGCTTGACTGTATACAGTTCTACGACCATTTCTTCGACTGGGGATTTAAGGAACGATATCGCAGCACTGGTGGCTGTGCGGAAGCGCAACGGCATCATGCCCACGAGCGAACTGAGGATCCTCGAGCATGACGGCGACGCCTACGTGGCGGAGATAGATGGCAAGGTGGTCGTGAAGATCGGGTCCAGGTTCGACGACGTCGGGCACCTGATCCCGGCAGGGTTTGAGGTAGCCGCGCACCGCAACGACTACGCCGTTTGGGAGAAAGCTTAACGCGCCGGCGCCGTAAAGTCGAACCGAGCGTAATTATTCTCGAGTGCTCGTAATATGATTTGATAATCTGCTACACGTAGAGACTAGTATACATGATTGAGATACGACACGTATTCACACCTGTACACAGGATCTATGAACTATACGATCTGTACACACGGTGATAATAAAATAAAAGTGTTTATAATTTCCATTCCACATCGAATTCACGACCGGACAATCCTAGCCTATACTATGCGATGAAAGAGCAAGTGGTTTGAAATGCAGAAAGATAAAGAGATATAATTATTCTATTGTATGTATATATCATGTCAAATGTCATCCCTAGTTAAGAGCTCCATCAAAAATAGGCTATCATAAAGGTGTCAAGCTGCATGATGAGGAGCTTAACACCTTTGTGATAAGCCAAGTATCTTCCATTTTAATATCTTCGGCTTATCACAAAGTGCAGCAAGTGGTTTGAGATGCGGAAAGGTAAAAAGATAAAGTAAAGAGACGCAAAATTATTAGGCACAATAATTATTCTGTTGTATCGTGTCAAATAAATGTCACCTCTAGTCAAGAGCTCCACAAGAAATAGGCTCTACTCAACAAGTCTCTTCCCTTTAATATCTTGGGCTTATCATAAAAGTGGCAAGCAGTATGAGGAGCTTGCCACAAGTCTCATCACAATTTCTCTTTCGATCACATTGACGTGTTAACGTATCTCCTTTTGAAACTTTTTTCTAAGGATCCCTAAATTAAATTAGTGTGAAAGGGAAGACTTATGTTTTAACGGTTGGTTAACTTTGAATATTTTGTATTTGAGTAATAGTGCTACGTAGGGTGGTATGTTTTTTTTTTTTTTTTTTTGCGAATCATACGGTGGAATGTTTGATAGCATGAAATCTTGTATATTATTTATGCTTTAATTTGTTGTGTCATGATAAGTGGTTGGAGATACATATTTCAATTTGATGGAAAATAATAATTTAAAAGTTGATAGAAAATATTTTTTTAGAAAATAGAAGGAACCATTAGATATTTAAATGGTAATGCTCGGACGAGGACGTCCGACGGCAACAGAAAATCGGACGCAGACTTCTCTTCAGATCACAACCGCACACCTTTTATTTTCATCATTCCCGCACGCAACCACCGCATCCTCTCCCTGTCGCACGCACGCACTCTGCCTCGCCCTGTTGAGCGATGCGGCCGCCTAGTCCTATGAGAAAGGCGGCGGCGGAGACCACAGGCGGCGCGTGCGCGTCTGCCCAGGGATGGCGTCCGCCGAGCTCCACGACGATGGCGATCGCGCGAGCTTCGCGACGACTGGAGTTCTAGAGCAATGCAATATGAGACCATCGGACGTCCGCCCTCTGTCGTCGATATGCAGTCACGGCTGGGCCGACGGCGCGCAGACCTAGGGGTCGGGCCGGCGAGCTTCTCTTCTTCTCCGACGTGACCGGCGGAGAGCTCTTCTTCCTCTCCCCCATGGCTGCCGGTGGCGTGAGATCCTCCGTGCTAGGCGGCGCGAGCCATGGCCAGGGGTCGAGCTACCCTTGTCATGTCCGGGGTCGAGCTCCCCATGTCCGGGGTCGAGCTCTCTGTTCGTCATCCTCCTCCTCCTTCTCCTCCTCTCCCTGCTTGCTACCTGTGCTAGGGTTTGTTGCATGTTGCAAGTGTATGTTTTGCGTGTTTCATATGTTTTAGAAGAACGTCTCAACTGTTTTATACGGATGTTGCAAAAGTAGATCTAGATGTTGCAAATGTTGCATATGTTTCACACGCATGTTGCAAGTATTTTATCCGAATGTTGCATTTTTATCGAGTGGTTTTGACTGCGGCCGCGCATGGCTGAGTTGGGATCGCGCTATGTTCAGTGTTTCAAACGACGACTTTCTGTGTTTGAAATACTGTTTTTTGATGTTGCATAAACTATTTTTGGATGTTGCAAAAGATTGTACATGTTGCTTGCAAAATTGCACTATGTTGCGGCGGGATTTTTACTCCCCTCGATCCATATGTTTCACTGTGTTTCAGTACGTAATTTATACATGTTGCAAACATGTACTCCGTATTCCCAATGTTGCAACTATGTATTTTCGATGTTGCAATGACCGTCCGATGGAATTTTCGTCCGGGCGTCAGCAATTCTCATATTCAAATGCACAAAGGATATTTGCTGGCCTCCGACACAGATCTATCTCCGGTGACGAGCCACAGATCTATCGATTTTGGCATGTACCATCGTAGATATGTTTTATCCATCAATATAAATTTATTTTTTATGGCGCAGTGTTCATTCCCTATACATGGACGTTGCCTCCTCTATATACGAGTTGGAAGGTTGATAAGATTATCGACAAAACATATATACTCCCTTCGTATATGAGTTAGATGTCGTTTTGAACAATGATACGGTTAACTTTGACTTTTTATTTTTACAAAAATATTTATTAAAAAACTAATATGTATATTTTTATAAAAATATTTTTCAAGACAATTTTATTTATATGGTTTTCACATTGCTAAACTCAACGACTTAAAAGTTATTCATGATTTATATTTTAACATTTGACTAAAATTTTATCCTAAAGGACATATAAATCATATACGGAAAGAGCACTAATCAAAAAGAATTTAAGTCGCTTGGTTAATCTTCTTCAATTTTATCCCAAATATTCCATTATCCAAATGCCACAAACTTAATCTTCCTCGGTCTCCCTAATTCACTTCAGTCCACAACGAACCGTAGAGGCATCCAGCTTCAGCTGCCTGAGCCTCCTCCCCTGGCTCGCTCCGACGCCATTTTCCCCTTCCTTCCCGGACCCCGGTTGCCAGTTGCTACGGATCCGGCGACCTTCCCATTAGGCTCGGGATCTCCGGCGACCGGGTGCGGCGGGCCTGTAGCTGCAGGAGGGATCCGGTGCCGCGTCTTTAGCGCTGGGAGGGGGAAGGCCTGCGATGTTCCAGCCCGCGGCCGGCCCCTTCGGTTCCCCTTCCCCGCGCTGAAGTCCGCGATGGAGGTCGCTGCCAAGCAAAGAACAGGAACTTTCAGGGGCCTAAATATGAATAAAAGGACTAAATAGTAAAGATCTTTGAACTGCGCGAGATAGATCTGCAATTAAGAAGAAAGCTAAGGGTTTTTCTGCAAAAACAGCAGACGGCGACGGCGGTCATGACGGCCGGCTGACGCCAGCGTTGATGGCGTCAGCGACGTCATGCTGACATCGGCGTAGGGCGGCGCCGTGGACCGCGCCGTGGACTCCTGTCCACGGGTCCACGGTGGACCGGTCCAACCGGTACGACAAGATCTGATCTCGACCGTTCGTCAGATCCAACGGCGGGCGGTCTCTCCGGCGAGGGCGCGGCGACGGCGGACGGCGGCTCCATGGCCGGCGAGCGGCGGCGCACGTGGGAGGGCGCTAGGAGGCACGGACAGAAGCGCCAAGGGCACGAGGAGGTGGCGGAGCTCACCACGAACTCGATGACGGCGATGGCGAGGCTCGGAGACGGCCGGAAGAGGCGGACCGAGCGGCGGCGGCGGCGGCGCTAGTGTTTGGAAGGCGGCGGCGGCACACGAAAGCTCGGTTAGGGTTTGGAAAAGGGGCGAGGAGGATGCGGCGCGGGTTAAAAAGACCCGGAGGCCACCTTGGCGTGCGGGCCAAGGCTCACGCACGCGCGGGGAACGCGGAGCTCGGACTCGAGCTCGAGTCCGGCTCGGGCACGACTGCATGGCAGGGATGACAGGCGGGGCCTGCCCATCAGCGGCTCCGGAAGGCAGAACGGAGGCGCGGGCGCGGACGCGCGGGGAAGGCGGAAAGAGGCAAAGCGGCTACGGGCGCGGGCGCGGGCGCGAGAGGAAAACGGCTACGCGCACGGGCGTTTTCGACGTCGCGCGCGGGGAGCTCGCGGGCCGCGCAGAGCTGGGCCAAGCTGGGCTGCGGCTGCTGCTGGGCTGGCTGGGCTGCGGAGAGGGAAAGGGGCGAAGCTGAGCGGGCCGGGAAGATCAGGGGGCAAAAGTGGACTTGCTGAAATTTAAACAAGCAACACTCAAACTAAATTCGAATTCAACCAAATTTGAATTCGAACAACTCAAAATAAAATGCAGCAGCATGAATGCAACAATGCAACCTAAACTTTATTTTAATTTGAGAGCAACACTCAAACTAAATTCGAATTCAACCAAATTTGAATTCGAACAACTCAAAATAAAATGCAGCAGCTTGAATGCAACAATGCAACCTAAACTTTATTTTAATTTGAGAAAATATTTTCCAACATGCATTTAATTCGATTAAATTCTAGAAAATCCTTAAAAACCTTAACTGAGCATAAATAATTTCTAGAAATTTTTAATAATTGCAAAAGTTAGAAATTAGGGCGTTACAGTGAATCGGTGTTGGGTCCTGGAGGGGCAAGAACCTCCCTACCAGTCCCCGGTGATTCTGGCCCGGATCCTTCTGTCGATCCTGCAATCACCATCATCTCATTATCATCACTCCTATGGGTTATTCTTGGCTAATCTGTGGGAGCTTTAACCAGACGGGCTCATAACCGAGAGCCACGGCTATCGATAGATTGGGTAACTCTGCAGAGGTTTGTACTCCTGAAACTGTACGGTCAGGTGACCCTCCTGTGGCCAACTGCAGGGCCACCCTACGGGACTCGTATCTACTGGTGTCCATCTCTGGACAGCTTCCATCTGGGTCTACCCACGGATGCTACTGGGGTCTAAACAGGGATCGCATAAACGTCCACACAAGGACACTAACCCGGGTGTGGATGCATCATATAATTTAGGGCATGCATCGCCCATGGGCCCTACCAGCCCTGTCACATCCGACCCGTGCCGACCAGTCCCAGCCCTCTGTCTGGGGCTGTCTCCAGCATTTCCGTTGCCCACCGTGGCCCCTGGGGTAGCTTTGCCAGAGGTAGCTGGTGGAGTGTGAGTCGAGGCCTCACATTACAGGGCATTCCCGAAGGCTATGTCCTTTTTGGCCCGTATAGCCGTACATGGCGTTGGAAAGACTTTCCCAAGAACCGGTCCTTAAGCGACCTAGGTAGGCCTCTGGATAGGAGCTCCTCCGAGACTATCCACCCTATCTCGCATCTTCTTCCCCCTTGGTGCCTCTCGCAACCAAGGTTTCTAGCGCTGGGTAGTGTCTTAATAGTTGGGGGTATCTGAGTGGCTAATTCTCAATGAAACTATAGACATTAAGCAAGGAGTAGAGCATATTAATGCAGTTGATTAACATGAGCAAGGAAATTGCTAAGACTTGCCTGATACGGTGGTAGTCTCCGCCGGGGCTATAATCCTGAAGTTTCCTGGCGGAGTATCTACACAAATACAAATACATGACTAATCAATCATCACAGCGAATGAATTACTTGTGAGGAGAGGGGTTGGGGAGAATGGCCATAGGAGTGGTTTCTAAGTTAATCGAGGGTTTAGAGCCGGCTTTTTGAAAGGGTTCGGGTTTCCCGGGGGTTTAGACGGGGTTTGGTAAACGTCGGTGGAAGGCAATAAATCGTTTCTAAGTTTAGGAAAGGTTTCTAGGGAATCTAATCTTATGAAAAACCTTAGGATATATTCTAATAATTTTAGGAATTTATTGGCTATTTATGGGGTTTTACTTTGGATTTGGCATAAACCGGGGTACGTTAACGAAGGCTTCCTATAGGCTGAAAAACAATCCTTTTAAATCCTAGCTCTAAAAATGTGTATAAATAATTTAGATCGTACTAACCAGCTTATTATTTTCTCTAGTATTTTTGGGTATTTTTCTAGGAATTTTTGGGAATTTCTAAGGTGGAGAAATAACTCTTTGGGTCCACTAAGCCTGGTGTACCTAGCATTTTCCTGTGGTTATGCAGCTGACGAGTGGGGTCGGCTGACGCCAGCTCTGGCGCCAGCCCGCGCTCCACTGTGCTGTGGACCAGAGGCGTGGGCGTGTGGACCGCCTGGCCCATGAGCCTGTGGTCCACTAGACCGGGCGCACGCGAGGCGAGGAGGGGAAGGTGGCGGCTGGCGTGGGCATGCAGGGTGGCTGGCAGGCGGACCCCGCGCTGGCGTGGCTGCCACGCGGGCGCCAACGCGGCTGCCGCACTTCACGGCGGCGCGGAGGGGTTACAGGGGAAGTTCGTCGGAGTGCTCGCCGCCGGCAGCTACAGGGCGGTTCTCGCGGCGGTGAGGGCACCCACGGGTTCAAGGGAGCACGGCGGACACAGTGGGGATGAACACGTCGAGGGTCGGTGGCTGATGTGGCAGTGCGGCCTCGCCGGAGTTCGTGCGGTGGACGGTGGAAAGGGGGAAACACGCGGTAGGGGTTGTGGGCTTCTAGTGGTGGGTGGATTGCGTCTGCGAGGTAGTGTGAAGCATGCTGGGGTGCAGAGGTGCTAAGGAGGGGTACCAGGGCCGGCCGGCGGCTCGCCGGGGCACGGCGACGCGCACGGCAACCGGCCGTGGCTCGGTTAGGCGTTGGAGAGGGGAGAAAGAGGGCAGGGAGGCAGGGTGGTGGTCGGCGAAGTGCTTACCGTGGGTGGCAGGCGCAGGGGTGACCGGAGCGGCGGTGGCTACGGCCGACGGCTTCACGGCGTTGCGGCGGAGCTCGAGCGGCACTCGTCCAAGGTGCGAGCGTCCTCCGGAGCACGTTGCTACACGCCTTGGGCGCCACGGGGTGCTCTAGGCGGCGCCGCGTAAAGGTGAACAAGGGGAGAGTTGAGGGGCCTAGGCTGGACTTTAGGGGTTCAGGCTGTGGTAGGCCGGCCCGCTAGGCATAGAATTTTTTTCCTGTTTTTCTAAGTAATTTTGAAAGGGTTTCTGAATTCGATTTTTGAACCAACTCTTTTTAATTTAAACCTAGGGTTTCCGATACTAGTTTTAGTCCTTATAGAGCACCCAAGTTATAGAGCTTTATTTTCCTACTATTATTTTATATTCTATTATTCCTAGAAATTCCTATTGTAGCCTATAATAGTCTAATAATTACTCTAATAATTAATTGAATAATCCTTTTTAATTTTGAGGGTGTCACATGACACTCGGCAAAGCCGCCTGCGTTATTTCATGCCACACGTACAAATTTTTTAATCGCAATTAATAGATAAAAAGTATCAAACTGTTTCAAACAATTGCAAAAATTTAAGATTAACTAAACCATGTTGTATATTGCCAATACAAAAGATTATGAATATAAATTCTATTCCAACTTTTAATTTGGTTACAAATGTAATTGAATCCTTCTCAACTATACGAATCTTCTTCGGACATTCTCCAGTTTGTAAGGGTCATACATGAAATATTGTTCAAAACCTTCTCTGCTTTTACCACAAACTTTCACGGATGTAAACATGATATCAGGACAATTCTCATGTTGTTCAATCATTTTTTGCATTTTATATAATTTTTAAACAACACAGTCACAGGTTAATTGTCATGTATCGGCAATAAAATATTTATAATTCCATTGAATTTCATGGATAAGGACTAACAATGGAGTAAGTAGCATGAATATTATTTTTCAACTCACTTTATTTCATTATTTAAGTCACTTGCAGTTCAAATTTGACTTATTTGAAAAAAACCTAGAAATTAAATAAAGTACTTAAAAATAGCTAACGGACAAAAAAATTTTCCAACTTTGAAAGTTAAGTACTAAGAGTTGTGTATTGAGAGAAGAAAAAGTTTGGCATGGTTTTGAGGGCTTTTTTGTAATTGTTTGCCGAGTGTCAACAGCTAACACTCGGCAAAGAGGCATGCTGAAATCTTTTTTTTTAGTTTGCCGAGTGTTCGTTAGACACACTCGGCGAAGAGGTCCCGCCGTCAACGCGCCGTTTGTCCCGTTGGTCACGTGGTCGGCACGTGATGCTCTTCGCCGAGTGTCTGTTAGTAACACTCGGCGAAGGGCTCCCGCCGTCCACGCGCCGTCCGTTCCTCACTGCACGTGGGTGGCACGTGATGTTGTTCGCCGAGTGTTGTTTCGGGACACTCGGGAAAGAACAAGTTCGCCGAGTGTCGGCGCTCGGCAAAGGCCTTGTGTCGCCGAGTGTCTGGGTTCGCCGAGTGCTAGGCCTTAGGCACTCGGTAAACAACTTCTTTGCCGAGTGCCCGTAAGAATGCACTCGGCGAAGTTTTAGCACTCGGCAAAACCGGGGTTTCCCGCAGTGCATGGACCAAATTATAACAAATATGTTGCCATAGAAAGGTTACCACAGGTATATGTGAAAGGATATATTGCTCACGCTAATTGTGTGGCCCAATACGTGTAGAAGTCCGTATTAGTAGTATTTTTCTTGATTGTTTAGGCTAGTCTAAACCGTTGGATCTTTATAAAATCTAACGGTCTATACCTTTCTCTTTTTTAGATTAACGTGAGATTTTTTTTAGCCCACTTGACGAATCTTATGGCTCCTTTTGCTTCTAGTTTAATAAGATAATAGATACCGCACGGATAAAGTGAAAGGATCTATCCGACACCACTTCCCGTTTATCTCGAGAACGTGCTTGTCGTTTTGTTGTTTGTGTCGAACATGTTAAAAGTATTTTCCGAATGTATTTTCAGCTTCAAATGTATCGCCTGCAGCCCTGTAGTAGAAATAGAAAATGGTTCAAGTGTTTTACTCGAATTGTCACAATCTTATATTTTGCGAATTGAGCAATATCTTAATTGCTTAATGTTTGGCTCAGCTGCCACAGTCTGTTTGGCAATTACTATGAGTGGAACTTCTGATTTTTTTTTTCTGTTCTGTTTCGAACCTTGCCATACCTGTCAGTCTACTGTGCTTGTCTATAAGCACTTTCCTATTGGATATCCTATAAATCTTTAGAGAGGTAGAAAGTTCATTCATTTTTGGAAGTTTAAGATTTGTGTGAAGATTGTGCCCGTCAATCCTCGTTTTTTATGATCTCCGGCGACTGGCGGCGGCAGGAGAGATCCGGTGCCGCGTGGCCCGTGTCTTAAGCGCTGGGAGGAGAAGGCCTGCGATGTTTGAGCCCGCCCCCGGCCGCTTCGATTCGCCGCGGTGAAGTCCGCGATGGAGGTCGCCGCCAAGCGTTCCCGCGCGGCCGGCGGCTCGGCACCCGACCGGCTGAGCGCGCTGCCGGACGACCTCCGCCGCCGCGTCCTCTCCTTCCTCTCATCCCGACAGTCCGTGCGGACCACCGTGCTGTCCAAGCAGTGGGTTGATCTATGGCGTTCGGTGCCTGCCATCAACCTGTACTCCTTGGAATTCGAGAGGGAACGCAAACGCATTGAGAAAGATGAATGATTTCACCTCCAAGTTCCTGATGCTTCACAATACCGAGTGCCTTGACGTGTTCCGGCTACATATTCCTTCTTATATCCGCTATTACCATCCGCGTCTAGATGTCCACAGATGGATCCCCCGTGGCATAAAGTACCAACCTCTGGTCATCGAAATCTATGCGCATCAGTCCGTCATCCCTTGTCTTGGTTCTGCCTTCCATCGCCTCAAAAAGCTGGATCTTTCTGATCTGTCGTTGGACCATTCTTTCAGCGAGAGGCTCAATTCTGGGTGCCCAGTCCTGGAAGATTTGGTTCTGGACGGTTGTAGCAATGAATTTGCTGGTGGTATTCAATCCGACACACTGAAGAACTTGGTAGTCAATTATTGCAGAAGTGATGTTGCAGTTGCATTGGTCGTCAGGGCACCTTGTCTTGCTTCTCTTTGCTTTAAGGTTCCTTATTACTCCTACAAAAATGGTCTTCATTACTGGCAGGAAATTCCCTTGTGACAGCATCGATTTCTGTCATGGATGATTGTCAGTTTGGTGTATCTCAGAAAGGTCAAACGATTCTTGTAGGCAGCCTATTCAATGTGACTAGTTTGACGTTGGAAGGTTTTGGTGCCTACAAGAATCGTTTAAACAGCTGGCCTACAAGAATCGTTTAATTGGTCCCACAACGGGAAATTCAATTGGTCCCACAACTGGCCTTCTTTGCTACTATATGGCGTTTGTTTATATCTATTAAACAGCCATTTGAAGATTTTGCCATGCATGGACATGGCACATGCAGTCTATATATGCAACATAGACAGAACTGGGATAAACATTGGTTCAATTTTTGTTTCTGTTTCACTTGCCAGGCATTCCTTGATAAGGAATTAGATAATTTCCCAACATTTGACAACTTGAGAACCCTATCCCTCATGCGGTGTCCTTCCAGCAAAAGTGATGTGCAGAAATTCAAGGCTCTTGGGAGATTTTTGCAGAAATCCCCTAATCTGGAGAAGCTTACCATGCAGCATTTCTTGGTAGGACTTAACATTTTTCTTTATCTACTATGAGTACGTGGCTCGTATTGTCCTGCGTAAATATCTAATATGATTTTGAACTATTGAAAGTACTCTGAAGGTACTGAAAGGAAGGCGCTAAAGTGTGATCAGCCATTTCTTGAAACGGTAAGCTATCTTTCTTTGACCAGGATATATAATGCTACTTTTTATATCTGTTTGGTTCACCACACTACACCACAACACCAGATTAGCGACAGGTAGGTAAGAATCTAATATCAGCAATGGACACCACACTTTAGCTCGCTAACATATGAATTCGTTTTTTTTTTTTTTTTACGGAAACAGCTCCCAGAAGGTCCTGCAGAAGGGAAAGGAAAGGCCAAGTCTCGGTCCCTAAACTTGGTTTGCTGCCAATGCAACAAGCTAAAATCTACTGAGATCATATACAAAAAGGGTGGCAAAGTCCAGGAACTGGTCAATTTTTTGCTGGACATCTCACACTCTGCACCAGAGAATAAAATGACGCTCACCAAAGTATGATGAAGAGATGGATCTATCAGCCTGTGGCTCTAGGTTCTCGTTTTCTGGTTTGTGATGGACTTGGTAGCCGTAGATTATTTCAGACGTTGTGCCCGTTGTTAAAATAAATGAGGGCAGGAAACCTTGTGACCGCGTCTAGATGACTTGGGCGTGCTCCGTGCCCATCTTATTGTTGCTGTGGTGTCTTGTTGGATATGGAGGCTACAACTAACCCAGAACCAGAAAAGTTCAGCTAATGCTGCTGATTCTATCTGCAGGTCTTTTGTTTGTTCTGATTAGTTCTGTTGTTACTGCCGTCTTTTGTTGTGATGTTCAGCATCGCTGCATGTGCTTATTGCCTAGTCATCACCCGTGTTGCTTGGTTGTGTGAAGAGCTGAAGACGCTATCGTATCGAGGCGAGGAGCTGACGAGCACGCCGTGCACATTATTATCTTACGGAGAATCTCCTTCCTTGCCCGATCACCGCGATCGGTGGCGGTGGCTACGGAGCGATCAGGAGACAGGGCTCGTGCACAAAGGATGGAGGCCGCCACCAACATCAAGCGGGTCCGCGCCGGCGGCGCGGCTCTTCTAGTCACCGGCTCATCAGCTTCCTGCCGGACGACCTCCTCCACTGCGGCACTGCGTCCTCTCCTTCTTCCCCCCCGGCCCGGGCCAGGTCGTGCAGACGGCCGCCCTGTCCAAGCTGCTCGGTGCTCGGCATCAATCTCGACTTCAAGGAGTTCCCTGACGACGCCAAGGAGGAGAGTTGGCGAAAGATGGAGGATTTCGCCGCCAACCTGCTGATGCGTCACAGGGCTCCGCGTTTGGACCTCCTTCCTGCTGAAGATGCGTGACCTTACTGTTAAGGTCGACTGCCTTCGAGATGTTGCCAGATGGATCCGCCGGGCCGTTGAGTGCCGTCCTTCGGTGGCGCTCGGCTAATAAGGGTCCCTTTGGTGGAACTTCTCTGTCAGGGTTCTAAGTTCTCGACTTGGCACAGATGCTCGTATTTTTTAGATTTATTTCAGGATTTAACCGGCGCTATTCTTTCAGTGGTAGGCACCGGTAGTGACTTCATCAATCTCGAGGATATGCCGACTTAGTCTTTCGGAGGTGCTCATAGAGATAGGGTTACATGCGTGTATTCATTGGTTGAGTGTGCGTGCGTTTGTGAGCGTCTGCGTCTGTACTGTGTTTCGAAAAAAAAAGGGTTGAAGGTTGGAGCTTGTTGATGTGTCTTTGGACAGTTCTTTCACGGAGAAGCTCTCCATTGCCGTTGGCAGGTCGTGGAAGATTGGTTCTCGCCCTGTGTTGCAACGTCAGTGCCATGCGGCCGGGCCGACAGATTGAAGAGCTTCGCTGTGTATAAGTTGGCTTATCAGGGCGTTTCGATGTAGGAAATTCCTTGTCAGGGCAAAAAATCTCGTTGGAACGCCAATTATCTCCAAGAATTGAAGCGACGCTTCTAGGCTGCGTATCCAATTTGACGAATTAATTTGGAATTGCAAGATTTTTCTGCAATGGTATCTACAGGTAGAAATGAATCCTCCTACGAACCATACACCACCCGGCCCCACCTCCAAAAGTTCCGTCGGGCCAGTCTCAGTAAGAGTTTCATAGGCATTAAATAGGCTGCCATGTCACTGTTTTTGATGATGTGACGGTATATTAAAAGAGAGAGATGAAATGAGTTTCATGGTGATGAAACCCTCTCTACACAGTTATCTAGACATCTTGTGTCTTGCATGTAACCTAGAAAACAACAAAACATGACACTATGCACTGAGAGAGGGGTGTTTCATCATAGTTTCAAACATTTTTAGATAATGTGACACTCTAGGTGTCCATGAAATTTACCTGACAATATTTGACCTTTCACAACAAGTAGGCCCATAGACCATAGTAGCTAATGAACATTAAGTCAAAGGAGGGTTTGTAAATGTGGGTGCTTGACAATAAGTATATCGTTAAAGTATATCATGATAGGAAATGAAAGCACTGAAAAAAAAAATCTTAGCCTTATGTAATTATTATATATTCGTACTGTTAGATAATATCAAAGTTGAGAACAGGTCGGCTGCTGCCCCCCTATATATAATGATGTATGATCAAGTTGGATTCTGCATGTAACATTATGTATTATGCCACCCGATGATAAGTAATATCAACTGTTTGTTTATGATTTGTCTGCCACCGTATGGTACAACTACCTAGTAGGAGTCATCTCACGACTTTAAAACCTCACAGGAATTTGCAATGTTCCATTTAGTTATCACTCCAAAAATAATTAGATTTTTTTCTCAAACTATGTAGGAGAGGCCGGTGTGCGTCACTTCATTAAGATAGAGAGAGAGAGTACATAAGAGTACACTTATATGATAGTTTTGGTCCATCAATTTGTATTTAATTATTTCCGGCCATACAAATATTAAAAATTTAAGCTTCAAGTACTTCTTGAAAAGCTTCTTTGTTCAACTCAAAGTTGTTGATCTTGTCTGAGTGAACCAATGGTTTGAATGTCGGCACAAAATAGAAAAATCTTCTTCAAGATATATATCATGTCTTATCATCGTTTTTTATTTGTTTTTATATTTTGTCAAATATATATGTTAATCTTTTGGTTAGGAAAAATCCATGTGTCAAGAGATGCTGCCATTAGATGATGTGAGATATAATACTCTTAGCAGCCATATAATAAAAAGGAGTAAAACATTAACTTGGCGTAGCTAATGAAAATGCAGCCATACTGTCAACAGATATGCCTAAATAAAAATATTGATATTTTATTTGGTCGCCACTGAAGTCTAGTCCGTTCCATTCTTGCATTGGCTGAGATAGTGAGATGGATCCATCTTAACTACTCTTCACAAAACTTTACAAAACTTGCTAGTTGCTGATCAGTAAGATAAAGTCAACTCGATAGCATATCACATCTATGGACCGTCTTAACTACCCTTCACTGTACATATGTCATGAAGGAATGAGTTATGCATTATCTTTGTAGGCAACCAAAAACGAGTTCTCTTATTTAACTGTATGGGCCAATGCTTACAGTTGACTACTATACATAATAGAATGATTTTATTCAAGGTAACAGGGACATCATAAAGCAGAAATGCTCTCATTAGGTAAATCAACCTCACGCACGCTACCATATATGTTAGCTATATGTGCACTCATCCTATTCATTATATTGCTAGACCAGCAAAAGAAAATAATGAAGCCTGCATATCAAACATCGCATGAAACTAGCACAGCTATGGATATGTGTAGCCAATATCTTTTGGACCTAGGACCATGTTTTATTACAACTAAGCGGATAAGAAAGAAGAAGAGAATGGCAATGGGCCACATGTGTTTAGCATTCAAGAGTCAATGGGAGCAATCAAATGGGTAAATTATTAAACAATTTAATTGTAAAAAAATCATTGCATTTGTTAGAATACTAGCAAAAATGCCCGTGCATTTCCTGGCGGTTCGGCTGGTTAGAATTCTGCGTTTAAAGGCTGAGGTCTCAAGTTCGAACCCTCACACCTGCGATTTCCTGGCGGTCGGTCGCCCGGTTCAGCAGCGTAACCTGTGGTTTTCATCTGGTTTCACGTGTTTTTTTTTTTGCCAAAACACTGAAGGGAGCGTGACACCCTGACAGAAAAGGAATGTAAAGTGATAGAGTAAGCAAACTCCCGACACGACGATGTATCCTGAGGTCACTAGTCCTCGACACCCTAAGAGGGGAGGGTGAATTAGAGGGGTAACACGTACGAATTTTAGGAAAGGTGAATGCGGAATGTAAAGAGATAGAGCAATCAAACTCTCAACACGGCGATGTATCCTGAGGTCACTAGTCCTCGTTGTTGGAGCACATCTCAAAGGGAATGCTCGCGCAAGGGCATGAACTCCCCGGTCGAGTCACTCCGTAGGATAGCCTACGGGACTTCCCCAGTCACAAGTGGGTCTTCGCTTGGCCTCTCCCGGATGCTACTCGCCGCCTCCACTTGGTTGAGCTTTGGCAAAACGCCTAGGGCCTCACCTCTCTAGTACAAAGTAACGACGACCACTCCACAAACTCGGTTGGAGGGTCTCGCGAGACTTACAAGCCCCGATACTTACAACTCTTGGTGCGCGCAAGCACCGATACAAATAGGTGTACAAACCTCGCTTAAACTCTAGGCTAACACCTAAAGCAATGCACTAAAAGGTCTAACTAGCACTTAATCAAGCACTAAGCTCTCTGCTAATCACTTGGAACTTCTGTTAAACACTTTGGTGGAATCAACACTTGGAAATGAGTAACACAAGAACCAGCACATTCACAATGCTCAAGCACACTTCAAATGGTCGACCAAGGGGGTATATATAGCCCCAAGTCCAGGAAATAGCCGTTGCTCCAACGGCCAAGTTTCTGCGTGAGCACTGACGCATTGCACCGAAGCTTCTTGCGCAACTAGCCGTTGCACTGGCCGTTGGCCTCAGACTGACCACCGACTCATCCGTCGCTCTGCTTGAGCTAGCACCAGATCATTCGATGCTAAGTATATTTCTGCCAGAGCCGAAACTGAGCCAATCTCGAGCCGAGCCGACACCACCGATCCATCCGCTGCTACCACCGGACCATCCTATGCTCCTTGTGCACCGAAATGCACCTATAGCCTGTCATGTTCCACGATTTGTCCGCTGGTCTTCCTGACTTAGCATCGGACCATATTGTGCTCCATTCAAACTTGGCCCTACTGGCTTGGCGCGCTGAGCACCGACTTATCCGGTGATCGACTGAGATGCTCCGATGCTCTATGAGAAAAGCTCCGGTGCTCTCCTGAGCAGGATTCTCTTCTTGTAATTGCGAGATCTTGTGCCGACTACAGCATACCATCACTTGAGTGTATAATTTGGATGGCTTAAATACCGTCACTTGGAACCTAAAAATACTTTCAAATATACATCTTGACAAACATGTTAGTCCCAATGACTATGTTGACATTAATCACCAAAATCATAAACATGGCCTAGGGCCATTTTCCTTACAAACACAATGACGTACCATCATAGTTGACAGAAGCTTTGCTTGCTTTATTATTAGGTAAAGATTCAGGTGCAACCTTATTTGAAAATATATATATAAAAATATATCTTTTTAGATTAGTTCTGCCCACGCCATGCATGGATGAACCTTTTTAACAGCTAGATCAAGGAAGGAAGACCTTTTATATTTATAAAGCTGAGCTCATGATAAGTGTTCAAGTAGAGATGGGCATAACGGACTAACAGCTCCTATTACAAACAGATGTGCTTGACAAACTAATAACAGCCTCCGTTATGATATAATTGATAAAATACTTTCTAAAAAATAATTCAATAGTAAAGTACGCTTGCTACATTTTTGTTTTGTGTTGGTCTCTTTGACTAGACTGAAATTATGTGAGTTTTGCTAAAAGCAAGTTTTTAAGCCTGCACTTTTATCGTTGACCTATATTTCCTTGAAGGAGCACACTACTAGAGAGAAGGGCTTCAATATCAGTTGAAATGCGCGTTTAATACCGGTTATTGCAATCAGTACTACACTTTCGGTACTAAATGACCGCGGCGTTTACGTCTGCCCAGAAAAAAAACATTACGAACCCCGGGGAGGCCCGCACACGCGCAGTCATAAGTCACGCAATTTTTTAACGCGAAAATGCGTGTGCGCAGCCATGAGGATTTGAACCCACGACTTTCGGCATTGAATATGCATCACTTGTGACTAGGGTGGGAGATATATTCCTTTTGAAGTAACCCGTGGAAGGCCACTTAGTACCGGGCCAAGAAAAAAACCAGTATTAAAAGTCACCCTTTGGCACCGGGTGGTGTTATTGACCGGTAGTAGATGAACGAGTCATTTTAGTACCGGGCCAAGACATCAGCCGGTACTAATACTATCGGCTGGTGTCTTGGCCCGGTACTAAAATGGCTCTAGGACCTTACAAATTTGGACCCGGTACTAAAATGGCTCCATGCTGCCTTTAGTACCGGATTTTTAGCAACCGGTAGAGACAGGGACCAAAGGTCACTTCTCTAGAAATGGTAGTTGCACTTTCTTGCATTGGTTTAGCTATATGGCTATGTCAAAATGACAATTATTGAATGATGCGATAATCAATGTTTTGACAAGCAGAAGGTTGCCAATCCCTTATTTGTATCCCTCTTAGATAATGGAAGCATATATAGATGAGCAATTGGCTTGCAATATTTATCCCTCTTAAAGAATGGAAGCATTTATAGATGATATATATGGTGGTTCAGGCAGCCACTACGTACTATGTTGGTTTTCGGGAGCTATTCACATAGCATCAAAGATGGTTTAGTGTGCTGCTGAAACAAATCTTATCGGATGAAAGTGTAGAAAAAAGATAATTGCAGTTTTCAAAAATAATATTAATTACTAACATTAAAATTATTTGTTAACAAATAACAAAAATACCGCAACATATATAAATTGTTAACTTCAGTTACGTACTTCTCCATACAAGGTATAGCTAGGACATGTGGCGTTTTATTAAGGGTACGTAGTTGGTGACTTGGTGTTGGAGGAGGACGCAATGGCAGGGGTGACACAATTCAACACTCTTTGGGGCAGAGTTTTGGTGAGTTGGTACGGTGGTTTTGGATGTGTGGGTATGGCTGTGTTCAGTCAAGGAGGATCGTAGGTCAATCCTGGCTATACGTGTGTTGGCATAGGAACATCGGCTCAACCAATAGTAGTTACAACACATAAAATGGCATATAAATGGCTTTCATTTGGTGGCTCCATCTTGGACGATCCTATTACAATTGTGCACATCATAGCCAGTTTCTTTGAAAAGCCGCCATTATCATCTGTCATAGATAGTTCTTATCCATCAATGATGTGGATTTGTACCAACCCCCGTGATGTCTTGAGTTTACGTGCAGTGGCAAGCATCATCTCATTGCATTATTTACTTAAAAAAATCACCACTTGTATGATCGATACCATCATCTGTGATCCCTATAAATAGGAGCCATGCAGTTCTCTTCTCTGCAATACCGATAGCCCAAGACATTTTCATTGTGTCCAAAGAAAGAATTGAAAGCCATGGGAAGCAAGGGTCTTATGAGTGCAATCATGTGTGTGCTGATACTAGGGCTAATCCTAGAACAGGTCCAAGTAGAGGGCAAGAGTTGCTGCAAGAGCACCACAGCAAGAAACTGTTATAACATCTGCCGTCTGAAGGGTTCCCCGCCACTATGTGCAGCAGTATGTGATTGTATAATCATAAAAAAGGACAAGAAATGCCCAAAGGACTACCCTAAATTGGACCTTCGCCCCAATGACTCTGGTAAAGAGAAAACACACTATTTCCATCTGGTTTATTATTAATTTTCGCAGACAAGAAATTATGTACATATTAGACATATATTGAATTGCTGCTTCACAGGTGAACCGGATGCCATTGAATACTGCAACTTGGGATGCACGTCTTCCGTGTGTGACTACATGAACACTGGTAAATTCATATACAGGTTAATTTCAGTTGTTTGCAGGAAAACCAAAAATATTTATCTTAACCCATCCTGTACTATTTTAGCATCAGGTTTGGTTGGTGAAGTGATGAAAATCGACATGGAAAGCTGCAGTGATGCATGTAAGCGTTTCTGCAGTGGGGATGCCCACTTTGCATCCGTTGATGCATAATCATGCACGAGCATGCACTGTGATATGTTGCCGAAGGGCCAAGGTCTCCTCTTGATGGATGTATTCAACAAAATAGGATCTGATGATATTGGTCGGATCCAAGGCAGTGTGTCATCTTATTTATGTATGTGTGTGCTCTTCTTTTTCATTTTTTTTGTTCAAATAAAGGTCATCAGATGGATGCCATATGTTCCTACCCGCATGTAGCCATCTCTATCGAGATGTATACGTTTGTACCCTTGGGCAATTAATATTATTACTAAAAGCATATGCTTTGTGTTATTTTTTCTGAACTTGTTTAATTTTGTATCTTAATTCATTTACGTCCTTCTGAAATTCAAATTCTGGGATATCAGTATATCACATTCGAATCGAACAGTAAAGTCTTCTGAAAAATTCTTGCAAATAATCAGCACAAGAACTAGGAACGAAATAAATGCAGTGGGCAGTTCTTATGAGTGCTGTGTATGTCGATATCAGTGGCATTAAGTTCTGATCAAATCCAGTTTTTGCCAGTTCCAGAGGCTAATTCACTGTTGAGATTTGTCTGGTGAGTTTTCCCTTTAGAAATATTATTCTTGGGACATTTTTACATGAATAATTTAAGAAGTTGGTTACTAGCTAGAATAGGTGGCTTGTATATGTTTGTGTTTTTTGCTTGTTTGCACACCAATATGTGTTTTAGAGTGTGGTTCTAATTTTTAACTTTAGAAAGAACTACACTTGATAGATGGTACTATAGGGCTATACTATAGTATGATTCATATGACCTAGCCCTACTGCAGAAACCACTAACCTCATCGGCCCGTACGAACCGGCTCAAAACGACTTGCTTCGTTTAAGTCATCGGAAGCGGTGGAATAGAGAGCGCTACAATATTTCCGTTTTGAATAGTTATGCTAAGCGGCTCACACCGCGCCGCTTCCAATAACTAGTTATCCTAACTGGCTCATCCCACGCCGCTTCCATTAACTAGTTATTCTAACCGGCTCACACCGCGCCGCTTCCAATAACTAGTTATTCTAACCGGCTCAATTCATAACTTTTGCATATGGTCTCGGATGGAGAAAAGTTTTATATGAAATTTGTACGTTCAGAGGAGATCTACAACTTTGTAGTTGAAAGTTTTTTATTTGAGGTCGTTTAGATGTCCAAAACTTCAAATCCCGCTATTGTAACTTGAATTTCAGATTGTATTATCAATTTTGTAACTTTTGTATATGGTCTCAGATGGAACAGCACTTTATACGAAATTTGTAGGTTTCAACGAGATCTACAACTTTCTATTTGAAAGTTTTTCGATTTAAAGTCGTTTAGACGCCCAAAACAGCTCCCGTCCTCATTCCCACTCTTGTAACTTCAATTTCGGATTGTATTCTAAATTTTGTAACTTTTGCATATGGTCTCAGATGAAAAGAATCTTTACACGAAATTTGTAGGTCTCGACGAGATCTACAACTTTCTAGCTGAAAGTTTTTCGATTTAAAGTCGTTTAGACACCAAAAACAGCTCCCGTCCTCATTCCCGCTCTTGTAACTTCAATTTCGGATTGTATTCTGAATTTTGTAACTTTTGCATATGGTCTCAGATGGAAAGAAGCTTTATACAAAATTTGTAGGTTTCAACGATACCTACAACTTTCTAGTTGAAAGTTTTTCAATTTAAAGTCGTTTAGATGCTTAAATAATAGAACTAAACTTCATGCAACAAGGGTCAAAAGGAATAGAACTCCCTCATGCAGTGCAGGAACAACCTCCAAAACACCATAAAAATAATGAAACTTTTTCTAGTGATAGGACAAATGAGTATGAGCCCATTTCTACTAAAATCCCACATATACCTTTACAGTTTTGAAACTAAAATTTAGCAAACTAGACTACTTATGAAACTTACATGCATTTTCATGACACCAAAATGGTTATAAAAAATTATGGAAAAAATATAAGAATTCCTCTCATCAGATGCAATAATTAACTAAATTATTTTGTACCATAACTTACATACAGAATTATAAGAAACAGAAAATTTAAAATAAAAAATAACAAACATCACACGTATCTATGTAACTTATGATGGAAAATAATTTTATTAGTCAATATAATTATTTTAAGAAATACTAATTAATTTTTGAGTATTTTTTGAAAGTATTTTGATGCCATAAAATTTAGGTAAGTATGAAAAGCAACATAATTTGCTGAATTTTAGATTTAAAGCTACTGAGGTAAATGTGTGGTTTTAAGCAGGATGAGTTTGTCTCCATTTAATCTAAGATCATAAAAAGATTCATGATTTTTCGAGATGATTTGGTGGTCATTTCACCCAACTTAACCGACAAAAGCAATGGAAATGTCAAATAAGGAATGAAAGTTAGATGTGGTGTCATGTAAGGAATGAAAAACTTTCTAGTGTCAAATAAGGAATTGAGTCATCTTCTAGTGTCAAATAAGGAATTTTCTCTTTTTAATGAAACTAGCTCCCAAAATGTTCTGTGGGAAGGAAAGGAAAGTAAAAAAAGACATATGTTCGGTCCCGGAACCTGGTGCGCTTCCAATGCCGCAAGCTAAAATCTACTGAGATCATATACAAAAAGGGTAGCAAAGTCCAGGAACTGGTCAGTTTCTTACTGGACATCTCAGAATGCGCACCAATGAATTCTGTAATGCTTACCAAAGTATGAAGTGAAGAACCTCCAGATCAACTCCAGGTGGTCTTCTCGTGTTGTGGCTTGTATTGAGCTTGATGATGTCCTTGTACTTGTACTCTTGTGGTGCCTCATTGGACAGAAGAAGCGCGTCGTGCCGAAGTTGTTTTTGGTGCATTACTCATTGCTGGTCTTTTGGCCAATTCAGATGTTCTTGCTATATTGATACTTATTTCTGTGAATCACGTGCACTGCAATAGTTCCCGGAGTAGGGGACAGTCGACAACACGTTGATGCTTATTTTCTTTGTTTCGTGCGAACGAGCGAGCGGCCGGTTGGTTACCCCGCTCGCTTCGCACCTGCCGGCCAGAGTTCAGTCTCCGGAAGGAGCGAATTTCTCGGTGGGGGTGGCGCATTTAGATGCACGTTGAAAAAAAGATTCTCTCGTCTGTTTCACTTTAAAGCACGGGTCTAAGGCCATTTAAGTCTTACGTGAGCTACGGTGTCCATTGTGTATGAATGAGGTAGGAGTTCGGGGATTTTTATGATCCGCGTGAGGTTTTCTTCTTAAGCACAATGCCTATGGCTGTTTTTTTTTGTTTGTTTCGTGTTTTTTTTTTTTGCATCGTATCTTCTGTTTTTTTTTGAGATACTCATCGTATCTTCTGTTAAAAGAAAATCTATAAATAAATTCAGGAGGGCTACTGTACGTGCGTAAGAAACATCGTTTCTTGGGCTTTTATGTGCGGCCTGGCCCATGCTAAGAAGACACTGGATATATTTCATGGCCCAAACTTTTCCATTTCCCTAATTGTCCCGCGGCTTTCCAGGCATCATCATATAGATCGACGAGGATGATTTCAGTTCTACCGCTCCGGCTAGGTTTCGGCTCTTCTTCGACAAATCTCTCGCCACAGTTCATGTCAAGCTTTAATTTTGTCGCCCATGGAGCCCTGCAACAAGAGGATCCATGTGTTAGATAATTAATCAATTTTCAGTACAATCTAATTCCAGAAATAAGCACGTATTTCAATTGTATTAACATGACTATGGTGTTATAAGCGTCGGCGAATAAACGATGAAAGTAAACGATCAAAGCAGTAAAAGGACACGAGATTTAACGTGGAAACCCTCCCGATGTGAGAGAGAAAAACCACGGGCGCCAGCCAGCAAGAACTTCACTATGTCGGGGTTCGAGTACAACGCCAATGTCGGCGGCTTACAAGAATATGAGCGAATTTAGTCTCCAATGGAAAAAGTTTCGCCTTTAGACATGGACTGAATTTGGATCATATTCAACATATGGTGAGTGTATCAAAGCATGTGCACGTGTTCATGATTATCACAAATATAAACATGACACATAAATGAACGTATAAGACTGAGAATGTACCCCATATCGAGACCAGAACCAGAAGGCACCGGGTGCGCTCTTATCACTTGGATTAGTCATGCTAATCGTTCGGTGTAGTTCGGTCCTCCGCGAAGTAGACGAGCAGTCGCGTGAGTTGCTTCCAAAAACCTTATCGGCCGCCTAAAAAGGAGTATCTGAGTGAAACCTTATCGGCCGCCTAAAAAGGAGTATCTGAGTGTAAGGGGTATTTTGAGAGGAGCGTCTCGTCTCGTCTTGACATGGCCTCGGCGAGGCGAGCGAGCGCGTGTGGCCAGCCAGTCTCCTTTTTCAACTTCACAAGTAGTGTACCGTAGGTCTACCTCATAAGTTGGATGAAATACTTTTCAAATACCAATGTGGTATTAAACACATTTTATTTCCCTAGCATTTACTAACGAGCTTTAATTCTTAATTGAATAAATAAATGGGTCAAGCTCATTTATTCCAACACCGTGGTGGGAACAGCTCCGGCGATGACCGGCTGAGCGCCCTGCCGGACGACCTCCTCCACGCCATCCTCTCCTTCCTCAAGGCCCAGCAGGTTGTCCAGACGAGCGTGCTGTCCAGGAGGCGGAGAAGCCTCTGGCGCTCCGTGCCGCGCCTCGACATCGACCAGGTATAGACTTCGAGAGCAGCCAGAGCGAGAGCCTCACGCCTCAGCAGAAGCTCGACAAGTTAAGGCTTTCGCATATTTCCTTTTGTCACACCGTGATCCAGGTTCAGCCCTGGACACGTTCCATCTGCGCGTAGACGAGACTGACCCTCTGCATATCCATGCGGGCACAGGGGCCGAGCTACATACAAATTAGAGGGTGATGCACCCTCAAATAATGAAAAAACAGTGTTTAGGTCTAAATTTTCAGCATATTTGCACCCCTCACCACTCAACCCTATGCACCCACGAGGCAAATGCAACCCCCTCTGGTTTGCTCTAGCTTCGCCACTGTACGGGCAGATGGGTTCATCGTGCCCTCAGCTGCTGCTCTTCCCTTAGAGCATCTCCAGCAATAGCCCCTATTTCAAGCCCCAACTTTATTGAGTAGGGGCCGGCCGCAACTTTCTGGGGCTCTAATTTTACGTTTAACTCTAGCAATAGCCCCAACTTCACAACCCCTACTCCTGCCTGGCAAGTGGGACCCGCTCGTCAGTGGCTCATGTCCTTTTCCCATCCGATCTCTTCTCTCCCCCACAGCTCTCTCTTCTTCCTCGATTCCTCCCGACGCTCCCACAGGTTGTTGAGGCGCGAGCTCCGGCTAGAAGCGGCGCGACAAGAGGGAGCTCCGGCTGGGCGCGGGGGAGCGCGGCGACGGCTACGTGGGCGAGCGTGAGCTGGCAGCGGCGCGGGGAAGCGAGGGGGAGGGGGGGGGGGTAGCGCGAGCGCCGGCCGAGCGAGGGGAGTGCGGCGACGGCTACGCGGGCGAGCGCGAGGAGAGCGGTGGCAGCGGTGGCCTGGGGGAGCGTGCGGTCAGGTGGAGCGCGGCGGCGCCGCCACAGGGGACCGCAAGCTCCGGCCGTGCGCGGTGGATCCAGTGGCGCTCGTGCCCCTGCCCTCCGCCGATTCGTCAAATCCGGCGAAATCGAGCGCCGCCGGCGATCTGTGCGGCGGAGCGGAGTGAGGACGGCACGACCGGCGCATGCAGCGGCAGGGACGAGCAGGCGCTCGAGGTTGCGGCCAGGCGGTGGAATCGACGGTATAGTGGTCGCGCCGACGCCGGATTCGACGGGAATAGGAGCACGACCGCCATGGGAGCTCAGCTCGGAGCTTCGTGCTCAAGGAGGTGGAGGGGAGGAGTCGGGCCGTCAACTTGGAGGGGAGGGAGCGCCGGCGACGAGAGCATGGGTGGCGGCGCTACTTCGGTCGGAGGACATGGGGATGAGAGGGGAGATTTGGGTGCCTCCCTAGAGTAGGGACCCGAGTAGGGCCCTGCTAGAGTTGACCTTCGTGCCCACCTCGCACCCTTCCTCCTACCGAACTTAAGTGTATATTTGTGTCTAAGTGTCGATCGTGAACGTGGCACGTTATTTTGGGCACCTTTAATATGACTTTGTTTTTTTTTTACCTCAATTGAAACGGGCATGTTTACCGTTTACTGTTTGGACTTACAAAAGAGGGAGTTTGAGTCCGGTATGCAAGTAGAAAAAGAAAATAGAGCCAAAGTCGGTTAACATAATGCCAACGCACGGCGCCATCTCCCTCAGGGCTTGTTCGTTTTGAGTCGTATTGAAGGGGATTGGGTCGTATTGGGACGTATTAAATCCCTAACAAGTCAAAATACCTCTAAATACACTCCAATACCTCCCAATACCTTTGAGGAAGGTATTAAACGAACAAGGCCTCAAGTGGTTCTCTCCCTCTCCCGGCGGAGATCAGCGGCCGGCGCGCGCGGTGTTGTGTCCCCTTCCCAATCTCGCTCGCATCTTCTCCCGGCGATCGCGCCTGCTCCGACATCCAGGCTTCGACCCCGCACTGTGGCCATGGACGACGTCAAGAAAAAGGTAACGAAATTTGATTCCGCTCCGCTTCCTATCCCTGCTATAAAAAGCAAATGAAAATGATTTAGATGCCACCAAATGTAACTTGGTACAAAAAAAAGTCGATCTGCTGCATAAATTTTTGAAATTATTAGGAATATAGATATCATCATAATTTTTGTTTTATTCCAAACTTATCTAAATATATTTATAGGTCGTATTTCACGTGGACTCTTCAAGGGACGAGGACTCCAAAAGAAGTAACCTCTATAAAGATTATTACTTGAGAATCAAACAGACACCACAATTCATTCTCGTATGAAATTTGCATATTCATGTATACGCTCATATGGCATCTTAAGTGCACGAAGGAGTTTCTTTGCCTCGTACATGCTCTTCGGCAGAATGTGTCCTTCAGGAAGTAGTTTGCCAACAACTTACAACATTACATCAAAGGCTTCTCGACTGTGGCTAAACTGGGATTTTATGGCTAACAGGCGAGCAATGGCATCAAGTTGCGACACAGTGGTATGATCATGAAGGGGTTTTTGTGCCGCAGACAACATTTTGTAATAAGCCTTCGCACTTGGCTCCGGCTCATCCTCTGTAGGTGCTTCATCATAGTCATTCAACATGTCTGCAACCCGGCATCATCATCAAACTCCTCGATGCGTTGCCTCACGATATCGTCTCTCACACGCTGGGTCTCGCCATGGCAGGTCCACCGGGTATAGTCTAGCGTAAATCCTAGCCTGATGAGATGTTTGCTCATGGTGGTCTGTGTTTGTCGTTTACGGTTTGCACAATTCACACATGGACAGAAAGCACGTGTAGCCTTGGCAAATGCAAAAGCTTGGTTCACAAAATCTTCTGTCTCGCTAATCCATTCAGGTGTTTTGTCAGCAAAGCCCGTGTATATCTACTCGCGGTCGTCCATCCTCTAACAGATCACCGAGACGTGTCAAACTCACTTGCATCTACTGGAATGTGTATCATACTCTAATAGGTAAGGATAGCTCCTAATCCCACCCGAGGATGTGTAGATGGGGTTAGTTTCCATGCTCTACACCTATCCAAGACAGAATTTCGGCAGCACCTCGCCGCTGTTCTCCAAATACACGTCCTGGCAAGGAGATTGTGTATCGGAGAACAACGGGAGGTGATGCCGAAACTCTGTCTCGGATAAGAGCAGAACATGAAAACTAAACCCATCTACATATCCTCCGGCTGTCCAAAAAATGTGGACAATTCAAAAGAGATACGGTCATACATATGCAAATATCTGCATATTTCAAACCATATCTCTTTCGAACGGGAGATGCCTAACTAGGTTACGTTACCTACAAACATGAATGAAAAGGAAGGGAAGATGCGCTCACCAAGTACAAAGACGACAAAGCCGAGCTGAGGAAGGCCTAGAAGGGTTGTCGGAGGCGTACACGGCCCCTCGGCGGAGCAACGGGTCGACGAAGGCGTACACGAAGCCGGTGGCGTCGTAGCACAGCAGGTCGAGCGGGTCGACGAAGACGTGCAAGAGGTCAGCGGTGTAGCAGGAGGTCGAGGAAGCTGCTCCTGCAAAAAAGGCAAACAGGTAAATATATAAAAATTTCGACAGCGCCTCCCCTGCACGGTGAGGTTTTCAACCTACTGAAAAACGTGGCACGATGGCCGACAACCACCTACACAAGGAAGGACCTACAGTGATGATATTAACCAACCACATACACATGCATCTACAGTCACGCACCAAATTCAACTCAATCATCTAAAATTCAATATCTACCACTGTATCAAATTCATATCAATCCACTAAATCAATTTCATATCAATTCAATATCTAATTCAATCAATATGAAAAAATACATGAAATGTATACCGGGGACGGTGCCGACGCGAAGCTACCCGCCTGGGGACGGCGCCGACGCGCCCGCCGGGGCTGGAAACGGCGCGGGCAGGGGCACGCCGGCGCGGGGACGCGCGCCGGCAGCGGGGACTGGCAACGACGGGCTGTGCGGCAGCAGGGCGAGGCTACCCGCCTGGGGACGGCGCCGGCGCGCCCGCCGGGGCCAGGAACGGCGTGGGGACGGGCGCCGGCAGCGGGGACGGCGTGGGCAGGGGCACGCCGGCGCGGGGAGGTGGTGCGGCGGCGCGGTGTGTGTGATCTGTGTGCGTGTGTGTGTGTGAAGTGTGTGTGAGCGGCTGAGCGTGGGAGGTATTACCCCCTTGTTTGCCGAGTGCCCGAGTGGCACTCGGCAAACAGCCCGCCTTTGCCGAGTGTCGGCGATCTGACACTCGGCAAAGCCGCCTGCGTTATTTCATGCCACACTTACAAATTTTTTAATCGCAATTAATAGATAAAAAGTATCAAACAGTTTCAAACAATTGCAAAAATTTAAGATTAACTAAACCATGTTGTATATTGCCTATACAAAAGATTATGAATATAAATTCTATTCCAACTTTTAATTTGGTCACAAATGTAATTGAATCCTTCTCAACTATACGAATCTTTTTCGGACATTCTCCGGTTTGTAAGGGTCATACATGAAATATTGTTCAAAACCTTCTCTGCTTTTTACCACAAACTTTCACGGATGTAAACATGATATGAAGACAATTCTCATGTTGTTCAATCATTTTTTGCATTTTATATAATTTTAAACAACACAGTCACAGGTTAATTGTCATGTATCGGCAATAAAATATTTATAATTCCATTGAATTTCATGGATAAGGACTAACAATGGAGTAAGTAGCATGAATATTATTTTTCAACTCACTTTATTTCATTATTTAAGTCACTTGCAGTTCAAATTTGACTTATTTGAAAAAAACCTAGAAATTAAATAAAGTACTTAAAAATAGCTAACAGACAAAAAAAAAATTCTAACTTTGAAAGTTAAGTACTAAGAGTTGTGTATTGAGAGAAGAAAAGGTTTGGCATGGTTTTGAGGGCTTTTTTGTAATTGTTTGCCGAGTGTCAACAGCTAACACTCGGCAAAGAGGCATGCTGAAATCTTTTTTTTTTTAGTTTGCCGAGTGTTCGTTAGACACACTCGGCGAAGAGGTCCCGCCGTCAACGCGCCGTTTGTCCCGTTGGTCACGTGGCCGGCACGTGATGCTCGTCGCCGAGTGTCTGTTAGTAACACTCGGCGAAGGGCTCTCGCCGTCCACGCGCCGTCCGTTCCTCACTGCACGTGGGTATCCACGTGCAGTTGTTCGCCGAGTGTTGTTTCGGGACACTCGGGAAAGAACAAGTTCGCCGAGTGTCAGCGCTCGGCAAAAGCCTTGTGTCTGGGTTCGCCGTGTGCTAGGCCTTAGGCACTCGGTAAACGGTTTCTTTGCCGAGTGCCCGTAAGAATGCACTCGGCGAAGTTTTAGCACTCGGCAAAACCGAGGTTTCCCGTAGTGCATGGATCAAATTATAACAAATATGTTGCCATAGAAAGGTTACCACAGGTATATGTGAAAGGATATATTGCTCACGGTAATTGTGTGGCCCAATACGTGTAGAAGTCCGTATTAGTAGTATTTTTCTTGATTGTTTAGGCTAGTCTAAACCGTTGGATCTTCATAAAATCTAACGGTCTATACCTTTCTCTTTTTTAGATTAACATGAGATTTTTTTGGCCCTCTTGACGAATCTTATGGCTCCTTTTGCTTCTAGGTTAATAAGATAATAGATACCGCACAGATAAAGTGAAAGGATCTATCCGACACCACTTCCCGTTTATCTCGAGAACGTGCTTGTCGTTTTGTTGTTTGTGTCGAACATGTTAAAAGTATTTTCCGAATGTATTTTCAGCTTCAAATGTATCGCCTGCAGCCCTGTAGTAGAAATAGAAAATGGTTCAAGTGTTTTACTCGAATTGTCACAATCTTATATTTTGCGAATTGAGCAATATCTTAATTGCTTAATGTTTGGCTCAGCTGCCACAGTCTGTTTGGCAATTACTATGAGTGGAACTTCTGATTTTTTTTTCTCTGTTCTGTTTCGAACCTTGCCATACCTGTCAGTCTACTGTGCTTGTCTATAAGCACTTTCCTATTGGATATCCTATAAATCTTTAGAGAGGTAGAAAGTTCATTCATTTTTGGAAGTTTAAGATTTGTGTGAAGATTGTGCCCGTCAATCCTCGTTTTTTATGATCTCCGGCGACTGGCGGCGGCAGGAGAGATCCGGTGCCGCGTGGCCCGTGTCTTAAGCGCTGGGAGGAGAAGGCCTGCGATGTTTGAGCCCGCCCCCGGCCGCTTCGATTCGCCGCGGTGAAGTCCGCGATGGAGGTCGCCGCCAAGCGTTCCCGCGCGGCCGGCGGCTCGGCACCCGACCGGCTGAGCGCGCTGCCGGACGACCTCCGCCGCCGCGTCCTCTCCTTCCTCTCATCCCGACAGTCCGTGCGGACCACCGTGCTGTCCAAGCAGTGGGTTGATCTATGGCGTTCGGTGCCTGCCATCAACCTGTACTCCTTGGAATTCGAGAGGGAACGCAAACGCATTGAGAAAGATGAATGATTTCACCTCCAAGTTCCTGATGCTTCACAATACCGAGTGCCTTGACGTGTTCCGGCTACATATTCCTTCTTATATCCGCTATTACCATCCGCGTCTAGATGTCCACAGATGGATCCCCCGTGGCATAAAGTACCAACCTCTGGTCATCGAAATCTATGCGCATCAGTCCGTCATCCCTTGTCTTGGTTCTGCCTTCCATCGCCTCAAAAAGCTGGATCTTTCTGATCTGTCGTTGGACCATTCTTTCAGCGAGAGGCTCAATTCTGGGTGCCCAGTCCTGGAAGATTTGGTTCTGGACGGTTGTAGCAATGAATTTGCTGGTGGTATTCAATCCGACACACTGAAGAACTTGGTAGTCAATTATTGCAGAAGTGATGTTGCAGTTGCATTGGTCGTCAGGGCACCTTGTCTTGCTTCTCTTTGCTTTAAGGTTCCTTATTACTCCTACAAAAATGGTCTTCATTACTGGCAGGAAATTCCCTTGTGACAGCATCGATTTCTGTCATGGATGATTGTCAGTTTGGTGTATCTCAGAAAGGTCAAACGATTCTTGTAGGCAGCCTATTCAATGTGACTAGTTTGACGTTGGAAGGTTTTGGTGCCTACAAGAATCGTTTAAACAGCTGGCCTACAAGAATCGTTTAATTGGTCCCACAACGGGAAATTCAATTGGTCCCACAACTGGCCTTCTTTGCTACTATATGGCGTTTGTTTATATCTATTAAACAGCCATTTGAAGATTTTGCCATGCATGGACATGGCACATGCAGTCTATATATGCAACATAGACAGAACTGGGATAAACATTGGTTCAATTTTTGTTTCTGTTTCACTTGCCAGGCATTCCTTGATAAGGAATTAGATAATTTCCCAACATTTGACAACTTGAGAACCCTATCCCTCATGCGGTGTCCTTCCAGCAAAAGTGATGTGCAGAAATTCAAGGCTCTTGGGAGATTTTTGCAGAAATCCCCTAATCTGGAGAAGCTTACCATGCAGCATTTCTTGGTAGGACTTAACATTTTTCTTTATCTACTATGAGTACGTGGCTCGTATTGTCCTGCGTAAATATCTAATATGATTTTGAACTATTGAAAGTACTCTGAAGGTACTGAAAGGAAGGCGCTAAAGTGTGATCAGCCATTTCTTGAAACGGTAAGCTATCTTTCTTTGACCAGGATATATATAATGCTACTTTTATATCTGTTTGGTTCACCACACTACACCACAACACCAGATTAGCGACAGGTAGGTAAGAATCTAATATCAGCAATGGACACCACACTTTAGCTCGCTAACATATGAATTCGTTTTTTTTTTTTTTTACGGAAACAGCTCCCAGAAGGTCCTGCAGAAGGGAAAGGAAAGGCCAAGTCTCGGTCCCTAAACTTGGTTTGCTGCCAATGCAACAAGCTAAAATCTACTGAGATCATATACAAAAAGGGTGGCAAAGTCCAGGAACTGGTCAATTTTTTGCTGGACATCTCACACTCTGCACCAGAGAATAAAATGACGCTCACCAAAGTATGATGAAGAGATGGATCTATCAGCCTGTGGCTCTAGGTTCTCGTTTTCTGGTTTGTGATGGACTTGGTAGCCGTAGATTATTTCAGACGTTGTGCCCGTTGTTAAAATAAATGAGGGCAGGAAACCTTGTGACCGCGTCTAGATGACTTGGGCGTGCTCCGTGCCCATCTTATTGTTGCTGTGGTGTCTTGTTGGATATGGAGGCTACAACTAACCCAGAACCAGAAAAGTTCAGCTAATGCTGCTGATTCTATCTGCAGGTCTTTTGTTTGTTCTGATTAGTTCTGTTGTTACTGCCGTCTTTTGTTGTGATGTTCAGCATCGCTGCATGTGCTTATTGCCTAGTCATCACCCGTGTTGCTTGGTTGTGTGAAGAGCTGAAGACGCTATCGTATCGAGGCGAGGAGCTGACGAGCACGCCGTGCACATTATTATCTTACGGAGAATCTCCTTCCTTGCCCGATCACCGCGATCGGTGGCGGTGGCTACGGAGCGATCAGGAGACAGGGCTCGTGCACAAAGGATGGAGGCCGCCACCAACATCAAGCGGGTCCGCGCCGGCGGCGCGGCTCTTCTAGTCACCGGCTCATCAGCTTCCTGCCGGACGACCTCCTCCACTGCGGCACTGCGTCCTCTCCTTCTTCCCCCCCGGCCCGGGCCAGGTCGTGCAGACGGCCGCCCTGTCCAAGCTGCTCGGTGCTCGGCATCAATCTCGACTTCAAGGAGTTCCCTGACGACGCCAAGGAGGAGAGTTGGCGAAAGATGGAGGATTTCGCCGCCAACCTGCTGATGCGTCACAGGGCTCCGCGTTTGGACCTCCTTCCTGCTGAAGATGCGTGACCTTACTGTTAATGGTCGACTGCCTTCGAGATGTTGCCAGATGGATCCGCCGGGCCGTTGAGTGCCGTCCTTCGGTGGCGCTCGGCTAATAAGGGTCCCTTTGGTGGAACTTCTCTGTCAGGGTTCTAAGTTCTCGACTTGGCACAGATGCTCGTATTTTTTAGATTTATTTCAGGATTTAACCGGCGCTATTCTTTCAGTGGTAGGCACCGGTAGTGACTTCATCAATCTCGAGGATATGCCGACTTAGTCTTTCGGAGGTGCTCATAGAGATAGGGTTACATGCGTGTATTCATTGGTTGAGTGTGCGTGCGTTTGTGAGCGTCTGCGTCTGTACTGTGTTTCGAAAAAAAAAAAGGTTGAAGGTTGGAGCTTGTTGATGTGTCTTTGGACAGTTCTTTCACGGAGAAGCTCTCCATTGCCGTTGGCAGGTCGTGGAAGATTGGTTCTCGCCCTGTGTTGCAACGTCAGTGCCATGCGGCCGGGCCGACAGATTGAAGAGCTTCGCTGTGTATAAGTTGGCTTATCAGGGCGTTTCGATGTAGGAAATTCCTTGTCAGGGCAAAAAATCTCGTTGGAACGCCAATTATCTCCAAGAATTGAAGCGACGCTTCTAGGCTGCGTATCCAATTTGACGAATTAATTTGGAATTGCAAGATTTTTCTGCAATGGTATCTACAGGTAGAAATGAATCCTCCTACGAACCATACACCACCCGGCCCCACCTCCAAAAGTTCCGTCGGGCCAGTCTCAGTAAGAGTTTCATAGGCATTAAATAGGCTGCCATGTCACTGTTTTTGATGATGTGACGGTATATTAAAAGAGAGAGATGAAATGAGTTTCATGGTGATGAAACCCTCTCTACACAGTTATCTAGACATCTTGTGTCTTGCATGTAACCTAGAAAACAACAAAACATGACACTATGCACTGAGAGAGGGGTGTTTCATCATAGTTTCAAACATTTTTAGATGATGTGACACTCTAGGTGTCCATGAAATTTACCTGACAATATTTGACCTTTCACAACAAGTAGGCCCATAGACCATAGTAGCTAATGAACATTAAGTCAAAGGAGGGTTTGTAAATGTGGGTGCTTGACAATAAGTATATCGTTAAAGTATATCATGATAGGAAATGAAAGCACTGAAAAAAAAAATCTTAGCCTTATGTAATTATTATATATTCGTACTGTTAGATAATATCAAAGTTGAGAACAGGTCGGCTGCTGCCCCCCTATATATAATGATGTATGATCAAGTTGGATTCTGCATGTAACATTATGTATTATGCCACCCGATGATAAGTAATATCAACTGTTTGTTTATGATTTGTCTGCCACCGTATGGTACAACTACCTAGTAGGAGTCATCTCACGACTTTAAAACCTCACAGGAATTTGCAATGTTCCATTTAGTTATCACTCCAAAAATAATTAGATTTTTTTCTCAAACTATGTAGGAGAGGCCGGTGTGCGTCACTTCATTAAGATAGAGAGAGAGAGTACATAAGAGTACACTTATATGATAGTTTTGGTCCATCAATTTGTATTTAATTATTTCCGGCCATACAAATATTAAAAATTTAAGCTTCAAGTACTTCTTGAAAAGCTTCTTTGTTCAACTCAAAGTTGTTGATCTTGTCTGAGTGAACCAATGGTTTGAATGTCGGCACAAAATAGAAAAATCTTCTTCAAGATATATATCATGTCTTATCATCGTTTTTTATTTGTTTTTATATTTTGTCAAATATATATGTTAATCTTTTGGTTAGGAAAAATCCATGTGTCAAGAGATGCTGCCATTAGATGATGTGAGATATAATACTCTTAGCAGCCATATAATAAAAAGGAGTAAAACATTAACTTGGCGTAGCTAATGAAAATGCAGCCATACTGTCAACAGATATGCCTAAATAAAAATATTGATATTTTATTTGGTCGCCACTGAAGTCTAGTCCGTTCCATTCTTGCATTGGCTGAGATAGTGAGATGGATCCATCTTAACTACTCTTCACAAAACTTGCTAGTTGCTGATCAGTAAGATAAAGTCAACTCGATAGCATATCACATCTATGGACCGTCTTAACTACCCTTCACTGTACATATGTCATGAAGGAATGAGTTATGCATTATCTTTGTAGGCAACCAAAAACGAGTTCTCTTATTTAACTGTATGGGCCAATGCTTACAGTTGACTACTATACATAATAGAATGATTTTATTCAAGGTAACAGGGACATCATAAAGCAGAAATGCTCTCATTAGGTAAATCAACCTCACGCACGCTACCATATATGTTAGCTATATGTGCACTCATCCTATTCATTATATTGCTAGACCAGCAAAAGAAAATAATGAAGCCTGCATATCAAACATCGCATGAAACTAGCACAGCTATGGATATGTGTAGCCAATATCTTTTGGACCTAGGACCATGTTTTATTACAACTAAGCGGATAAGAAAGAAGAAGAGAATGGCAATGGGCCACATGTGTTTAGCATTCAAGAGTCAATGGGAGCAATCAAATGGGTAAATTATTAAACAATTTAATTGTAAAAAAATCATTGCATTTGTTAGAATACTAGCAAAAATGCCCGTGCATTTCCTGGCGGTTCGGCTGGTTAGAATTCTGCGTTTAAAGGCTGAGGTCTCAAGTTCGAACCCTCACACCTGCGATTTCCTGGCGGTCGGTCGCCCGGTTCAGCAGCGTAACCTGTGGTTTTCATCTGGTTTCACGTGTTTTTTTTTTTTGCCAAAACACTGAAGGGAGCGTGACACCCTGACAGAAAAGGAATGTAAAGTGATAGAGTAAGCAAACTCCCGACACGACGATGTATCCTGAGGTCACTAGTCCTCGACACCCTAAGAGGGGAGGGTGAATTAGAGGGGTAACACGTACGAATTTTAGGAAAGGTGAATGCGGAATGTAAAGAGATAGAGCAATCAAACTCTCGACACGGCGATGTATCCTGAGGTCACTAGTCCTCGTTGTTGGAGCACCTCTCAAAGGGAATGCTCGCGCAAGGGCATGAACTCCCCGGTCGAGTCACTCCGTAGGATAGCCTACGGGACTTCCCCAGTCACAAGTGGGTCTCCGCTTGGCCTCTCCCGGATGCTACTCGCCGCCTCCACTTGGTTGAGCTTTGGCAAAACGCCTAGGGCCTCACCTCTCTAGTACAAAGTAACGACGACCACTCCACAAACTCGGTTGGAGGGTCTCGCGAGACTTACAAGCCCCGATACTTACAACTCTTGGTGCGCGCAAGCACCGATACAAATAGGTGTACAAACCTCGCTTAAACTCTAGGCTAACACCTAAAGCAATGCACTAAAAGGTCTAACTAGCACTTAATCAAGCACTAAGCTCTCTGCTAATCACTTGGAACTTCTGTTAAACACTTTGGTGGAATCAACACTTGGAAATGAGTAACACAAGAACCAGCACATTCACAATGCTCAAGCACACTTCAAATGGTCGACCAAGGGGGTATATATAGCCCCAAGTCCAGGAAATAGCCGTTGCTCCAACGGCCAAGTTTCTGCGTGAGCACTGACGCATTGCACCGAAGCTTCTTGCGCAACTAGCCATTGCACTGGCCGTTGGCCTCAGACTGACCACCGACTCATCCGTCGCTCTGCTTGAGCTAGCACCAGATCATTCGATGCTAAGTATATTTCTGCCAGAGCCGAAACTGAGCCAATCTCGAGCCGAGCCGACACCACCGATCCATCCGCTGCTACCACCGGACCATCCTATGCTCCTTGTGCACCGAAATGCACCTATAGCCTGTCATGTTCCACGATTTGTCCGCTGGTCTTCCTGACTTAGCATCGGACCATATTGTGCTCCATTCAAACTTGGCCCTACTGGCTTGGCGCGCTGAGCACCGACTTATCCGGTGATCGACTGAGATGCTCCGATGCTCTATCAGAAAAGCTCCGGTGCTCTCCTGAGCAGGATTCTCTTCTTGTAATTGCGAGATCTTGTGCCGACTACAGCATACCATCACTTGAGTGTATAATTTGGATGGCTTAAATACCGTCACTTGGAACCTAAAAATACTTTCAAATATACATCTTGACAAACATGTTAGTCCCAATGACTATGTTGACATTAATCACCAAAATCATAAACATGGCCTAGGGCCATTTTCCTTACAAACACAATGACGTACCATCATAGTTGACAGAAGCTTTGCTTGCTTTATTATTAGGTAAAGATTCAGGTGCAACCTTATTTGAAAATATATATATAAAAATATATCTTTTTAGATTAGTTCTGCCCACGCCATGCATGGATGAACCTTTTTAACAGCTAGATCAAGGAAGGAAGACCTTTTATATTTATAAAGCTGAGCTCATGATAAGTGTTCAAGTAGAGATGGGCATAACGGACTAACAGCTCCTATTACAAACAGATGTGCTTGACAAACTAATAACAGCCTCCGTTATGATATAATTGATAAAATACTTTCTAAAAAATAATTCAATAGTAAAGTACGCTTGCTACATTTTTGTTTTGTGTTGGTCTCTTTGACTAGACTGAAATTATGTGAGTTTTGCTAAAAGCAAGTTTTTAAGCCTGCACTTTTATCGTTGACCTATATTTCCTTGAAGGAGCACACTACTAGAGAGAAGGGCTTCAATATCAGTTGAAATGCGCGTTTAATACCGGTTATTGCAATCAGTACTACACTTTCGGTACTAAATGACCGCGGCGTTTACGTCTGCCCAGAAAAAAAACATTACGAACCCCGGGGAGGCCTGCACACGCGCAGTCATAAGTCACGCAATTTTTTAACGCGAAAATGCGTGTGCGCAGCCATGAGGATTTGAACCCACGACTTTCGGCATTGAATATGCATCACTTGTGACTAGGGTGGGAGATATATTCCTTTTGAAGTAACCCGTGGAAGGCCACTTAGTACCGGGCCAAGAAAAAAACCAGTATTAAAAGTCACCCTTTGGCACCGGGTGGTGTTATTGACCGGTAGTAGATGAACGAGTCATTTTAGTACCGGGCCAAGACATCAGCCGGTACTAATACTATCGGCTGGTGTCTTGGCCCGGTACTAAAATGGCTCTAGGACCTTACAAATTTGGACCCGGTACTAAAATGGCTCCATGCTGCCTTTAGTACCGGATTTTTAGCAACCGGTAGAGACAGGGACCAAAGGTCACTTCTCTAGAAATGGTAGTTGCACTTTCTTGCATTGGTTTAGCTATATGGCTATGTCAAAATGACAATTATTGAATGATGCGATAATCAATGTTTTGACAAGCAGAAGGTTGCCAATCCCTTATTTGTATCCCTCTTAGATAATGGAAGCATATATAGATGAGCAATTGGCTTGCAATATTTATCCCTCTTAAAGAATGGAAGCATTTATAGATGATATATATGGTGGTTCAGGCAGCCACTACGTACTATGTTGGTTTTCGGGAGCTATTCACATAGCATCAAAGATGGTTTAGTGTGCTGCTGAAACAAATCTTATCGGATGAAAGTGTAGAAAAAAGATAATTGCAGTTTTCAAAAATAATATTAATTACTAACATTAAAATTATTTGTTAACAAATAACAAAAATACCGCAACATATATAAATTGTTAACTTCAGTTACGTACTTCTCCATACAAGGTATAGCTAGGACATGTGGCGTTTTATTAAGGGTACGTAGTTGGTGACTTGGTGTTGGAGGAGGACGCAATGGCAGGGGTGACACAATTCAACACTCTTTGGGGCAGAGTTTTGGTGAGTTGGTACGGTGGTTTTGGATGTGTGGGTATGGCTGTGTTCAGTCAAGGAGGATCGTAGGTCAATCCTGGCTATACGTGTGTTGGCATAGGAACATCGGCTCAACCAATAGTAGTTACAACACATAAAATGGCATATAAATGGCTTTCATTTGGTGGCTCCATCTTGGACGATCCTATTACAATTGTGCACATCATAGCCAGTTTCTTTGAAAAGCCGCCATTATCATCTGTCATAGATAGTTCTTATCCATCAATGATGTGGATTTGTACCAACCCCCGTGATGTCTTGAGTTTACGTGCAGTGGCAAGCATCATCTCATTGCATTATTTACTTAAAAAAATCACCACTTGTATGATCGATACCATCATCTGTGATCCCTATAAATAGGAGCCATGCAGTTCTCTTCTCTGCAATACCGATAGCCCAAGACATTTTCATTGTGTCCAAAGAAAGAATTGAAAGCCATGGGAAGCAAGGGTCTTATGAGTGCAATCATGTGTGTGCTGATACTAGGGCTAATCCTAGAACAGGTCCAAGTAGAGGGCAAGAGTTGCTGCAAGAGCACCACAGCAAGAAACTGTTATAACATCTGCCGTCTGAAGGGTTCCCCGCCACTATGTGCAGCAGTATGTGATTGTATAATCATAAAAAAGGACAAGAAATGCCCAAAGGACTACCCTAAATTGGACCTTCGCCCCAATGACTCTGGTAAAGAGAAAACACACTATTTCCATCTGGTTTATTATTAATTTTCGCAGACAAGAAATTATGTACATATTAGACATATATTGAATTGCTGCTTCACAGGTGAACCGGATGCCATTGAATACTGCAACTTGGGATGCACGTCTTCCGTGTGTGACTACATGAACACTGGTAAATTCATATACAGGTTAATTTCAGTTGTTTGCAGGAAAACCAAAAATATTTATCTTAACCCATCCTGTACTATTTTAGCATCAGGTTTGGTTGGTGAAGTGATGAAAATCGACATGGAAAGCTGCAGTGATGCATGTAAGCGTTTCTGCAGTGGGGATGCCCACTTTGCATCCGTTGATGCATAATCATGCACGAGCATGCACTGTGATATGTTGCCGAAGGGCCAAGGTCTCCTCTTGATGGATGTATTCAACAAAATAGGATCTGATGATATTGGTCGGATCCAAGGCAGTGTGTCATCTTATTTATGTATGTGTGTGCTCTTCTTTTTCATTTTTTTTGTTCAAATAAAGGTCATCAGATGGATGCCATATGTTCCTACCCGCATGTAGCCATCTCTATCGAGATGTATACGTTTGTACCCTTGGGCAATTAATATTATTACTAAAAGCATATGCTTTGTGTTATTTTTTCTGAACTTGTTTAATTTTGTATCTTAATTCATTTACGTCCTTCTGAAATTCAAATTCTGGGATATCAGTATATCACATTCGAATCGAACAGTAAAGTCTTCTGAAAAATTCTTGCAAATAATCAGCACAAGAACTAGGAACGAAATAAATGCAGTGGGCAGTTCTTATGAGTGCTGTGTATGTCGATATCAGTGGCATTAAGTTCTGATCAAATCCAGTTTTTGCCAGTTCCAGAGGCTAATTCACTGTTGAGATTTGTCTGGTGAGTTTTCCCTTTAGAAATATTATTCTTGGGACATTTTTACATGAATAATTTAAGAAGTTGGTTACTAGCTAGAATAGGTGGCTTGTATATGTTTGTGTTTTTTGCTTGTTTGCACACCAATATGTGTTTTAGAGTGTGGTTCTAATTTTTAACTTTAGAAAGAACTACACTTGATAGATGGTACTATAGGGCTATACTATAGTATGATTCATATGACCTAGCACTACTGCAGAAACCACTAACCTCATCGGCCCGTACGAACCGGCCCAAAACGACTTGCTTCGTTTAAGTCATCAGAAGCGGTGGAATAGAGAGCGCTACAATATTTCCGTTTTGAATAGTTATGCTAAGCGGCTCACACCGCGCCGCTTCCAATAACTAGTTATCCTAACTGGCTCATCCCACGCCGCTTCCATTAACTAGTTATTCTAACCGGCTCACACCGCGCCGCTTCCAATAACTAGTTATTCTAACCGGCTCAATTCATAACTTTTGCATATGGTCTCGGATGGAGAAAAGTTTTATATGAAATTTGTACGTTCAGAGGAGATCTACAACTTTGTAGTTGAAAGTTTTTTATTTGAGGTCGTTTAGATGTCCAAAACTTCAAATCCCGCTATTGTAACTTGAATTTCAGATTGTATTATCAATTTTGTAACTTTTGTATATGGTCTCAGATGGAACAGCACTTTATACGAAATTTGTAGGTTTCAACGAGATCTACAACTTTCTATTTGAAAGTTTTTCGATTTAAAGTCGTTTAGACGCCCAAAACAGCTCCCGTCCTCATTCCCACTCTTGTAACTTCAATTTCGGATTGTATTCTAAATTTTGTAACTTTTGCATATGGTCTCAGATGAAAAGAATCTTTACACGAAATTTGTAGGTCTCGACGAGATCTACAACTTTCTAGCTGAAAGTTTTTCGATTTAAAGTCGTTTAGACACCAAAAACAGCTCCCGTCCTCATTCCCGCTCTTGTAACTTCAATTTCGGATTGTATTCTGAATTTTGTAACTTTTGCATATGGTCTCAGATGGAAAGAAGCTTTATACAAAATTTGTAGGTTTCAACGATACCTACAACTTTCTAGTTGAAAGTTTTTCAATTTAAAGTCGTTTAGATGCTTAAATAATAGAACTAAACTTCATGCAACAAGGGTCAAAAGGAATAGAACTCCCTCATGCGTGCAGGAACGACGTCTAGGTGAGATGGTAAGGAAGGCTCGCGCGAGGCAGGAGGTTGCGAGTTCGAAGGCTGGGCATCGACGCACGCGCGCGTATTTCGTGTGAAATACGCGTGACTTGTGACTTGTGAAAAAATATTTTTGTCATTTTTATTTGCAAATTCCTATTTTTACTATCCGCGCCGGTACGAGATACGCCGCTTAGAATAACTTGTCAAACGAAATGGTGAAATAACCGCTTTGGATGACCCTCTTATTCTAATCGAAAAAGGGAAGCGGTGAAATAACCGCTTCGGATGAGGTTTTCACGCCGCTTAGATTGATGGTTTCTGCAGTATTGTAGTGGTTTATAATTAAATCGACCTAGTGGTTTCTAAATCTAGTTTTTATCTCAAAGGTCTTAAAATGATTGCTCTAACACTACGGGAGAAACGACCTTCCATCCCTCTCTTTTAGTACCGGCTGGCCAAAGCCGGTACTAAAGGGGTCTTTAGTATCGGCTCCAGGCAACAGTGGCAAAAAAGCCAAGTTAGTCACCAGCCGGTACTAACGTGCGCTCCTGCCCCTACCTCTCAACGGGCAGATGGCACGTTAGTACCGACTGGTCTCCCCAGCCGGTACTAAATGTGTCTAGGGGCCTTTAGTACCGGGTGGTACCCGGTACTAAACAAAAAAATTTAGTACCGGTCGGAGCCCTCACCCGGTACAAACATGTCCACGAATAGAAATAAACTGGCTCCCACGCGCACCGTCCGTCCTTTCTTCCTTATCTCCACAGAGCAAGAGCGGGTGGTGGAGGCTTGGCGCGCGAGGGGCGGCGGCCGTCCAGGCGTGCGAAGGCGGCGGCGGGCCGGCGCACCCTGGCCGACGCGGGCCAGGCGCATGGAGGCGAGGGCACGGGCGGTGTGGCGCCCCCCGGCCGGCACGGGCAAAGGCGCGCGGAGGCGCGACGCGCGCGGGCCCAGGCGCGGAGGCGCGGCTCCCCCCGGTCGGCGCAGGCCAAGGCACACGGAGGGGGGTGCCGAGGTGCGGCTCCCCCCGGCCGGCTGCGGGGAGCGCACGGTGGGGCCTGCTGGCCTAGCGTACGGCGGCGCGGGCGCGGCCGGCGCCGGCGACCTGAGGTGGGCGCGGATCGAGGCATGGCAAAGGACCGTATCGAGGCATGGGCACGGATGTGATTGTTGATTCTTGTTGAGATGTTATGAGATATTTTCTGTGATTTTTGTGATGTGATTATGAGTTGTATTTATTCTTGTGATTGTGAGATAAATATGTGTGATATAGTAATTCTTATTGTGACTGTGATATGATTTTGGTGTGATTTTGTTTGTAATGACCGCACGGAAGGAAAAGAGAAGGAATGAGAAAAGTAAAAAGAAAAGAAAAGAAAAAGAAAATAGTAAAAGAAAAGAAAATGAGGAAAAGGAGGAGGCGGAGGGCTGTCGGGGCATCTATGGTCAGTACCGGCTCGTTTAACCAGCCGGTACTAACTTGTGTATGTTAGTACCGGACCTTTAGTAACGGCCACAGCGACCGGTACTAACCCGTCCTGTGACCGGTATTAAAGGTCAATTTTCCCGTAGTGTAAGTTTAGTTTCAAGTGGAGGATCCTTAGTGCAAAGGGGATTGTATTTCTAGTACTGGAAATGCTACCGCGTGCATTTGGGATTGTATTTACACTTGTTTGGCTATAAGCAGCTCAGGATGGAGACCGTTGTTTGGCTGATGTTGGGAACAAGAACGGGAGTGCCATAGACTACAGTAACTTATTCTCTTAGTGGGTTGGGAACTTTGGAAGGAGCGTAGTGCACGAACGTTCCAGATAAAGGAACAGTCCATGGCGAGCTCATCCAACCTATTTGCTACAGCCCTAGGGCTTCCGGTCACGGAATAGCAGATAAAATTGTTAAGTGAAAATGAGAATGAGAACTGATGATTGATTATTGTGTTGTGTGTTACATATATATACAAGTCCAAGGGGTGTCCCCAAAGGGTGCCTTTCTATGAAAGGGTGTCTCTCTAGAAGTGGTGTCTATACAAAAGGGTGATATTCCTAAAAGGTGTCTATTGATCACTACTAATCCTAATTAATCCTAACACTCCCCCTTGATCAATTGACTTCTTGTGGGCACCATTGTTTGTTCATCAGTTATTGCTTGAAGCTTTGGAAAAACCCTGTGGGAATAAAAACCAAAGTAGATAGATATACCAGGCAAAACTCCTCAAACCCCAGTGGGAAAAACTTGAGGAGAAACATAATTGTATGTGTATATGCCATCGAAAACTCCTTTAAAACCCGGTGGGAAAATGAGGAGAAATAATATGGCATATGTGATTATTGTCTCATTATAAACTTATATGAGAAAAACCTTGAGAGGAAAAACTCATAACAAAGTTTTGAGATCAATACTATGATCTGTGGATCATATTTGAATAATCTCCCCTAAAACCCAATGGAAAAAATATGAGGAGAAATGATATGTCTTTGATATCTTCTTAAAAACTCTTGTAGAGAAAATAGAAGATATGACATGTAATATGTCTTGTATTGATATTGCCTCATTAAAACCTTATGAGAAACCATATGAGGAAAAACTCATATAGGAAAAAGAGTGCAATATGATGTTTGAATAGGTTTAAAATTTTGGGAGAGTCTCCCCCTGAACCTTGCAAAGTTGTCATTTACCATTATCGATAGATAAGGACTTTCTGTGAGGTTCTCACATATTTGATTTGCAAGATGTTTATTTCTCAATGTGTAACAAATGAGAATAAATATGTTGAGCAATACTCTGGTTGATATTGCTCTATTAAACCTATTATATCAATACAATACCAAACGTATCTTGAGAGATAGTTGTTCATGATTCAATAGAATCAACTTAATCATTCTATATAGTGACAAACATAAGTGGTGTTTTAGAATGATAGATGGATGTAGTTGTTAGAGTCTATTGACTCCCATTAGAACTATACCATCATGATATCAGTTTATGTTCTAGCAATATGGAGATTATTTAGCTAGTAACTTAGAATCACTATGGTTATATCTTGATTGAATAAATCAAGATGTTTGGTGCCATAATATATCTATTGATATCCAGTTTGACTCCTGCCAAATGGCTTGAAGGAGTTGCACATTTTGAGTTATACTAAGTTATCTGCAAATGCAATATTTGGCCTTCTGCAATTTGCAAGATATGAGCGCTTTTTATGGCACTGTAGTTGTTATCCTAGGGTCTACATGGTAATTTATCCATCTTTAGGGATTGAACGACCATAAGTGATGATGGATATGATTATCCAATATTATTTTGATATTGATGGACAATCTAAAAACTGATATATGTGCTTAAGTTGTAAACTTAAGCATAATTTGGTTTTAACCAAATATTCATCTCAAATTCCGTCTTAAAATGATTGCTTGTTTGTATTGTGTGTCGAGATGATGAAAAAAATCCAGTTTGGATTATTTTGAACACATATGCAATCATAGCAATTGGAGTAATTCTTCTGTGGAAGATACTCTCTTAGTCAATTGTACCACAATCAACTTGACTTCTTCAAGTCATACAATGACCTGAGTTGAACATAATGTATGTTGCAATTTCAATTCAGAACATAGTCACCTGATGACTTTATATGTCTGAACTAATCCAATTTATTTAGTCTGCCAATGGTTGAATGTTGAAACATAATTTTTCACATATACCATGAAAGGTATGTTGCTCGGTTTCTTCATGAAACCATATGCTACAAGCTCTTGTTGTTTCACCACCTTGCTTTCATAAAGAATGCAATATGAGAAGAAGATATTACTGTGGTAAATACTTCTCACTATTGAACAAGAGCAATTCTCTTTAATTGCCACCTTTAATTTGACCCAATTTGAGTGTGGAGACACCCTGCCTAGGACTTTTGGTCTGGATCCAGTTCAAGGTGTATGGCAATCTTGAGAAGGAGTATATGTCGACAATTTGTAGTCTTTGTATGATTGATTCAATGGAATCAATATAGCATGTGAAAATAATAACCTTTTAAAACTCCATGTCATTTCCCACAACAATGGAATTAGGTTGTTCCAATGACCTAGTGTTAAACTTATGTGCACTTATACTGGGCTTTAGAATGCTAACATTCATAGGCTTTTGGATTTGAATATCCATGAAGCGTCAAACAACATGTATGATGTTGATTTTGCATTTACTATGCTGGAGGACGTCTCCCCCTGTTCCGCGGATGCTTGTAATAAGCTATATCCCAAATGACCATACTTCTCCCCCTCTTATTTTGATTTAGGAGTTGAGTGATTTTATTTGGTACCTTCACTTTTTCTGGTACATTTATCTATAGAATTGGATATGATGATACTTTGATTAGCAAATGCATCTGGCAGGCTATTTGTAATGTATTAGAAATAAAATATTCTGAACTAAGGTTCAGATATTCTTTGGTACGTGGGTGTGAGGACTCAATGTGATAAACATTCTGATTCCTGGCATTCTATTTTGTGGTATTACTTTCCCCCTAATGCCTGGAATCGTCCTCAAAATCTGATCAACATACGAGCATGTATACAAATCCCCATAGAAGACCTTAGGTATTATCTGAATGACGAATAATAATACCCTCTGTTGGCCCCTAATGCTCATAGATGTATGTTGAGGTGACGATATTGGTATATGCAAAAACATAACCAACATACAACGGAAAATATATGATTGAGGTCAAATTTCCACGTACATACTGCAACGGAGGGAGCCGTATGATTGCAGTTGAATGAATTTGGATTAATTATGCGGTGTGTAAATCCGCATAGTACCAACTAGATATTGGTAAATTTCAATTCTTTGCTGGTCATGCAAATGAATTATCTCAATAAGAGATCTTTAGTTAACCCATAATGGATGATACTTAGTGCTATAGTTCCCAAAACCAAATAAGTCCAAATGAATGGATTTGATCATGTATCCAGGATAAGTTGCTTCAAATTAAAAATCTGATCAATAAATTTGTAAAATTGTGATACCTTATGAGTAAGGAATACACATGTGGAACTATTTATCAAATGCATCAATTAGCATTTTTTAAAGCACTTAAATGGTCTATTTGGTTGGCCAAATAGAGCCATATGCTTGTCTTGAATGTGTTCAAGAACTTGAGTGGCTCACATATGAAATTTTAAGGTAAGAGGGCCTTAAAATTAATTCTCTTGTGGCACATGCGGTGCACATAAAAACTGAGAATTCATAGAATGTAAGCTATGACCAATAGAATTGTTAGTAATTTTTCTCATCATCCCAATTCCTGGGTGTCCAAGTCGATCATGCCAAGTTTGGAATGCATCGATATTTTGGAAAATTATCTTATAAGTAGAATACTCTTATACGATTTATGTGAGTAAAGTACAATCCAGATTGGAGTGAAGAAAATTTTTCACAAATTTTCTTGCCAAATCCCATAAGTTTAGTTAGAAGAAGGAATGCTTCTTTATTATCTTCATGTGCTTCAACATGAAGACCATTCTTACGGATATCTCTATTACTCAAAAGGGTACTAGTCAAATCAGGATACAATAAGGCATCCTCAAGTAAAATTTGTGTACCCATAGGGAGAGTAATAATGGCTTGGCCTAAGCCAGCTATTATTGCGTCTTTACCAGCAATGGTCATAATATTTCCTTCCTTTTCCTTAAGGGTTTGGAAATATTTCATCTCCCGAAGAATAGAGTTTGTGGTGCAAAAGTTCACGCTTTGGATCAAGTCCACGAGGCATAATTCTCTTCTATTTAAATTAAGTTCCTCGAATTCTTTAGTAGCCATATTTCTACATGATCAATCATGCACTAATTAGTTTACCTTATGGTAAATTAAGGATCTATATGGTAAAAATTGCAATATATATGTAATTGTTAAAACTTAATTGATATCTTATCATAGTTTTTGGAGTATTGTAGGTAATCACATAAATGTGTAGACCAAACAACAAATCATAAATGTTGATAAACACAAATTGGATAATCTCGGTGTTAAAACAAAGAGTAGATCGTATGGTAGGCAAAATCATTGCAGCCTAAGCACGGTCTCTGGGCAGAATAATTCATAAGTGAATTAGACGCAGCCAATGCTTAGAACTCTACCACTTTGTGTACTTATCAACAATAATATGATGAAAATGGTAATTATCACAAGGATGTAGACCATTTATTATAATCTGAAACCTTTATTTTGATTAAAAACACGGTGTAGGTAATCATCGAGTTTTCAGTAAAACAAGATGTAGACCTCTCAGTAATAGGTGATGAATCACTGCTAAGACCCGGTCTCTGGGCAGAATAATTCGAACATGAATTAAACGCAGCCAGTGCCTTAGACTCCATTACCTTGTGTTATTAATCAAAATAAACAAGATATAATATATTGCAATTTTGATTATGAAGCCGATGATAACCAAACAAAATCTTTTTCTGTATGATAACTCGGTTTAATGAACTTGTGGTGACGTCATGAATTAATGGTTTGATTAAATCAACAGAACAATCGATATAAAAATGGTTTGATTAAATCAACATGACAATCGATATTCAGTTGCAATGTACATATATTAAAATCAAACCACACAGATATATACAATGGCGATCATAATTGGGGCATAACAACATAAGGAGATGTTCTTGCAGAATAAAAGGCTAACTAGAAGACTAATTAATTCTAGTACTGTTAAAAGAAAATAAAGAAATGACTATTATTTCTAGGGGAATCAGAGGCAAAAGAAGCCCAAACACAGTGCTCTCGGTGAGTTCAATTCTCTGGAGAGTTGAAGCAACGAGATTCTTCTCTTCTGTCTTCTGGGAGTTACAGAATGACGAGTGCCTTCTCTTTTGGGAGTTGTTTGCAGAAAAGGAACTGCCGGCAAGTTCCTTCCTTTCTGGAAGTTACAGAACTTGCATGGGGGTGGTTTCTTGATTGTAGAGGCAGCGTGCATGATAACGTGTTAAGTGAAAATGAGAATGAGAACTGATGATTGATTATTGTGTTGTGTGTTACATATATATACAAGTCCAAGGGGTGTCCCCAAAGGGTGCCTTTCTATGAAAGGGTGTCTCTCTAGAAGTGGTGTCTATACAAAAGGGTGATATTCCTAAAAGGTGTCTATTGATCACTACTAATCCTAATTAATCCTAACAAAAATAATGTTGCTCATGGATCTTGGAAGTGGAGTGGAAGAATCCGATTGGATAATTTTTCATTGACACAAAGCCAAGATGAATGCAATACAGTATAAATTTGTGCAACTTTAACAGAACACAATATTAGTCATGGATATGGAATTACTTCCTGTATTGTATGGAGAATAAAAATGAATATAATTTGGATGCTATGGACCTACATGCAACGGATATCTACTCTATTTGTTAGTAGTTGAACTGGTCATGGAATCTGTTACTCCCACCGTTTACAGCCTAGCAGGTAATTGCAAGGAAATATAGCTACCTCTAGCATTCAAATTTTTTGTCTCATAATGTAGGTATTTTTTAGTTCCCAAGTGGGTTGTGTGGCATGGGAGGTCTCTAAAATGCCCTCCATGCATGGAATCAATTAATTGTGGCATGCAAATTTGCATTCAACTTGCCACCAATTAAATAGGAACAGTGCAATTATCCTCTTAATTACCATATGATAATTAATAAAGGGAAATATATACTTGTAATCTATGTCCTTAGGGCATGTAGAACCCGCAGACGGGGGTGCGTCTCCAAGCACCTCGAAGCTATCATGCAGACAGATGTACAGACAGCCCATACAACCCACAGATAGAGGGTCCGTCTGTAAGCTATTTAATGCTTTGCATGTACCTAGAATCAACTACAAATGCATTTGTGTATACCATTGTGTGGCTATTTGATAGAACATTCAGTTTCACTCTCATTCAGATATGGGCAGCAGCGGTAACATTCAAACAGCTGTAACAAAACACTACTAAAACAGCCTTTTAGAAAGGCCCTCTTGTTAACTTGCAGTTTGCCATGGTGACAGAAAATTGCAATGAACAAAGACAACAACATATAGAATGTAGTTAACTTGCTCAATTATAAGTGACAACAGGATAACTCACATTTAACTTGCTCAATTTCACAGACAGAGGCATACTGCAAGTCTGCAACCATTTAGGTAGCCTAACTGAATATACCCCGAGAAAAAGGCCCTCTTGTTTCACAGTCAGAGGCATACTGCATACTGAAACTGAACATTCACACGCCTAACTCCTGATCATGACACTATGTTTCACATGCAGAGGCATACTGCAACCAGAATTCACAGAGTAGAAAAAAACAAGCCTGAACAATGACAGGTTCACATTCACATTTCATTTAGATGGGAAAAAGATAGGACCTGTTCAGTTTCAAGTACACGACCTGTTCATCATCAGGATTCCTACGAGGGGAAAAAATTAGCAAGTCAGTACAGGTCTGATAGCAATTCTGACATTTAGCAACAAAAAAAAATCATATTGGCCATCTCGTCGTCGCCGGGGGAAGACGGGGTGTACAACGGTGTTGAGCCCGTCTCGTCATCCTCGGAGAACGGGACGAGTCCGTCCTCTCGCGAGGCGACGAAGACCCGTCTGTTCGGGCTAGCGGGGTGTTTTTTTGCATATTGGCCATCACAGAGACGGGGTGAAGCGACGCGCCGTACATGCCCTTAATCTGTTTGAAAAAAAACAGTAGAAATAACTATATTTTGGGACGGAGAGTGTAGTAAAAAATATTAGCATATATAAAACACGTACTTTACTCCATAGGCCATTCCTTTCTAAAAAGTATTTTTTGTGTATGTCTGGAAGCAATATATATGAGATCCAGTAACACTATAAATATTCATTTCTTATAACATATTGCTATTAATGTATAACATATATATATAATTTAAAAATATGTGAACCATGATTTACGAAACGATCATGTACGTAAAGAAAAATAATGATCCTACGTAATTTTATTGGTTATGAGAAAACAAAGATGCATGTAAGGTGTCCAACCAATACAGTATACTAGGTGACACCCCGCGCGTTGCTGCGCGAATTTAAAAAAAATTATGATGAAATTTGAATAAAATACTAAGATTCCTTACACTGCTGAAGCACAGCCTTGCACCACCTTCAGTTGCGATGGGTTGAGTTTGAAACTTTCAAGGCCACCAAGATCGCTATCCAGAGAAAACAAAATATTGCACTCTTGGCCAAACTGATAGCATCAGCAAAAAAAAGGAATTATACGTAATGTAAATTAAAGAAATAAAAAATATTTTGCCGCCGCTAGATAAGTGGATTGATATATACCTTTGGATTAAGCATTTTCTCAATGATTCCAGTGTTGCATGCCGCAGCGTGCACATCCACAACATTCTGTATGGGACTGTTGTATGCGGTCATGTTGATCAAAAACATTGCAAAGAGAGGCTGCTCCTCGGCAGGACCGTGTGACAGCCACAACGTCAGCACTACGGGAGAAAGGACTTTCCATCCCTCTCCCTTAGTACCGGCTGGGCGGAGCCGGTACTAAAGGGGGCCTTTAGTACCGGCTTCAGGCAACAGTGGTGAAAGAACCAGGTTAGTACCGGCTGGTAACACCAATCGGTACTAACGTGCGCCCCTGTCCTCCATCTCCCAACGGCCAGATGGCATGTTAATACCGGCTAGTGTTACCAGCCGGTACTAACCTGGCCGTGCCAACTTAGTACCGGCTGATAACACCAGCCGATACTAAAGTTTCACATTTAGTACCAGCTGGTACTGACGGGTTCTCTCTCATGTAGGCGCTTCAGCTTATCTTTTATCTCCTCCCCACTCTGGTGCTCTCTCTCTCCCTTATCTCATTATTCTTCTCATCCTCTACCTCACTCTCACATCTCTCTCTGCTTGTCCAGGAGTGGCTCCGGCGGGAGCTGGGACCTGCAGCGGCGGCCGACGGGGTGCGGCGGCCTGCGGGAGCAGCGGGGCGGGCGCGCGGCGGCCTGAGGGAGCTGCGGCCAGCGGGGCGGGCCTGCTGGAGCGGCGGCCTGGCGCGTGCGTCGGGAGCGCGGCAGGCACAGCCGGGGGCGGGGCGGGGGGAGCAGCGGGCCCAGCCGGCCGGGCGCAGTGGGCGCGCGCCCGCGGTGGGCACGGCGGCCTGGGGCACGGGCGCTGCGCTGGCCGGCCGGCCGGTGTTCTTCCTATTCGGTGATTGTTTTGATATTTGTGATTCTTGTGTTGTGATTGCACTCTATGTATTCTTGTATTTTTGTGAGTGAAAAATTATGTGATTGGGAGATGTACTCGTGGTTTTATTCATGTGATTGTGAGATGTATTCATATATGATTGTGTGATGGATTCATGTGATTTTGGAATTGTGATTGTTATGCTCTTATTGATTGTGAAAAGTGAGAAAAGAAAAGAATAGAAAAAGGAAAGAAAAGGAAAAAGGAGGAGGCAGGGGGCTCACGGGGCATGTGCGGTTAGTACCGGCTGGTGTTACCTGCGCACGTTAGTACCGGCTGGCTGTGACCGGTACTAACGTGCGTCACGTTAGTACCGGCCACAGCGATCGGTACTAAACCGTCCTGTGACCGGTACTAAAGACCAATTTTCTAGCAGTGCAGTGATTTGAAGGGAGTGAGCACCAGTGGGATCCTCCTGAAGTGCCTACCAAACTTTGAGTTGGATTGGAATGCCAAGGGCCAAACGGTGGATCAATGCAACCCGCCGTTCCATGTTTCACTTCTCGGTGGTTGTTTTAGTGCGGATGACAGCCATTCAATTCATCGCAGGAGGCCGAGAGGAAAGCGAGGAGCGTCTGATCAATCACAAATAATTTGAGCCGTCACAGAAACTGCTGCGTGGGAAATTGACCCATCGTTCTAAGCAATGAAGAGAGGAGGCTTTTGATATGCCAAGATGCTGACGTGACATGTTGAGGCTTGGGAGAAATATGGTAGTGGGGATCTCCTATATAGGTTATATAGATGTGATCTGATTGGAATAAGATTTGCTGCAGTTGATTATTAATGCACTTGTCACTACTACACAAAACCTCATCACAACCGGTTCGTAACCCCTATCACAACCGGTTTTGGGAGGCGGATGAGATAAAGCGGCTGTGATAGTCCCCCTTATCACAACCGGTTTTCAAAAACCGGCTGTGATGACCCCTATCACAACCGGTTTTCATCTAAACCCAAAATAAACCAAAATAAAATAGCAAAACATTTTATTTATTTGGGGATGGACCCCATCAGCCACTACCCACCGCGCGCTACGCGGTCGGTGGGATTCGAACCCGCGACCTCAGCTTCGTGCATAGCCTCCTCTACCACTGCACCACTAGAGTGTTTGTGTCTATATACCATTTTGATTCCCCTCATATTAATGTTTTCCGAGTGTAAATTGCTTATTTGAGGCTCTAAATGACTTCAAATAAAAAAGTGGTGAACTACAATGTTTCATAACTTTTCAAGATCTACAACTTTCGTTTTGGTCAAAAGTTCATCCGAGGTCGTTTACAAAATTTGAATTTTCAAATTTGAAAAATTCAAACTTAGATTCGATTGACAAGATGACTTCAAATAAAAAAGTGATGAACTACAATGTTTCATAACTTTTCAAGATCTACAACTTTCGTTTTGGTCAAAAGTTCATCCGAGGTCGTTTACAAAATTTGAATTTTCAAATTTGAAAAATTCAAACTTAGATTCGGTTGACAAGATGACTTCAAATAAAAAGTGGTGAACTACAATGTTTCATAACTTTTCAAGATCTACAACTTTCGTTTTGATCAAAAGTTCATCCGAGATCGTTCACAAAATTTGATTTCGTTTAGCCCTCCAAAAATGTGTTAGTAAAGAACCGGTTGTGATAGTTAGCATCACAACCGGTTTGTAAGAAAATCCGGTTTTAATATGCCGGCCGACTATCACAGCCGGTTTTTGAGAAAAACCGGCTATGATAGGGGGCATCACAACCGGTTTTCTAAAATCCGGTTGTGATAGCCCGTTTGTGAAAGTGGTTTGTGTAGTAGTGTGTGGATAGACTTGATAGTTCTTGCACGTGGTGGACCACATAGTATTGTTGCACCTTGCTCTTTATTTTTTAAATACTAGCAAAATGCCCGTGCGTTGCTGCAGACGAAATCTGGAGTGACGTGTATTATATTATTTTCACAATTATCATTGTTGTATAGCATTAACTTAATCGTTCTGCATACCATATGTCCGGTCATTGAATTGTTTAAAGTTCTTTTTAATTTTTTTGTTATTGCGGCAAAATGATTTGTACATCTATTTTTTCTTACAAAATTCATCATTTTTAATGTTAACATACGTAATTCCTTCTATCCTAGTAATACTTGATACATCTCTAGCTTTTTATTTTAGATAAAGTTCCTAAAGTCAAAATAGTCACCATCATATTTTACCACAGAAAACGACCTCCTCTCTCTAGTTCTAATATCCAATTTAAGTCCGTAATAACTTATTTTTACACATGACTTTGCAACAATCGTTATTGCACGAGTTTAATTAGTGTGCATGCAGGGTTGGTTGCCACTACTACTGATTTTCTTGCCTGAGCACAAAAATCACGTGCGGCAAAGTCCAGCTTACATACACCTCCGATTCTTTTTATTTGACGTTTACGACAAGTCGACAAGTAAAAAGAACTAATCGGAAGCCAATGGAGGTGTCTGAAATGAAACGTCAAATGTAACAGAAGGGAGATAGTATATCTTTATTACGATGAAATAAAAATACTTGTACTCAAACCGGAGGGACAAAATTGACTACCAAAATTAATTGAGACTGTCACGCTATATTCAGTTTAGTGTATAAATTGTAAACACAAAAACACATTAGGCCTCAGTGGTAGGAACCCTTCACGGGATGGAGGAGATTGGGAGTTCGAAGCCCCCCGTAGCACTTGTTTTTTAGGTCGGTTTTCCTGGTTGGTTTCCGGTCAGCCCGCCGGTTTCGTGGCGCGGTCGGTTTTCCTGGTTGGTTGACCGTTGGTTTCGGTTATCTGGGTTGGTTTCTGTTCAGGCCGTCGGTTTTTCTTGTTTCATAGGTGTGGCCATCGGGTTCGTCACGGTTTTTACCGGTTTTACGGTAGGTTTTCCTGGTTGGTTTCCGGTCAGCCCGCCGGTTTCGTAGCGCGGTCGGTTTTCCTGGTTGGTTGACCGTTGGTTTCGGTTATCTGGGTTGGTTTCTGTTCAGGCCGTCGGTTTTCTTGTTTCATAGGTGTGGGCATCGGGTTCGTCACGGTTTTTACCGGTTTTCCGGTAGTTATCTCGGGTTAACGTCCGATTAGTGTTGACGTACCAGGTTTGAAGACAGAAGCACTCCTTGCTTTATTATTAGGTAGAGATATGGTGCCAAGGCGGTCATATATGCAATATATGGCGGACACATATCGACTATTCGTACAGGAATCGCTCTCTTTGCCGTGACACATGGCAAAGGCCCTTTGACTGGGCAGATATGGACAAGTTAATTTATTTTGGACTACTGTATCTTTTGCACTAGGGATTGACTTTCCTAGCGTCACCGACTTGGCAACCAAGAGTCCAAAAGATCAACGACGAAGTTCAGGGCGTCCATGGGCCTGTGCAAGCTGTGCGACCGAACAGGGCCCCCAACAATCATGGGCCCCAAGATTTCTAAGTACCCTAAGTCTTAGTTAACTGTGGGCTTTGTTCTTTGGCCCAAACGTGGCTCGCTGAGTGCTGGCTGTAGCCTGGAGGGGAGTCCACACGACTGCACTTTTGGGAGAGAAAAAAGACCCATAGCGATTCCAGAATCCAGCTCTCTTCTTTGGCCCATAAACGTCGCTTGCGCTTCCGATGTACGCCATTAGCGCCGCCGTCTGTTACTTCATCGTCCCCTCGTCTTCAGGCTTGGGATTCAATCCCCATCGCAGTCTCGCACATCGGAGAGGAGACGCCAGACGGAGAGCAGTTCCCAATTACAACGCAGCCGCAGATCAGATTGAGAACATCAATCGCCTGGTAAACTTCCTGCCTTTCTTTAGTTAATCTTCTGTACATAAATTGATCTAGTGTAATTGTTTCTTATTGCAAGCCATGTCTTCTTCAAATCGGATTAGAAAATATGAATCAGGAAATCAAAAGCGTAAGAAAAAGCAAAAAATTGAGGAATTAACTCAATCTCTGAAAGGATCTATAGAGAGGTTTGTTATTAGAGAACCACAGGTTTCTTCTCCCAATAATGATACAGTTGAGCAGGGGCAGGGCACTGCACAAGATACAGAAAATGCCGATGATCCTAATCATAATGGTGCAGATACAGAGATAGAGAACATTATTTCTAATGATGGTCACAGTCAGCCAGAGATAGAAAATATCGTGGACCAAGTTCCTGATAACATCGATGACACTAACATTGATGTTAACTTGGATAGTTCTCATGCTGCAAATGTTGATGATGTTTCTTTTCAGCCAGATATTTTTGATCCAAGGTATTGGGATTCCCTAGATCCTAAACAGATTGACATCTTAGCAGAAAAGGGTCCTAAAAGAGATTTATCAATTCAGAAAGGTCCTAAGGATAGATTTTCTAGAAGGTTTTCTGCATTATTCTACACCAGAATTCTATCAAATAAAGAGGTGTGCGATAGAGATTGGCTTGTGTATTCCAAAGAACTTGACAAAGTATTTTGTTTCAGCTGTAAAATATTCACTAAAGGTCATCGAAAAGGTAATTTGGCCCATACTGGATTTAATGATTGGGCACATCTTAGTGAAAGACTCAGAGAGCATGAGACAAGTGCGGATCATGTTTTGAATATGACCACTTGGTATGATTTGCGTAATAGATTGCAAAAGGTGCAAACTATTGATAAAGTTGCTCAGCGACAACTTGAGAAAGAAAAGGAACATTGGAGAAAAGTTCTGTTCAGAATAGTGGCCATTGTAAAATTCCTTGGAAAACATAATCTGGCATTTCGTGGTCATAATAGCAAGCTATATGAAGACAGCAATGGGAATTTCTTGGGCTTGATTGAAATGCTGGCTGAATTTGATCCAGTTATTCAGGAGCATGTCCGTCGGATTACAAATGATGAAACTCATGTTCATTATCTTGGCCCTCGAGTTCAAAATGAGTTGATACATTTGCTTGGTTCTGCTATCAAGTCTGAAATTATCAAGAAAATTAAGGAAGCAAAATATTTCTCTGTCATACTAGATTGTACTCCTGATGCAAGCCACCAAGAACAAATGTCTTTAATTATAAGGTATGCGGATTCATCTTCATGTCCTGTTCGCATTGAAGAAGCATTTATAGGATTCTTGGAGGTAAATGATACAACTGGTCAAGGAATTTTCGATGTGCTAGAGAAAGAACTAAAGAATCTTGGTCTTGATATATATAATGTCAGAGGACAAGGCTATGATAATGGTTCAAATATGAAAGGAAAACATCAAGGAGTACAAAAGAAACTTTTGGATAAGAATCCTAGAGCTTTCTATTCTGCTTGTGGCTGCCATAGCCTTAATTTAACACTTTGTGATATGGCCAAGACTTGTGGTACAGCCAAAGATTTTTTTGGAATCATCCAACGTATCTATACAACTTTTGCTAAATCTACAAAGAAATGGCAGATTCTGAAAGATAACATAACTGGATTGACTCTAAAGTCAGTGTCAGCTACTCGTTGGGAGAGCCGTATTGATAGCGTTAAAGCTATTAGGTTTCAGTGTGCGAATATTCGGGAGGCTCTACTTCAAATATCTGATACTGATAATGATCTTACAGCAAGAAGTGAGGCTAAATCTTTAGCAAATAATGAACTTGGAGAGTATGAATTTTTAGTGTCAATAATCATTTGGTATGACATATTATATGCTGTTAACCTAGTAAGCAAAGAATTGCAATCAAAGGATATGCTAATTGATGTTGCTATTGAGAAAGTACAGGGGCTGATTTCTTTCTTCAATCAGTACAGAGAAACAGGTTTCTCAAATGCACTGGAGGCAGCTACAGAAATTGCACTCGACATGGACATTGATACAAAATTTCGTAAAAAAAGGCAAATTAAAAGAAAGAGGCATTTTGATGAGAATCCAGATGACTCAAATGCTACCAGTGCCACACAATCTGAAGAGGAATTATTTAGACTCAACTATTTTATACCAATTGTTGATCAAGCTATTTCCTCTCTTACTAATAGATTTGAACAGTATCAGGGCTACAAGAAAACATTTGGTTTCTTATTTACTTCTGATGCATTGCGTTCGTTGGATAATAAGAGCTTGAAATCTTCTTGTCATCATCTTGAGGCTGCTCTTAAACAAGATGGACGATCTGATATTGATGCTGATGACCTTTATGTGGAGTTGATTTTTCTCCAAGATTTTATTCCACAAGAAAATAAAGGCCCGGTCGAAATTCTAAATTTTTTGAAGCGACATGAGTGTTTTCCCAATGCAACCATTGCATACAGAATTCTATTGACCATTCCTGTGACGGTTGCATCGGCAGAGCGGAGCTTTTCTAAATTGAAGCTATTGAAGACCTACTTGCGATGTACAATGACACAAGAAAGACTTAATGCACTGGCGTTAATAGCACTTGAGAGTGGCATGCTCGAGAAGATTGAATATGAATATATCATTGAAGATTTCATTTCAAAGAATGCTAAAAGAATATCGCTTTTCAAGTGATGGTTATCAACAGGTATAATCCATGGTCTATAATGCTATACTTTGTAGTATAAATAATATATTGATATTTGCCATTAATTTCTTGTTTTGGCATTAATATTAGGCCCCCATTTACTGTTTTGAACTGGGCCTCACGTTTTGCCGGGACGCGCCTGCGAAGTTGGTCTCGGCCTAGGAGATGCTTATAACTAAGGGCGTGGGCTATCAGCGAGCCATGCCAGCTGTTTGACAGGCCGTGGACCCAGACCGTATGAGTTTCTCATTTATTGAAAGAGCCGGAGGCTCATCAGGGCTTCAGGGGAAGACTCTTCAGCACCGGTTGGTAGCAACAAGCGGTGCTAAATCCTACCCATCAGCACCAGTTGTAGCCACCAACCGGTGCTAATGTGCTCGAGCGCATTTAGCACCGGTTGGTAATTACAACCGGTGCAAATGTAGCAGTTAGCCTTGTCTCTCCGCGCGTAGATGGAGCAGGCATTTATTCTATATCTTTCTCCTCTCTCTTCAACAGTTCAACCTTATCTTCTCCATTTAATTTCTCTCCTCCTCACACAGCTTCTTCTCTCCTCTCTCTCTCCAGGCGCGGGCGGGCAGGCCTCCCCGGCAGCAGCGGCGGGCGACGGGGGGGAGGGGGGGTGGGGACCGGGCGCGCAGGTTCCTACGGTTGCCACGCGCGGGGTGGGCCTCTCCCTGCGGCGTCGGAGCTGGCGCGTGTGAAGGCGGCGGCGGCCTCTCCCTTCGGCGTCAGCGCGGGCGCGCGTGGAGGCGGCGGTGGCGTCAGCGCGGGCACGTGTGGAGGAGGTGGCGGCCTCTCCCTGCGGCGTCGGAGTGGGCACGCATGGATGTGGCGGCGGCGCAGGCCCGTGGCGGCCACGTGCGGGGGCAGGCTCCCCAACGGTGATGCATGCGGCCAGGCTCTCCACGATGCGCTGGAGATTTGATGCCTCTCATTGTCGGTGTTTTACCGGCAGTCCTACCGAGGGGTATCCCAAGGTAGAAGAGTTTCGGTGGAGTGACAGTAGAATCAGGAACTCGATGATTACGTGACACGAGATTTATACAGGTTCGTGCCGCCAATTAGGCATAATACCCTATGTCCTGTTGCTGATCTAGTATTACGTAGGATAAACATGAGTACAAGCTTGTCTTCTCGATCGATGATCAAGAAGACTAGTCGAGATTCTCTATATCCTATGGATTGGGATTGGTTGTGTGCTCTAAGTTCAATCTGTTTTGACCAACCTTATATACTGGTTGGCAGGGTTACAGGAGTGGAATGCTAGTCTAATTCGAGTAGTAACCCGAGCAAGTCTCGCTATGTGAGTACTTTCCTAATGTCGACTAGTTTTCATACTTCGTAGTGTCCTGTGTTGCCTTGCGCCACGGTCTCTACTCGTTGCCATATCCTCCTTTGGAGTATTTTCTGCGTCCTTGTGGGTCCTAGGCCTCCATGTCCGACGAGTCCCCGAGCGCTTCATAGCCAAGTTCCTTTCTTAGAGAGTGCTTGGCCTATTGGGTCGAGTACTTTTCAGCCTTCTTTGAAGGTCTTCGAGTGCTTCCTTGGACTGCAGTCTTTTGGTCTTCTAAGGACGAGGTTGTGAGGTGCTCAAGTCCTTATGATGTTTGTTGAATTTTTATGGAGTGCGATTTTGAAATCGCACTTCATATGAAGTAGCCCCCGAGCTCTAGGTTGAATCGACGATTCGAGCTGAAGGTCCTGAAAAAATCTTGAATCTTTGGTGCAAATTTGAAAAAAACTTCTCATTAACGATCCATGCGCCCTGTAGCGCCCGAGCCTTGAGCCACTCTTTTTGGAGTGGTGAAAAGGATCAGAGCACTCGTGCCTTATGTGGATGGATAATGAAAGTCCCCGAATATAAGAAAGGCTAAGATCGTTAAATAGATTTTTGAAATTAGGAGCTCTTCTAAAAACAAAGATCTAGGCAACGTCTTTTCCTCCTTAAAAGCTGAACGATGTCTGTTACCCGGGATAGGCACTTTTCCCTAGGTTTCTCCTGTTTTCGGTTATAAAATAACCTTTTCTCTAGGTTTTTTTTCCTTTTTACCCTCTCTTCGGTAAAAAAGACTCTTGCCCTCTTCTTCCTTATTCATTGGAGGTCCGCCGTCGCCGCCATCTTACTTTCCCTTGATCTTTCCTCTTTTTTGATTCCCTTTGATCGCGATGCGTTCAAAGAAACCCGTGGTGTGGAAGCCAGTCCCCAAGAAGAAGAAGTTCAGAAAGCGCAAGCGTTCGGTTTCGGATCCATCTCTTCCTCCTCCGAAGCTTGGAAAGGTGGATGGCCCGTGTTATCCTCCGCGGCCTAATTATATCAAGAGGTCAGTGGTAAAACATTCTGATCTTGAACGCCTCGTTGATCTTGGTCTGTTGAAAGATCAGATGTTTTTGGAGTGGTTCGCTCCTCCCTCTACTGAGACTCATCCTTTAGATCCAGTTGACAAGATCTGTATGTTTTCTTCTTTTGTGGAGAGAGGTCTTGGATTTTCTTCTTGTCGCTTTCTCCGTGATCTTCTTGACTTTTATCATCTTGAACTCCAGAATCTTGATCCCAATGGGATTTTCCATATTTCTGTTTTTGTTCACTTTTGTGAGGCTTTCCTTGGGATTTACCTAGACTTCGACTTGTTTCGAGAATTATTTGTCCTTGTTCCTTTTCCGAAAGAGTTCTCTGTTTCGTCCGTTAGGGGAGAAGTTGTTCAACTTCGATTAGGTTCTAGATAAAAGTATCTCGACTACTCTTTGCCCTCGTCTGGAACCGAGTGGAGGCAGTCGTGGTGGTATGTTGGGATCCATCCACCCACTTTGCCGGAGTTTTCTGGCAGAGCTCCTGTAAGCGAGCCATGCTGGAGTGAGGCTCCCACTCAAGGTGATTCCAAGAAGTTGTCGTCTTATTTTAAGACTATTGACTACTTGAAGAAGCAGGGGGTGACAGCTACCTCAGTTGTGTATAGCTGGGTTGAGCGTAGGATTCAACCCTTAAGCTTGAGAGAGTCGCTTGGCTATGAGTACAGTGGTCGCGATGACCCTTCTCGTATGAGTGCAGAGGATATTTCCGAGGAAGAGATCTTGGAGAGAGTCCGATTGATGCTTCCTGGAGTTGTAAAGAAGCCTTATGTGCCTCAACTCTATGATCGGGAGCATCCTCCTCTTCAGGTACTTGAAGTTGTCTTTGTGTTGTATAGACTGGTTTTCGCCTTTAGAGTGGTTTTCTGATATGTCGACTTTGTAGGTTTCTGCTGCATCTCTTCAAGTTAAGAAAGAGCAAGTCAATGACTTACTAGGAGATGGAGGATCCCCTCTTGATGATTTTGGGATAAGGCGGAAGCCTCAGGTCTGCGTCCGTAAGGTTAAGATCCCCCGCGACGTGTCGCATACTGGTTCTCCTTCCTTGCCAGTGGAGCCCGCGAGTTCTTTTGTTGAGAAGCTTGAGACTAGGTAATCTTCTTGCTTCTTGTACAAGTTTCTTGATCATGTCCTCTCACTTTTGTGGATCTCTTTTTTGGTGTGTGCTTCTGTAGGACTGATCCCGAGACCGTGTCTCCGTCAGCCCCCGAGCCTGTCCTTGAGAAGGCCAGTGCTTCCCATATTTTGGGAGAGGTTGCGAAGACTGCTTCTGCTATTCCGTCTGGGCAGACGAGTGAAGATGTCGTGGTTAACTCATTGGCCCTTCAATGGCCGACAGGACTTTTTGTTTTTTATTTTCTTTTTTGAGATGATATCTCAACGCTTTTGCCACGGTAAATGCATATATTCGGTTATATAACAAAGTGCTCGTGTTGGTGAAAAAAAGTACACTCAAAGGTCAATATTTTAAAAATAATATTATTTCATTGGAAAATCGCAAAAATAGGTGGAAACATTTAGGAATTGTGAAAATAGATATATATCGGCCCTAGAATGGTCGTGAAGGGACCTATCGGCCTCTAAATAGACGCCTAAACTACATGGCAATACTATATCATGACGTGGAGCGCGTGAGATGACCTACTGGCCAAGAAGATGGCTTTTTGGCGAAGTAAAGGACCTGTCGGCCCTTCAATGGCCGACCGGTCCTTTTGTTTTTTATTTTCTTTTTTGAGATGATATCTCAGCGCTTTTGGCCACGGTAAATGCATATATTTGGTTATATAACAAAGTGCTCGTGTTGGTGAAAAAAAGTCACATCAAAGATCAATATTTAAAAATAATATTATTTCATTGGAAAATCGAAAAATAGGTGAAAAAATTAAGGAATTGTGAAAATAGGTATATATCGACCCTAGAATGGTCGTGAAGGGACCTATCAGCCTCTAAATAGACGCCTAAACTACATGGCAATACTATATCATGACGTGGAGGGTGTGAGATGACCTACTGGCCAAGAGGTTGACGTGAGATGGCTTTTTGGCGAGGGAGTGGACCTGTCGGCCCTTCAACGGCCGACAGGTCCTTTTGTTTTTTATTTTCTTTTTTGAGATGATATCTCAACGCTTTTGGCCACGATAAATGCATATATTCGGTTATATAACAAAGTGCTCGTGTTGGTGAAAAAAAGTCACATAAAGATCAATATTTTAAAAATAATATTATTTCATTGGAAAATCGCAAAAATAGGTGGAAAAATTTAGGAATTGTGAAAAAAGATATATATCGGCCCTAGAATGGTCGTGAAGGGACCTATCGGGCTCTAAATAGACGCCTAAACTACATGGCAATATTATATCATGACGTGGAGGGTGTGCGATGACCTACTGGCCAAGAAGATGGCTTTTTGGCGAGGTAAAGGACCTGTCGGCCCTTCAATGCCGACAGGTCCTTTTGTTTTTTATTTTCTTTTTTCAGATGATATCTCAACGCTTTTGGCCACGGTAAATGCATATATTCGGTTATATAACAAAGTTCTCGTGTTGGTGAAAAAAAGTCACATCAAAGGTCAATATTTTAAAAATAATATTATTTCATTGGAAAATCGCAAAAATAGGTGGAAAAATTTAGGAATTGTGAAAATAGATAAATATCGGCTCTAGAATGGTCGTGAAGGAACCTATCGGACTTTAAATAGACGCCTAAACTACATGGAAATACTATATCATGACGTGGAGGGTGTGAGATGAGCTACTGGCCAAGAAGATAGCATTTTGGCGAGGAGAAGGACCTGTCGGGCATTCAACAGCCGACAGGTCCTTTTGTTTTTTATTTTCGTTTTTGAGATGATATCTCAGCGCTTTTGGCCTTGGTAAATGCATATATTCGGTTATATAACAAAGTGCTCGTGTAGGTGAAAAAAAGTCACATCAAAGGTCAACATTTTAAAAATAATATTATTTCATTGGAAAATCGCAAAAATAGGTGGGAAAATTAAGGAATTGTGAAAATAGATATATATCGGCCCCAGAATGGTCGTGAAGGGACCTATCGGCTTCTAAATAGACGCCTAAACTACATGGCAATACTATATCATGACGTGGAGGTTGTGAGATGACCTACTGGGCAAGAGGTTGACGTGAGATGGCTTTTTGGCGAGGGAGTGGACCTGTCGGCCCTTCAATGGCCGACAGGTCCTTTTGTTTTTTATTTTCTTTTTTGATATGATATCTCAACGCTTTTGGCCACGATAAATGCATATATTCGGTTATATAACAAAGTGCTCGTGTTGGTGAAAAAAGTCACATCAAAGATCAATATTGTAAAAATAATATTATTTCATTGGAAAATCCGAAAAATAGGTGGAAAAATTTAGAAATTGTGAAAAAAGATATATATCGGCCCTAGAATGGTCGTGAAGGGACCTATCGGGCTCTAAATAGACGCCTAAACTACATGGCAATTATATATCATGACGTGGAGGGTGTGCGATGACCTACTGGCCAAGAAGATGGCTTTTGGCGAGGTAAAGGACCTGTCGGCCCTTCAATGCCGACAGGTCCTTTTGTTTTTTATTTTCTTTTTTCAGATGATATCTCAGCGCTTTTGGCCACGGTAAATGCATATATTCGGTTATATAACAAAGTTCTCGTGTTGGTGAAAAAAAGTCACATCAAAGGTCAATATTTTAAAAATAATATTATTTCATTGGAAAATCGCAAAAATAGGTGGAAAATTTAGGAATTGTGAAAATAGATATACATCGGCTCTAGAATGGTCGTCAAGGAAACTATCGGCCTCTAAATAGACACCTAAACTACATGGCAATACTATATCATGACGTGGAGGGTGGGAGATGACCTACTGGCCAAGAGGTTGACGTGAGATGGCTTTATGGCGAGGGAAGGGACCTGTCGGCCCTTCAACGGCCGGCAGGACCTTTTGTTTTTTATTTTCTTTTTTAGATTATATCTCAACGCTTTTGGCCATGGTAAATGCATATATTCGGTTATATAACAAAGTGCTCGTGTTGGTGAAAAAAAATCACATCAAAGATCAATATTTTAAAAATAATATTATTTCATTGGAAAATCGCAAAAATAGGTGGAAAATTTAGGAATTGTGAAAATAGATAATATCGGCCCTAGAATGGTCGTGAAAGGACCTATCGGCCTCTAAATAGACGCCTAAACTACATGGCAATACTATATCATGACGTGGAGGGTGGGAGATGACCTACTGGCCAAGAGGTTGACGTGAGATGGCTTTTTGGCGAGGGAAGGGGACCTGTCGGCCCTTCAACGGCCGGCAGGACCTTTTGTTTTTTATTTTCTTTTTTAGATTATATCTCAACGCTTTTGGCCATGGTAAATGCATATATTCGGTTATATAACAAAGTGCTCGTGTTGGTGAAAAAAATCACATCAAAGATCAATATTTTAAAAATAATATTATTTCATTGGAAAATCGCAAAAATAGGTGGAAAAATTTAGGAATTGTGAAAATAGATAAATATCGGCCCTAGACTCTGTTCGCCTAAACGGTCGTTTAGGCCGTTTAAACACCGTTTAAACGGTAAACAGAGGTCGACTGTGTCGTTTAGCCCTAAACGGTGGATTAAACGGTTGGGCCGTTTAAACCCGTTTAAACCGTTTAAAATCATCTAAACCGTCTAAACACACTCGAGTTAATCATGATTACATAAGTTAAATAACCATTAAATTCATAATTTAGTCAATAGGATGATTACAACTACCATAATGAACTTCGAAGTAATTAAAATCGTAAGTATACGAAGTGTTGTAGGATATAGATTTCTCCCAAAAATATTATTTGGTAGAATACTTACTTTTTAGATGTGCAAATATATAGAACCTCTAGCAAGTTTGACTTTTATGTACACAAATATATATGTTTTAGTGTTACTATGCAAAACCGTTTAGGCCGTTTGACCGGTTAACACCGTTTAAACGGACTAAACGCTAAACAAAGGGCGACCGACTGTTTACTGTTTAGCGTTTAGGATAACATTGGCCCTAGAATGGTCGTGAAAGGACCTATCGGCCTCTAAATAGACGCCTAAACTACATGGCAATACTATATCATGACGTGGAGGGTGTGAGATGACCTACTGGGCAAGAGGTTGACGTGAGATGGCTTTTTTGGCGAAGGAAAAGGACCTGTCGGCCGTTCAATGGCCGACAGGTCCTTTTGTTTTTTATTTTCTGCTATCTCAGCGCTTTTGGCCACGGTAAATGCATATATTCGGTTATATAACAAAGTGCTCGTGTTGGTGAAAAAAGTCACATCAAAGGTCAATATTTTAAAAATAATATTATTTCATTGGAAAATCGTAAAAATAGGTGGGAAAATTAAGGAATTGTGAAAATAGATATATATCGGCCCTAGAATGGTCGTGAACGGACCTATCGGCCTCTAAATAGACGCCTAAACTGCATGGCAATACTATATCATGACGTGGAGGGTGTGAGATGACCTACTGGCCAAGAGGTTGACGTGAGATGGCTTTTTGGCAAGGAATAGGACCTGTCGGCCCTTCAATGGCCGACAGGTCCTTTTGTTTTTTATTTTCTTTTTTGTGATGATATCTCAACGCTTTTTGCCATGGTAAATGCATATATTCGGTTATATAACAAAGTGCTCGTGTTGGTGAAAAAAGTTACACCAAAGATAAATATTTAAAAATAATATTATTTCATTGGAAAATCGCAAAAATAGGTGGAAAAATTTAGGAATTGTGAAAATAGATATATATCGGCCCTAGAATGGTCGTGAACGGACCTATCGGCCTCTAAATAGACGCCTAAACTGCATGGCAATACTATATCATGACGTGGAGGGTGTGAGATGACCTACTGGCCAAGAGGTTGGCGTGAATGGCTTTTTGGCGAGGAAAAGGACCTGTCGGCCCTTCAATGGCCGACAGGTCCTTTTGTTTTTTATTTTCTTTTTTGTGATGATATCTCAACGCTTTTTGCCATGGTAAATGCATATATTCGGTTATATAACAAAGTGCTCGTGTTGGTGAAAAAAAGTTACACCAAAGATAAATATTTAAAAATAATATTATTTCATTGGAAAATCGCAAAAATAGGTGGAAAAATTTAGGAATTGTGAAAATAGATATATCGGCCCTAGAATGGTCGTGAACGGACCTATCGGCCTCTAAATAGACGCCTAAACTGCATGGCAATACTATATCATGACGTGGAGGGTGTGAGATGACCTACTGGCCAAGAGGTTGACGTGAGATGGCTTTTTGGCAAGGAATAGGACCTGTCGGCCCTTCAATGGCCGACAGGTCCTTTTGTTTTTTATTTTCTTTTTTGTGATGATATCTCAACGCTTTTTGCCATGGTAAATGCATATATTCGGTTATATAACAAAGTGCTCGTGTTGGTGAAAAAAAGTTACACCAAAGATAAATATTTAAAAAATAATATTATTTCATTGGAAAATCGCAAAAATAGGTGGAAAAATTTAGGAATTGTGAAAATAGATATATATCGGCCCTAGAATGGTCGTGAACGGACCTATCGGCCTCTAAATAGACGCCTAAACTGCATGGCAATACTATATCATGACGTGGAGGGTGTGAGATGACCTACTGGCCAAGAGGTTGACGTGAGATGGCTTTTTGGCGAGGAAAGGACCTGTCGGCCCTTCAATGGCCGACAGGTCCTTTTGTTTTTTATTTTCTTTTTTGTGATGATATCTCAACGCTTTTTGCCATGGTAAATGCATATATTCGGTTATATAACAAAGTGCTCGTGTTGGTGAAAAAAAGTTACACCAAAGATAAATATTTAAAAATAATATTATTTCATTGGAAAATCGCAAAAATAGGTGGAAAAATTTAGGAATTGTGAAAATAGATATATATCGGCCCTAGAATGGTCGTGAACGGACCTATCGGCCTCTAAATAGACGCCTAAACTGCATGGCAATACTATATCATGACGTGGAGGGTGTGAGATGACCTACTGGCCAAGAGGTTGACGTGAGATGGCTTTTTGGCAAGGAATAGGACCTGTCGGCCCTTCAATGGCCGACAGGTCCTTTTGTTTTTTATTTTCTTTTTTGTGATGATATCTCAACGCTTTTTGCCATGGTAAATGCATATATTCGGTTATATAACAAAGTGCTCGTGTTGGTGAAAAAAAGTTACACCAAAGATAAATATTTAAAAAATAATATTATTTCATTGGAAAATCGCAAAAATAGGTGGAAAAATTTAGGAATTGTGAAAATAGATATATATCGGCCCTAGAATGGTCGTGAACGGACCTATCGGCCTCTAAATAGACGCCTAAACTGCATGGCAATACTATATCATGACGTGGAGGGTGTGAGATGACCTACTGGCCAAGAGGTTGACGTGAGATGGCTTTTTGGCGAGGAAAGGACCTGTCGGCCCTTCAATGGCCGACAGGTCCTTTTGTTTTTTATTTTCTTTTTTGAGATGATATCTCAACGCTTTTTGCCATGGTAAATGCATATATTCGGTATATAACAAAGTGCTCTTGTTGGTGAAAAAAAGTCACATCAAAGATCAATATTTTAAAATAATATTATTTCATTGGAAAATCACAAAAATAGGTGGAAAAATTTAGGAATTGTGAAAATAGAATATATATCGGCCCTAGAATGGTCGTGAAGGAACCTATCGGGCTCTAAATAGACGCCTAAACTACATGGCAATACTATATCATGACGTGGAGGGTGTGAGATGACCTACTGGCCAAGAGGTTGACGTGAGATGGCTTTTTGGCGAGGAAGGGGACCTGTCGGCCCTTCAACGGCCGACAGGTCCTTTTGTTTTTTATTTTCGTTTTTAGATGATATCTCAACACTTTTGACCATGGTAAATGCATATATTCGGTTATATAATGAAGTGCTCGTGTTGGTGAAAAAAAGTCACAACAAAGATCACTATTTAAAAATAATATTATTTCATTGGAAAATCGCAAAAATAGGTGGAAAAATTTAGGAATTGTGAAAATAGATATATATCGGCCCTAGAATGGTCGTGAACGGACCTATCGGCCTCTAAATAGACGCCTAAACTGCATGGCAATACTATATCATGACGTGGAGGGTGTGAGATGACCTACTGGCCAAGAGGTTGACGTGAGATGGCTTTTTGGCGAGGAAAGGACCTGTCGGCCCTTCAATGGCCGACAGGTCCTTTTGTTTTTTATTTTCTTTTTTTGATGATATCTCAACGCTTTTTGCCATGGTAAATGCATATATTCGGTTATATAACAAAGTGCTCGTGTTGGTGAAAAAAAGTTACACCAAAGATAAATATTTAAAAATAATATTATTTCATTGGAAAATCGCAAAAATAGGTGGAAAAATTTAGGAATTGTGAAAATAGATATATATCGGCCCTAGAATGGTCGTGAACGGACCTATCGGCCTCTAAATAGACGCCTAAACTGCATGGCAATACTATATCATGACGTGGAGGGTGTGAGATGACCTACTGGCCAAGAGGTTGACGTGAGATGGCTTTTTGGCAAGGAAAAGGACCTGTCGGCCCTTCAATGGCCGACAGGTCCTTTTGTTTTTTATTTTCTTTTTTGTGATGATATCTCAACGCTTTTTGCCATGGTAAATGCATATATTCGGTTATATAACAAAGTGCTCGTGTTGGTGAAAAAAAGTTACACCAAAGATAAATATTTAAAAATAATATTATTTCATTGGAAAATCGCAAAAATAGGTGGAAAAATTTAGGAATTGTGAAAATAGATATATATCGGCCCTAGAATGGTCGTGAACGGACCTATCGGCCTCTAAATAGACGCCTAAACTGCATGGCAATACTATATCATGACGTGGAGGGTGTGAGATGACCTACTGGCCAAGAGGTTGACGTGAGATGGCTTTTTGGCAGAGAAAGGACCTGTCGGCCCTTCAATGGCCGACAGGTCCTTTTGTTTTTTATTTTCTTTTTTGTGATGATATCTCAACGCTTTTTGCCATTGGTAAATGCATATATTCGGTTATATAACAAAGTGCTCGTGTTGGTGAAAAAAAGTTACACCAAAGATAAATATTTAAAAAATAATATTATTTCATTGGAAAATCGCAAAATAGGTGGAAAATTTAGGAATGTGAAAATAGATATATATCGGCCCTAGAATGGTCGTGAACGGACCTATCGACCTCTAAATAGACGCCTAAACTGCATGGCAATACTATATCATGAAGTGGAGGGTGTGAGATGACCTACTGGCCAAGAGGTTGCGTGAAGTGGCTTTTTGGCGAGGAAAAGGACCTGTCGGCCCTTCAATGGCCGACAGGTCCTTTTGTTTTTTATTTCTTTTTTGTGATGATATCTCAACGCTTTTTGCCATGGTAAATGCATATATTCGGTTATATAACAAAGTGCTCGTGTTGGTGAAAAAAGTTACACCAAAGATAAATATTTAAAAAATAATATTATTTCATTGAAAAAGGCAAAAATAGGTAGAAAAATTTAGGAATTGTGAAAATAGAAATATATCGGCCCTAGAATGGTCGTGAAGGGACCTATCGGCCTCTAAATAGACGTCTAAACTACATGCCAATACTATATCATGACGTGGAGGGTGTGAGATGACGGGACCTGTCGGCCCTTCAATGGCCGACAGGTCCTTTTGTTTTTTATTTTCTTTTTTGATATGATATCTCAACGCTTTTGCGCATGGTAAATGCATATATTCGGTTATATAACAAAGTGCTCATGTTGGTGAAAAAAAGTGACATCAAAGATCAATATTTTAAAAATAATATTATTTCATTGGAAAATCGGAAAAATAAGTGGAAAAATTTAGGAATTGTGAAAATAGATATATATCGGCCCTAGAATGGTCGTGAAGGGACGTATCGGCCTTTAAATAGACGCCTAAACTACATGGCAATACTATATCACGACGTGGAGGGTGTGAGATGACCTACTGACCAAGAGGTTGACGTGAGATGGCTTTTTGACGAGGGGAAGGACATGTCGGCCCTTCAATGGCCGACATGTCCTTTTGTTGGTTTTTTTTTTTGAGATGATATCTCAACGCTTTTGGCCACGGTAAATGCATATATTCGGTTATATAACAAAGTGCTCATGTTGGTGAAAAAAAGTCACATCAAAGATCAACATTTTAAAAATAATATTATTTCATTGAAAAATCGCAAAAATAGGTGAAAAAATTTAGGAATTGTGAAAATAGATATATATTGGCCCTAGAATGTTCGTGAAGGGACCTATCGGCCTCTCAATAGACGCCTAAACTACATGGCAATACTATATCATGACGTGGAGAGTGTGAGATGACCTACTGGCCAAGAGGTTGACGTGAGATGGCTTTTTGGCAAGGTGATGGACCTGGCGGCCCTTCAATGGCCGACAGGTCCTTTTGTTTTTTATTTTCTTTTTTGAGATGATATCTCAATGCTTTTGGCATGGTAAATGCATATATTCGGTTATATAACAAAGTGCTCGTGTTGCTGAAAAAAGTCACATCAAAGATTAATATTTTAAAAGTTAGAGCAGCTTGAATTTTCTTGAGAGTAGTACGGCTTGATTGTTGTTTTTCAGCATTTTTCATGCACCATTGCTTCTCTTAGCCTTGACATTTTTTTTGTGTTCAGAGAGATCTGTTGAAGTTGCATCCAGGAATTTTTATCGAGGTTGCCCCTTTGTGTGTACTGATTCGTGGGTTGATTCGAGGTATGTGGCAGATGCCCTTTCTACTCGTGCAGTTGCATCTTGTTTTGTTCGGTTTAGATATCTTGAAGGGGGCTAACATTGAAGCACATTTCAAAGTCATGTGTGTTGTTTAGGGTTAACTTGTATTAATTCCTTTTTATACATCCATTCATTCCTGTCAAATTTTGTATATAGCAGTGTAAACTATTTTTACCTCAAATGTGCTCTCACAGAAATCATACAATTCTTTTGGAGCATTTAACATGTTAGTTAAATAACCCATTGGTGCCTGCGTGTGGAGTTTCTCTTGATGAAATCATCATGTTTCCTTTTTTCGTACAATTTCAGGGCCAAAGATCATTTTTGATCAATATGTCACATACTTGTGTCAACGTGTTGCAAATTTTATTTCTTTATTCAATCAGCAAGCTGTATTTCTTTATTTAATTAGCAAGCTGGCAGCAATGCTTTAACAACTAAGACTACAAGAGTAACAGATCCTCACTATAAATCTCATCATCAACATGAAGAACAAGAACAGCTAAAATAGTGGGGGTAATCCTTTCTTCTGTTCAAATCCAAGGCAGATGAGGTGGTAGTGTCAGATATTTACCTCAGGTCCAATTGCTGGATTGTAAGATCTGCTCTATCCTGTCTTCTATTTTTTTTGGGAGAGGTTCTTCCATGAAGATCTGGTGGTGCTCTTTTATGAATTTCCTTTTTGCTTGGCGCCGCTAGTGGATTCACCAGGCGCCATTTTTTTTCTTTCCAGATGGCTCACAATTACATGTGTAAATATGTGCTGTTTTTTTCTTTCTTCTTTTAGTCATTTATAACTACCGCAAGCTACATGTTCAGTTAATTGACCTACCGCCTACCGGCCTCTTGTTTTTTTAAAAAAAAATAACAGTTGTGCAAACAGGACAGCCCAACACAATATTGGGCTCACATATCAGCCTATAAGCCTGCACAAGTCAATAAAACAGTCCAAAATGCTTAACGGGTCCACAACAGTACAACCATTAGGCCTGTTAGCCGAACCGGGTCGTGAGCAGTGTTTTGTGGGCCTGAAAACTCCGCGTCAACAGACTGTACACAGATTTCAATAGTGTTCGTTGGATTGGTAATCGGGGCCCATAAAAATGACTTACACGAAAGCAAATTCTAAGTCAGTTTACAAGGAAGGCAGACCCAAATATTATGAGAGATAAAAAGAATTAGCTATTAAGAAAAGGGGATCGGTTGGGCCGGGGTACATGTGCGGACTTTTTCTTCTCGAAAGACACGACATGTGGACTTCGCATAGAAGACACAGCGTCAGGAAACAGCTGCGGACCCATGTCATATTACGGGAAAAAAAAAGTGTAACTCACCCGTGTCATTTCAAGAAAAAAATTGTGACTCGCCCATCTCACGTTAGAGATAGAAATGTAACTCCATGGCGAAACTAACATATCATAGCATATTATCAAAACTAATAGATTCTCACGTTTGTATATTGTTTGATCTAATAGGAATATAGGATCATGCATGGAATGGAAGTTAGATCTAATATGGAGATTTTTCTTTTTTTTCTATTTTCAAAACTAAAAATACTTAATCTATGACCTCTTAGGACTTGGGTAATTAGCTAGCCCTCTAGATCTAGTAAATGGACAGCACACAATCACTAGAATACTGTAGCAAATCCCTTATTTCTTACCAGAGGCTTATTAACTGCCGCACACGGCGACGCAGAGAGTGATCGGCTTACAGTTACAATTAAGTACATGGCATGCTGGCACACAATACCCTGGTAGCCTAAGAACCAATAAATCATGCATCCTGAAGAGGTTTTTTAGCTGACACGGCCTCAATAGCAGTGCCTAGAGGCCATGCAGCTTCGACATAGTACTCTCCATGCTTCACCTTGTCCACCACGGTGATCTCCTTTGTTGGCTTCACTCCTGCAATGCACAAAATTAAACTTTACCAGTTAGAAGATGCCGTAACTTAGTTTACCGCAAATACAAGTAACAAAAAGGATTTTAACACTAGTAAAGTTTTGCAATGTGTGTAAAGTAAACACTAAGCATTGATCATGTGTACTAACCGAAGCCATCCACGAGCAAAGTGTACTGGTAAGCAAGGTCCATGCAGATGTACGGCAGATCGGCATCATGGACGTCTGGGAACGCAATTTTAGCTTCCTCAATGCTCAACTTGCAAGCATTCTCCGCGTAAGCTCCAAATGCGGCAGGGGTAGCCTTTCCACTTGGTGCATTGCTATCTACGATGCCAACCTTTCACAGAGAACAAATACGTTTCAAATCTTGTATTTTTTTATGCATCCAAATTAAAGTTCTGCAGGTTAGCTTAAAAAACTAGTTGCTACTACCTCTGCGGCCACGTAGTAGAAGCTGGATGCCACGTAGAGGTTGTCTTGGCCTGCCCCGCCACCACCATTCCATACGCCGTTGAAAGTGCAGTTCTTTGTTTCACAAGGCGCATTTAGGTTCAGTGCTTTGCGTATCTCTTCTCTGCACTTGTCATAGGATGCTCCTTCTGGTGCAGCAGTTGCGTCATACTGCTTCCCATTGTAGGTGTAGTCACCTAGAGAAAAAAAAATGAAAGAGGAGGTTAGACTTAGAGTCAGTGTGTGTGTGTGTGTGTGTGTGTGTGTGTGTGTGTGTGTGTGTGTGTGTGTGTGTGTGTGTGTGTGTGTGTGTGTGTGTGTGTGTGTGTGTCAACGTGTATACCATTAAATCCATGCAATACGCAATTGCTGAATTGTCCAGTCTTTGCCTTTAAAATCTCTGCTCGTGATGCAAATGCGCCATAGTGCAAGTAACTGCAAGGACATCTCGAAGGTCATGACATGTCATCTTCTTCAAAGGAGTGGCTTATCTAACAAATAACTTACTACAAGTATATGCACACATTCTTTTGAGAGTTACGTTATAGTATTTTCGATTCAAACCTGTGAGTATAGATGTTGTAATCTTTTCCTTTAAGATATTCTTTTGTAACATAGGGATCTTTTCCGTCAGGCACAAGTGGAGCATTTGCAGCACTGTTTGCAGAGATGGCATATGCCATTTGTACTGATCCACCGCCCATATCAACCACTGCAACTGTCTGTGAGTAGTCCCCTCCCAATTTATCCAACAGATAATTCAGAGCAACCTACACCCCATATTTCAAGAACTTAAACTATATTCTAAAACATGCTACGTGTAATATTATGTGATTAAAAAAATAGCATGTGCAGAGCTAGTTTTTATTTGTGCTTGATAACTCATACCCATAGGTACGACCCTTCTTGAGTTCCCTCAATAACATTGATCCACTCGGGCTTGTACTGAAATTTGCTCTTAGTGCGGACAAGATTCCTAACCTATATTAAAATCAGTTATCAAATAATTAATAGGCAATTTTCATGCCAACATTGAACCTGGGATAAGTAAGATAGATTAAAATTACGTACTGCTTCAAGAATCTGCTCCGATTGCTCATCTCCAATAAGTCTCAACCCAGCAGTTGCCTGCAATTTTTTGTAGGCTAAGATTAAAACAATTGGTTGCGCCTATTCTCAGATGCTCAATTTAAGTGTGGATTAGAAAGTGTGGATTTTTTAATGCAAAATTAGTTGAAATTATCGTTCATGTACCCCAAGTTTAAGGGGGGTTCTTTTCATGAGCTGTGCAGGGACGACGCTTTTAGCCTTGTCAAGAAGAGGGACTATGGAATTTGCAGCCTCTTGGGGATGTCCAGCGTATGAGCTCAGCCCGGGCTTCAACTGCATGCAGCAACAGACAAGGTGTTGGCTCGTTGCCGTATGACCATGATCAGAATTTAATCAAAATCGATGGCTACAGGCCGGTACCTTGGCGTAGACCTCGATGCCATCTTCGCCGATATCCAGGAGGTTCAACTTCTTATCAAACCTGAAGACGTGCACCCGGGTTCCTGTGCTGCCGGCGTCAAAGATCACGGCGTACCTCCCTGCCCCCGCCGGCGCATTCTCCAGCGCCACCTCATCGATGATGCGGGCTTTCCGGCCAAGCACGGAGTCTGCAAGGATTGGTCTGGGGTAGGACGAGGCCAGCTGCAAGAGGAGAAGCACGGCAATGCTGACGGCGTGAGCCGCCATTGCCTCCAGCTTCCTGCTAATGCAGTGGCGGTCTGGCAGAGGCCAGAGGACAGGGAGAGAGGCTGTGCTTGTGCTCAAGAGAACATGCAAATGGTTCCATTATATAGAGCGGAATAAGAGAGTTTTCACACCAGTACCTCATGGTATGGTTTGCCGTCCCTAACAGAAAAAAAAAATTCCTGCAAAATCTGCTTCTCTTCACTTATTATGCTTCATCAAGATATTGTAGATCCTTCCCATCAGGCACAGTTCGCGTATTTGTAGCATCAATGACAGCAACATCCGTTTTAAAGTAGTTTCCTTTCAAATTTTCCAATATAGTAAATAATTCAGTAGTACAACACATGTCACATGTGCATCGTACTTTAATGAACATATACATACCAATTTGGGATTGTACTGAAGTTTGCTCTTGTTGGTGTGGACGAGAACTCGGAAACAATCAAGCAAGCATACTTTGCTACAATAACACATAAGACATGGTTTGGTTACATTATTATTAGTAAAAAAAGGGTGCTACTAGCGTCCGGACGTCCGATGGGAATTTTTCCATTGGACAGCCGTTGCAACATCATAAATACGTATTTATAACATCGAAAATACATGTCTGCAACATCAGAAACCACGTACCGAAACACAGCAAAACATCCAGATGCGGAGAGTAAAAATTTCCGCCGCAACATCAGGGCCCAGCTGCATGCAACATCATCCAATTTTGTGCAACATAAAAACAAAACTGTTGCAACATCACTATATATGTAACATTGAAAAATCCTAATGAAACATAGGCGAAACGTCTAGACGAGATGGAGTAAAAATTTCCGCCGCAACATTGAGCGATGTTTCATGAAACATTCTCGGAACAGAACACCGCAACATGAAAAATTAGCAAGTAAAACATTAGAAACCACATGTTACAACATCACATACAAGCATCCTATTCTTTTCTCACGCGTCGGACGTAAGTTCCTGAGCATTTCCGTTAGTAAAATTACTAACATCTGACATGATTTGTAGTTCGTGGCTGGATATGCTTAAGTAAGATATATATCTAACTTTATTCGCTGCTACTGAGATGAAAACATAAACCATTACAGATCGGTGGAGGCATTGTGACTTTTTTTTTTACCGATGAGCTTAATTGGATGTCAAAAAAATTACCATAAGTTTATCAAGCTTGAGTATTTTCTTGAGGTCGCACAACATATGAGCTCAGCCCGAGCTTTACCTGGACCAACAAATTTACAGACAGGGAGAGAAGAGATGAAAAAAATTGATAGATTCGAATATACTGATCTCCATTCTTTTTTTTTTTGTGCTTGCTGTAGCTAAACTGTATACGCTGCCATCCAAATTCCATGAGGACCAGATCGTGACATTGTTTGTTATTATCATAAAAAATAAAAGATGGCGGTGGTCAGACATAATATTCACGTGCTACATTATGTGTGAGCCCCATGCCCCCCATGCATGCATGCATGCATCTACAAACACATGCAGACGCACAGGATAAGATCCCACGCCATCAATTGTTGGAAGATTTTATTGGGCTGTCGGCTCATTATTCTCCACACAAGCTCATACCAATAATTCCAATTTTTCTATAAAAACAATAATTTTGATGCATTATTGCACGTTAAGGGACCGGATTTGATTTCTTACATCTCATTTTAGATAATATTCCGGCCACCACAGTTTAGTGTACACAACCTTCAATTATTACATCTTCACAGCTTCAATCGCTGGATTAACACAGAAAATTAAAAACAAAATCAAGCCTGACAAAGTCTATTATTATGCTTCCATCCATGGCACGCTAACAGTTCTAAAGCTACCATCTCCAAAGAAGTACTGACTTTCATGAACATATCCTTTGTCATCTCCTCATGCTACAACATAGGCAAAAATCGCAGCCAATACGTGCCCCAAAAATAACCTGCATATTGGATGAGTGTTTAACACTATCGAAAATAATATCATTTCAACAATGCCAAATTGCTCAACATAGAGCTGCTGCCCCTATTAGAAATAGTATTGGCCTTTTGAGCATTAAAATTTTGAAGCCAATTCCGTAGCATGTGGTTTACTGATCTAGGTTGGGTCAAACTGGTAGCGATGTGTACAGTTCTCCAATTTTCGAGAAATTTTGAAGCCAATTATAGAATGCTGGCGGGCTGTTATGCGGCCCGCCAGCACAGATGGCTCTTTGTGCTGGCGGGTGTCTTAAGTTGCCCGCCAGCACTGACTCTATCTCTGCTGGCGGGTGTGGCACCCGCCAGCACATATAGCCATTTTTCCTGGCAGACGATTGGTGGCGGGCGGCTCACCCGCCAGCACATATACGATTTGGCCACCACGCCAAATCGTTTGTGGCCTAGTTAAGAACAAGTGCTTAATTGTTTCATTACAGTTACAATAGTTACACTTCTAACTACCCTTCCAATTTTTTTTCAAAAGATTATCCTTTGTTAGAATGATTACATGCATCTATCTCCATAAGTTTTATTTTTATTTTTAAAATGTCCATTTGGTTTTAGGGTTCCTGTTTATTTATGCGTAATGGATAATTGCCTTGCATTTTCTTAAAAAAAATAATTGCCTTGCATGTGACACAGATAAATCGATCCGTGTTTTCCATTCTATAATTTCGGCAAGAAATTAAAACGCAAGAGGGATGGAATTGATCGTCAAAGATCACAAGATAAGCCAGCCGATGGTAACAGATCGAGAGGTTCAGGGGTAGAAAAGATCGCGGGTAAATTTGTTTTGTTGGAGCATTCCAAGCTCGCTACGATTCCCAAAATAACGTGGATGCTGAGTTACAGTACGTTGTAAAGTACGGAGTATACAACACCTTTTTTTCCCGATCGAGTATATATATAGAACATAGAACCCTACCCATACGGAGCAATTAATTGCCTGGGCGCAAGGCGCAAGCAAAGATGGAATCCCCAGGCAAGCGGAAGCGCTTCAACGATGCAGGCGGCGCCGCCGGCTACTTGTTCGGCGACCGGGACAGGCTGAGCGTCCTGCCGGATTGCCTCCTCCGTGAGATCATGTCCCACATGAAGGCCCGGCAGGTGGTGCAGACCTGCGTGCTGTCCAGGCGGTGGCGGCACCTCTGGCGCTCCATGCCCTGCCTCGACGTAGACTACAAGGAATTCGAGGCCCCCGGCGCCACGTACCTGGACTACGAGAGCTGGGAGAAGTTTGAAGATTTCATGGATACCCTCCTGTCCCCTGGCAACGTTTCAATTGCCCTCTTGGACACGCTCCGGCTGCGCAGCAGCTGGGGTATCGGCCGCGGGCCTGGATCTAGATGGATCCGCCGTGGCATAAAATACCCCCACGTGGGCGACCAGGATCCTGGCGTCCTGCGTGGGACGACGCTGAGCTATAACTCCTGGCGCCTCAGGAGGCTGCACCTTTCCCATATAGATCTCAGTAATCTTTTCGCTGAGCATGTCAGAACAAGGTGCCAATCTCTGGAGGATTTGGAGCTACAAAGCTGCAGGTTTGACTTCCAGGGGATCATCGCCTCCATCTCGCTGAAGAACTTGGTTCTGAAGGGCTGCATGCTAATGGGACTTTCTGAGATTGCGACGCCCGCATTGAAGAACTTGGTTATTGATCGCGGAAGTAACTTCAAGGAACGGCAGCTTGTGATAACGGCACCTGCTCTTGTTTCTGTGTTCCTGGGCGTGTCGATTGCCATCTTCAGTGGTGGTCTTTCGTTGAGTGACATGCCATCCCTTGCCAAGGCATCTGTAACTCTATGTGATAACAAAATTGTTGATCGATTCAAGATCCTTGGCAGTGGTGTATCCAACATGATAACAAATCTAGAGGTGGCCGTCTCCCAGAAGATGGTATTGTTCTTTTGTGCGTTCTCTCTCTGTATATCATCAGCTCTTAAAATTTCTCCTTTCAACTCTAGTTACTCATGTTGGGTGTGTCATGTGATATATGTTCCAGGAGCTCGGTGAGGGATCCACGGTCATACAATTCAACAACCTGAGAACCTTAGTGCTAAACAGATGTGATCTCAGCGATGACTACCAGATTTTAGGGTACTTTCTTCGTAACTCACCAAACATGGAGAGGCTCACTCTTGTATTTTGCAAGGTATATTGTGCTTAAGCTTTTCAAAGTCATATTTAGTTATAGTTAAATTCTTGGTATTTTTCACTAACTTAATTACATCTTCTGCACTGCCAATAATAGTATTCAGATGACACGAAGAAAAAGAAAGGACCGAACAAGTCGAAGCATGCAGAGTCTACACCGCCGTGCCCTAACCTTGTGGATGCCCCGTGCGAGAACCTCAAGCTCACCGAAATAATATACGAAGAAGATGACATCCGCCAACTGATTGATCTCCTGCTGCGCATTTCAGGGAATTTACCGAATAATCGCATTAAATTCACCAAATTTAGTTAGTGCTACTGTGTTATGTCAAAGATTTCTGTCGTTCTATGTAAATGTTTTTTTTTTGTGGGGGGGGGGGGGGGGGGGGGGGGGTTATTCTGCGCACACACTTGCCCTTCAGAAATTGAAGTCAGGGCCGCGCCAACGCGACCGGCCGTGATGCCAACTATTCGCAGTCACAAAGATAGCAACGGCAGACCTAGGCCCTGTTGAGATGTTTCGTGAAATTTTTTTCGAGTATGTTCTCCTCACAGTGCATGTCATATTAAATGTAGTCGAAAAAAATAACCCATTATATGGATGGAGTGTACTTCGCGAGACGAATCTAATGAGCCTAGTTAGGTCGTGATTAGACAATAAATTGCTATAGTAAACATGTGCTAATGACGGATTAATTAGACTCATTAGGTTCGTCTTGTGATTTACTGACAGAATCTGTAATTAGTTTTGTAATTAGTCTATATTTAATACTTCAAATGTGTGCCCGACATACTCGAAAAAAATTCGCGTTTCATCTGAACAGGGCCCTAACCCTCCACAGTCCTCACTATTCTCTGCTTTCATCTTCTCCATGCATGTCTCTCATCCCAGGAAACCGCCAGCATCATGCTTATCTCGTACGTGGGGCGCTCTTTGGTGGCTGCTGGACCGCCGCATATTCATGGCCATTCTGATCCACTTTTGTTACTCGTTATATGTTTGGCTTTGGCTATATCATGAGCATGTGGGGACGAAGATCGGAGGGGCGTGGCAGAGTAATAATGACCTGATGGTGACGAGATGAGCGCAAGAGCACGAGCACCGACGGGGGCTGATGTGACCGTAACAATGGCAGCAGTGGCGGCCGGCCGTGCAGTCACGAGTCATGCTACAGTGGAAAAAAATGATAAACGAACCATAAGATAATTGTAGGCTCATGCAACCAGCGAGCCGGATTCCGGTTCAAAAAAATTTCGTTCCACTCCGAGAAAACTGAAATTCTTAGAATTTTGCTAAATTCAAAATTATTTCAGTAAAAAATTACCTGAAATTTTAAAAATGAAAACTTTCAGAGGTTATTAAGAGCTAGACATAAAGCAGTCGCAACTCGCTACCTAGTGTAGCGGTGGAGCTTGATTTCCTGGTCAAAGCCAACCCGTTTTCAAATTTTAGAAAAAAAATTATTTTTGGCTATCCAGCTATCGACTCTGTTTGGCTTTGACCATCAAAGTGCGAAACAAGAAATCTTTGGTCATCAACTCTCAAAACCGTTCATATTTAGCCATTGGACAATTTTGGTGGTGGTTTTGCTGAAGTGGACACCATGTGGCGGTGTGGCCCACTTGTCATCCCTCTTATCTCGATCTCCTATCTACTCTCTCTCTTTCTTCTCTCCCAATGCCAGCGGCCATCGCCGGAGTCGGCGGTAGCCATCTGGGGTTCCTGGAGCGCTATGCGCTTCTCCTTGTGTTGAACTCCCCCCCCCCCCCCCCCCCCCTCCCGCCGCCGCCCCCCTACGCCTACCGCACCTTCCCCCGCCCGCCATCGGTCTCCGCAGCGCTGGCCTTCTACGCACCGCCAACAACTTGTGTGGTCAGTTCCTTCCCCGCGGCAGCACCAAATTTCTGCTCGAATGGTCTTGACTAGACGTGAAAAATAAACATATTGCTAGGATGTGGGTCCCGCGGAGCTCGTTCCTAGATTGTAAGAGAAACCACATATCTCCCACTCTACATACCTTTGGTCTCTCTAACCACCATAGGACAAGAGCCCCTAATGTGCGCTATTACATCCTTGAACCACTGAATTGCATCAACCTCCTGTTTAGAGAGATTAATTAAGAATCATCACTATGACATTATAACCACTACATAATTATCACAAATTAATTTTTACTATGTCTTACCAAATTGATGCGGTTTGTAGGCTCGACGAGAACGATGTTGCATTTGAATAGCCCAGGAAGGGTCTAGTGGTGGTGGTGGGAAAAATCGATCTGACAACACAACACAATGCGGAAACAGTCTACCACAATTACATTTAGCATGTTGTGTGGGCATTATATCTAAAAGACTAAACTATATTTTCATTTACAAACAATGCAATACATTATCATCTATAAAACTATATATTGCCATCTTAAAGATTTGAACTACATTAATTAGCAACAATATCATTTACAAGAAATGAACAACACTATGCAAAAACTATCTAAACAGATAAAATGAAAAAAAGAGAGGAGGAGATATACCTGCTCAACCTAGCCGATCGTGTGCGCGCGCGAGCTTACGTTGCAGCTGGAGTGAGCGAGCGGTGCGGCCGCGGACATACGGCGCGAGGGAGAGCGAGCGGAGTGGATAAGTGTCGCAAGTCTCGGGCAGTTACTGCACGATCACGACCATTTTACGGCGTGATATGAGCCATTAGTATTTGTGCTAGCGGGTCACGTAACAGCCTGCCAGCACATATTGGGCCACACAATAGCCTGCCAGTACAAAGGGGTAGACATTTTCTAACAATGCACATTTTTCTAATGAGGAAGCTTAGGTATGGGACGAGCCTGTTGAAATTGTGCCGTGGGTCTTGTTGGTTTTGTGCTAGGGGCTGCCAACTTGGTTTGCCAGCACGGTAAAAGGCCGGTGTCAACACAAAACATTTTTGGTGTAGTGTGACTGACATCCCTGTCATTCTAACTATTCTACTAGCATCTATATGTGGACATATATATGGTCGACTGTAGTAGCAAATGTCAGGGATCTCAAACTGCCGTCATCGACCGTTTCAGACACGGTTTACAATAATGCAATGCTAAATAGCAATACAAAGTTGTAGTTCTTGTAGAATCCAGAGCCGAATCCCATCCGATTCAGATTTTCAATCGTGTATGTGTCCAAGTAACAATGAGTGGGGACTACACCGATATGAAGTAGGGCAATGTTTCCTTTCCTATAGTAAATCTCAATCTATATTCTCCCTGCAAAATTCCCATACAGCTGTTATGAAATTCATGCATGCCTTCCTTGCAATATAATGTTGATCATGTGGCTGTAAGATGGTGTCGCACCAAGACGGGACGAGGATTTAAGAAGCCAAAGCTTATGAGAGACAATTGGATGGAGGCCGGCCTCGAGCGAATGAGACCAGGGTATGGATTTCGGCAACCTGTGGAGAATTAAATAAGCTTCTTCATCCGGGTACGTATTGCTACCCTAACAAGCAGGTTGTCTACAGGTATGCGAGCAGAAAAGATAGCCGACCGATAACAACGGTCGGTGTGTGATGATCCGATAACAAGTTCGTAACAAACCTTTCCCCAACTCGCTACGATTTCCTATGAAAGGCCGGAGCTACGACGTTACTTATCCAAACCTCGCCACATCGAAGCTACCAAACCGATCCAAACAGAACCAGTGCTATAGCTAACCGCAGATAGACCCGCGAGATGGAAGCCGCCCTCGGCAAGCGGAAACGCGGCAGCGCCGCCGGCGACGCGCCGGCCGCCGGCGACCGGCTGAGCGCGCTGCCGGACCACCTCCTCCACGAGATCATGTCCCACATGCAGGCCCGGCAGATGGTCCAGACCTGCTCGCTGTCGAGGCGGTGGCGGCGCCTCTGGCCCAACGCCCCGCGCCTCGACATCGACCAGCGCGAGTTCCCCATCACCTTCGCGACGGACCACATCTACAGAAACTTCGACGACTTCGTGCACTTCCTGCTGGCGCATGTCTCGATCGCCCGTCTCGACGCGTTCCGGCTGCACGTGCACGTCGGATTCGCCTCCGCCGGGCCCATCGACAACGCGTCGGCGTGGATCCGACGCGCCATCATGTCGCCCAGCGCCGCCGCCGCCCAGGAGCCTGCCGTCGCATTCCGGCGAGAGGGCCCGAGCTCCGGCGGCCATTATTATTGGCGGCTCAAAATGCTGCACCTCTCGAACCTTCGCGACCTGGACGAATCTTTCGCCGAGCATGTCAGGTCACGGTGTCCGTCCCTGGAGGAACTGGAGCTGATCGGCTGCACATGCCGGTTCCGGGCCATCGCCTCCGGCTCGCTGAGGAGCCTGGCCCTGGTGTCCTGCGTGGGCAAAGGGTTCTCCGGGATCGCGACGCCCTCGCTGAGGAGCTTGGTCGTTTGCGGTGGCGCCAGCGACGACACCACCTCCCCGTTCGTCGTCGCGGCCCCGGCTCTTGCTTGCCTGTCCCTGGACGTCACGCCTTACAACTTGGCCGCCGCCGGCGTCTCCTTCGACGAGATGGCGTCGCTTGCCAGGGCATGGATCTGTCTCAAGGAATGCGGGACGCTGGTGAAGATCAAGAAGCTCAGAGACCATCTCTTCACTCTTCGCAGCGTGTCTAACGCGACTAGTCTAGACCTGTCAGGCTTCAACATGACGGTATTACATTACATGCACGTGCCTTTTCTCTGTAATCTGTATATCTTCTTATTCAGCTGCTGTTGCTGCTTCCGTTTCACTCTTTGCATGGATTCATGTTAATTGTGGTTGTAATGGAATATTTCCCAGGTAGAAGAAGCAGGTGAAGAGTCCATGTCGTCATTCCCGGAATTCAACAACCTAAGGACCCTAGAATTGAGCCAATGTGGTCTTTGCGATGATCTCAGCCGAGTATCAGGGCACATTCTTCGGAATTCTCCCAACTTGGAGAAGCTCACTTTACATTTGCCGCCATGTTTGAAGGTATAGTATATTTGGATATCCTGTTTGCTTGAACGTTTGGTCGCTTTAATTTGGGCTACTAGCTTTTTGTGATGTCCAAAAGCTAGAAGCTGGAAAGCTCATGATACGGGGCTTCTCGGAGATCCTAAACGCTAATGGTAAAAAAAAAAAACACACATGGAACCTGGAAACAAACATGGCCCTAAGCTTTAAGGTTCATTTTATCATCTTACATCTTTTAAAATGAGCGTGCAAGTCGTCGAAGAAGACTATATTATGCCTTCTCTCTATCCTTGCCGATGTTTTTTTTTTAACTTCATTTTGTGTATTGAATTTACTCCAGGTGACAATTGGGGAACCCCTTCCATATCCGGAATTCAAGAAAATGAGGGCCTTGATACTGCACAACTATGATCCCAATGATGACTTCCGGACATTGGAACGCTTTCTTCGGAGTTCACCTATATTGGAGAAGCTTACTTTGCATTGTAGAAAGGTATAGTGTCCTTCTCTTTACTACATGTATAATCATCTGAGACAAAATTTAGTACCATGTCTTACATCTTTTATGATGCAACAGTTCTCAAACGATACTACAAAGAAAAAGAGAGGAACCTCGAAGTCGAAGATGAACGTTGTCCAAGACCCCATGGATGTCCAGCGCGAGAACCTCAGGCATACTGAAATCATATATAAAGATGACGACATCGCCAGCCAGCTTGTTGATTTTTTGCTGCGCTTCTCAAGGAATTTGCCGAATAATAACATAAGATTCACAAAGGTTGACTAGTGCATCGTTAGCCCGGCCAGCGCCATTTGCATGGTCTTGTCACCTATGGCTCATCTGAATTCTTCTTCCATGCCCCAGGCTAACTGAAGCGCAAAAACCTTTTGGCTCATTATTTTCCCTGTACATGATTCGTTTTTTTTATTAAGATAAGGACCTGTACATGATTCATAGGTACTAAGTTTCGGTACTTAGTTATCAAATCTCACGAGTTAATTTTGACATATCTCAGCAAGGATTAGAAAAGGACTCTTATAAAGTACAACACTGCAGGTTGCTGAGATAAGGAGCTTCCTAGATATTCGAAGTTTAGATAACGGTGGATGGTTCTAGATCATAGCAGCTGGGAACGTGGAACATGATCATGTTCCTCATACAAGGAACGCCGTTTCGGGAACGTGGAACGGGAACAATTACGTTCCTACAGTATAAAGTCGTCTAAAAGTGTTGTTCCACATTCCCGTTCCATCATTAATTCTAGGAACATCGGCTGCTAGGGCATGTATAACAGTGTAGACAGCTGTTGTCTATTTGAGTTGCCATGTCACACAGAGACGGCAATAAAGACAATTTGTACAATGAGATGTTAGTCTATTCAATATAGATATAGATCCATGATCAAGCATGAATAGGATCTTTGTATGCTATATTGTTGCTTCATCGTGCACAACGTCGAGTCAACTTCAACAAGTGAAATCATATGTGTAAGAAATGCAAATAAAAAAATTAGAGTTGTCATAGATGATGAAACAAGCCCATAACGTCTTCAGCGAGCCAACCTCACTTGCAGCAAGTACATTATACAGAGTTGAAGGAACAGTGACACAACCAAAAAATCAGAAATTACAAGAAGCTTACATCTACTTAAAATTCAGAATTGTTTAGTGAAATCTAATCTTATCTCCATGAAAAAGAAAACAGAGCTATAGAGTATATGTGCGTGTTGCCGCTTCAGGTATTTTTTGTTTTCGCAATTTTTATAACATGACATGAAACTGAAATTGAACTTACCAGGCCGCCGGATCTGAAGATCGGGTGGAGAAATTGGGCTTCCATTGGCCACCGTGACCCACCATGCATCGCCGGGCAGCTAGCAAGCAATCTGTCGCTGTGCCGCCCTTCGTAAGTTCGTTCTGCTGTCCATCTCGCCGCGCCCGTCGGTGGAGGAAGTAACGGGGCCGGAGACAGCCAGCGTCGGCGCGCCCTTCAGCTTCCTCGCCGCCGCTGCCGCACCCCGGCCATCTTCCGCTTGCTGCATCTGGCAAGATATATATAGCGTACAGGCACCCGCTGCATCGCCGCGTCTCCGATTCGGTCGCGCAGAACAGATTCTGCGGCCAGCGCATTTGATTTCTTGCGCGTCGTAGCCGATCCGAAGGAGTCGTCGTTGGTTGACGACGAGGTCGTACAACGCATGCCGACTCGTCTTCTTTCTGGGAGCACGGGAGACGACGGCTCGCTTCTCTCTCCTCAGTAAATACTGTACACGTTGGATGATTTTTGCCAGCTCCATGTCGCGTTCATGGCTAATGGAGCCATGGACGCACAAGCTTGCATCATCAGTTCATTAGTAATCAGTTGGCATCAGTATACTAAGGAGTTCTGCAAGTTTTCTTTTTATCCCAGTAGCTGTGCAAAGTGTGCTAGCATCTGTTCAGCGTTTCCATGGCCATAAGCTAATTTCGTTTATGTCCAATCTGAAAACAACCGGCAGTTTCTAGCAACAACGGTAGCACATTCGTTTGGGCCCTTGATAGTTAGTTTGTTGAGAAATTTTAACTCAACTACATTGTTTGTACTGATTAGACTGAAAGTGTTTCCAGGCAGCTGTAGCAGGGGTCGTCAAAGGTGCACCTCAGGCTGTCATCCCCTTATGCCAATACGAAGATGTATGAGTTACCGTAGAATCTGAGAAAACCATGAAGTGGAACAATGTCAGTATGGAGGCAACAGGAATACCAAGTAGAATCTGAGAAAACCATGAAGTGGAACAATGTCACTATGGAGGCAACAGGAATACCAAGTGAGTAAGTGACCGATGTTAATAAAGAGAGATTTTTGCAGCTTCGAAGTGAATAAAGTACCCTACTGCCTTTTTTAAATAGCACAATGCATAATGCCCATCTTCAAAAGTATTGTATTTGTGTCTGTAATATTTTCTGTGAAAATTTTACTTGTGTCTGAGTTAAGATAATTTCCGGTCAATGAATTGGCAATGTCAATGAAAAGTGCATTCTCCCATGTAAGAAACAAAATGGCTACAAGGATCAAGTATGCAATAGATCATCATGATTTATGTGTCCAAAGATGCATTAAACACTCTGCAGACAACTTGAACAGACAACCCATTGTACAAGCTGTCTGTTCAAACTGTCTATTTGTGTGAAAAGACAGCAAGTTGTCTACACGGTTGTACTTGCCCTAAGTTCTGAACTCATGCATAGGGCTGTGGTTCAAAATTTCAGACCACAATTCTTGATTGTTCTTGGACTATGTGTTTTGAAATCCATGCATACCAAAGAACCACAAGCTTCGCGTCAAATCCATGCATATCTGTATATACAACAGAAATCCATGCATATCGGCCGCCTGGACGCCTTCCGGCTGCACCTTGCTCACAGCGGTAGACTGCTCTGGGCGTTCGGGTTACCCGATTATTTCGGGTCGGGTAGTTCGGGTTTTGGAAATTTCGGTAATGAAAATCATTACCCGATTGCAGCCCAAAAAAATGCTACCCGCAATTTCGGGTACTCGTAATTTTGGGTTCGGGTTTGGGTATACCCAATTTACCCGAAATATATAAGATCACAGGAGTCAGGATACAGTCAAATAATAAAATAACACAAAGATATAGGTACTCAACATATACTATATACTAGATACTCAAGTCTTGACGTCTTGTGCAAATGCAACATGCAAGTGCAAACCATAACACATTCATAAAAGACACAGGTACTTGACATTTGAGTAATTGACAAGATAAAAAAGCACAAATCCTGTTACGGGTAGTTCGGGTACCGGGCGTAGTTACCCGAACTATCCAATATAAATTCGGGTAATAGTATCTAGTATCCGAACTAAATATCGGGTAGTGCGGGTTCGGGTACTTCGGGTCCGGGTCCGAGTATTTCGGGTTCGGGTAATAGGTAGCGGGTAATATGCCCAGAATTAGCGGTAGTACTTCTTCAGGTGACGATCGGAATCGAAATTCGAAAGGTGTCGGGATGTATCCGCCGCGAGATGTTCGGCGCCCAGAATGAACCATCAGGCATCCAGCGTGAGGGCTACTAGTACTAGATCCTGGCGTCTCAGACGGCTGCATCTTTCCTTCGTGTTCCTCGACGGTCTCTTCGCCGAGCAAGTGATGAGGGGTTTGCTGCTGACTATGACTAGCTGCAACTGTGACTTCCAAGCCATCGCCTCCGGCTTGCTGAAGAACTTGAGCCTCGAAACCTGCACGTGGACGGTACTCTCTGAGATTTCGTCGCCCACGCTGAAGAGCTTGGTTCTTGACCGCGGCTGTAAAGACATTGAAGTGGTCTCAAAAACTGGCAGTAATGAAGACAAAATCTCTCCATTCGTCGTCAGAGCCCCTGTGTTTCCTGGTCGTCACGCCTTTTCAAATTTGCTGCTGATGGTATTTCCTTTAGTGAGATAGCATCCCTTACCGGGACGTCGATCGATTCGGCTACCGGGGAACACGGCATTACCCAAGAGTTACCTATACAAGATTCTTCGCAGCGTGGGGGCGTGTTTAGTTCTATCCATTTCACAAAAAGTTTTCACTTAGGCCAGTCTCAGTGAGAGTTTCATGGACACAGTTACCTAGACTGTAAACTAGGTACTGCGCTAGTAGAGTTTCATGGGGATGAAACTCCCCTCACATTCCATGAAACTCCCCTCATAAATGACCCTGCCAAGTCAGCATTTTTGCTAATGTGTCATATCAATTAATGCCATGAAACTCTCTATGAAACTCCCACTGAGACTGGCCTTAGAGAACAGTTTATTTTTTCTCTCTGTGCACGCGGACCAATGAAAAGTTTTCACCTTTTCACTCTCTTTTCACCCATCTAAACGCCCCTCTAGTGCCACAAGTTTAGAGCCGGTTCCAATGGTGAGTTTCATGCATAGTTATTAGGACCGGACCGGACCGGTGGTTGAACCGGTAAAAGACGAACCAGAGCCTTCAACGGTTTGGTTCGCTTAAAAGACCGTCCATGCAATCGGACGGTAAAAACCGCAAGAACCGGCCGGGCGGTTCCCTATGAACGAGCTGTTTTGTACGTTGCCATAAATTGCTCAAATCAATCTCTCCTACGTTGGTCCAAATAAAGGCCCACAGCCTAAACACCTCGTGTCTCCTAAAATCCCACGTACAGAAACACAGCGCCGCTCGCTCCGCTCGATTGCTCGCAGCACACGCACGGCGCGGCGGCGGCGCATCTCGATGACTCTATCTGCAACTCTGCAAGCACAGCGACGAGCTGGCGGCGCATCGCGAGCAGGCTGTGGCCGTCGTTTTTCTTCTCAGTGTATCCTGCATCGACGCCCCTTCTTCGTCGGCAGAGACGCTGCGTCCCTGCGACTTCTGATTCCCGTGCTGTTCTTCACCAGCAGCAGACACATGGCAAAATGTCAAGTAGAGTAGAGCGCAGGTCAAGGCAGCACAACTACGTGACATGGCAAATTGTGCGTATCCAACAGAGTCCATATTCCATACTAAAATGATTTGATTTGTATCTTGCTGGGCCACTACTTGTGTGGATTGGATATTATTGTCGTGGAGATTAGCCAGAGTAGGATCTCAGCAGTATTTTACATTAGCTGTGATATTCTAGTAACATATTTGCCGATTAGTGCTTCTCTAAAGAAAGGAAATAGTATTTATGTCAGTTTGGAATTTGCTTGGAGATGTTGTGCCTATATATTTGGCTTATTTATGTCAACTATATATTGATAATCATCAATTGAATAGGTGTATATGATACCGGTTCAAAAGTTTTTCCTAACCGGTTCAATATAACGGTCCATACTTATCGAACCGGCAGTTCAACCGGTTCCTAACGGTTGAACCAATGAACCATTGAACCAAGCGCCTCACCGGTTCGATTACCGGTCCGGTACTAATAACTATGGTTTCATACACATTAAATAGGGTGCCACATCAGCAATGTTGGTGATGTGGCAAGAAGTTAACGAGGAAAGAGATGAAATGGGTTTCATGGGGATGAAATCATGTATGCACGGGTTCCAACTAAATTTGTGTATTGCATGCGTTCCTATGAAACACCACCATGAAACAATGCATGTGGAGCCTATTTTATCCATCAATTTAATGCATTGTTGCTTATTGTGGCATTCTTGAAAACACAAAAATGAAACCTCCTACCGGGACTAGCGAGGAACATGGTATAAGGAAAGGAAGAGGTATATTCACGTGTCTTTTCTAACTTATTTTGCCGTTGCTGTTTTCCTTTCCCCCCTAGTCGCTCATGTTATGAGGGGGCGCTGTCAGGTGCCCAGTGAAGAGCCAATATTCCCAGAATTGAATAACCTGAGAACCATACGCTTGAACAAATATAATCTCAATCTCAGCGATGGTCTCCAGGTATGGGCACATGTTCTGCGGAATTCACCTAGCATGGAGAGGCTCACTTTTGTGGAGGTGCAAGGTATGTTGTGCTGAACTTTTCAAATTCAGTGCACCGCTTTATATCCTTTTAAACTGCCAGTACGTCTTCGCCAATTTGCATAACACCATTTTACGCCTTCTCTGTTCTGCCAGAGCTTGTTTTCACTTTTATTCGTGTATTATTCTTGTGCCAGGTGCTTGGTGAGGGACGATTCTGTTTACATGAAGGGCGCCCATCTTTTCTTTCTCTTTTCTCTGGCTCTGAGTTGCTGCTAGCTACATCCCGCTTCCGCCCCGTCCAGAGCAGCCGCACTACACCGGCGAGCCCCGACAGATGGCGACGGGGGCTACCGGAGTGGCAGCCCCATCGACGAGCCCGGCGGCCCCGTGCCGCCATTTCGACGCCGACGCCGGTGAGGTGCCACCCTCGTCGGAGATCACGCCGGCCGTCGGCAACCAGGTTATTTTTTTCTGTTTATTTCTGACAAATTTTTGTTGCAAAAATTTTCTGGAAGATTTTATCGCAAGCAAGCAAAAATTTGTTGTTCAAGGTTTTTAATGCAAAAAAATTCGTAAAAAATTTTCTTCACAATTTTTTTCGCGTGAAAAGTTCCACATCTTATTTCAATTGTTGTAAAAATTTTGCAGCAAAAATTTTCTGACACTTTTTTCTCTGTGCAGATTTTTGACTTTTTTTTGACAAAGTTTTGCTCTAAATTTTATTGCAAAACTTTTCTCTAAAGTTTGCAGGAGCCGTGCGCTGGGTGCCAATGCAAGTTTAGCTCAAAGGAGTTCTCAATCGATCTCAAGTGGATGTCATCATCTAGGTTGGGTGCCTGGTATGTGGGTCCCACATAATTCGATATTTACTTATTTTTATTTTAGAAAATTAGAATTAGACATATAATAATAGGATATTTTTAATATACATGTTCAACATTACGGATATATTGCTTCAAATTTTTTGCATGGGACGCTGAACTGGTCTATATAGCATAAGTTTGACGTATTGTTGAATAGTTGAATCATATCTAATAAATGTACAGAATCATATTTAATAAACACGATAAGCATTGTACTTCTCCCGTATTGTGGAACGAACTTTAGCTTCAGATTTTAAATTCCAATTTTCTAAGAAGAGTATGTTAATTTTCATAAGCAAGCGAATTTCTTTTTCAGAATTCTAAATAAATTCCGATACATACTCACAAAATCGGATTTTATGTTTGACAAAATGAAAAATCAGAGTTTATAAACATTTACATATAATGCAACATATTATGAGCTGGAGATGTCAACAAAGAAGGCTGATACAAAACACAGCGGTAAAGCAACTAACGTACGCCGCCACCATTACAAAGCCGTGGTTCATGTGTCCCCGATCAGTCTCAAGTCTAGGAGCAAGGTGGACTTACTAGGGTGTTTAGTTTGATTTGATCATGGATGAACATGACGTCAGTTTTGATGCTGTGGCTAGTTGGTTAATCGCTAACCCATCACTCCGTGCTTGTTCTTTTTCCTCGGTTCAGAGAGGATACATGCGGCCTCGCCATTCATCATGTTAATCGGGAGAGTTTGCAGGCAGCTTCGAAGGGGCGAGAAGTCCTCGATGGCCCCGGCACCGCGCGCGACCCGCCCGCAAGGTCCCGGCGGCGGCGGGCTCGGAGCACGCCGTGAGTGGTGAGATCCGGCGCGGCGGAGCTCGATCATGCTGCCGCAACATCGGACCGGCCCGCCCCGTCTGGATGAGATCCGTAGCTCCACCAGGCCCCGGCATGCACGCGCTGCACGCACCTCGCCGCCCGCCGGCCGCCGGCGCAGTCAAACCGCGCGCGCGCCGCCGCCGCAGCGCCGACCACGCCGATGCGGACCTTCAACCAGAACCATATCCAGGCGAAGCTGGAACACGTCGCGAACTATTCTGGCCCCAGGATTGACGGCGGGGGATCCGGGGATGCCTGGACGGCGCGGCTGTGGCCGCCGGTCGAACACGAGGGGGGGACGGTATTTCATCTACCGTCCGGGGTGGACGGTAAATGAAATACCGTCCACCCCCTCGGGCTCTTCTGGACGTTGGATCCGTCTTGGACGGCCGGGATCCGTGCGGGTAGCTGCAAGGTTAGCGAGGCCCCTCTCCGCCATTCCCGCGCGATCGGCGCATAGGACGTGCAGCGGTGCAGGGAGGCAGGGACACGGGCGCCGCCGGAGCCCCGTGGCGACGCGCATGCAGAATGCGTCCAGCGGCTGCAGCGACGCGTCGCGGCAGAGCAGGTCGCGGCGGTGGCGGCACCTCTGGCGCGCCGCGCCCTGCGTCGACATCGACCATCGCGAGTTCTGGACGGCGCAGGACGAGGCGCCCGCGCGCAGCCCCGACCTCAGCGACGGCGCCCGCCGCGCGGCCGAAGCGTTCGTCGAGGCGCACCGCAGGTGGATGGAGCAGTGGGACAAGCTGGAAGACTTCGCCGACGACCTGCTGCTCCACCGCGACGCGACGACGCTGGAGCTGGACGAGTTCCGCCTTCGCGTCGGCTGCGACCGCTTCGGCGCCGCCGCGCGCCGGTGGATCCGCCGCGGGCTCCGGCGCCGCCCCGCGTCCCTGCACGTCCGCTGCGACAACTGCAGCGCCTTCGCCGGCGAGGACGACGAGTGGCCGGTGTTCTCCGGCAGCCTCATCCAGCGCGCGGCGTCCACTTCCCGCCTCAGGACGCTGCGCCTCGCCGGGGTGAGCCTGCCGAGCGAATTCGCGGACGCCGCTGGCACCGAGTGCCCCGTCCTGGAGGACATGCAGCTCGACGACTGCAACTACTATTTCCGGCGGCTCGCCTCCCGCTCGCCGAGGAGGCTCTCCATGGATAACTGCCGCCCTGCGTGCGGTGTCGACGAGCTGGTCCTCGTGGCACCTCGCATCGATTCTTTGCGAATCCATGGGAACAGCTCGGCACCGGTCACATCGGAGGCTGAGATGTTGGCACTCGTCCTCCGTGTGCCATGCGAGGAGCCTGAACCTGTCGGGGTTCTCGACGGCGGCGTTGCTGCTCGGCGGCGAGGACACCGCCGGTGACTTCCCCGTGTTCGGCAACCTGAGGAACTTGCTCCTCGACCACTGCGACGTCGGTGTCGAGTGCCAAGTGCTGAGGCGCTTACTCCGGAACGCACCCAGTCTGGAGACGCTCACGCTGCGTGACTGCGCGTTCTCGGGCGGTTCACGGAGCAACAAGAGGAAGGCGAGGTCCGGAGAGAACACGTCCTCCTCCGCGTACGAGAGCCTGAGGTGGATAGAGCTCGAGTTCTGTGAAGGCCACGCCGTCGATGAGCTAGCTCACGCGCTAGTAGATATTCCAACGGAAATGGCCGTCAAGCTGAACCCATGCAAAGTTCTGCTCAGAACAAGAGGCGTAAAGTCAAGATTTCCTACACGTGAACATATATTTTTGTTTAGCAGTGACGGTGTACAAAATTTAGGTTATCAGATTCCTCTCATGACACTTGATTTTTTTTTCAAGTACAGAGTGTTAGATATATAATATAAACCATAAATCGCAAAGTTAGATGTCATCTAAAAGGGGAGATGCTACCTAACAATTGACTGAAATTACATGTTTTGTCAATCATTGAAGAGTCCATTTTAAAGAACAGTCTAGGATTGTTACTTTTGAAGTGAAGATTTTGCAACACAGTCGTCGCCGAATTCGGACGCCTTCTCGCCGGACCTCGCCTTCCTCTTCCTGCTCTTCCTGCTCCTAGAAGAACCACCCGAGAACGCGCAGTCACGCAGCGTGAGCGTCTCCAGACTGGGGGCGTTCTCAAGAAAGTGCCGCAGCACCTGGCACCCGACCCCGACGTCGCACCCGTCGAGGACCAGATTCCTCAGGTTGCCGAACACGGGGAAGTCACTAGCGTCCTGGCCGCCGAGCAGCAACGCCGCCGCCGAGAACCCCGAGAGCTCCAGGCTCCTCGCGTATCGCAGCAACCTGAGGAGGCCGAGCTCGCCCGCCGGCGCTGTCAGCGATGCCGCGACGGCATCTCGCCACCTGCCGCGGTGACCGGCGGCGGGCGGCAATTGACAATGCGGAGCGAGGCGAGGCGAGGCGCCGCGATCAGGTGGCTTCCTGAGACCTGAGCGACCGGGAGGCTGTACTCTCCGAAGCAACGGTCTATGGAGAGCTTCCTGAGCGACCGGGAGGCGAGGCGGCGGAACCCGTAGTCGCAGCCCTCGAGCTGCAGGTCTTCCAGGACCGGGAAATCGGCGGCGAGGCAGTCCGCGAAGTCTTCCTCCAGGCTCAGCCCGGTGAGGCGCATCGTTCTGACTTCTGAGGCGGCACGCGAAGGCGCCGAGGTGGCGTGGCAGGGTGCGGCCGGGGAAGTTTGTGAACTTGTCGTCGCTGTGAGCGTAGCGGACGTCGTCGTTGTCGCAGCAGAAGTCGAACGCCGCGGGGCGGCGCGCGAGGCCGCGGCGGACCAGCCGGCGGCCGACGGAGCGGAAGTCCCTGCAGGAGACGCGCAGGCGGACCGCGTCCAGCGGCGGCGCGTCGGTGGCCGGAGGAAGGAGCGTGTCGGCGAGGTCCTCGAACGCCTCCGATTCCGCCACGGACAGCCGGATCCTCTCGTGCCAGGCGCGGACGACGTCGGCGCCGGCGTGGAAGTCGGTGGCCTCGGAGGCGCGGAACTCGCGCCGGTCGATGTCGACGCAGGGCACGGCGCGCCACAGGTGCCGCCACCGACGCGAGAGCACGCTCGTACGCACCGCCTGCAGGGAGGTGAGGCGCGACAGGACGTTGTCCGTCAGGACGCAGTCCGGCAGCTCGCTCAGACGGTCGTCTCCGGCGGCGGCGGCGCTTGGCTCGCGGGAGGAAGCGGAGGCGGGCGACTCCGTCATGTCCATGGCGATCGGTTTCTCGCAGCTGGGTTGCGTTGCATCAGCCTCGGCGGCTTGCATTGGTAATGAGCCCCAACCACGATTCCGTTTCGAATTCGATATTTCGATTGTTCGAAGGGCCGTGATATTAGAGATGCCGTGGCCGTGACGGAGTACATGACTACATGTGCAGCGTTTCGGACTGCAGGGCACGGTTCTCGGATTCATTCAGAAGGCAATCCAACCATCGATGCGACCTGAGATTCCAGTACAGGAGGCAAATAAAGGAAACACAGAGCCACGAGGCATGTGATGAGCAATGAATGGACGTCTGACAGCTGACCGAGAAAGTCGACAAACAGATACATTGGCCATGTTTGGATATGATGGGGGTAAATGGGGCTCAGTGACATCGTTGTCCTCGTGGAACTCGAGCTCTATCGACTTGAGGCTCTTGCATTCGAACGACGCCGGAACGAGGCTCCTGCATTCGAATGACGCCGGAACGCGCCTACCGTGGTCGTCGTCGGACCTAGCCCTCTGCTTCCTGCTCCTCCCGGAGCCACCAGAAAACGAGCAGTAGCGCAGCGCGAGCGTCTCCAGGCCCGGGGCGTTCCGGAGGAAGCGACGCAGCGCCCGGCACCCGACGCCGACGTCGCACTCGTCGAGCACCGGATTCCTCAGGTTGCGTAACGCCGGTAATAATCCTCCACCGGGCTCCTCGCCGCCGCCGCGCTGAACCGGTACAGGCTCAGTTCCGTCACGTGGTGCAGAGACATGAGCACGCCGCGGACGCCGGCCGGATGCTCCAGGGACGCCGCCGCGACGAGGGACGGCATCATCTCGCCGCCGCCGCCGTCGTCGTCCGGGGCGACGACGACCGGCGGCGGGTCGTCGCCGCGGACGCGGAGGGTGGCGAGGCGGGGGGGCCGCGAGGACGAGCGCGTCGACGGTGTAGGCACAGGCGTTGCAGTTGTGGATGTCCAGGTTCCGGAGCGAGGCGGAGGCGATCCGGGCGAACGAGTAGGACGCGGATGTGGTAAGTCCTACCTGAAATCCGCCCCCTCTTTGCGCGCTGACGTGGTGCTGACGTCAGCATGACGTCATGCTGACGTCAGCACCACAGCTTCTTCTTCCTCCCGTCGCCAGGCTCCGCCGCGCCCTCGACCCCTGCTCGCGCCGACGCTCCCCTCCGCCCCCGCCGCTACCACCGCCCACCGGCCATCCTCCGCCCCCCGGCCGGCGGCGCCATCGCCACCCGGCCTTGCCGCCCCCAACCCGCTGCCGCCGCCGGGCCGGCCGCCGCACCGGGCATTCCTCTAAACCCGGAGGTGGCGATGCCCCCGGCAACCCGAAACCCTAAATCCGCCCCGCCCACCAACCGCCCGTCGGCCGAAATCCCCCACCCCAATAACCCTAACCTACGCCGCCGGCCTCCGACGCCACCCGCGGGCGCTGGCGACGCGCCGCCGCCCGACCCGCCCACAACCCGCCGGGGACGGCGCGCGAAGGAAGTCGAGGCGGACGGCGGCCGGAGGAGCAAGAGAGACGACGCGTGAGGAAGAGAAATGCTGACGTCACGCTGACGTCAGCAAAGAACTCCCACCCGAGTCCACGTATACAACAGCACAAATCTTGAAGCGGTGATCCAACGGTCCGTAACAGGGGGCTGATTTCAGGTGGGATTTATCACATCATTTTCGCGAACGAGTAGTCGCACTTCTCGAGCCGCCGCAGGTCCTCGAGGACCGGGAGCTCATAGGCGATGGCGCCCTCGAACTCCCTCTCGAGCGTCACCCCGCGCAGGTGCAGCGTCCTGAGGCGGCGCGTGGAGGAGGCGACGCCGCCGGCGCGGCTGCAGTAGTCGGCGAACGAGAACTCGGGCCGTTGGAGGTAGTAAGGTCTCTTCCTGACGTCGAGGCGGAGGGCGAGCGAAGCCGGGCGGCGCGCGAGCGCGCGGGCGCGCGGCGGATCCACTAGTGGGACATGTCGAAGGAGGACTCGTCAGTGAGGCGCAGCCGGAACGTGTCCAGCGGCGGCGCGCCGGCGACGACGCTCGTCACGCGGTCGCCGAGGTCCATGAACCTGAAGCAGTTGTCCTGCTCGTCGAGGTCGATGCTGACGAGGGCGGTGTCGTCCACGGCGCCGGAACGCTTGCACGAGGCCGAAGGCGTCGCCATGGATCAAGAGAGCAACCGGTTTATAGGTTACCACAGGGGCAGTCCGTCGCTCTATTTAAACGCGCTCGCAAAATCAGTTCGTTTCGTTTCAACAGTACTCCTGTTCGGTCTCGTGTTCGTTCTGGAACGCGTGCGCTCGGTTCCGTAGCACTCCTGTAGTCCTGTTCGGTCTCGTGTTATTTCTGGAACGCGTGCGCTCGGTTCCGTAGGAAGGGCGGACTCGGACACCGTGTGACCGTGAAGGTCGTGTTGTTAGGTCATATCCCATGAGTTGCAATGGCCGGCATAGTGCTAAAAGCCTAAAAATGGTATAGCTGTTGTGTGGTTAATTTTGCTTATTTTCTCATGTTACAATCTATATATTTGGGTGTGGTTTTCAGGCCTGTTTTTTTATTTCTCTTCTTCTACAATATTAGGGCCGAAACAAAAGTTTCTTATCCGTCAGGAACACAAACATCTAGAAACGCAAAGAGTTTTGATTTATGTGACACGCTAGTTTTGTGATAAGTATTTGCATCATTTGCCGGGAAAGGGGGAAAAAAAGCAACACTAGTATTTGAGCATGCATGCCCATATAGGCTGTAAAAATATCGTGGAAATTTTAACCTTTCATAAGTTACTAATAAGACCGGTTGCCACTACTAACAAGTTCACAAGATATATGCCAGTAGGACCTAGGAAAAACCAAGAAACTTGAACGTGCTCATGACTTGAGATTTGCAGCATGCCAGCAAGGGCAGTTCCATTGAGCTTCTGGTAGCTCCGATAATAGTCTGCAGCTCCTGAGAAATGTTCGATAAAACCTCGTAAAACCTACAAGCATGCTCTTCCTGGCACTCATCGGCATCCGCGCTAAATGCTCGTCATCTTTATACTGGATCTCTACCAACTTCAGATTAGGAGCTACACGCGGCCTAAGCTAGGTTACCGTCAAGATTATTAGTATTGTGTTAGTGCCTTGTGTTCCAAAGTCAGTGGTCGTGTTGTTTGGCCATATCCCACGAGTTGCTATGACCAGTATCGTGCTAAAAGCCTAAAATGGTGTAGCTATTGTGTGGTTAATTTTTTCGATTTTCTCATATTACAATATATACTTGGGTGTGGTTTTCAGGCTTTTTTTTCTCTTCTTCTACAGTAATAGGGCGAACCAAAAGTTTTCTTATCCGTCAAGAATAAAAACATCTAGAAACGCAGGAGTTTTGAGCTATGTGACACGCTATGGAAGCCCACCTTAAGTTTTGTGATGAGTATTTGCATCATTTGCCGGGAAAGGGAAAAAGACACTCGCTACCAGAAACCTGTTGTTTGTCGTGTGCCTAAATGTTTGTTGTGTGCAAAAACGCAGACGGCAAACAAGCTATTTGTCGTGTGCTGCAGCTTATTTTCTGGACAGTGTTTTGCCGTGCGTCAGGCCTAGGCACACGGCAAAGTGACTAAAACTGTCATTCTGGGCAGTGCTTTCCCATGTGTCAGGCCTAGGCACACGACAAAGTGACCATCTATTGTCCTCCTGCACAACCCTTTGTTGTGTGCTAGGCCGCAGCACACGGCAAAGTGGCCAGCGGCACACGGCAAACAACTGATATGTGTCATGTGCCTAGCAACAAGCATACGGCAAAGCTGTCGTGTGTCCACGTCATCTCCGCCACGCTTCGTCTTCTATTTTATTGTGTCGTATGTCTGTTATGACACGCGGCAATGGTCTTTGCTGTGCGCGCGCGATATATGGCATACGGCAAAGACCTCTTTGTCATCATGTGTGTTCGCCGTCGAAGCTTCGCCGTGTGCTACACATGGCGAAGTGTTTGCCGTGAGCAATATGGTCTTTGTCGTGTGCTCTGGCATACTATTTGAGCATGTCCATATAAGCTGCAAGAATATCGTGGAAATTAACCTTTGATGATTTACTAATAAAACCGTTTGCCACAAGCCCACAACTAATAAGTTCGCAACATATATGCTATTAGTAGGACCTAGGAAAAACCAAGAAACTTGAATGTGCTCATGACTTGAGATTTGCAGCAAGCCAGCAAGGGTAGTTCCATTGAACTCTGGTAGCTCGGATAATAGTCTGCAGCTCCTGAGAAATGTCAGATAAAACCTCGTAAAACCTATGAGCATGCTCTTCCTGGTACTCATCCGTCATCCCCGCTAAATGCTCGTCATCTTTATACTGGATCTCTACCAACTTCAGATTAGGAGCTACACGCGGCCTGGGCCTCTTCCTCCCTTCCTTACTCTGCAATGCATCCGGAAGCTTTTGCCAATGCACATGTTTCAGTAAGCCAGCAAGCAAAGCAAAGTTCACAACTAAACACTGACGAGTATACAGATGGTTAGAATTAGCAATCGAAGAACCTCTAGGACAGGCGTGTTCTGCAGGAGATGCCGTAGTGTCTGCAAATCTCGTCTCCTAAATCGCACTCAACAAGGGCCAGCGTTTGCAGGTTACCAAACACTTAAACATCGTCTAGAGTCGCCTGCGCCCTGCTGCAGCATGGGAACCGAGACAGAGACAAATCTCTCTGCTAGAGAAAGAAACGTATCCCTTCTTCTCCACCACCTGAATGAACAGATACAACAAACAAAATCCAAGAACACAACAATTTTGGCACGACGTGCACATAACTCTCCCTGATTTTTGCAAGGAAACACATGAAACGGAGGAAGAAAGGACGACGCACCAGTGCACCACCGATCGATCGGAGGCCCGGCAGCTCGACGAGGCTGCACGTACGCCGGTGAGGGAGCCGAGAAGCTCGCGCAGCGCAGGGAGCCCGTGAACGCCATATGTTCCTTACGGACGTGGGGTCCGTTTGGTTGTATTGCAGTTGCAGCTACGGGAGGGCGTTGAGGTCGCCGCGCGCTGGCCGGTGTCCACGAGCGCAACGGGGCAGGCAGAGGCTCCGGCGATCGGTGACGACGCGGCCGGCAGCCAATGTCTCTCCCTGAGACCCTGACCTCGTTTGCCGGCTCTCGACTCTCCGGCGGGCTGGCCGGCCGCCGCATGCGTTGGCCAGGGCGGCGACGGTAATCCGGTTACCGTCCGGGGGTGGACGGTATTTCATTTACCGTCCACCCCCTGGGCTGCTGGCGGCCGTCCGATCCGCAACTAACGGCGAGGGATGCACCCGGATGCGGGCTCCAGCGATGCGGAACAGAGCGCTTCCCCCGCGCCCGTCTTTCGTTCGTCGAGTCGTGATGCGGCCGCGCTGCTTCGCCGGCGTCCGGCGAGCTCCGGAGCCTCACGTGCACGAGGCGGTGTCCGTTCCATTGCTGTCAGCAGAACCCTCCTGAAGACCTGAACACATCTCAGTTCGATTCCTCTTCTTCGCGGTTCGCGCCCGTGGTCATCGAGGCCGATCGACCACGCGGCGCGCCAGATGTGCCGCCACCGCCGCGACAGCACACGCGTGCGTGTCTGCACCACCTGCTGTCCACCCACCTGTCCGGCAGCCTCGGAATGCGAGTTGTCGTCCCTCGACGCGGCGGCGTCCCTGGAGCGCCCAATCGGCTTCGTCGGCCTACCGGGCTCCCTGCGCCACGCGAGGAAGCTGAGCCTCCTATGGGTTGGGCAGGACGGCATTGCTCGACGGCGGCCGGGAGCCCGGAGGATTCCCGGTGTTCCGCAACCTGAGAAATCTAGTCCTCGACGAGTGCGACGCCGGCGTCCAGTAGCACTGTAGCAGGCGCTTCCTCGGATCGGAACAAACCTCACCTGAAGACGCTCGCGCTGCGCCACTGCAGGTTCTCAGGTGGCTCCAGCAACAAGACGAGCAAGACGCCCGTCCTCCGACGACAGGCGCGTTGCGGCGCCGTGCGAGTGCAATAACCTCAAGTCGATCGTGGACGTCGTAGAACTCGAGCCTGATCGTGGACCACTTTCTTTGTTATCTCCTCCGACTTGAGGTTATTGCACTCGCACTCACGCTCTGACAGGAATCTGACAGAAAGTGGTTCTCCGTTCCTGTCACTCACGCTCCAAGCTTAGATAGTGCGTACGAGTGCAATAGACCCAAGTCGATCTTTTGCTCCAGTTCTACGATGACCATTGAATTATTATTTTTATTCAAAGAACGAGTGTAACAGGTCTGCAACAGAACTACAGAAGATATCAGATCTCTTATCAAATGGCGAGGTAAGCAGAGCAAACACCGCATCACGGGAAAAAGATTCCGCAAGCTCTCCTGTTTCGTTCCAACAGGACACGGCAGATGGTTTGGTTATGCCCTTGTTAACAAGTTCCAAAATGAAATCTTTTCACCCATCACATCAAAGGAGAATCTTAGATGCATGGAGTATTAAACGTATACGAAAAAGGTGAAAAGTTATATGGATAGGCTGTAAATCGCGAGACGAATCTAATGAGCCTACTTAATCCATGATTTGCAACAGTGATGCTACAGTAACCATCCGCTAATTATGGATTAATTACCCTCTAATTACCATCGTTAGATTCGTCTCGAGATTTCCAACCTATTCATATAACTTTCCACCCTTTTTGTCTACATTTACTACTCCTAAATTGGTAAAATCTAAACCCGAAATCTTTTCACCGAAATCTTTTCGGGAACTAAACACGGGCTATATCTAGAAAATGTACAGAAGTTCAGAAGTAGAGCCGTGGCTCATATATTTTACAACAGATGGTTTGTCTGAAAATAGCCAGCGGCAGGTTCAACACGAAGACGAACGAGTTACTACTACTACCTAGAGTCGGGCTCTCTTTTCTTCATACTTTGTAAGCGTTATAGTATTCTTTGGTGCGCAGCCTGAGATGCCCAGGAAAAAAACTAACAAATCCCTGGATTTTTCTACCATTCCTGTAGATGATTTCAGTGGACTTTAGCTTCTGACACTTGAAATGAGCAAGGTTCTGGAACTGACAATATGCCTTCTTCGACTTGGCTTTTCCTTTCCCTCCTGCTGAAAGTAGCACCTGCTGAAATTCTGGACAGGCGCATGATTCCAACAAACAACATGCCCGTGGTGCAATGGCTTATCAAATAGGTGAATTTGCCACAGTCTGAAGCTACCTGGAAAGATGCAAATTTCATTATTTCATTCGCAAGGTGTTTCCATCGTTCCATCCATGAGGACAAGGATCTTGGGCGGGGGGGGGGGGGGGGGGGGGGGGGGGGGGGGGGGGGGTTTGGTCAGACTACATCGACATCCAGCTATCGAGGAACAAGAGAAGTAGAAGTCGGCGTCACACTCAACGGTTCGTCGAGTTCACCACTGCCGTCCGGATGGTCATCAACGGTTGCCAGTGATTCACCTCGCCGCGCACGTTTTCAACCAGCTTAACTCTTTTACTTTCAGTAATTTTCGAGCCCATATAAGGGACTCGTCAGCTCTGTAATAATTATGGATTAAGATATGAACCCTAGTTTCCTTTAGAGTAGCAGTAGAACTAGTAGCCGCCACCATGGCGAACTATACTGTTTTCAAGGTTTATGAATGAAAACACAGCTACTGCTAATTCTCTCCACTCTGAATCTTAGAAGCCTGGAACGTGGAACGTGGCCGTGTTCCGCGTTCCGGGATGAGTAACGGGGACGGCCGGAACGTCGTCCCCAAACCCTATGGAACGTGTTCCGACGCGGATTAGGACATGGAGACGGTTCGAAGAAGATCAAGGTCCAAACCATGTTTGTAGAAATTCTAAGCGTCATTTTGGGCTGGCACTTGCTATTAATAAGCACTTTGATCATTAAAGAGTCACATTCACATCAACACTAAACCTAGCAGCTTACGGCTCCAGGAAAAGCTCACTAAATACATGACACGTTCCTTGTTCCGAAACAACGTTCCGGGAACATCGTTCCGGTCGCACTTGGAACGTGTTCCATCTCTATTAGGAACATACGGAATAGGTATACCCCTTTCGTACCATAGTTTTACAAAATGATGTTCCACGTCCCACGTACCCGTTCCACGTTCCCAATGTTCCGGGAACATGACTTCTAAGCTCCCCTTCTAAGCTCTGAATCTGAACTTGCTCAAGTTCCCCTGTTTTCTCTTCGTTCGGTACCGACCCGGATCACTCAGATCCTGACAGATTCGCCTCCCCCAACACCAATCACGCCGACGGCGAGAGAGCAAGGGAAACGACGAGCGAGAAGCTGAAGAGTAACGGTAACGGGGGTCGTCGGGGAGACTGGGAGAGCATCACTCCCAGCAGCAGTAGTCAGTTCACAGAGACATATCTACACACTGCCTGTCAATGGGCCAAAATGGGCTGGCTTGATCGTGTTCAGTTCAGGAGGCCGCCCTGGCATGACGACAGGAGGTGTCTGGGCAAGACAATTGAACCAAGTTCGCTCAGAAAAATGTACTCAGAGTGCGTGCGTTTCTTATTGCTTCACGGTGGGACGTGGAGTCAAATTGAAACTTGAGGTCCCAATCAAAGTTACTATATGTTCTAAACTATAGGTCGTTTTGACTTTTCTACGTTTATAATCTTTATTATGCCTAAATAAACGTTATGTCTAGATTTATAGAAAAATCTAGAAAATCAAAAAAAATCCAAGACGGCCTATAATTTGGAACGAATGAGGTACTACAGATTGAAGCTTTTCGTCAAAGAATCACATTGTACTCTCGACATCCACAAATACAAAGGATCAAATAGTTTAAAATGAATCCATCAATACAAGGTATTTCGGCCAAAGGCATTGATTTAGCCTTTAGCCTACTCATTTCCTGTTTGAAAAAGAATACACATCTAGCTATAAAAAGAAGTTAGTCCCAGCAACATCCTTTATCTAGCCAGCCAGGAACATGTGAATATTTTCGCCATAGGAATCATAAAAAATATATATATTTAAAGACAGAGAAAAAAACAATAAGCAATCAACACATAGATCTTAGTTGCCCCCTTCCCAAAAGTGCCAATATATGTACAACAAAATATGTGAACCGTATTATAAGAGTATGTAATCATAACTAACGTGCGACTAAAAAAGAAACGGTACTCTCTAAAACTTCTCTAGATTTGTGTTGTAGCTTGTGACCCCAACAAAAAAAATGAAAATACTACATATAACACCTCATATCTAGGATTAAGAACGATAAAACACAAGCACTAGATTCATGGTTTTATACTTGCAAATGACATGGCGTCTAAAAATAGCCGAGGCTCGATATAAAGTAGAAAGTAGGAAAAACACCATTGTAGTCCTACTTTCGTCAGCATAATAGGCTATTCCTTCAGTGGGAAACTTTTGGAACTGCTTTTATCAGAGAAGATTGATAATAGGCTAACTATAATAACAAGCTAAAGCGAGCAAATATCGTGGTGAACCCATGGAGCCTAAGCAAAGCCGAAGGTAGCTCGCTCTTCTTGAACATGGTTGCCATCATGGACGGCTTGAGTGCTTGACTTTTTGACATTACATGAGAACCCCTGGGTACCCTACATCACTGGCTCTTGAGTTTTTCCTAAATAGATTTTACGAATAGAGAATCCGTTTGTTCTATATTTGTTTCCCACCTTTTCTTCTTGAGGCTATCCACAAGTCTCACACTATCACGTAATAATTTTAACGGCTATACATAGGGCTGGCACCACCATAAATTGGAATTCTTCTTCTTTTGTTAAAGAAGATGACAAACCAACCGATCTACGAGGAGTTATGTTCATTTAGAGCCTTTCAAGCAAATTATGGATGCTTAATGACTAATTCACGTATCACATAAGAAATCTTCGTAAAAATATTCATGTATGCTCAGTACTTCGAATGTGCTCATAGGGGTAGGCTTTGCGTACGTGTGTTTATAGGGGTGAGTGTGCGTGCGTGTTGTGAGCGTTTGCGTTGTATTGTGTAATTATTAAAAAACTATATATATATGGTAATAAATAACATTATTAACGTAAATCAGAGGATTTTGTATTTGTGTTTTTCAGCTCTCCCGAATTTATATTTTCTGCCGTCTTCTTTGAATCCATTCTCTCTTTCCTTTCTTGCTGTCTGACTCTGACCCTTTTCGCTTTCCTCCTCGCCTCTTCCTCCTCCCCTAATCTCCGACAGTTCCCAATTTCCCATCTCCCAAACCCAAACCCCAACCCACCCGAGCGAGACCAAAGGGGAAGAAAAAAAATTTCGCACGCGACGACTCGGCGGAGGGAGAAGGGGGAGGGGAAGCAGCAGACGGCAGCGAGAGAAATCCCCACCAGCCTCCAAACCCTAGCCATCTCCCCTTCCGTCCTCCAGATCTCGCTGCCGACCGCCCCGCCTCGATGTGACCCGGCCCTAGGGTTTGCGACGGTGCGGCGGTGCGGGGGGTCTTCGCGGGGGGCTTGGATTCGTGACGCGAGGGAGGGGGGCCCGAGGCGATGACGGCGGCGCGGGCTCACATGAAGGACCCGGCGCACCGCACCAAGGTGGTGCTCCGGCGGCTGCCGCCGGCGATCGCGCAGCAGGCCGTCGTGGACCAGGTCGACGCGCGCTTCGCCGGCCGGTACGACTGGGCGTGCTTCCGTCCCGGCAATGCCAGGTCCGCGCTCCTTCTGTGCCCCGTGCTTGTGGCGTTCCTGTGGGTGGTAGTCGGGCCGTAATTAGGGCTGGAGTCAGGGCTTGGGGGTATTATCCTGCTTACCTTTGAGCTGTGTTAGGCAACTACTCTATTGAGATGTTTTCTATTAATGTTCCATTTGCTAGTTCTAGTGGTACTCTATCCTGTGACTGATTAATTACTGAGTTGTCCAATTGTACTTTCATATGATCGTGGTGACTTTCAAAAACCTTCTCCCACTTGTGATGGTCTAGGAGAGTATCTAGGGTTCTGAATGCTAAGGTCTGTTCAAGTTTAATTTTATTTTCTTTAGCATTTATTATTGCTATGGAAGTGCTATCAAGAACTCAGAACCAGTCCGCCTTCTTAGCTGTTTCTCTCTGTTGATTACATCGCGTGAGCTGTATCTGACCTACTTATGCTTTTTAGTGGAGCCAAAAAGGGCTAATCATTGGTGAGGGTAGACTCAATTTTTTTAATCGCATTCTTGTTGCGTCTTGACTGAAGTTGTTTGATCCTTAGTTATAGAGCAATGCTAAGAATTAAGCACAGCTGATCATTCTGAACTACTTTGTTGCATTCAGCTTTTTTGCTTTGCAGTAAATGAATTATTGAGCAAATTAGTATATTACTTAATTTGAAACTAGATGATTCTGACATTCTTCTTCGTCTATTTTTGTTACCCAGCCAAAAGAATCATAGGTACTCTCGACTCTATCTAAATTTCAAGCGTCCAGAGGATGTTGTTGAGTTTGCTGAGGTCTTCAATGGGCACGTGTTTGTGAATGAAAAGGGTATTTTCTTCATCTTATTAGTTATTACCCAATAATGTCTTTTCGAATTCTGTCTATGTACTACATCCAAGATACCTAAATCCTAAATGATCATATTATGTCAACTTGATCTGTTCCAATCAGTGAATATACTCAATTACTTCCAATCACTGAATATAAGTTTTTTAAGATGGTAAACTGTCCTTTGATCTAAGTTTATCATGATTTGTTAGGGCCTCTGTATCAGTCATGCTACAATTTGATGCTGCAAATTAGTTGTTAATCTTTGATGCCTGAGCATTACATAGCCGTTCAACTAAAATTGTCTCCTATTGATTATGACTAGTAAACTGGTTCTGTTTCCCCTTTACTTGGCGACCGTAGAAGAATAGATCCTAAGGAAAACTATATAGTAAAAATTGAATGCGAATGTGCTACCTTGAGATTGTATCAGATGTACTTAACTAAGGCTGCAACATTATGCTGTGTGCACATTAACAATGACATAGTGCCCTATTAATCTTTTCCTTGGGGTTATTGTGCACGTTAATCTAATTATGTCAGCGCTATAGGTGGTGGCTGCAAAGCACAGCATATGTTGGCATATTTCTGGTAGTGTTATTTTATAGTACTGAAGCAGAAATAGAATACCTATTGTATTAAATTTGTGAATCCTTTTTTTTTTTTTTTGCAACTGAGGAGCAGATGTTTCTAGGTTTTTTTTGGAGTATTCGTTTATGATCTGCTCTATGTAAATTGGGTCTTATAGATGTTGCCCATGGTTCTATCAGGTGCTCAATTTAAAGCTCTTGTGGAATATGCACCGTCGCAACAGGTTCCCAAGTCAAATATCAAGAAGGATGGCCGTGAAGGAACTATTACGAAAGGTCCTAGACAGTCGCTTTACCTAATTGTTTGTCTGATACTATCCAACCATAGCATTTTTCTAAACTCAGCCTTTTTTATGAAATTACTAGATCCGGAATACCTAGAGTTTCTTGAGCTTATTTCAAAGCCTACTGAGCATCTGCCGAGTGCTGAAATTCAGCTTGAAAGGAAAGAAGCTGAAAGGGCAGGTAGAACATGCCATCATTACTTTCTATCTATAGTATAGTATTTTGCTGATTGATATATCTTTCTGAATATGCCAAGATTAAAATGGGTTATCGTATTATATGGTTATTAATGTCAGCTGCTGGAAAGGAGGCCCCTGTTGTGACAGCTCTTATGATGTTTGTTCGTCAGCAACGGGCAGCTAAGAGTATGGCTCAGGTACATTGATTCCTTCGCTGATAAAATAGGGTTCTTTCTTATCAGCAGTTACCTTGATACCCTTTTTATACATTGCAGAGACCTGGAAGCAGAGTTAGCAGAAAAGGTGCAGGTGTTGTAACTACCAGTTCCAGTCCTTCTAAAAGGTCATCTGAGAAGCGCAGGTCCTCCACGGTAATATGCTTGGTTTGCTACTTTAGTATATTTGACATACTGTCATACTGAGTATACCTTACCTGTGGATGGCCATGTTGTGCTATATTTTTTTTCATTCAGTTAAATTTGCTTTTGAGTCAAGCTAACTCATATCTCCTGATTATGGTCCTTAATGGACTATGAGTCTATGACTATGATCTGCTGTACTGTATGAAACTAGCATAGTTGTCATTTCTGTAATATCTGGCTTCTGTGCATAATGTGAATTATGTGTTCCTATATGCTATGTATATTTTAAAGAAAAAGTCCAAATTACTATAGTCAAAGTTCAAATAAACTATTTTTTGGACTTTCCCTATTTTAAATGACATAAAAATTGCTTTTGTCCTGGTCATGGTTGCATGTTTTTCTGCATATATGGTTACCATTATATTCAGTTGAGGCACTCGCGAACCCGGTTTAGTTAATTTGAAACTTGGATTGCCTTGTGTTTTGTAGCATCCTTACTGATTTTCTGGAAGCTTTACCTTATGTTCCATTGTTTGTTCTGATAATGAATTCCTTCCTTTTGTTCTGTGAATTAATTTGTGACCTGAAGTTCTTAATTTTTGCTGTGTTCTCGAGCAGTATGTTGTTCGTGACAGTGCTAAGGAGAAACCAACTTATATCATGGTGTCAAAGAGGGAGGAGCATACACAGAGGGAAAAAGCTGTTGCTGGAAGTTCAGGTGGTACACTTGTAGCAAAACAAGAAATTGTTAATCATAATACTTCTGGCTTTAACGGTTTCTGTCAACAGTATCTTTAATGTTAATGCGTATTACCGAGGGATTTTTCTGTTATTACCCACACCTTGCCCGTGTGTTGTTAAAATGTTGTATCTACTGCTACCTCCATCCTTTTTTATGACGTTCAGACCAATCATTCTAGGCTATTTCCAGTAGTACTACTTGTCTGAAACGTCATCTATTGGTGAACGGAGGTAGTATAATGTGTTGATTATTGCACCCTACTTGTGATCCCCGTTATTCTAAATTATCAATTATGCCCTTGGTACGTCATTGGGGGACATTGCCCAACATTTCCAAGCACTTAGTCAAGCATTGTTGCTGCTGCTGCGCATCACTGCACGGTGGAATCATGCGTATATATGCGAGCCTTTACAGAGTAAAATGGGTTAGATGGTGTTTATTTCCAAAATTGGCAAAATACGCATGTTTGTTAAGGCCCGCTGCAACGCTAAAAGCATACCTTTCGTAGCACACAAATGCACATTGAGTTTTTTTTTTTGTTTGGTTGTATCACTGGCGCGGGAAGACACGCTTGTGGTACTGCAGTTGCCGTCCAATTATGGGCATGATAACTGTCTTTCCTATTGTGTGACGTCTTTGACTTGTAGTGATGTAACCGCCTACTTTTCTAATTCTAGATAAACTAATGTTCTCTTTCATATCTATTTTATTCCCTGAGCCCATAATGGAGCTCTATTCTTTTAGATAAAGGGAAGCTATTTTGTTCGCGTCTTTGTCATGTTCTCTGCTCTTCCAATTTATCAACTTATTGCATGTGCTCTGAGTGGTGCTTTTATGTTAATCTTTGTTTCATTTTGAATTTTCTCGTAGATTCCACAAGTGGGGGCACATCTGGAGCAGGTCAGGCTGTTGAGGCTAAAAGGGATAAAATTGTCATTTTGAAAGGCAGAGGGAGGGTTGATTCTAATGTAAGCAAAACACATACCACCATCTCACATTTTTTTTTTCTGTTTTGTTAGTACTATGGACTAAGTTTGATCCATTTTTGCCACAGATACCTGATGGCACAACCCAGCAGTCATCAACCCCTGGGAAGAATGCGCCATCATCGAGTTCTAGACAAGACCAGCGTCTCGAGGCCAGTGGCAGAATCATTAAGACTATACTTTCAAATAAGGAAGTCCGCAGTTCAAATCAATCTCAGCATGAACAGGAAGGTCACATGCTTAACACTGAGAGGGATAAGCGGCCACCACGTGTTCTCAACCCACGTGCCATAGTGAAAGATCAGATGGTTGAAAATGCTGAGAGAAGCCATTTTGATGAGAAGTCTAATAATCTCCATGGCTCTGCTCCAGTTGGTGAGAAGATTGAAAGGCATGCTAGAAACAGAGATAGGCCTGATCGTGGTGTATGGGCTCCTCGCCGTTATGACAAGTCTACCTCTGGAGGTGGTTCACATGGCTCGCCAGCGGAGTTCTCTCAAATGCAGTCACATTCTGGGGATAATTTCTCGCAACTAGCAGATGGTATGTATCTTGCTGAAATGATTTCATTGTTGGTGATGCCCAAGTCATTAAACTGAATGATTAGATGCAGGTCATGGAGACAGAAAGACAGACACAAGGAGTCATGGTGGTAGCCGTGGTGGTCCTGTTGAAAATGGTTTGTATGCAAAATAAGCTGCATATTGTTTCTAGATAGGTTTACGTATGGTTATTGATGCACCTTTCAATCCAGGGCATAGGCATCCCAACCGTCGTGGTCCTCCACGTGGTCCGAAGGAAACTGAAATGTCCGCTAGCACGCCTGATGGAAAGAATTCAAAGAGGGGCTCTGCTAGCTATGGTGCTCATGAGGTGCGATTATAGTGTAGTTTCTTATTTAACCATGGCTAATTGCAGATGTCTATGATTCAATTCTATTCTTTTCATCCAAATCTAATACCATGAATGCCATGTGCAGAGACAAGTATGGGTTCAGAAGTCAAGTGCAGGCTCGTGAATTTGTGCGTTGACGGTATGCTATGCTGAGTTTATCCGTTGTCTTCAGGCTCTTCTTCAAATCGCTGTACATTCTGCTTCTAATGTTTTGGGAACATTGCTAGTGGAATGGCTCAATTCATTCCTGATCAATCGTGTCCGGGTTTTAAAGGGAACTCCAGCAAGTTTCATCATTAGCAATTTGGCCCCCCACATGTTTGTGTGCCTAGTCTGCAGGATGTTTGGGTGGATCTCTGCACACACGCAAGAACACTTTTCTACCCCAATACTAAAATGATTTTGTTCCTGTGATACAGCTCACTAAAAACCCTCGGTCCTGTCAAGTTTGAACAAAACCTTTCAGACTTGTTGCATGATCCCAGCCTTTGTGGTAACTAGGTGACATTGTATTGATCTGTTCACTAGCTAGGTGAAATTAGAGATTTCACGTGATGAATCACCTGAGCCCACTCGCTGCTTACGAGGCATGCGCATGCCACATTCCACATCAGCCTAGGGCCAAATTGAGCCAAAGATCAAACTTGCAGGCCTTGGCTGAACCATTTAAAACGCACAAGGGACAGATTTGGCTATTCCGTTAAATTGTTCATGGTGTTGCCCCCCCTACTATTTAGAAAATCTAGAATTTGTAGAGTGATTTCATCCTTAATCTTTTGCAGATACTCTCACCAAAACAGGTATTGCAAGTTGTGGAGGAGTCTTGGATTCTGCAGCTCATTCTTCTTTATTAGCTGTTGATCCTGTGAAGTATGTTAACAAAATGCCCATCGATCAAATGCTGCCATGAAGTGCAATCTCAGATTTATCAATTGAAGTCTCAGCTATAGCTGAAATGGGGAGCTTGATGATTTGATTCACAGAAATAGTGAAGTAACATAACCCGGCATGTAGGTAGCTCTCGATCACTTTGGGTGAGATTTGATTTGGGCCCAAGGTTGCTATTTCTGGAGCAATGGATGGAGATTAGGTTGGCATCAGTACCTCATTACCTCGTGACAGTGGTCACATATTTCCAAGACCCCTGGAGGCTACACATACCCTCAACAATTTGTCAGAGATGGATGTAAATATCTCTAGAGAAAGAAGAGGTCTGGTTCTGATTGCTGTTTACAGGTTAGAGGTGCCGTGTATTTACAAAGAGATATAAGAGTTATCAGACTACCCGGTTTGCTAAATAAAGGTGAAATTAGCTAGTAGATTATGAGACCCCGTGCAGCCCGGCTGCTGAAGTCGTGGTTCGCTTCAACTGGAAGTTACCCTAGAGTGCAAAAGTGACATCTCATTTTGGTTTTATATTTCTGACTAAATGGGGTGCGAGGCTGTTTTGACGTCTGGTGTGTGTTTTGCTGTTATGTTCCACCAGATGACCCGGGGTTCTGTCATGTTAAGGATATGCTTGTGTACAGCATCCAAGGTGCTTGCTGTTTTTAATCTTAAGGTGATGTTGGCAGGCTTTAATGGTGTTTATGATGTGTACCCTTTTGTGCTTTTCTGTCAGAATTATTTGCTTTTTTGTTATATAAGGTCCTGGCATATCGATTCACTGCTGTGACTTGGTAGCAAGCCCTATCATTGTTGTCCGTATCGAGCTTAGCTTGAAGTTATAAACTGTACTCCGTTTCAAATTACCCCTCCATTTCAAATTATAAGTTGTATTATAGGTCGTTTTGGCTTTTTTATTCATAAAGTATGTGCTATGTATCTGGATATATAATTATGTCTATATTTATAATAAATGCTTCTATGTATATAGAAAAGTTAAAATCGTCTATAATTTGCAATTTAAAAATAGTGGTGAGTGGTTGTGTATCGATCAGTCTGAGCATAATTTTATATTTGAAGTTACAAATAGTGGTAGCAACAAGTAAAGACAGCCAAATTTACGAAAAACTAAACAAATCGGAACACGGATTATAACATTGGAAAAGTCCAAATTACTCCCCTCATGTATAAGCAAAGTCCAGATAACCCTCTAAAGTATGTTTTGGTTTAATTTACCCTCTAAACTATAACATTTGGTTCAATTTATCCCTTAATGCAATTTTTCTTTTTGTTTCTCCATGTACAAGTAGAATTTTGAGTTCAAATTTTGAGAGATGATAATAGACATCATAACACATGTTAGAAAAATACATCATAATTTTTTATAGTTATTTTTGTATGGTAGGATATTTAATAATAAATTAATCATTGAGATACAAAATTATGTGAAAAATAATGACAAAAAAATAAAATATTTTTTTGACATACATTGTGATGTCCACTACTACCCTGTAAAATTTGAACTCAAGATTCCATTTATGTATGGAGAAAAAAAAAGACTACTCGTATTAGGAGTAATTTGAACCAAATATCATAGTTTATGAGGTAAATTGAACTAAAACATACTTTAGGAGGTTATCCGGACATTACTTATACTTTAGGGAGTAATTTGGACCTTTTCCTATAACATTTGATTGTCTCTTCGGGCACCAATTTGAAGCATTGAGCCACGCGGGCGACTCCAGGCGCGCGGTCCGTCACCCGTGCAGGAAAACGTAAAGCCACTACACCGTGTTCTTGTACCTTTCGCCTCTGGGCTCTGATGTTCTCCTTCCTCTCCTCGGGGTAGTCTCGTGTGCGACGCCGACGCGCGACACCGACCCTAGGGTTTGCTCTGCCTCGTCGCCGATCCAACCGGCAGCTTGCCGCCGTCGACGCTGCGATGCAGAGGTACGGGCTACAGCTCCGCACGAAGCCGGCGGCGTCCTCGTCGTCGCGCGCGCCGCCGGCGCGGCCCCTGCCGGTCTTCGCCGACGTCGATGACGACGATGTCGAGACGGAAATCCTCCGCCAGGGCGCCAAGAAGCGCGCCCTCCAGAAGGTAACCCACCCCGGCCAGCACCCCGCGCGTACGTTCTCCCCGCCGTTCTGTGTGCCGTGCCGTGAGATGATTGATTCCTGCCCCCACTCTCCGGGACGTTGGTGTTTCGGATGCGCAGGTGGAGGAGCAGCAGAAGAAGGCTATAGAGGAGGATCCGTCGGTGTACGCGTACGACGAGGTGTACGACGACATGAAGGAGAAGGAAGCCCGTCCCAAAATGCAGGATAAGGTCGTCCGCGGGGTAATTCCTCCGTCCTACCTTCGTCAGTTTTTGCTTGCGTCTTATTGCTTTGTTTATGCTCATTGTGGTTCATGAAAGAGAGAGCTGGTTAATTTAGTGACGAGTACTAGTTGCTAGTTTAAGCACTCTGTTTTGTCGTAGTGTTTGATTCCTGGAATCTACATTATACATTTGAAGTGGAGCTTATGGGTTTTCAAATGGAACATGGGAGATTGCCATTGTTTGGCAGAGATTCATCTTGGTGCTTAGCGCGTCTTAATTTGTGACATGAATTTTTGTGGATGAACCCAGGGCTAAACAGGGATTGAGTTAAATGAAAAACTCCTATTTGTGATGATCTGAAGTATTTGAAAATTAGCATGTATCGTAGATACCCAGTTTTTGAATTTTGCACAACCTTTAGCAATCAGAAAAATATTCATTCATGTAGCTACTCAAGTTTGCATGCTATAGTGGTCGCAGATGATTTGTTCTACATGATACAGACATGTTATGTACCTAGCTTTCCAAAGACGAGCTTTGTTCCACATTTTATATGCTAATAACATGATATTTTTTTGTATACTTTCTGGTTTGAGCCACGAGCTCGAGTTTTATTGTTCCTTTTTTGGGTATTTATTATTGGCTGAGTTCTATTATTGTCTTACTGTTTGATACTTTTATTTTAAAAAAAAAACAATTCCTCTCCTTTGAACAGTCAAAATATATTGCACAACTTAAGGAAAAAGCAGAGCAACGTAAACGAGAACAGGATATAATATACGAGAGGAAGCTTCAGAAAGAGAGGAGCAAGGAGGACCATCTTTTTGGGGACAAGGATAAGTTTGTAACATCTGCCTACAGGAAGAAACTTGAGGAACAGCAAAAGTGGCTTGAGGAGGAGAGAATGCGGCAACTTCGAGAAGAAAGGGAAGATGTAAGTTTTTCTTCATTTGCTTGCTATTACATTCAGTGTCTAGTACCACTATACCTGCATTGTTGTCTTCAATTCTTCATGGGTTCCTATTTTTATTATGTCCTTTATTTCAACTAGCAGAAGGGCACGTGCCACATGCACATGTTTTAAAAAATTACTAAATTAATGATGTAGTCAACATGGACTCTTTAGATTAATCTAGAGCGTTCGATCATCATAAAATCCGACGATGTAGGAGTAATGTAGTCAATTTGGACTCTTTAGATTAATCTAGAGCGTTCGATCGTCATCATAAAATCCGACGGTGTTGGAGAGGGGTAAGAGTAACCCGTAAGATTTGGTACGAAAGTTTCGTCGTCCTTTATAGTATAGATATGATAGGAATGCCATTTACTTATTACCAATGAAATCCTGTTCACGAGTCAGGCTAGTTCACTTTGCTGAATTACAATCTAACTTGGATGTCTGCTTCATTCCTGTCAAGCCTTGTGTTTGATGATAGATCATCAAATGTTTAGTTCGAATTCTGCTGTTATTACATATGCTACGTGCTTGATTTTGTGGCACCAGACTAGGACCCTTCAGGACTATCTTCATTTGTAGCAGATAATCTAATTTTGTTTCTGCAAAATCTGATCTGGTAACTGTAATGTCCCTAAGGCTAATTTTTGTCATGTGTGTGCCATACCTTTCCTATTCACGGTTTTAACGACATAAATGCTGGTTTGTCTCATGTTCATCTGCAAATTAGATTGTGTACCAAAAGGAACTCGTATGTTACATTTTGCTGCCATATTGTCTGTTAGCTAATGTTTTTTCATCTATCTCTTCTAGGTAACTAAAATCTTCGGGCTCACCCTCTAGCAATCCTTTCTCTCTTCGGTACACTTCAAGACGTTCCTTCTCTTGTGCTTCCTTCTGCCAGATGTCCTGGAGGGTAGCTAGGTAGCTTTCCGCTTGCCTTTCAGCTTTGGCGGTCTCCTTTCGCTGTTCTTCTATCTCATGTTCCGCCTTCTCCGCCCTACGGATCTGGTGCTTCAGCTGCGCTGCTTGCTCGATGTAAAGACGATCTAAGCCGGAAAGGTAGGTAGATAGGTGGGTGACGGTGTCTTCGAGGTCTTCTTCTTCTCTTCCGAGTCTTCTCATCTGATCAATCCACGAGCGTCCTCTTCCTCCGGTAGGCGGGAAAAATCCCATAGGACTCTCTCGAAGATGACGCCAGTAGACAACGCGCAGACGTCGCAGACTTTAACGGGCGGCCTTTCGGTAAGTGTCCGAGAAGCAAAAGCCCGTGGTGATGATGGTCCAAGGATCCACGTCGGGGTAGAGGGTGCTCTTCCCCACAAAGATCCTTACGTCACACCGAAGGGTGCCTCTGGAGTCATACTCCCGGTACATGTACTCCGGTACGTCTGAAACTCCGACGCGCTCCAGGCTGAGTAGCATCAACTTAGGAAGACCCGGCTCTGCAAAGCAGATTCCTTCGTTCCATTCGTCGTCAGCCATCTGGAACAGGACAAGGACTCAAGGTCAGTGTCTGTGCAGGGAAGGTTTAGCTAAGAAGGGCTTTCTAAAGGTTTCGGTCCTAATGGTCGCGTCCTACAGCCAACGACGGCTCTGATACCACCTGAAGCGTCCCCACTTAAGTAGAGACTAAATGTGATACAAATATCAGTCCCAGGAGGCTGATACACATTTATTCCACAGATGGTTCAGTCATCGTGCGACTTCAAAGGGGCACGGTACTCGATACAAACGATAATAGAAATCAAAAGTACAACAATACATAACCAGAGATAGACTATGACTGGATCTAGCCCTATCTCGGCGAGGAACAGCGGAAGCATCTTGGAAAGGACCACACCACAGGCAACGTCGGGTGCGGACACGACCTCTACTCGAACTCTTCAGGGACAAAGTCCGGATCCTCCTCTGTTGCAACAAAATAGGGGGGTGAGTACAAAAGTACTCAACAAGTCCAACCACGTCCACGGAGGGGATATAAAGATTATGCACAGGATAATTCAAGGAATACGGCTAAGGTTTAATTTGCGTAAAGCTAGATTTTATGCAAGGGTTTATTTTAAACAGATTTTCGTAAAAACAGTTTTTAAATATCAAGTGGGTTGATCCTCCACATAGGATCCACATTTTATGCTACCGGACTCCCCCGTCCGCCGTAGCTCACGGCACACCTGCCGGACACTTCCAAAACACTCACACCAAAAGATCCCACCCTTTTTCCCAAAACTAGTTTCAGGCCCAAATCGTGACTCATCCAATACCGTGGATACGGCTATTCGAATAGATTTTAACTCTGCAGAGGTTGTACACTTAACCCACCCCAACGGTTTCCGCGACACGAACACCGAAATGCCGGCGCGGACCTTTCAAAGCCATTACCACACCATAGCTAAGCCGGACTAGCCAATATGGAAGCAACCAAGGGGTCCATGTCCTCCCAACGAGGCATGACCGGGACGTAACTCACATAGATCGTACTCCTGCTCCTTGTTCTCCCATTGCTCACAACTCACCCATTGGCTAACCGACCAACTAGTGGGATTTATGCTAAGCCGTTGCCACATACAACGTAGGGGGCGGTAGCACTAAACTGGGCCAGGCTAGATGACAATCAACTCGGTCCTTAAAATAATGACAAGATGGATGTCTCCACATCCCGCTCAGCCACACAGGCACGAGCTCACCCATTTGGTGTTTCACACAGAACACACCATCCATCCCATCGGTTTCATCATTATTTCATTTTCACCAAAAGCCACCCTTTTCTTTTAAAACACTCACACCATTCTTTATTTTAAAACACATGAGTGTTTGCAATATGATAGTGATAAGAGTAACATGTCCTAAGCATTTCTAGCAGCGGCTATCATCCAAACAGAGCAAGTTATATTTAATGATAACCTAGGTGATCAAGGAATATTCATAGCAATCAAGGGGTGGCTATCCAACTGGGTCTCGCAATAAAACAATGCATTTTATAAATAGGCCAATAGGTTGTGTTTGTAAAACATAGGATAAATATGCATCAAGGGACGGAATTGAACTTGCCGTCGTCGAAGTCGTCCGGAAGTGCCTGCTCGCGGTACGGGTCCTCGGGCTCCGGCTCGCGGTACTCGCCTGCGTACTCCGGCTCGTGATACGGTCCTTCGAACTCTTCGCGGGGCTGCTCCTCGGTCACTCCGTGGTCTACGGTACACACAAGCAAGCATGCATTAAATAAAAGAAAAGAAAAACGAAAAAGGATTTTTAAATGAGCTCGGAAAAGAGAAATAGGAAATAAATCACAGGAAGATTATTTTTGGGAGATTTTGTATAGCTTGGCCGGAATACGTGTGGGAAGGCCGTGGTCGAATTTGGAGAGGAACAGATGAAGTTTGGCGCATAAAATGACGCGCCAAGGGATGATTAGGGCTTAAATAAAATGGATAAGGACTTATTTGTGATGGTCTTAGGGGGTTTAAGGGTCGTTTTGTGGAGGTTTATGGGCAGCAGGGGTATTTTTCAGAAAAGGTCCAAGGGTGGGGGTTTCTTTTGTAATTTGGGAATAGTGGGGGGGGGGGGGTTATGGGCAAAACCTCCCTTCTTCTCCCTCTGTTTCCCATCGAAACAGAGAAGGGGGCCGGGGCTTAACCGGTGGCCGGCCGGCGGCGGCGCCGGCGCTTCTGGGCACGGCGGCGGCCAGGGACAGGGGGAAAAGGGAGAAGGGAACAAGGGGAATCCGTTTCCCCCCTCATCCTCGGGCTGGGGTGGCGCGTGGGGCAGATCACGGCGGCGGTGGCGGGCAGGAAGGGAGGCGGCGGTTGGCGGCGCGATTGGAGGCGGCGGCGGCTCGATTTGGAGTGGGGAGAAGCTCAGGGGGTGGTGGAGATGGTGCTGGCGCTGGTGGATGAGCCGGGGCGAGCTCGGTCGGCTTTTATAGGCGGAGGCAGGGAGCTCGGCCGGCGGCCATGGCAGGGGGGGCGGCGGTCGCCGCTGGCCTGTAGCCTCTTCGCCGTGCACAGGGACGGCGCGGACCGTGGCAGGGCGTGTTGTCTCGGAGAGGTGCGCCAGGGGTGGGGCCGCGGTGGAGGGCGGCACGGCGCCGGTCGGCGGCAGCGCAACGTGCGGCGCCGGGCAGGGGTCGGGGTCGCCGCTGGCCCTGTGCGGGCGTCGTCTCGCACAGGCGCGCTTGGTGTGCAGCGGCAGCCAGGGGAGGATGGCGTGGCAGGGAGCGGCAGGGGCGCAGCGCAGAGGAGCACGGGGGCGGCAGTGCTGGGCAGGGGAGGGGCGCTCGGCGTGGAGCAGGAAGGAGAAGGAGGAAGAAGGGAAGGAAGGAAAAAAAAAGAAAAAGGAGAAAGGGAAAAAGAAAAAGGAAAAGAGGAAAAGAGAAAAAGAGAGAGAGATTTTCGGCGCCGATCGCGGGATTGCGACGGGAAAACGAGGGTGCGAGGGACTTTGTCGGTGTCGGTACAGGGACGACGAATATTCATCGGGAAAAGATTGAGCTCAAAGAAAAGAATCTTGAAAATAAATTTTTATCGAGTGATTTAATTTGGTAATTTTTCCGGATGTGGCATGACCAAGGAGTTGGTTGCCAGGACTTGCCTTCATGAACAGTACTTGGACGTCCGCTAAAGCGTACGTATGCTCGATGCTGACCAGGTGTGGCTTCTGGGTCTTCCGGAGCTTCGGTATCTTGGTCAGGACCTGGTCATGCCATCGACCTATCGATCAATATAGAAAATAACATTCAGTAAAACAATACATCAAACAATTTCTATAGAATAAAAGATAAAAAGAGATATTAAGAGGTAATCCATTAATTATGGTAAATAATTAATGGATTCAAGGAATGGAATTCCCAGGAAATTAATAAGTAATTTCCTCGGAGATGATCGAATGGTCGGGGGTTTTATGAATTTCTAAGAGATAATCCCCAGATGACGGTGGTTTCTAAGAAAGGTTTGGAACAGTGGAAACGCGGAGTATTGGATTGCTAAGCAATAATCCCGGAATAAATAATGAATGATTATATTAATTATTTAGAAATAAGTTTCTAAATAATTAATGGGTTGGGTTGGATTTGGATAGCACAATGGTTAAGATCTTACCAAACCCCGGGTTTTGATCGGACGGCGAAACGAAGTGCTCTAATTTGGGGATTTTTTGGAGTGAAGGAAGTGCTCTAATTAAAGTCTTGTGTGAGAGGGGTGGCTGGCTGGCGTGCGCTGGTGGGGCCCACTACACGGACTGTTCCGTGGGCCGGCGCCCATGGTCCGCGGTCTGAGCCAGCGGTCCACTAGACCGTGCCTATGGCGGCCGGGCACGGTGCTTGTGCCGTAGTCCGGTCGTAGACCGGGGGACGCGGCCGGCTCTCCGGTCCACATGGACCAGACCCACCAAGGGTGAGGCAGGGCATGGCCCACCCGTCAGTCAAAAGGGGAGAATGGGAGGAGGGGCGACCAGAGGGGTCCATCCCGTACCTCTGGCATGGCCGCCATGGAGAGGAGGCAGGGGAGCTCGGGCTCGTCCCGATCTCAGTGCTCCGGCCACCGTGGGCTGAGCGGGAGGGCATGGGTATGGAGAGGGGCGTGAGGGAAATTCGTTTCGGGCCTTGGATGGGGGCGATAGGAAGGGTGGAGGGGCGGCCATGGGAGGTGCACGAGCTCGGCTCGGCTTGGGGTGGTGTTGAGAGAGGGGAGGGGTGCTTCCCCCATTTATAGGTGAAGGAGGCGCCGGGGGAGTCGCCACGTCGCGCGTGGCGGCCAAGGAGGGCGGGGCGGAGCCCGACGCGTGGCGGCGCTTCCCCGTCGACGGTGAGCTCGAGTTGAGCCGAAGGTCGGTGGCGGCGCCGCACCGTGGATGCGGTGGAGCTCGGTGACGGCGACACGCGGCAGCCCCAAGCTCTGGAGCTTCATCACGGCCGTGGAGTGTGCATCCGGCGGCGGCGGCACGTCCGTAGGAGGAGGGAGCCTACGGCGGCGTAGGGTGCTGCAGAGGGAGAGGGGTGGTTGGGCGTTGGAGAGGCCATTAATGGCGGGGTGAGGTGGCGGCGTCGCAGATGCCCGGGGCTAGGGAGGAAAGGTATGGGCGCGGGATGGTGAGGATGACGCACGCGGTGGCGTGTGCGGGGCGCACGGCGGCGGCGTGCAGCACAGCGCGGCGCTCGGTGGTGTGGCGCGGTGTCGCGCGGTGCGGTGCGGCGGCGTGCAGCGCAGCGCGGGGCGGCGCTGCGGTGGTGCAAGGCGCGGCGCCCGCAGCGGCGGCGGTGACGCGGAGCTCACCGTAGTGGCGTCTTGCGTCGGTAGGTTTGCCGGCACGCCCCGGCGGCGGAGCTCGGCGGCGGTGGTGGGGTTGCAAGATGCAGCGCGGCGCGACGGGGGCCGGCACGGCGGGGCGCGACGCAACGCGAGGCAGGGGAGGTGCGGCGCGGCGGAGCCGAGGCTCGCCGGCGGACGGCGGCGCTGGGGGATTGACTCCCCAGCGGCGGCGGCGCGCATGCACGTGCGCAGCGCGTGCGCAAGGGAGGGGGGGCGTGCGGGCCGGCAGGCCGTGCGGTGCGAGCGGGTCGCGGCCTGGCGGCCTGCTGACCGGCCAGGGGAAGGAGGGCGCACATGGCCCATGGAGGCAGGCTGGGCCGAGCGGCGAACTGGGCCGTGCGGGTTAGGTTGGAGGAGGAGGTAGGAGGGTGGAGGAGTGGGCCGTAGCCCGTGCGGCCAGGCTGGGCCGGAAGGAAGGAAAGAGGCGTCCTGCGCGGGGAGGAGAGACGGTTGAGACCAGGAGTTGGAGGGGAGAAGGTGGACTTTCATATCAGGCCGCGAGGAGTAGTTGGGCTGAAGGCGAGATTTGGCCCGATTATTCGTTTAGATGATTTTCTATTTATGGAAACAGGGTTTTAAGCTTAAAGTTGAGTGGGGATTCATATTTAGATAGGATCTAAGTGTGGGGCTCCAAATGAATATCATTTTGGGGAAAAAATCTTGGTGGAGTTTGAAATGTGACTTAATATTTAAATTAAATTTAAATATTAAATCTAAAAGATTGGGAAGGGAACTTGAAGGGACCTCTATTTAGAAAATTAGAGAGAATTTCTAAGCATCCAAATGCAGCAAATATGTTTAATTCAATGCATGGTTTATTTTAGCAAAGATATTTTGAATATTGTTAGGGAAGAGATTAGGTTTAATTTCGAGAAAAATTTTGATAATCCCTATATTTCTAAATGTCTTAAAAGCAGGGCGTTACAGGGCTACCCCACTTAAGGGAAATCTCGTCCCGAGATTTGGGGTTAGAAAGAAAACTAGAGTTTAACTAACCTTTCCTTAACAAGTGTGAGGATCGAAGTTTCCAATTTTTCATCAAAAGGAACTTCTTTTTCCCTTTAATGCTCACCACCTCTTCTTCTTGTAACTTGTCTATTCTTTTCTTTCTCCTTGTAAGGGAATATTATTATGATGCTTTTACCCGTTATTCCCTGAACTTGTCCAATAATTTTCCGGTCGTACCTGGAATGTCTTGAGGATAATCTCCTTTCTGTGTTGTTTTAATCCTCAAGTTCTTGAGACCGGATCTCCTTTCTTCTTTCTGGGTCACTACCCCACTTAAGAAGAACTAACTTGGCATTACGCTGAGATTTTTCCCTTTTTCTTGTATATATCCTGGATTCTTGGGGCTTTTGTCTAGATTCTTTATCCAGGATTTTCTTTATCTTGTTCTATCCATGTCGGGTCCTGGTACTTCCATAATAACTCGTTCTCGATCGTCGGAGTTATTCTGTACCAGTTTATCCCTTGTGAACCATCTCCTGTGGTTCTTCCTTCAACTTAAGGAAAATTGACCCAGAATTTCCTTAAGTTTAATTCCTGATTTCTCAGTTAACTCCCAGAGTTTCTTTTATCCTTGAGAGCGTGGTATCTTTATCCAAGTTTCTCATTATTCGAGGTTACTTGGATATATTCTTCTTTGTGGTTCCTTATTCTTGAGATATTGCCTGGAACCATCATCTTCCTACCATTCATCTCCTGGTAGTTCCTTTTTACTTAAGAGATGAGGCTTGGGCGAGGCAGTAACTGTAGCCGGGGTATATCTACCTTAGTAGAATCTCCCGGGTGACTTGGGTGAGGCAAGAGTTGTGGAGAAACTTGGGTGACCACTTCTCATTCTATAATTTGGTATGGTGATTCTTCTGAGTGCTTTGAGAAGTGTCTCCTTCCAATACGGCAGGATGGTCAGTATGCTTGCTGACCTATCTAGTGGAATAAATCTCCATATTTTATGTGGTGATCCCTACAAATCACCTAATTTATTCCACTAGAGTTCCTCCTTCAAGTTTCTTTCATTCGGGTGGTTTGCCTCGAATGCTCAAACAAATGAGCATGGTTTCAATCCTTCTTGCGGTGGGATGGTTTCCACGGGGTGTTCAAGGACATGTCCCCTCTTGAAGGATATTACTGGAAATCCCAAGATTGCGATAGTTTATCTTGGGTATGACCTTGGGTAGGTAACCTTGACGGCTGAGATTGGGTGGTTACCATGGTCATGAGCACGGTGGGTTAGTTCCTCCGGAGTGGTCGGGGGGTTGTGGTTACGAATGACCGAGGATATAATTGAGGAGCATTTTCCGTAAAGGAACTTGCATGCCTCAATGATCTGTAGGGGTGAAAAGATTTCTGTATTAGAAGGGGGTTCTCGATCTTCGGGATGATGCATGGGTTTTGGAGAGGGTGGGTAATGGGGTCGTGGGTCGGTTAGCAGCGGTGTATCATCTGAAGAGCAGATACACACACCGGCTTATGGGGTGATGAAGTGAAGGTGTGGATTTGACAATAATGGTGGCGGGGTAACTGGAAATATATAGGTAAAGGCTCTTGGATAGAGTTGCATCGAAGAGTCTTTCCTAAGAAAGGTGTTGACTAATTCCGGGGCATTTGTGTTGCGATCCCGGGTTACTAAGGGGGTTATGTTGGTTCTCAGGGGTACCGACGGTGAGGATTAGTAAGGATGACGTCGGTAGGGAAGAATCTTTTCAAGGAATTATGCGGCATATCCTTTAAAGGACTAGTATCGACGGGAGTCGATTATACAGAATTTGGGTTTAGATGGAAGTGGTGAAGAGTTTCGGAAAGAGTGGATGAGGGATTTGACTTGACTCAGGAGGGTTGGGGTGTTAGGAGGGCTGACTCCGTAAAGAAGCCAGTTGAGGAATAGGACTTGAGACGGTTCTATTTGGAAGGTGTAGGACTTGGTGTTGGTTCCCATGGGTTCGGAGCTCTCATGACTCCGTAAACTTCGCGGGATAAGTACCTGTGGATGAGGTTCTTGATACAACTCCTCATATTGTATCTTCTTTGATTTCCTTAAGCTTCCACAGGTTTCCGCCGTATTTCCATTGATTTCTCGGAATACCGATCTTTATCACATTAGGTGTATAGGATTTGTCCTATACCTTTCATGTGACTTTCCTCCGTATTTTCCGGAATCTGTGGTTATAGCCCCACTTTAACTCATTTCTGCAACTTTTCCAAATGTAATGTCCTGCTTAGCTTCGGGATCTACCCCGCTTAAGGGGATAAAGCTTGTATCCTTGACGGTTCTTCGGCTTCATTCTCTCAGAGGTTTTCCTTATCTCTGAGTCCTTGCTCAACCTGACACAATTAGATGGGTTTAGATTAGGAAATCCTTAGATTTTCGGAAACGAGGGGTCTAACCACACATCTTTACAAACAACTATCAATCAATCCTACAGTCTACTGGATGGGTGGGGACCTAATGACTAGGTTTAATCAAGCATTATTCAATCAAAAATACGTCACTACAAGGCTTTAGGCTTATTCTTGACTCAGTGCCTAATACTTCTGTGATTTCTCTATTTTACTCTGCCAGCTCTAGCTTTTCAGCTAGACTTTCTTTCATAATTTCTCCATGGTCTTGGATCATCAACCAGTCTTCATTCATGTGATCCATACCTGTCAGAGTAATATATGGAGTTAAGCATTAGGTAAGGGAAATTCGGGGGTGCAAGGAGGATTTTTCGAGAGATCTCGAAGGATATCAGGAGAATAGAAGGTTTGGGGTTTCCTAGCGTGTATGGCCTGTCTTATATGGTGCTAGGAATTTATTAATTGCTCTGATACCATCTCCTGTGGCGTCCATCCTTTGGATGTCCTTTAACCACCTGTATCAGTCCCTGGATCAATACGCTGATACAGGTTTTACACAGGATTAGTATTGGAAGCAATAAAAGCGCAGTAAATAGAGAGTTACTACCTTCGCCTTAGCAGAGAGTGGCATTGTGGCCCATTCAAGAGGGGGATGGGCCGGAGTGCCCTACACGCCCATGTACCTGTAACATTTGAAAGCAAGGCTGAGTACACCTATGATTGGTACTCAGCAAATCCTGTGTGAAATTATGATGTATGCAAGGGAGTGAGGTCATCCTTCGGTGGAAATATAAATATAAAGTGAAGTATTATATATTTGCAAACAGGGGTGGGAAAGAAGGATTAATAAGTTGTTTGGTCCTGGAGGGGCATCTCATCCCTACCAGTCCCCATGTTTTAGTTTTCTCTTTCCCAGAGGCCATCAGGGTCCTTCTGGGCCGGCTTATGCCTCACTCATCTGGGCCTCCGCCCGTCTCGTCATCACATACTTCATTACTACTGGTGATTGCTAATCAACGGGGGCTTTGACCAAATGGGCTCATGATCGAGAGCCACGGCTATCGACAGATTGGTTACTCTGCAGAGGTTGCACCCTATGCCACACGGTCGGTCAGTCCATACCCCCGCGGAGGGCGGTACCGACCTACGAGACCCGTACCCGCCGGTGTCTGTCTCCAGACTGCATTTCCTAGGTCCAGCCACAGGTAATACTGGGGGCTAAACAGGGGCTACTAATCATCATCCGCTCCGCGGATGTCGACCCGGGTCCTCTGAGCTCATGTAATAGGGCCCTCGGCCCTCAGGGTCTCCCTACCCTGTACTCTAGTCAACCCGTGCCGCCCAGTCCCAGCCCTCTGTTGGGGCTGTCTCCAGTACACCCGTTCCCGACTTGGTGCGTGCCCGACTCGGCACCAGGCGCTACCTGGTTCGCCGGTCGGCACTCTGCATCCAATCCTACGGCTCCTTGGGATGGATTGTCTAGGATCTACTGGCGGGGTGTGGGTCAAGGCCTCACATTACAGGTCATTCCCGAAGGCCATGTCCTTTTTGGCCCGTATGGCGGTACTTGGCACTGGAAAGACTCTCCCGTGAACCGGTCCTTATGCGACCAGAGCAAGCCTTTGAGACAGGATCCTCTGCCGAGGCTGCCTCCCTCACTCGCAAGTCCGTCCTTAGTGGTTCTATTATTAGTTGGTTCTTTTACATTAAATCCAACATTCACTCTCCTCTCCCGGAATCTCTTCTGAATAATAAAAGGTTCAGAAATTCCTAAGAAATCTAGTTCTAAATAACGCTCGGTCATCGATAGGTCGTGACCGGGGTTATTATTAGGATATTGGGCTAGAAGTGGCTCTAAATCAAGGGGGAGGTGGAATATAGAGGGTTCTCCTTATATTTTAACAAAGTATGCATTCCATGTTATTAACTTAGTTGATTTTATTATGCAGAAACTGGGACTGGCATGACCAAGGAGTTGGTTGCCAGGACTTGCCTTCATGAACAGTACTTGGACGTCCGCTAAAGCGTACGTATGCTCGATGCTGACCAGGTGTGGCTTCTGGGTCTTCCGGAGCTTCGGTATCTTGGTCAGGACCTGGTCATGCCATCGACCTATCGATCAATATAGAAAATAACATTCAGTAAAACAATACATCAAACAATTTCTATAGAATAAAAGATAAAAGAGATATTAAGAGGTAATCCATTAATTATGGTAAATAATTAATGGATTCAAGGAATGGAATTCCCAGGAAATTAATAAGTAATTTCCTCGGAGATGATCGAATGGTCGGGGGTTTTATGAATTTCTAAGAGATAATCCCCAGATGACGGTGGTTTCTAAGAAAGGTTTGGAACAGTGGAAACGCGGAGTATTGGATTGCTAAGCAATAATCCCGAAATAAATAATGAATGATTATATTAATTATTTAGAAATAAGTTTCTAAATAATTAATGGGTTGGGTTGGATTTGGATAGCACAATGGTTAAGATCTTACCAAAACCCCGGGTTTTGATCGGACGGCGAAACGACGTCCGCAGGGCTTTAGACGGGGTTTCGGCGGGGTTTTGGGATAGCGCGATCGAGATTTGGGGCTAGGATATAAATCTTAGGGAACTAAGCACATGGAAATGCTTAGATTAATCCCTAGTATTTTTGGAAAAACTTGGGGATTTTATGGAGCTTTAGAATAGGATGGGTAATAATTGGGGTGCATTAACAGGGCTTTTCTATTGGATGGGGGGTGACTCTTTTGGGATTTGGGGTCAAGAAATATCCTAAAATGGTTTAGATGGCTCTAATAGGTTTAGAAATATTTCGGAGAAATTTGGGGAATTTTTGGAGTGAAGGAAGTGCTCTAATTAAAGTCTTGTGTGTACTCACCGGGGTGTACCTAGCAATTTCGCTAGGGCTGACGCAGAGGGGTGGCTGGCTGGCGTGGGCTGGTGGGGCCCACTACACGGACGGTTCCGTGGGCCGGCGCCATGGTCCGCGGTCTGAGCCAGCGGTCCACTGGACCGTGCCTATGGTGGCCGGGCACGGTGCTGTGCCGTAGTCCGGTCGTAGACCGGGGACGTGGCCGGCTCTCCGGTCCACATGGACCAGACCCACCAAGGGTGAGGCAGGGCATGGCCCACCCGTCAGTCAAAAGGGGAGAATGGGAGGAGGGGCGACCAGAGGGGTCATCCCCTACCTCTGGCATGGCCGCCATGGAGAGGAGGTAGGGGAGCTCGGGCTCGTCCCGATCTCAGTGCTCCGGCCACCGTGGGATGAGCGGAGGGCATGGGTATGGAGAGGGGCGTGAGGGAAATTCGTTTCGGGCCTTGGATGGGGGCGAGAGGAAGGGTGGAGGGGCGGCCATGGGAGGTGCACGAGCTCGGCTCGGCTTGGGTGGTGTTGAGAGAGGGGAGGGGTGCTTCCCCCATTTATAGGTGAAGGAGGCGCCAGGGGAGTCGCCACGTGGCGCGTGGTGGCCAAGGAGGGCGGGGCGGAGCCCGACGCGTGGCGGCGCTTCCCCGTCGACGGTGAGCTCGAGTTGGGCCGAAGGGGGGTGGCGGCGCCGCACCGTGGATGCGGTGGAGCTCGGCGACGGTGACACGCGGCAGCCCCAAGCTCTGGAGCTTCATCACGGCCGTGGAGTGTGCATCCGGCAGCGGCGGCATGTCCGTAGGGGGAGGGAGCCTACGGCGGCATAGGGTGCTGCAGAGGGAGAGGGGTGGTTGGGCGTTGGAGAGGCCATTAATGGCGGGGTGAGGTGGCGGCGTCGCAGATGCCCGGGGCTAGGGAGGAAAGGTATGGGCGCGGGATGGTGAGGATGACGCACGCGGTGGTGTGTGCGGGGCGCACGGCGGCGGCGTGCAGCACAGCGCGGCGCTCGGTGGTGTGGTGCGGTGTCGCGCGGTGCGGTGCGGCGGCGTGCAGCGCAACGAGGGGCGGCGCTGCGGTGGTGCAGGGCGCGGCGCCCGCAGCGGCGGCGGAGACGCGGGGCTCGCCGTAGTGGCGTCTTGCGGCGGTAGGTTTGCCGGCACGCCCCGGCGGCGGTGGGGTTGCAAGATGCAGCGCGGCGCGACGGGGGCCAGCACGGCGGGGCGCGACGCAACGCGAGGCAGGGGAGGTGCGGCGCGGCGGAGCCGAGGCTCGCCGGCGGACGGCGGCGCTGGGGGATTGACTCCCCAGCGGCGGCGGCGCGCATGCACGAGCGCAGCGCGTGCGCAAGGGAGGGGAGGCGTGCGGGCCGGCAGGCCGTGCGGTGCGAGCGGGTCGCGGCCTGGCGGCCTGCTGACCGGCCAGGGGAAGGAGGGCGCACATGGCCCATGGAGGCAGGCTGGGCCGAGCGGCGAACTGGGCCGTGCGGGTTAGGTAGGAGGGTGGAGGAGTGGGCCGTGGCCCGTGCGGCCAGGCTGGGCCAGAAGGAAGGAAAGAGGCGGCCTGCGCGGGGAGGAGAGACGGTTGAGACCAGGAGTTGGAGGGGAGAAGGTGGACTTTCATATCAGGCCGCGAGGAGTAGTTGGGCTGAAGGCGAGATTTGGCCCGATTATTCGTTTAGATGATTTTCTATTTATGGAAACAGGGTTTTAAGCTTAAAGTTGAGTGGGGATTCATATTTAGATAGGATCTAAGTGTGGGGCTCCAAATGAATATCATTTTGGGGAAAAAATCTTGGTGGAGTTTGAAATGTGACTTAATATGTAAATTAAATTGAAATATTAAATCTAAAAGATTGGGAAGGGAACTTGAAGGGACCTCTATTTAGAAAATTAGAGAGAATTTCTAAGCATCCAAATGCAGCAAATATGTTTAATTCAATGCATGGTTTATTTTAGCAAAGATATTTGAATATTGTTAGGGAAGAGATTAGGTTTAATTTCGAGAAAAATTTTGATAATCCCTATATTTCTAAATGCCTTAAAAAGCAGGGCGTTACAGTAACCCTGCCTGCCGTGAATATAAGGGACATATGGATTCTCTCCAGACAGAGTCGTACCAGGCGTGAAGAACAAGAGTAGAGTACTGCAAGGACTCTTCTCGATATGGAAATTAGTCGTATGACTTGTAAACTACTCGGATTGCCTTGAAAAGCACTCTCCGAGTAGTAATTGGTTAGGATTCTACTCGAAACCATCCTTGTAACCTCGGATTGCCTTGAAAAGCACTCTCCGAGTAGTAATTGGTTAGGATTCTACTCGAAACCAACATTGTAACCTCGGATTGCCTTGAAAACCACTCTCCGAGTAGTAATTGGTTAGGATTCTACTCGAAACCAACCTTGTAACCTCGGATTGCCTTGAAAGCACTCTCCGAGTAGTAATTGGTTAGGATTCTACTCGAAACCAACCTTGTAACCTCGGATTGCCTTGAAAAGCACTCTCCGAGTAGTAATTGGTTAGGATTCTACTCGAAACCAACCTTGTAACCCTGCCCGCTGTGAATATAAGGGACACATTGATTCTCTCCAGACAGAGTCGTACCAGGCGTGAAGAACAAGAGTAGAGTACTGCAAGCACTCTTCTCGATATGGAAATTAGTCATATGACTTGTAAACTACTCGGATTGCCTTGAAAAGCACTCTCCGAGTAGTAATTGGTTAGGATTCTACTCGAAACCAACCTTGTAACCTCGGATTGCCTTGTAAAGCACTCTTCGAGTAGTAATTGGTTAGGATTCTACTCGAAACCAACATTGTAACCTCGGATTGCCTTGAAAAGCACTCTCCGAGTAGTAATTGGTTAGGATTCTACTCGAAACCAACCTTGTAACCTCGGATTGCCTTGAAAAGCACTCTCCGAGTAGTAATTGGTTAGGATTCTACTCGAAACCAACCTTGTAACCTCGGATTGCCTTGAAAAGCACTCTCCGAGTAGTAATTGGTTAGGATTCTACTCGAAACCAACCTTGTAACCCTGCCTGCTGTGAATATAAGGGACACATTGATTCTCTCCAGACAGAGTCGTACCAGGCGTGAAGAACAAGAGTAGAGTACTGCAAGGACTCTTCTCGATATGGAAATTAGTCATATGACTTGTAAACTACTCGGATTGCCTTGAAAAGCACTCTCCGAGTAGTAATTGGTTAGGATTCTACTCGAAACCAACCTTGTAACCTCGGATTGCCTTGAAAAGCACTCTTCGAGTAGTAATTGGTTAGGATTCTACTCGAAACCAACCTTGTAACCTCGGATTGCCTTGAAAAGCACTCTCCGAGTAGTAATTGGTTAGGATTCTACTCGAAACCAACCTTGTAACCCTGTCCGCCGTGAATATAAGGGACACATGGATTCTCTCCGGACAGAGTCGTACCAGGCGTGAAGAACAAGAGTAGAGTACTGCAAGGACTCTTCTCGATATGGAAATTAGTCGTATGACTTGTAAACTACTCGGATTGCCTTGAAAAGCACTCTCCGAGTAGTAATTGGTTAGGATTCTACTCGAAACCAACCTTGTAACCTCGGATTGCCTTGAAAAGCACTCTTCGAGTAGTAATTGGTTAGGATTCTACTCAAAACCAACCTTGTAACCTCGGATTGCCTTGAAAAGCACTCTTCGAGTAGTAATTGGTTAGGATTCTACTCGAAACCAACCTTGTAACCTCGGATTGCCTTGAAAAGCACTCTCCGAGTAGTAATTGGTTAGGATTCTACTCGAAACCAACCTTGTAACCCTGCCCGCCGTGAATATAAGGGACACATGAATTCTCTCCAGAGCTTGGCAAGCACTCGGTTGACGATACCAGGCGTGAAGAACAAGAGTAGAGTACTGCAAGGACTCTTCTCGATATGGAAATTAGTCATATGACTTGTAAACTACTCGTATTGCCTTGAGAAGCACTCTCCGAGTAGTAATTGGTTAGGATTCTACTCGAAACCAACCTTGTAACCCTGCCCGCCGTGAATATAAGGGACACATGGATTCTCTCCAGACAGAGTCGTACTAGACGTGAAGAACAAGAGTAGAGTACTGCAAGAACTCTTCTCGTTATGGAAATTAGTCGTATGACTTGTAAACTACTCGGATTGCCTTGAAAAGCACTCTCCGAGTAGTAATTGGTTAGGATTCTACTCGAAACCAACCTTGTAACCCTGCCCGCCGTCCAAGACTGATCAAGAACTCGAAAACGCACTCGATTGGCTTACTCGAACATTGAAAGTATATATGTCCTCTCCAGACAGAGTCGTACCAGGCGTGAAGAACAAGAGTAGAGTACTGCAAGGACTCTTCTCCATATGGAAATTAGTCGTATGACTTGTAAACTACTCGGATTGCCTTGAAAAGCACTCTCTGAGTAGTAATTGGTTAGGATTCTACTTGAAACCAACCTTGTAACCCTGCCTAGAGTACTGCAAGGACACTTCTCGATATGGAAATTAGTCATATGACTTGTAAACTACTCGGATTGCCTTGAAAAGCACTCGGATTGCCTTTAGATCGCATATTAAAATTATTCAATAGGATCTCATATTAAAAATTACATATTCATACATCGAAAGCTTGGGCCTCCGGCGGAAACAGAAGGAAAATATTGACGATACATGTATCCATGAGCAACTCGGCACCGCAGCCAGCTTTTTGATGACGGGGAGGCCGAGAAAGTTGCTCTCCTCGTCGCCGGTGTCGTGGAGCAACGACGCCACGCACTCGACGGCACTGGACACCGTCACAACGCGGAGCACGTTCCGCTTCTACCTGGCGAGCTTGGACACGACGAGCGTCGTGGCCACCCTTGCGCCGCGCTCGACGCCGACGCCCTTGCAAAGAAATCAGTAGTCTTGAATAGATGATGAGAATGAAGGGAGAGATTGTGTGCTTTGAGAATAAGGAGGGGCGCCTTATATAGGGGGCAGGAGGGCTAAGGAGATGAACCTGGACGCTCACGACTATGGTAAGTAATCGATATGATGTATGTTTATGGAAAGAACGATTTCGGTTCAAAATCACCTAACAATTGCATCTATGGCGCGGTAAATCACCTAACAATTCCATCTATGGCGCGGTGGGTACAGGGGGCGGGTAGATTGGGCGGTGGTGAGTGAAATTTTTCGGTTTAATGTCGCCTAAACTATCCCTCATGCGTTGGATCGGCCACGGACGCCCAGATGGCCTTCATTTGAATTGGTTGATGCCCAAACATTTTAGGTGGGTTTAGGCGGGTTCCTTACAAGTGGGGACGCTGTGAGGGGTACGGGAGGTTTTATAAAAGAAGTTTTTTACCAATTGTTTTGGATCCTTATAGTATAGATGTATGGCGTACTAAATGTAGGTAAAAAACAAATCGCATTATATAGATGGACTGGAATTTGCGAGACGAATCCAATGAGTCTAATTAGGACGTGATTAGACACTAAATTGATACAGTAATGCTACAGTAACATGTGCTAATGACAGATTAATTAGGTTCATTAGGTTCGTCTCGCGAATTCCAAACGTAATCTGCAATTAGTTTTTTAATTAGTCTATGTTTAATACTTCAAATGTGAAAAGATTCCCTTTCAAAATCTTTTCACCGCGGAACTAAACACGGCCTTAGTTTCCTTGACCAAGACCAGAAACCGGTGCTATCCTGCAGCCGTACCACAGGCATGATTAACCTCTCGGAATCTCACACTGCTGGATGCCACAATTTCATCAAGAGGGAAGCCTTGGAGCAATCCAAGTTCCTAAACAATGACTGTTTTGCTATTAGGGTGGATATACATATTGTCAAGAAAGTGCCATCATCCATGGTGGTTCCACCGTCTGACATGCATAAGCATCTCCTCGACCTCTTCTCAAGCAAGGAAGGCGCTGATGTTGAATTGCGAGCTGGTGGTGAGACGTTTGCTGCGCACCGACTGGTGCTCGGGGCGCGATCATCGGTTTTCAGGGCAGATCTTTCTGTCCCAAGAAAGGAGGGCATCACAACAAATGTCATACAAATAGATGACTTGGAGGCACCGGTGATTAGAGCTATGCTTACTTTCATATGTTAGATCAGGATAAACGTGATTAACAATAACTTAACTCAGGATCTCTAGTCTAGATCTAGATCACGCCTAACACATTAATCTAATGCGGAATTTAGTGGATCTTAACACTTACCAGTGGATCCTCTGTCCATGATTAGATCTTGAAGTAGATGATGACGAATTTGACGTAGATGACGTACAACAGGAACACCGAGCTTCCACGTCTTCCAACACGCTTAGTGATTGATAGGATTAGGGTTAACAATAACCCTAAAGGCTAACTCGTGATTAACTCACGGATCAGGGAAACCAGGGGATTTCCCCTTAGTTATATAGTGCTGTAGATGTGGGGCCAGGCCCTTAAATGGGCTGAGTTTGCCTTCCAATCAAAGGCAGCTAACAGAGATTAGTCTAGAATTAGGATTGGGCCGGAAGGCCCAAATAGACTGACCGAGGTCAAATCCAACATTCTCCCCCTTGACCGATGGTCAATAGCTTATTCTTATAATATTCAATTTTATTGATCACGTGAAGGTGAATATACACATATCAATAATCTCCCACTCAATCGAACAATCTTAATCTTAAAACTTACTTGTGTTCGTCTTATGTTCACACTCAATACAATAGCAAAAACCCAGCGAATGAGTCATCGGCAGACATGACAGACATACCGGGACGTCATTAACCAAAGTCCACTATAGTACCTTGATAGAACACTTACTAACTTATTTGGGAGTTTACTAATTCGGCCTCATCCAGAATCATATTTGAGGTTAATCATCAAATCCATACTAATCTCGCGAAAATAGGATAAGAGACAAAACCTTCAATTTGTCATGTTGCTAGCAACTTACTTAAAGCACTAAATTGACTTGATTCTGGGACCCTTCTTTCATAACAATATATTTGTCAATGTACTTGACATCATCAACTATATGTCATTACTTGAAAGGAATACTGTAATCAAATACAACAACATTAATTTGAAATCAATGTTAATAGATTAATAATACCGGAATATACATCTCATATGCCTGCCTAAAACATGCCATACAAAATTAGCCTTAATTATGCTAATCTTGTTTTAGAGCTTTCTGCAGAATCGCTCAGATCTGTAAGAGTGAAGGACGTAAACTTAATGTGCACAATTACATCCATACACTTTTACAAAACTTTATCTAAATAGTACTTAATTAAATAAGCATGTTAGTTTGGTGCATTAATCTTTTATACACCTTTTCCAGTGGACCTCCCCTAGACTAAGACTAGAAAAAAATTTGTCAAGCATTCCGGCTTGTCATGCTAAGTCAATCACTTATAGATCTCAGCATATAGCTTCTAATTGAAGCATTACGAACGTCTTCCTATTTAATTAGACTTAACCTTTATACTTATGATAAATAGGCATAGCTGTGTATGCATTCACATTTTATCACTTCAGAGCTACTCTTAACATTTGCCCTTTAGTGACAATCCTAATACTCATTTTGGTCCCGTCTCAGTGTTATACTCCCCCAGAACTTAATAGAGAACTTCACTAAGATGCATCTTATGATACGATGAAAACTTTCTCCTTTCTTGGAATGCAAACTTAATTGTGTTAGCTTATAGAGAAAACATTCACGTTAGAGTATCAGGATAATAATTAATCCACCTTAGCTTTACAAATGAACCATGGTTGCCCACGATACATACAAACTTATTGTGAACTATGAACTTAACATCTTAGTTTCTTTTGGAATCACTTTCAAAACGTGTAAACCCTTCGTAGCCTACTGCTTTGACTCCATCAGAAAATTGCTATTCTTATGTTTATGTTCATAGACTCCTTTATTGCCTCTTCACCATAAACTTAAAATAATTGAGGCTCTCACTTTTGTGCCCGATATTAACTTATCATTAATCAATACGTATCTCTGTTGTGGTTGAACAACTAATGTACATCCTCAACAGAGTTAGATAAGGAATGGAGGGAACACTTATGGCACGATATAAAAATATATATGAGAAAATCATATATGTATATATATCTCATCTTAAATCATCAATACAGAGAAAACTTATCCTCTATCTCATTAAGATTTTCTTCTCCCCCATTTCTTTTCTTCTTAGTGAGCTTCCATTGAACTCTGAACAATCAGAATATTAAAAGTGTCAAACCATAAACTTATCTGAAGTAATTTACAATGGATGCTCTTTAACTTATTTATCTTTGGCACGACATTTACTATATCTTTCTTAGATACCACTGATGAACTTCCCTTGCTAATCTAGCCCACATCAGCGGCGGCTAGAAGATGAACTAGAGTAGCAAAGCTATGATTAAATGTTCATAAAACAGCGGTGGCCAGAATCATGAACATAAATCATACTTCAACCGTCTCATATTCAAATTGAACTAATCCACAACAATGGTGGCCAGAAAGGGATAGAACAACAGAACCTATGAAAATTATCCCGTACCCAGCGGTAGCCAGAATAAAGAATAAAATCACACTCACTTATTTGAGACAGTTGGTAATCGTGGAGTGTGACTCCTATTACAATGGTATTATGTCTCGCATTATAAACTTATTCTTAATTGTGCCCTTAAAACTTATGGACAATAAAATATTATGGAGAGAAAATTATAACTCCACTAGATGAGAGCAATTCTTAACTAGTATTGTTAGCAGGAGCATCTCAAAACTGATGAGACATTCCATTCTCCCCTTCGAATTTGTGGTCTAAACGTGAGTGTGCCACATATTCGACAAGGTCTCATCACTTCTTAACTCATTTAACTTAAAAGACAGTCAAAGACAATTGCGATGAAAAATAAGCACTAAAAGAACTTGATTATGTATTATTATTACTTATTGAGAACACAAATATGTTCTTTCTTAATCTAAAGTACATCATCAGCGGGAAATAAATCTAAAACTAATGACTCAATACTAATGCGAAGCTCCATAGTCTTTGACTTTGATGAAATCACGTAAACTTTGCTCCCCTGAATCTCCCCTCCTTTAAGGTCCAAGAACCCTAAATAACTGAAGAAAGTTTAATATGTGCAAATGCACCTGAGTTATTCCACCTTAAATTAGTGGGAGCAAATAAACTTAATGAAAACTTATGAGACAACTGAAATACCTTTCTTCTTAAGCCGTGCAATTAATCTGGGGCATCGCACTTTCATGTGGTTGATTGACTTGCAAAAGTTGCAGATGACTTGAGCGTGCATTTATTTATTAGCCTGCTTTTCATAGTTCTCAGGAAGAGAATCCATGATGAATTGCGCAAGATAATCGCTCTGGATATGTATCCCAAGCACTTTCAATTCTTCAGCTATGCTGACCATGCTCTTAATGTGTACGCTCAATGCACCTTGATTATTGTAACGCGAGGTGGTTAATTTCTTAACGAGAAAACTGGATAACTTATATTTATATGTTTCCTCAATTGAATACATTAACTCCTTAACTGATAATTCCTTACCTTTGATCTCAGTAGGAAAAGAACCTCTCAAGGCCTCAATGATGGTTTGTCTAATGACCATCTTTGCCAAGTCATTGGATCTCTCCCATTTTTCTGAATTTGAGTTGTACTCACTTATCTTATCAACATAATTTTGAGTTCCAACCGCTGGAGCAGTTGGCTTATCCTCACGTAACGCATAATCAAGATCCAAGGTCTTGAGAATGCTTAGCACATCCTGATTCCAACTAGGGAAGTTTGTGCCATCATAATGCTCAATGGTGCTTAGCAACTTTGTATAATCAACTGAAAATTTATAAATAAAGTATGTCTCAGTAATAGTACAAGAAGATGCACATAAAGGCATGAAAATAACCCTACGGTGGTCTGATTAAAATCACGCAAACAAGTAACAACTTGCAATCACCGGTGGGGAAAACAAGCGAAACTTGACTTAAACTCGTAATTAAACAACGGTGGTTGAATTAATCACAAGTTTACTCTAAATGAACTTCCCGGTGGTTCCATTCAAATAGAGGCATCTAAATGCACTTGGTGGAAAGAGAATGAACTTTCAGCTTAACTTATGTCAAAAACAAATAATGCAAAGTTTAAACTTAAATTATGTGAAAGCATGACAAAACTTAATCATAATGCACATTTATTTAAAATGAAATGCTAAGACAAAAGCATTCTTATAAATAAACTTATTCTGAATTTAAACTTAAGCTTAGAAAAAACTTAATGGTAAGGCAAAACAGTGCAAGAAAATAAATAGATAGCACCATAAAATTATCATGTTCATGAAAACTTAAAACTTATTTTATATGCGCATGAAAACTTAGCATTTCTTAATTGCATAGAAGTAACGTGTATAAAGCATGACATAGAACTCTACTCATATATATATAACAGTGCATAATCAAATAAAACTTAATAGCTCAAACTTAATTTTGCAATTAAGAAATAAACTTGCACGAGAAACAATGTGCCACTGAAAACTGATATCTCAAAACTTAAATATACAACTTAAATAAACAATATAACTTAATGTTTAAATTTCTTATGCAAGAACTAATTTATACTTAATGCGGAAGCAATAAACTTAAAACTTAAAACATAAAACTTAAAACTCAACTTACTTAAATTTCAGTGAAATTGTAAGGGCACATCAACCATTTATAATAAAGTTGACCCATGCAATAACCAACTTAACTTAGTGCTAAAAATAAAAGTGGGCTTAAAAGAAAAGGACTGAAAATCTTAAATATAAGAAAACCTCATTTCAGCCCGTAACTTACTATGGCCCGAAATGGCCCATTAAACGCGGAGCGCGCCCTTAATGCGCGCATGACCCAACTCGGCCCAGCGCGAAAAACAGCCCAACATGCTCAGCGCGGCCCAGCACGCGGACTTGCGGCTCAGTGGCTCGGCGTGAGCGCTGCTCAAGCTCAGCGGCTGACGACGGCTCAGGCGCAGCTCGTGCTTAGCGTGAGCTGGGCGCACAACCGCGGGGCTGCTCTCTGGCTCGCAGCTCGGCCCAGCATTGCGGCTCGGCTTAGCAGCTCAGCGCAACGGCTCAGACCAACTAGCGGCCCAGCGGAACGTGTGGCCCGCTTAATCACTTAACAGGCCTTGAGCTTGGCAGCCAACGAGCGGGCCGCCATTTTGGCCCAGCTCCCGGCCGAGCCCCCGCCCCGCGCCGATCTGGACCGTCCGCGTGATCTGACGGCCGACGGCAGCCGACGGGCATATAAAACGCCGAAAACGGCGGGGGGAGGGGGAACCCTAGATCATTTGTCTCCCTCCCTCCCCCGAGCCCTCAGCCAGCAGCCGGCGGCGGCAGCGTGGCGCCACCGTTCGCTGCCCGTCGTCTCTTTCTCCCCCGTCTCCGGCGAGTGAGGCCTAGATCGGAGAGACCCATGGCCAGCGCTCCTGATGTGCTGCCTCGGCCGGAGCTCCGCAGGCCCTTTCAGCGCGCCGCGTGCGACGCGCGCGAGGCTCGTTGAGGGGCTCCGTTGCCAAGCCGGAGCACCACGGGCCTCCTCTGCGGCGCTGCGTGCGTATCGCGCGCGGCCCGTCGAGGGGCTCCGCCGGTGCTCATGACGGCCGGAAGCGGCGGTGCGAGGCTCATGCGCCGCCAGAGGCTTAGCCGCGGCCAAGGTGCCCGCTACGCCGTGACCTCCTCATGTCACGAGCGCGAGTGGGTGCCGAGGCACGCCGGCGTGAGCCCGGCGGTCGCGTGCGGCGAATCTTATGCCACGCGCGGCCGCCATGGCTAGGGTAAGCCATCTTTCTTAGGGTTAGGGTTTCGGGGAACCCTAGATCTCAGATCTAGGGTTTGGGATGCAAGAGCCCCCCGTTTTTTTTTTTGAGTTTTCCCTTCTTAATTCTTTTGGGGTTGTCTGAGATTTGTACATGATGTACTTTTGGGGTTTGGGCTGTGATGATGTAAAACTGTGCGAGTGGGCTGTGATGATGCTAAGCGCGTGAAGAGCATGTACGCCGAAACCCCTAATCATGTAGTACTTAGGTTAAAACATGAAAACTTAATTAAAACTTGAGAAACCGATCTAAGACTTTACTGATCTGACGATCTATGCATGAAAACTTGACTAACGTCAAGAACACTTAACTAAAACATGCTAGATCTACTGATAAAAGCATGTAACTGAGAGAGATGGATGCACCGACTCATAGCAAACCCTAACTCGTGCTTGAACTATTTTATAAAACGTGCAAAAAACTAATGAATTAGACATCGCAAGTTCACTGAATTAGAATAAAGCTAACTGAAAAACTTGAGATTCGAGCTGGATGTTCACCGTGCTTGAATAGACCTTAACTGAGTATGTGTAAAAGCATGAAGAATAAGCACATAGCACGTGTTGACGTTGCTGATCTAAGTATGGTAGGGCTTAGAACGTCATTGACTTAAAAGAAACTCAACTAAAACTTAGTCGTAAACATGAACAGAGGCTTAGAGGGCTTAGGGGATCTAAACCTGACTAGGTTTGGCTAACTGATACCAAATGTTAGATCAGGATAAACGTGATTAACAATAACTTAACTCAGGATCTCTAGTCTAGATCTAGATCACGCCTAACACATTAATCTAATGCAGAATTTAGTGGATCTTAACACTTACCAGTGGATCCTCTGTCCATGATTAGAGCTTGAAGTAGATGATGACGAATTTGACGTAGATGACGTACAACAGGAACACCGAGCTTCCACGTCTTCCAACACGCTTAGTGATTGATAGGATTAGGGTTAACAATAACCCTAAAGGTTAACTCGTGATTAACTCACGGATCAGGGAAACCAGGGGGTTTCCCGTTAGTTATATAGTGCTGTAGACGTGGGGCCGGGCCCTTAAATGGGCTGAGTTTGCCTTCCAATCAAAGGCAGCTAACAGGGATTAGTCTAGAATTAGGATTGGGCCGGAAGGCCCAAATAGACTGACCGAGGTCAAATCCAACATCATATACACTGATGTATGGCCACATGCCCACATATGGATCATCAAGATGAGTTTGCAATGGCCCAACGTCTTCTTGTCGCGGCAGAGAGGTACAACATTCAGAGGCTAAAGATGTTATGTGAAGATAGGCTATGCAATCATATTGACACAAGGTCGGTGGTAACTATATTGGCACTAGCTGAGAAGCACCATTGCGCTGGTCTTAAGGATGCATGCTTCGAGTTCCTATGCTCCTCCACAACTCTGTTTGCAGTCACTAAAACTGAAGAGTTTAGGTGTTTAGCACAGAGCTACCCTGACATCATCGAGAAGCTAATGATTTTCAATGCTATTGCTCGCTACCGGGAAAAGGAAAAGACTGCTGGGTGCTGGAGTTCGGAAAGCCAAGATAGCGTCATCAAGATACCATAACAATTTAAGCTCCATTGCTGAAAATTCCGAGCATTGTACATCCATAGTCTAATGGACAGACACTGTCTAATCGCACTTTTTTGGGAGCTACTTATTTTGATATATATATAGTCTTCGTCATTTATTTTTGATGATTTTATAATTCTTCCACCTATATATCATTCGGTATAGCAGTGCAGTCATTCTGCAGCAGTTGTGGTGCAGGCCTGTAACTGTAGGAGGAGAAACTAAATGATGAGCCAACTGGCATATGAATTTACAACACAAATAAGGCACTGCCGCTGCGAATCAGACAATCTCGTATCTTTGTTAAACACTATTCTGAGTCCAACATAGTTGCGTCCCATTACAACCAATCAACCTGATGCGCTCAACATAACTCAAAACAGAATGATGAGCTACAGCCGCATGGGCAAATTGATGAGTTAAGCATAACAATGCTTCAAATGCAAGCTAGGCTTCTACCCAACCCAATATCAGTTTGGTACATCGGGCTTCTGATATAAAGGCTCCAGGCATTCTTTTGCACGATGAACCTTCGACTGGAGATAGAAGCTCCCATTCTTGGCATTCCTCTCAAACATTGTGTCATACTTCTGCAGAGTATTCAAATAAGAGAAATCTGACGTTAGGCCTGCCTCAAGCTATGGTACTAACAGTATGAAGTTAACGGAGAGTTGCTACATGGACATATTTTGTGCATAGTAATATATTATCAGTTGTCACAGACCTGAACAATCTCTTCCCAAGTCGATTTTTCACTGATACCAAGTATCTGCCGGGCTTCTTTCTCAGTCATGGCCTTGCTAGCCCGTCTAATACCATTTATAGCTTCTTGGGCAGCTCCAGTTTGGTTTGCATCTAGAAGAAAAATCAGAAACAATTAATTGTGTTTCAAAAGGTATATATATGTCACATCGATAATGTAGCCATACATATGTTGTTTCAGAATGAAAGCCAACTCCTTACAGGTAAATGATGTTTCCGAGATTAAGTCAGATATATGCTTATTCAGTTCAGCAGCATTCTCGTGTCTTTATTCATCTTGTAAATACCACAATCTTGTATTTATACATCTATTTTCATACACAGAGCCTAATCAATTCAATCAAAATCAGGGTCTACAAAAAAAAAAAGGTTCCAACACACAGCCTAAAACAACTTATGACACTTTGCAGGCAAACCAAGGCTATGCATCCATTTTTTTATCTAATCAAATGGAGTATGAAATTGACTTCTGTACACATGTATGCAAGCACTTCATATATTCTTCAATACTAAAGTGAGACGTATCCTACTGATGGGAACAGCCATATTACGGAACTTACCATTGCTTATTAGTTCACAAGTGCAGAATTATTTGAAAGAAAGTAATTCATTTTCACATCTTTGGCTTGCAATTTAGCAACAGAGCATCCCCAAGCAACACACCGATTGCTCCTAATGAAAGGACCAACCAACAGAAATACACAAAGGCTGGGGCAGTGGCTACCCTGGTACAGTAACATGGCATCACCACCACCCAAACTGTGACAGGCTGACAGCAAGGTTAACAGGGACAAATACCTGAAAATATATTTTTTGGAACCGACGTCACGAGCTTTATAGAATGTACATGAAAAGAATGACAGGTAGCAGTGAAAGAACAAGGACAAATTTTTAATCTCTAATTGTGATTTCAACAAACAGCTCCAGATGGTGCCCCTAATCTTAGATTACTCAGGCATCCTCACATCAGAAACCTGGGGCAAAACAGGACACTAGGCGCAAAAGGACCCAAAAATTGTATTTGGGGTTGACTTTTTATATATATATATATATATATATATATAGTCTGTGGAGGTTGACATTGTGAGGCAGATGCCACCAATCAACCAGAGAGGGTTGCATAAATCACTAGCTCAGAGTCAGAGATACGCCATGGTTTCACGATGTCAGCCACCCAATGTACAAATCAACGAATTGGCCCGAAGCATACAACTTTTTGACAAGGCAAGAGGAGCGAGCACTCACTGACGATGGCTTTGCGATAGGCCTGGAGCATGGCCCTGCCCATGATGGTCCCGCCCATGACGAGGAGATTCGCGAGGAGCCTGCCCGCCTGTTAAAAGATGAGAAGCGTCAGGCGAGGGACTAGCCTCAAGAGGGGAAGGAAAGGAGCACGCGGACAGTAGATGGGTTGGTGAAGCCGTTGCCGCACGAAGCGCTCCCAAACAGGCGTACCATGGCGATGTATTCCCCACTTCTTCCTGTGACGGCGGCGAATCGCGAGGAGGGCACGCCGCCGGAGGGCTATGGCCTACGGGGTCGCTGATTCGCTGAGGAGTGGCGGCTCTCCGCCACCGCGAGGGACTGCGGCGGCGTTGCTCTTGCTCGTCGCCTCGGCAGGTAGTCGGGTCCGGTTTGGCTTTGAGCAGGCAGGCCCTCTTCATCTTAGCCCATTTGCAACAGTGGCCCTATTGGATACAAGTTCAGCTTCTCGACAAATCAGATTTGGATAATAAACCAAAATAAATTTGTTTAAATATATATTTTTACACTAATTTCAAATAAGAACTATTCACGTAAACAGTTTGATGTAGCCCCTCTGTTCTAACTTCGCAAACTCTTAGAGCTAGGAATACCCCGGTATAATTTATTTTTGACCTGAATGAAGATGTGTTAAAAAGCGACTAGTTTGAAGCATGTGTATCAAATTTCGGCCCATTTTGTTCATTTGAAAGTGAAAATCCGGCCCGTTTCGAAACAGAAAGAGCACCGAGCGAGCCGCCTTTTCCACGTTTGAGCAACAAAACCAACCAAATCCTCCCCCCTGCAAACAACCACTTAAACCTAGATCCCCGTCTGTCACGTTACCCTCCAGCTCCAGGCCACCCTCCACCTTCCCAACCATGGACTCCGCCGAAATCCCCAACCCCAGCCCCGACGCCACCAACCCCGCACCCGCCGCCGCCGCCGCCCCCGCCCCCGCCCCCGCCCCCGGCTCCGAGCCCTCCTCGTCCCCGCCGCTCCCGCCGCGTAAGCGCCGCCTCTCCCCTTCCCCCACGCGCTTCCGGGTCCCCCCGCTCGCGGTCCCCGCGCTCCCGGTCCCGCTCCCCCCGCGGCCGCCGCTCCCGTTCCCGGTCCCGCAGCCGGAGCCGGAGCCGGAGCCGCAGCCCGCAGTACCCGCCCGATGGCAAGCGGCGGCGCCACAACGACCTCACCGTCGAGGCGTGCCGCGACTTCATGCGCGACAGGTGCACCCGCTCCGACCTCGAGTGCAGATACGCGCACCCGCATCATTCCGTCTCCGTAGACCGGTACGCGCGCGCGAGATCGCGCCTCCCTCCTGTGCGCCCACGCTTGTGGCAGTGTTGGGGGTGCCGTTCTGATTCGTTTTTTTTTTTTTTTTGCTTGCTGTGGTGTGGGATTTGGTCAGGGAAAATAAGGTGACGGCGTGCGCGGATTCGCTGAGGAACAACTGCTTCCGGGGGAGGACATGCCGCTACTACCACCCGCCGCCACATATTCAGGAGTATGACCTGATTCCTGGTTTGGGTTGTGGAAATCCAGTACTCTGTCTGGTTTGATGTGGGGTCCGGTTTGATGAAGAAGCATTACTGTCAGTAATACTGTAACTGCAAGTATATGAACACTGCAGAAGTGCAGAGTAGCTTGTACATTTGAATTAACTGCATCACAATGTGCTTGTCACCTTGTGCTGACACCTGATGCAAACTGCTAGTGCTTGATGACACCTTACCCCCCTGATAGGAAATCAAACCATTGCTTTGTGAGAACTGATAAACTACTGGTGGCTGAAACGCATGACCAATAGGTTGTTTATTAAGTCCTTGTCACGGTGCAGAGATCTAGCTCCTCACTAGTTTTGATAGTGCATACTGTTCGCAATGCCACGAACTCCTCCTAATGTGTTCCTCCATAAGTACTACATAATCCATCAACCTCCTTTTTGTTGTTTTGGGAAGCCTCTAGTTTCTTCAGCCATCCACATATGGAAGTTTGTCATGTTCGTTTGGGTCCCATAAATTGGTCAAGTTCATCCACTGCTTGATGATTGTACTCTCTTTTTACAATGTTACTTCCTTGTGTCATGCAGAAATGTGGGTTGTCATCTGGGAGAAAGTTAGAACTTTTAGGGTAGAGGAAACCTTGGGGGCAGAATAATGCACAATGCAGCCTGTGTTATGCTTGACCTTCTTGGATTAATATTTAGAGTGACCAATTGTCTTGTAGGAGAACATGATCTTTCTTTTTTTTTTGCTGCACTTCTGATTCCACCCCTTTTTTGTTTCTTCTCTCTAGGCAATTGCTGAGATCAATTGGTGTGGAAGACCCAAAGGTGAAGACGGTAAGTTTTCCAGTTGGACCTTTATATTTTTTCGGTAATAAGATGCATCTGCTTGTCCTTTTCTGAGCGTTCAATGTTTTCTTACTATTTAGTGCTACCTGTTGACTAAGAGCTGAATGGTTGACTATGTTCTCAAAATGACAATGCAAATACTATATGTTCTGGTGCGATCTAGTATTGTATATAGCCTTTTGTTAGAACTCATAGAATCTATCTTGCACAACTGTGTGTAATGTTTTTTGTAGAATTATGTAGCTGTTATGTTGATTTATCTTATCTTACTATAGTAGTTTTATCTGCATATAATGTTTTGGATTGTCAACTTGACAACTTTTTTATGAAACTTGGCAGATCTGCAGAGATTTTACACGTGGGAAGTGTTCAAGGTCGGCAAATGAGTGCCGGTTCTTGCACCATTCATCCGTTGAAGATATTGCAATTGTAAGATCTGTTTGAGATTTGTGTTGCGTTTCCAAATATCAATTCTATATGCTCTGCCTACTCACGTTAAAGCAAGAACACATTCCCCCTATTGGTATTTTGTCTGATAGTATTTTGTGCTTTGTTTTCTTCGAAGGTTTGCCAAGATTTCTTGCGTGGACAATGCAACCGCAAATCGTGTCGGTACTCTCATGTAGTATCACAACCGGTGCCACCAATGAGCCATGTTCCTATTCCATATCCTGAGATGGTATGTGTTTCTGTTGAATACATTCTCATTTTTTGTGGAAAGAGTTCTTTTAGATATATTCCCCATGTTATAAATTAGTATCACTTGGAAGAGAACTGCAATTGTTGTTTCGACAAACTTATTTTTTTTACTTTTATTTGCAATTTATTTACAATAGGAAATGAATAGGTAAAAAATCACATTTTTCATGAAAGATTGTTTCATGCTTTGTATTATCATTTAAACGCCTGATGATAATGATTATGAGTAACATATTTTATATCCTTTCTATGAATGATTCCTAAGCTTTACATGCCACCTCCGCCGCCGCCGCCCCTTGGAGTACCAATGATGGGGCCTCCGCCTTCACCTCCTAGACCATTTGCTGGTACTTAACGCTCGATTATGCAGTTTTTCCCCCTTGTACAATCGCTGCTGGTTTTGAGTTTTAATGAACTAATGAACGTACTCCTGGAAACACAGATAATAAGAACAGAGTGGAAGTTTGTAGGGACTTCTTGAAGAATATGTGTACTAGAGAATCCTGCCGATATTTGCACCCTGACACACATACTGCGGTTTGTATTTGTGCCTTTTCTTTTGCCATGTTTTCTGCTAGCCTCCGAGCTACTACTTTGTAACATCTTATTTTCTGCATTTATTTGACCAGGCAACAAGTGACAATGTTGAAGTTTGCCGTGATTTTAAACGAGGAGAATGCAACCGGCCTGCCTGTCGCTTTTTCCATCCATATACAAGCTGAAGTTTCTGTTAGCTAAAGTAAAGTAAACTACACCTTTTTTCATTTTTAAATTCAGAATCAAATTACTATAGTTGTCTGCAAATAGGAAGTCTCCCTCAGATATACTTAGTTAAAAATCTAACTTTAACCTCAATTCTTTATGGACCTTTTTTGCCCATTCAACCAGCTCGAGCAATAAATAGAAAAAGCTTAAGATTGGGAGATTTTATCATATAGAAAAAGTTTAAAACGGCAATTTTTGTCATATAGAAAATGTTTAAGGTTGGCAACTTTTGGCATTCGAGTATTCACATTGTTTGGGTAAATCAACATATGTTCATCATGAAATGCGACTCTTATCCCAATCAAAGCAGGCATGTCAATTGAATTATTTGTTCTCTAAGATCTACATTTGGCTAAGATAGCATGAACCAATCAAGTGATCTACTATTTGATCAGCTTCATTGTCTTATGTTACACATCAGATGGAATGTGTTTTATATGACCAATTATATTCTTTCACTGGGAAAGCTCTTCCCGCTAATGTTGGGTATAGATGCATGAAGTACAACAATGACAGATGACCTGTTGTATAAGTCCACTGTAATATAATTTATTACTAGTTTTTGTTGTTGGGCTACTGCCTACTGAGAAACTTGTATGGTCAGGTCTGCTGCATCTCCCGCCTCTACCAACTATTTTCTGTAGCTAGTTAATAAATGAACGTTTCATTCTATGTGATTTCCTTTGAAGTGGCATTACTTTGCTAATGGGTCTTCATGCCTGACAGTATGACCAGTGTCTAAAAAGCTAAGATTTTGCTTTTTATTGCTTCCGTTTACTTAACCAGAAACTGCAGGCTATAGTTCACGTATTTAGTTTTCAGTGTAATTTACAGTGCTGTTAGCTCTCTTTAACAAATGGATACTCCTTGTTTCCTCAGTCTGAGTGCCTTGCCCTGCGCCGCCGCCGCCGCTGTGCTGCTGCTGCTGCCGCCCATCCTGCTGCTGCTGCCAAAGAGCTGCTGCGCTGGCTGAGCTAAGGTGCCATAGAGTATGGAAGCCTTAGAAGGTGCTATGTATGCATGGAATAAAGATACTGTCATGTGATGTTCTAATGGTCGCTTGAACTTGATTTGGTGCTCTTTACAATGGGGATCGCATGTGTGGTTTTGTACTTCTGTCATAAAGATAATTTTGTTGCGAGTTAATTTGGTGTCCGCGTTATTGTCTTTCCTTTAGCACCACTATTTTATTTTGTGGTAAGATTCTTCAGCCTTGTTTAGCTACCGCTAGCTGCTAGTTCAAACAGGCACAGCCAGAGGATATTCTGACATGCTTGATGCTAAACTAGAACTGCAGCATCGACTACCTTGTTCCAATCTTGTTGATTGGAACAGCAAGATGTCTGAAGAATGATAGGGTTGGTGCAAACCTGTCATTGCACTGGTGCTCGAACTTTCTTAACATAGAACAATTTTGGGCATGAGCTATGCGGACACAAATTCAAACATGCCACAGCTGTATGTATACATGCACTGTTCTACCTACGTGGTGAGCCTAGAAACGCCTATATCTGATTCAGGCACGATCTGGGATAGTCGATGCTGCTTCTCTGAGCTTCACCTGCTGATGCTGGGATTTTGTACTAACATTGATGCATGAAACACAGTTGGAGTTTTCTGTACCTACGTTTTCTGACGACAGTGCAGTATCATGTTTTCTTTCAACGACCAGTGAGTGGCATCAGTAACTATCTTCGCCTGGAAAGTAATGTCGTGCTTAGCCACTTTTAGTTAAAAAGCGACGAGGAAGGCTAGATACTAGATTCATCTGCAGGGTCACACCCCCCGTCGTCTTCGTCTCATCTTGCTGAACAGGGGAAATGACATCGGCATTGCTGCCCCTACAATTTACGTCATTGCTTAAGTAGTCTGACGGCCAAGATAAACACTAGAAGAATTACATTTCTTTTAGATTCATTATCCTGCAAGTCTGATGACGGGGGTTAACGTGACGCCATTGCATTATTTTGCTCAAGAAAAGTGTTCAGCTATCGACATCAAACGGCTGTAAGCTGCTGAGGTCTGCCTTATCATACCTCTGTAGACGAAACAAGAGCCGTCCTCTTCTATTTTGAAAACGCCAATGAATGAGAGCGGTTTCGTTTGAGCTCCCCCCTGTTTCTACAGGGCTCTTCTCCCAGTCCCAGTAGCCGTAGCTGCTTGCCGGGCATGGAATACAAATATTACAATAGGAGTCTCGGCCTCTCGGGGCCTGCTACCGGTTTGGAGGCAGTAGGAAATTAAATTCTGTCTCGTCAAAGCCTCAGCCGGTTGTGACCTCCCCGGCATTTGACTTGCTCTGATCCTCTCTTTCTCTCTTCTCAGAGCAAACAAGCAGGGAGGATAGGCTTGGAATGCTTTGATAGCGAGAGCAACTGCAATCTGTGTCCATGGTGGAGAGGGAGAAGGACGAGGGAGAAGCCATTGCCCTCACCGCCGGCAGCGGCGGCGGAGGACAGTTGCAGCGAGAAGGACCGGTCCCCGGCACGGCGGAGGGCGAGAGAGACGGCGAGGAAAGAGGCGGGGGAGACGAAGGGGAGGAAGAGAAGGATCGAGGCGACGTGGAGGAGTGGTCGGAGATCAGGCTGGCCATCGCGGAGCTTTCCCCGGCGCAGCTCATCAAGCACGGCGGCGGCGGCGGCGATGGCAAGCCGGCCGCCGGGGCTCCGCCCACGCTGCCCTTCCTGGCGCTGTCGCACCTCCTCCTCCGGGTGCTCGGTGAGTGCCATCCGCTGCCGTGTGTTCTTGATCATGCATCTTGGCCTGCAGCTGCAAGCTCTTTCTCCTTCTTTGTTGGTCCCATTCCACATAGCCACTCCATTTCATGACCATTCCATGCGTGTGGTGCTGGATTGGCTTGGCATGACGGCACGGCCGTGACCACTCCATTTCCATGGCCAGAACTTGTTCTGCATCCTCCTCTTGGCAGCTTTGCTTTCTCCTTATGTTTTTCTTTTCGTACTGTTCACTGGCGACTGGCCGTCCGTGTTGCAGATAAGATCGGCCCGACCATGGCCGTGCTGAGGCTCGACGTCCAACGGAACATCGAGGTGAGTAAACAAGACCTCCTCTTGCCTCCCTGGTGAATTGGTTATTAACATTAAAAGCCATCATCCCCTGATAGATTAACTCCTGATAGTACCTGCAAATAGCACGGAGAGGAGCCTCCTACTGAACTACTCTAGCTAGCAGTACCTGCAAGTAGGCACAGAGTCTCGATCACTCGCCTACCTGCAAAAAGGCTCTACTTGCTCTGCCTTGAGCGATTGCAGAGCAAAGCAACCAAAAAAAGATTGCAACATGAATTCGCATCTCGAAACTGTTGGCCTGTTGGCGTGGTCCGTGCACCCACGCAGCCAGAGAGCCAGGGGCACGTCACTCCGGTGTCCGCTTGCCCCTGTCCCGTGCCGGCCACACGGCTAGGCACCAAAACCGCTGGGGTCCGTTCACCCCATCCGCACAGAGTCATGTCATGGTCTCTGCTTATTTTAGTGGCCCGCTCTCCGTCACAGCCATAATTCACGGTGAATTTACAAATGAATTTTGAAACAAAACTCGTCGACCTTAGTAAACTAATGCCTTTTGGGGTTCTTATCCGGGGAGAGAGGTGTGCGTGAGTGGGTCTCCTTCTGGCGCCTTAAAATTCTTGGACTCTAGAAAACGATGTGTTTGATCATTGATGGGAGAGAGAGAGGAGGATTAGCGTCCTGACGCGAAAAATCTGTTCAGTCTGCCAGAGGGTGACGGATGGGCCCTATTGCGTGTGCTGCGCACAAGCCTTGCTTGAGGGCTGCCTTCTTCTTCAACTGCTCCAGTCACATCCGGCCCGGGGGGGGGGGGGGGGGGGGGGGGAGGTGGGGGGGGGCATTTTTGGACGGCAGCTCGATGTCTTGTCCCTTTCACGATGATGTCGCTCTTTACGGCGAGAAGATGAGGTTTTGGTCATGATTTTGTTTACAAAGATAATAAGAAGATGAGAAGGAGAAGGCCGTAGGGGTAAAATCTTGTAGGGGAGGTACTGATGGAGATGGGCCAAGTGGGTTAACAATTGTCTTGGCATGAAAGAGTTGGATGGCACAGGCCTGTGTGTGCATGGAACTTCTATAATTGATCTTGTAGGTCACTGGTTTCCTACAAAGTAGCACCCCAAAAGTAGGTCGAGCGCGATGATCCGTTTGTGTTCAGTAGTTCATGCTTGATTGCGGTTTTTTTTTTTGCCCCTTCTGAAACATACAAATTGCATTGGGAATTACTAGCTCCGGTCATGTATATATGTCGTTTCAGACAAGAAAGCATGAAGAAAGTGAACTAGCATCTTGTGTTTGGACGTCAAATAAAACCAAACGGAGGTAGTATTAGTTTTCTGAACAGTGGATGCTTGTTGCAGAGGCTGCAGGGGTTGTACTTGTCGGACCCAGCCAAGTACTCTACGCTTACGGAGATAGTGGAGAAGGAGGTCAAGGAGGGCACCGCACGGAAGGTCGATAGCTGTGCAAGGGCTGTCCTGTGGCTTGCTAGGTAAACAGCCACGTCGTCAGAAGTTTACCACTCTTCTTTCGTTCTACAATTTCCTTGTTCTGCCAAAATGCTTGAAATCTTCCTCTGATCAATGGCAATTTGGCATTACTAGACCGCAAAGGTTCCTTTCTCAGTTGTAGTAATATATTTTTTTTTCTTGTTTCTAACGTTGCCAGGTCCATGGATTTCACAATTGCGCTGTTACAGAGCTTAGAGGAGGACACTGGCCAGCAGAGCCTCGCACAGCTTGTCGAAGCTGCGTACGAGGTCAGCCTAAAGCCATGGCACGGCTGGATCTCCTCGGCGGCGTGCAAGGTCTTGGAATTACTGAATTCTTTGGGGTTTTAAACATGCCGACGCTTCTCGGCTTCTGTCTGATCGAAGTCGGATTTCTTTTTTCCCAGCGCATTTCAGAGTATCTGATGACTTGGTTGATTGCAGATAGCATTGAAGCTTATCCCTGAGAAGAAGATTTTCACCAGCTTGCTCCTAGGGATGGGTCAAGGCTGTTCTGTTCTGAAGGATGAGATCGAGAAGCTCGCGCTGTTGCTTCAGCCCCTTCTTGAGGACATCCACTCCATGATGGTTAGAGCTGCTTCTGACTTTGTCTCAGAGCTTGAAATGTTCTCTAGCGCTGAACTTGATTCGTATCACTATTCACTGCTAGTTCTAACATCTGGTCTGATGGCGCATTTTGCAGGCCAAGTTCAGACTGGACAGGCTCAAGTCGACGTGACCTAGGAAAGCCCCAAGGTCCCAAGCAATCCTCTGCCCGTTCTGTGAATATTGCCCCGATGGTATTTGTCAATGCTGTAAAGGTTCTACGTCCATTTTGTAGCTACTGTTCTAGTTAGACCCTGGTCCGTAGTCTGTCTGTACATATATCTTTTTGCTTGTAGAATACTCCGTAGGCTGTAACGCTGTAAGATCTGCATGCAGTGCCTTTTTTACAGTACAAATTATGTTCCGGTTCTTTGTTTGGATCGCCTTTTTTTAGCTCGCGATCAATGTGGCTTTCAGGAGAGTGGTGACCCAGAGATGGATTTCAGGTTGCGGTCAGTCGAGGAAATTTAGACATGCAAACCCTACCCTATGAACACTTGACATGAACGAAATTATCACAGCGGCATCACTGTATTACTGAAAGATGTCGCTACTAATTTATGGCTAAGTCAATAAAATGCAAGCACCCTTGCTTAGTCAATGACTTAAGTTCAAAATTTTGACGTGGCACAAGATGTCATTAAGAATCTTTATGATTATTTTTGTAGGTTAGGATAATATAAATTTTTAAAGTGTTACATAGAAAAGTAATGGTTAATTTTTTAAAAATGTTATTCAAACATATTTACCATGTCATTTAAAGATAAGTTGGACATGCCATTTAAAGATAAGCTGGAGAAATGCAAAAGAAAAATATTAATAGTGATATATTGAGTAATAACTGAAATAGTTTTGAGAGTAAGCTGAGCCGAAATTTTGTTTAGAGGATTAAAGACGGTTAAATTTAGTTATTCATGATAGAAAAATACATCATATGTCAATGGTAGACATATGATGTTTCACCAAATATGTGCACTTGTAAAGATGTTCTCTCCTAGCTTATGTAACTTATGTATACTGAACATAGGTTCATATTTTGGTTATATTATTTGGTCCAGATACGTGTATCCTAACATCTTTTACATGCTAAGGGCCTGACAATGAAGTTGTAGTCTCAAGATCCTCCCACCACAACAAGAGGGAAAAATGGGAGAAATATTGCCCGCGAGTTTTATGCATGTGGATGCTTTTTATAATTTATTAACACACATGATGTGTGTAAAGTGTGCATCATGTTTTCAAAATTTTAATACCAAATGAAATGCAAAAGGTCTTGGAAACTTTAAAAAGAAAAACCACATCTTTTTTTTTATTTTTTGCAACTAGTATGCTTTATGTGGCTTCAGAATAGCCCTTGCTGCCAGGTTTCGTGTTGATCGGTCTATGCGGTGCTCCCGTCCACTTCTCCTTGACCTCAATCGCTCTTCAGAAAAGAAAAAGAAACGAGGAGGAAAATAAAATAAAATAAATGAAAAATATCCGAGCAAACTTAAGATCTATTGTTTAAGAGAACGATAGGGGTTTTGCCCGAGATCTTCCATCAAGTTATGACAACTCTTAATTTAGTGAAGATACAACACAAATGATCCGATTTTCGATCAATACGATTCAAACCAGCAATCACAACATCACATACTTCTTCTCTTGTTATCAACCATGCGCTGCCTAGTAGACATCACCACAAAAGCTAATCCTTGCTTGCGAATCAAAGAACACAAACAAAAACAAGGTAGAATGCAATCTAAATACTGCAAATATTATACCCGCAAAAAAATACTGCAAATATTATGAAGCAGACGAGTTGGGGTCTCACAAACTAATACAGAATGAAAAGGTTCAATAACATATTAATCTAAGCATAGCTGCCAGTAAGTATAGTAGTGCATATAAGAGAATGGAGGGCGGCGGCCAAGGAGGAGGAGGCGGCCAAGGGGGTGGACGTGCTAGCTACGGCATCTCATGGGCATGCTCCTGGTGCTAGGGTGCGCCGTGAAGAAAAAACAGAGATCATGCACTATTGCAAAAATGTCATAAAACGTCGTGTGTCCTATGGTAATCCAAGTGACAAATGCCGTAGCCTTGTGGAGTTATATGACATGGTTTGCATTTGTCGTACCCTTACCCTCGAAGATCAAGACCTTGTAGATGCTCTTAAGATCGTTCGTCTTGCACGCGAATGTGGAAAGCTAATGCCAGTTGGAAGCAAATGTGGAAGTAAGTACCTAATACTACCCATCTTCTCTTTCAATAAAATAAAGTACAATTATTCCTTTAGAAGTACTTATAAGCAGGAAACATAGAAAATATTTTAAATAGCCTCTTCTATATATGATATGGTTCTAATATGAGTTCTTTTTCACAGTTTGGACCATTCAACCACCAACATGGCTCAGGGCGCATCCAAAAGAACTTGTCAAGGCGAGCAACCCATGGAAAAATCAAGAAATCTGACAACTATTATGTAATCAGCTGGCCTTTTGTGTCATGTTACAAGTTGAGTCAAGTCGAAGAAAAAAATAACACCTATTTTATATGTCAGAGATACAATGATGGTCTGAAAGTGCATTTGCACCCCCAACTGTGTTTGGGTGATTTAATGACAAACAACTACAGAGCTAAAAATAGTCTAAGAATTTGAGTATGGACTGACAATTTGATATTATGTGTTGCAAAGAGGGAAGATCCTCCTTGAGACAAGATAGATCCTCTAGGCGAATGGAAATGGGGAAAGCCTCATTTTAGTGAAAAAAAAATGTTGCAAAGAGGAGGAGGACAGAAAGAAAAGAAAATGCCCGAACCAAAAGACTCTCTAAATCCTTTCTAATTGCTAGTTTTAAAGATTTTGATTAAAAAGGTACCTTTCAACATCATCTCTATTTGGTTATTCAAATATAGTCACTCTCTATTCCGGATTTCTCGCTAGTTAAATATAGAAAAGAGAATAGCTCTCTAGAGTGCATGCAAGATATAGAAAAGCTGTTGAAAAACAGAAAGATATAGAAAACGATTTTTATGCAAATGACTCCCTAAATGATGATTTAGAGAGTGAGTTTTAGAGAGACTCTTGGAGATGTTCGATATCCACATTTTAGGAGAACGGGAAGGGTTTTCGATATTGGATATATATATTTATAGAAACAAAAACAACTCCAACAGCCTAACTAAAATGTTTTGTATGAGTAAAAAAAACATCGTCAAAACTCTTTCCAACAGACTGGCCATCTTCTACCCTCGCTATCCTGGTTCGCGCTCGCGATCTTCTCCCCTCCGCTAGTTTTATTTGCCGAGCGTCCTCCCATTGCCAACTTCCTCCTCCCACGCGCTCCTATTCCTGCGAGCCCTCCTGCCCTCATGCTCGCGCCATTGCCAATTTGAGTATGGACTGACAATTTGATATTATGTGTTGCAAAGAGGGAAGATCCTCCTTGAGACAAGATAGACCCTTTAGGCGAATGGAAATGGGGAAAGCCTCATTTTGGGAAAAAAAATGCTGCAAAGAGGAGGAGGACAGAAAGAAAAGAAAATGCCCGAATCAAAAGACTCTATAGATCCTTTCTAATTGCTAGTTTTGGAGATTTTGATTAAAAAGGTACCTTTCAACATCATCTCTATTTGGTTATTCAAATATAGTCACTCTTTATTCCGGATTTCTCGCTAGTTAAATATAGAAAAGAGAATAGCTCTCTAGAGTGCATGCAAGATATAGAAAAGCTGTTGAAAAACAGAAAGATATAGAAAACGATTTTTATGCAAACGACTCTCTAAATGATGATTTAGAGAGTGAGTTTTAGAGAGACTCTTGGAGATGCTCGATATCCACATTTTAGGAGAACGGGAAGGGTTTTCGATATTGGATATATATATTTATAGAAACAAAAACAACTCTAACAGCCTAATTTAAAAAATGTTTTGTATGAGTAAAAAAAACAAAAACACGTCAAAACTCTTTCCAACAGACTAGCCATCTTCTACCCTCGCTATCCGGCTCGCGCTCGCGATCTTCTCCCCTCCGCTAGTTTTATTTGCCGAGCATCCTTAGGCGAAGCCGCCGCCACCAAGTGCTCCGTGATGACAAGCTGCATTGATTCCGCACGTCCTTGCCGACAAACTACAATCGGAGCGCCGCCGCCACGGGGAGACCGAGATGCCACCGCCACCATCTTTGATTCCGGCCAAAACTGCTTGTCTTCATCGATGGTGAGCACACCTAAATGACCCCCTTGACCTCCTCTCTTGATCCCCCATCTCGTCCAAGCTTCTCCCCGCCCGAAACACCGGTGATTTTGAGCGCCACGGCCGCTGTCCACCATGGCCAAGCTTCACCAAAGCTTTCGCAAAAAGGTCCCTAAGAAATCCTATAAACTTTAGTGGCTTTAATGTGTCTTGGGCTGATCATGTGTCCAGCGTTGATGTGGCAGGGGCAGCCTCGACCTCGAGTGCGCAATCACTCGGGAAAAAAAAAAGATGTTGCAGTCACCGCGGCGGCGGCAGCGTCTCTAAACAAGCTGCCGAATGGGCGCTTTAAAAAAGTGTGCAGCCCACGAGCATTTGAATGAATATAGAGAGGGTTAAAGTTAAGAGAGCCTGTTGGATTTCATCATTTTTAGCTTTTTTATTTTACATAATAGCTAAATCAGGTTTTAGCCATCCATTTCTAGCTAGACGGTTAGAGTTTCTTTAAGGAAAAAAAGGGAAACAAAGAAAATTGAGTCAATGATTACATGAAATTTTCTTTTCATATTTCAATTCCTGGGAAGTAAGCCTCTTTTCTTCTATGTAGAGGCAAAGCAAACTGTTTTGCAAGCAGTGTCTTGCAGTGGTTCGACAATGGATGAATGCCTCTAAATATCTGATCATTTACGGTACGGTGGTACAAATAGTCGAGGTCGTAAGATCCAATTTGAAAGAGAATGCGATCGGTTGACGGTTTTTGTGATTGGATTGGATCTAAACAATTATTCCACAATGTGTTTAATAAGCACAACAAACTGAGCATAGCTAGCTGATAAGGTTTGCCTACCCAGGCGTATGTATGGTCGTATTTTTCTAAATTTATTTCAGAATTTAATTGACACTATTTCTTCAGTGGTAAGCCATGTACCCGTTGATAGAGAGGCACCAGTGGTGACTTCATCAATCTCGAGAATCAGCCGGCTCAATCTTTCGAAGGAGTTTATAGAAATAAAGTTGTGTGGTATATTCATAAGATTGAGTGTGCGTGCGTATATGTGAGTGTTTTGTATCTATAGTGTTTCGAAAAAGAACAATTGCATCCAATAAACGTCTCTTAGGAGAATTAGGACATATGAAAGAGAAACTGATGATGACCAATCCTCTCTTTTTTCCCTTATTTAGGCTGTCCTCACTTACCGATCAGGATGGAGTGCTGCATCGAGCTGTTACAGGATGGAGTGCTGCACCGGGCTACCGGGAGGGACATGCTATTCCCGGCACAGAGGAGGAGGAGTGCTACCCCACGGCCCACGTCGGCCCACCTCGTCCGCCTCTGGCCGCTGCTCCCTGCGCCCATGCCTTGCTCCTCTGCTCCCTCCTGCCTCGCGTCGATGAACGACGCTGTTGCTGCTGCGCCCCTCCTCGAATTGGATCTTGCGGCATGAGGGGATGGCGTCGTCCTCGTCATCGGCCTCGACGGGCTGCTCCCACGCAGCCTAGTGCCCTCGGTAAGCTCTCCCATGACGACAGTGGGCCTACGCAGAGTTCTTTCGCGACGTCAACCACTACCAGCCAGCCATCGTGGCGGCCCCCGCACTGTCGCTTCCAGCCTTCCCGCCACCCTCCTCCGCCGCCGCTGCTGCCGCTCCACTCAACTTTGTGTGGCGGCAGCGAGTGCGGCGACCTGCGCGCGTGGCTTTTGCCGCCTCCACTCAACTTCACACTGGGGAGGAGGGCGCGTGAGGGGGAGAAGGAGGGAGAGAGAGGGGGGGGGGGGTGGGGGGGAGGGGGAAGAAGAGGAGAGAAGAGAAAAAAAAGAAAAAAAAGAGAGAAAAAAAGAAAAACAGAAAAAAAAAGGAAAAGCTTGACACCGAACCACTCGTGTTGGCGTCATCGGCGCCAACCATGACCCACAACCCACAAGTGTTTGACCGCGAGCTGGTGCCCCTGGTATCAGACGACATCTGGATCAGTGACATCTTGAGTTTGCTATTGTTGGATTTGATTAATTGGAGGCCGCGTGGAATTCATCTATATTAACGTTTTAGAATGCTGAAGAGGTGAAGAGAAGTTTTAGTGAAATGGCTTTTGAGATGCTAGCAGGCTAGTTCTTGGCCGGCTTTATACTGAAAACAAGTAAAGTCGTAGCTGGAGATGAAATTGAAAGCCTCTATTATTGCTGCAAGAAACTTATCATGCGCATTTTGACATGTCTAATTTGCTCCATAAAGCTCTTACTTTTTTGTGGTTCGGAGGGAATATGCTCAATGTACGGTAGTACGGCAAGATGCATGCATGCTCCTGCCGAAATGACATGGAAATTACGTGCAGCCCACCTCTAATTCGATTTTTCCTCTATCTGTCTCTATACATACATCGACTTAAGTCTCAAACCAACCAGCCGGCCTACACCTGCGTACAAGTGTGGCCTCCAGGCTCCAGCTACTTATCATCTATCGTACGTTCACTGATCGATCGGGGAGCAATCGTCATCGTGATCGAGGCAAATGGCGGCGGCGGCGGCGTCGTTGTTCGATGCCCTGGACAACGACGGCGACGGCAAGGTGTCCGCGTCCGAGCTGCGGGTCTGCATGGCGGCGGCGCTCGGCGAGGAGGAAGCAGCCGCGGCCGTCATCGCGGCGGCGGACGCCGACGGCGACGGCCTGCTGGGCCGCGACGAGTTCCTGAGGCTGGCACGCGAGGCGGCGGAGGCCGACGACGACGCGGACGGCAGGTGGCGGTGCCTGAGGGCGGCGTTCGGGATGTACGCCGACGACGCGGCGGCGGAGGCCGACGACGGCGGGGGAGAGCAGTACATCACGCCGGCGAGCCTGCAGCGGATGCTCAGCCGGCTGATGGTGGGGCCGTCGCAGGCGCAGCAGCAGCTGGGCTTGGACGAGTGCAGGGCCATGATCTGCAGGTTCGATCTCGACGGCGACGGCGTGCTCTCGTTCGACGAGTTCAGGGTCATGATGCATGACGGCCTCGTATAGTCATATGACATGATCCTCATGTTCCTGTACCACCTTCACGGCTTCACTCACACAGTTGCATTGCGTATGCATTTTTTTTGTTTGTGAATTTTGGCTTTACTTTTAGAGATTTACATGAAAACGTGAAACCATACGTGTAAATTTGACTTCAAGCGTACCATGCAGTTCAAATAGTTTTTTGCTCAACCCCCCCTCAGTACGTAGTATCCAAGTTCTTCTGTTTTATGTTTATACTAGGAGGGAAAGCATGCTCCGCTGCACCGGGCAGGCTAACCATGCTGGTGTGGTTTATATTGTGCATAAATGTGTTTGGCTACCTATGGAAAATGGATCGCCCCACGTTGTCCCGAAAGGCGATATGGTTGGCACTGTGATGCCGCCTAATTCCCCTTCGCCTCTACCACCGTTGGTCTCTTCCCCCTCCACCTCTGGCATCTTGCCGGAGGCTGGAGGGAGTGAGGATCCATCTCTCTAATAGTTTTTAAGTATATAGATTGAGTTTCACTTTTAGGATTTAGCTTTTTCCATGCCTCATTTATGATATTGGAGATTTGTTTCCTCCTCTTCTCTGTCAACTGCGAGGAAGCGGGATACGGAGGTTGCAAAAATGGACACGCAAAGACACGTAGATCTTACGCATGGTGCTTGTAGATACACGTCAGGAGTGTTCCAGTCATCCAGCGTGGCATAAAAAATTATATAAAGCGGATGATGCAGTAGACGATGACACACGACGACGTTATTTTACTTGAGAACAGTAACGCATGTTATAACCCAAGAACACTAGCAGTAGGATCTAGCGGGGAAAAACCATGAAGAACTTGTCTAGTTGTTGATCCATAGGGAAAAACCGAGAGATAGAGAGGAGAGTGGATAACAGTGGTCATACCCTCGCCTTGGGGAGGAGCCGCCGAGGTGGACATCGCGTTCTGTCGGTGAAGTCCGCACACGGGCGGCGGCGGTCGGTGTAGAGGCAGGCCGGCGTCCGGGACGGCGTCGGCGGCGTGGCAGTGGCGGCGGTGCTTCCCGTCACTGGCTGCGCCCCCTTTAGGATCGGTCTAGGGTTGTGTCGGTGGGGTGTGGCGGCTGGCGGTGAACCTCGTACTGCGAGCCGCCGGCCCCCACCTCTCTTTATAGCGCAGTGTGACGGGGGCCCACCAACCATGTAGGGTTGGGCGCCCCCGATCAGGGCGCGGATCAAGGGCCCAATGGACCGTTGGGCCCATTGGTGAAGAGATCAATCTAACATTCTCCCCCTTGATCTCACCGTATACTTTTAACTTCTTCTTTTCACTTTTATTTGTTTCATCATAGATTAGTGTATAGAACTATATCATCGTCACGGTCTCACGCCGATAGAATCAACAGCTACAACACACCTCTCTGTGTTGAAACAAAAACTTTTCTCTTTTCGGGCCCTTTCAATCCAAGGATCTTAGGCTTTCCCTTAAACCCATGCCGGCTAAATGTTCACTGAACACACTGGGTGGGAGGCCTTTCGTTAGCGGATCAGCTAGCATATTCTTTGTTCTTATGTGCTCGAGACTTATAGTTTGATCCTGGATTTTCTCTTTCACAACATAAAACTTTATCTCTATAGGTTTGGAAGCATTACTTGATCTGTTGTTGTGAGCATAGAATACTGCGGGCTCATTATCGCAGTACATTCTGAGTGGCCTTTGAATACAATCTACCACTCTTAGACCGGGTACAAATTTCTTTAACCACATTGCCTGCACTGTAGCCTCATAACATGCTATAAACTCAGCATACATCGTAGATGATGCAGTGAGAGTTTGCTTTGAGCTTCTCCACGATATAGCTCCTTTTGCGAGAGTAAATATATATCCCGACGTCGACTTTCTATCATCTTGGTCCCCCGCAAAATCTGAATCTGAATACCCTTTTATCTCTAGGGAATCAGATCTTCTGTAAGTAAGCATGAGGCCTTTTGTGCCCTGTAGATAACGCATAGCTTTCTTTACCATATTCCAGTGATCTATTCCTGGATTCTTTTGATATCTGCCCAGAACCCCGGTTACGAAAGCTATGTCAGGGCGTGTACATGTTTGAGCATATTGCAAGCTTCCAACAGCGGAAGCATACGGTACCGATTTCATACGCTCCTTTTCATATTCAGTGCTGGGACACTGAAAATGCCCATGTCGATCACCTTTGACTATGGGAGCAGGCGATGGTCTGCACGCATGCATACTGAATCTTTTTAAAACCTTTTCTAAGTATGCCTTCTGCGACAGTCCTAAAACCCCATTTCTTCTATCTCGGTGAATCTCAATGCCCAAGACATACGACGCTTCACCAAGATCTTTCATATCAAAGTTTGAGGACAAAAATTTCTTTGTCTCTAGTAGCAGACTAATATCATTGCTAGCAAGCAAGATATCATCCACATATAGGACTAGGAAAATATATTTTCCATTCTTAAACTTTGCATAAATGCAATTGTCCTCCACATTTGCTTTAAACCCAAATTTCTTTATGATACTATCAAACTTTAAATACCACTGTCTAGAGGCTTGCTTTAATCCATAAATGGATTTCTTTAGGCGACATCCCATACTTTCTTTTCCTTTCACGACAAAACCTTTCGGTTGAGCCATGTAAACATTTTCCTCCAAATCACCATTGAGGAATGCCGTCTTTACATCCATCTGATGTAACTCTAAATCAAAGTGTGCCACTAATGCCATTATAATTCTGAAGGAATCCTTACATGAGACTGGAGAAAATGTCTCATTGTAATCTATCCCTTCTCTTTGTGTAAACCCTTTTGCCACAAGTCGTGCCTTAAACCTTTCTATATTCCCTCTGGAGTCATACTTAGTTTTGTAGACCCATTTGCAGCCTACTGTTTTGGCTCCTTTAGGAATTTCCTCTAAGTCCCAAACACTGTTGGAACTCATCGATTTCATCTCATCTTCCATGGCTTCCAGCCACTTTGATGAGTGAGCACTTCTCATGGCTTCTTCATATGAAGTGGGATCGCCCTCCATATGATACTCATCTGTAACCACTTCTGTATTATAAACTTTATAAATATCAGGAATGGCTGGTTTTCTGGCTCTCCTAGGCCTGCCAGGGGCCTGTCTCTCTGGCACATTTTGTGCCTCAACTTCTGGCACATTCTGTGCCTCATCTTCTGGCACATTCTGTGCCTCACCTTCTGGCACATTTTCTATGTGGGGCGGTTGCTCTTCCTCCTGTGCTACAATGGGTTCAATCGGCTCCTGAAGGACAGGTGCTGGATCTTCACCCAATGTTGACACGGGCGGAGTGACAACAGGTGCTGGCGTCGCAGCAACAGGAGCTGACGGCGCAGCAAGAACAGGCAGTGAGAAATATGGCTCCTCAATCATTGGAATGGGCACATACACCCGCTTTTCCTCAAGATCAACCTTTCTCACAACCGTGCTCCCCCTCATCATTTCATCCTCTAGAAAAATAGCATGTCTCGTTTCCATAAACTTTGTATATCCATTTGGACAATAGAAACGAAAACCTTTTGACTTTTCTGGATAGCCAATGAAATGGCAGCTTACTGTTTTGGGATCTAGCTTCCCAATGCTTGGGTTAAACATTTTAGCCTCAGCTGGGCTCCCCCAGACCCGCAAGTGGTTTAAAGAGGGTACTTTTCCAGTCCATAATTCATACGGTGTTTTAGGCACCGATTTACTTGGTACTCTATTAAGAATATGGATAGCGGTTTTTAATGCCTCCATCCACAAACTCAATGGCAAAGTGGAGTAACTCATCATGCTGCGCACCATATCCATCAGTGTACGGTTACGCCTTTCTGCTACTCCATTTTGCTGAGACTCGCCCGGCGTGGAGTACTGGGCTACTATACCATTCTCTTGTAAGAACCTTGCAAAAGGTCCAGGAACCTGTCCATATGGGGTATGTCTACCGTAGTACTCCCCCCCACGGTCAGACCTTACTACTTTAATTCTTTTATCAAGCTGATTTTCAACTTCAGCTTTGAATATTTTAAATTTATCCAGCGCTTCCGATCTTTCTTTAATTGGATAAATATAACCATAGCGGGAGTAATCATCTGTGAATGTTATGAACAAGTCATAGCCATCCATGCTTTTCACAGGAAAAGGACCACATATATCTGTGTGGATTATCTCTAAAATTCCTGCGCTTCGGTTGGCTCCCTTTTTAATTTGCTTTACGTATTTTCCTTTAATACAATCTATACATTGTTCTAAGTCAGAGAACTCTAATGGAGGAAGAATTTCATTCTTTACGAGGCTCTCTATTCTCCCCCTCGAAATATGGCCTAAACGACAGTGCCATAATTTCGCTGACATACCATGAGTTCTCTTTCTTTTCTTTGACGAGGATACAATCACATTCACATCACAGACGGTATGAACTTTATCACAAAGTGACAACAAATATAACTCATTGTGAAGGAAAGCAACACCAACACAATTATTATCAAAATAAATCTCACATTTGCCACCACCAAAATGGCAATCATAACCGTCTGTGTCTAAGCGGGAAATGCTTATTAAGTTTCTGTTTAAAGAAGGAACATAAAGAACATCTCTAAGTACAAGCTCGAAGCCATCAACTAGTACTAAGCAGATGTCGCCCACAGCTTCTACTTCAGCTTGGACTCCATTCGCGACTTCAACGTGTCTTTCTCTTCTTTGCGTAGTCCTCGTCGAAAGGAATCCCTGTAAAGAATTTGCAACATGAACCGTTGCACCTGAGTCAATCCACCAAGTAGATTTGGAATACTTTATATACAGGGATTCATTTACAAAAGATATAATGTTCTCACCATGCTTTGCCATGATCTTCTTTAGGTGCTGTGGACATTCTTTCTTGTAGTGTCCAAACTTCTTGCACTCAAGGCACTGACCCTCTTTCACTGGAAAGGGTTTCTGCTGATTCTGAGACTGGTTCTGCTGTGGATACATGGGAGCTTTGCCATTGTTCTTTGAGGAGGAGCCTGTCTGGAAGTTCTTTTTCTTGTTGTCTCTCACATAGTTGAGAGAACCATTATTTCTTTCTTTGATCTTGTCCTCTTCCTCAACACACATGGCAATCAACTTTTCCATGTCCCAGTTGTCTGGGATCAAACTGTAGTTGGTGGCAAAGTTATCAAACTCTTTAGGCAGTGAAGCAAAGACCATAGTCATCACGTGCTTTGGAGTAAACTCCAGATCATGCGGCTTCAGCTTTGAATTTAGACTGTACATCCTGAGGATGTGCTCTCTTATGCCACCACCTGTGTACTTCTGTGTAATCAGCTGCCTCATCAGCTGAAGACCATAAGTCTTTGAAGAACCAGTAAACTGATTCTTTATCTTTTGAAGGTAGTCACCAGCGGACTCAACCTCCTCAATAGAGCCCAAAATAGCTGGCTCAATCACATTCTTTAGGACCAACATGCACTTTGTGTTAGCATTGGTCCATGTCCTGTTCTCTATGCTCCATGACATTACTGCCTGAGCATGATCTCTTTCCTTTTTCTCCCATGTCTGATCAGTGTCAGCAGCCTCTCTTTCTATCTTTTCCGGCTCAACGGGCTTTGGTGCATTTAGCACCCATGTGACCTCTCCACAGGCGAAAGCCAAGTCAAGCTTCTGCCTCCACTCTGCGTAGTTGTCCCCTTTGAGCTTTGAATCTCTTTGATGCAAGTCATCAAGTAGTGACCTCCTGAAAGTCACAAGTAAAGGTGAGAACAATAACAACAACAATTGCATATATTAACTCCAACGTTGGTCAAAAATAATATATACAACTGCCTATGCAATTTAAATCTACATCACCGTTGGGCAGAAATAGAAATAAATGCACATATTCTTTAATCATGACAATAATATTAACAACGTTGGTCAGAAAATAAAATTGCCATAATTTATTTCAAGTAATAAACTTTTTAAACTTGCTCAAAATTTAATTTTCCCGTTGGTTCCAATTAAATTAGAGAGCAATAAAATAACTTTACGCAGCGGAAACTATAAAATTTATGCAAATTCAGAAGCAATACACTGTAAAAAACTGTAACTTTTCGCTAGACAAATTATTCCGTTGGTTCAAATTTGAATAGGCATCAAAACTATACATAATTCATCAAGAAAAGCTTCTGAAAATGCTAAAATAAAATGAAAAAACGAAACTGTGCGGAAACTTTAACTTTCGGCCCATTTAAGAAAATAGCCCACAGGTGGAAGTCTAGAAAACCTCCTCCTACTTTTGCACGCGGCCGAAAGACACCCGCGCGGCCCACTATTCGCTCGCGCTCGCGGCCCATCTATCGCTGATGCGCGCTCCGCTCGCGGCCCAATACGCGCGGCTCGGCCCAGCTGGCCGCACCGCGCTCGCCCGCGTCCCAGGCCGCAACCTGGGCCTGGGCCGGGAAACTCTCCGCCCGCGTGGGCCAAAACCAGCCCAGCGGCCGCCAGCTGCTCACAGCCGTCGATCAAGATCGACGGCTGTCCGTCGATTTCGGCGGATCAAAACCGCGCGGCCGTCTCCCCCGAACCCTAGGGTTCGTATTCTGTCTCCCTCCGTTTCTCTCCGCCCGACTCCGCCGCCGCGCCGCCGGCGGCTCCGCCGCCGCGCCATGGCCGGCGGCTCTCTTCTCCCCCACATCCCAAGCGCCAGATCCATCTCTCCCCCTCCTTTCTCTCACGACGAAGCCCGGAGGCACTCGACGCGGTGGCCACCAAAACGACCGGAGAAGAGTGACGGCGCCGTCGTGAGGGCCCCTCGCCGGCGCGCGCGCTCGCCCAAAGGTGAGCGCGCCGCCGTCGAGCGGCCGCACGGCTGCGCCCTGGAAGTCAAGAGCCGCGGCGCCACACAGGCCGCCTCGGTCCTTGCCTCCCTTTGCCGCGCTCGGCGTCCCTCGCGCGGTGAAGGTTCGACGGCGGTGAGGACCTTGGTCAGGTGAGATCCCCCAACACCGCCGCCTCTCTGTGTGTGTAATTTGGGATCTAGGGTTTGGGTGCGGGAACGGGATCTAGGGTTTTCTTTGCGATTTCTTTCGATTCGATTTGAATCCATTTCTTTCTTTCGATTTGGATCGACTACTCTTTTCTACTTTCTGTTTCTCTATTCTTTTTCGATCCGAAACCGAACAGAACCCCGATCTAGGTCTACATGCTAGATAGGCAAACCGATACCAATGTTATAACCCAAGAACACTAGCAGTAGGATCTAGCGGGGAAAAACCATAAAGAACTTGTCTAGTTGTTGATCCATAGGGAAAAACCGAGAGATAGAGAGGAGAGTGGATAACAGTGGTCATACCCTCGCCTTGGGGAGGAGCCGCCGAGGTGGACATCGCGTTCTGTCGGTGAAGTCCGCACACGGGCGGCGGCGGTCGGTGTAGAGGCAGGCCGGCGTCCGAGACGGCGTCGGCGGCGTGGCAGTGGCGGCGGTGCTTCCCGTCACTGGCTGCGCCCCCTTTAGGATCGGTCTAGGGTTGTGTCGGTGGGGTGTGGCGGCTGGCGGTGAACCTCGTACTGCGAGCCGCCGGCCCCCACCTCTCTTTATAGCGCAGTGTGACGGGGGCCCACCAACCATGTAGGGTTGGGCGCCCCCCGATCAGGGCGCGGATCAAGGGCCCAATGGACCGTTCGGCCCATTGGTGAAAAGATCAATGCCTTGAGATGCCGACAAATTCTTCAGCCATACGAGTGTACTTATTTTCTGCTTGATCGATGGATCATTGGATCACCACGTTATCACTGTCCTATAAAATCTGTTTCTGTCCGCTATTCCTTGACATTAGTGGCGGAACTGGGGGCTGGCAGGGGGCCATGGCCCCCCTAAAGCCCTAACACGTTAACATTACCTATGGACATTTGTGCATAGCACATGCCTTAAGCTAATTGACTTCAAGAGCCTAATGGCGCCAAGACTTTTAGCGATTCACGAAAAGCAGCAAATTAGGGGGTATTTGTTTGTATTTTTGTGCTAAAGTATATGTAGTACTTGTCGCATCGAATGTTTGAATGCAAATTAGAAAAAAATAAATATAAGCTAATTATAAAACTAATTGCAGAATTCTGGGTTAATTCGCGAGATGAATCTATTAAGTCTAATTAATTTATAATTAGCAATGTTTACTGTAGCACCATGTTATCAAATCATGGACTAATTTGGCTTAATAGATTCGTCTCGCAAATTAGCCTCCATCTATGCAATTATTTTGTAATTAGTCTATGTTTAATACTCCTAATTAGTGTCAAACATTCAATATGACAGTGCTAAAGTTTAGAAAAAAAAAATCAAACATCCCCTAGTGCGGCGGCAGCCGAGACAACTTGCTGAAGCACACCCTGACACCCACCTAGCCACCAAATGCATTGCTAGCACCTGGCACTGACCATTTCTTATCCACATCACAATTACTGACTTAATGATGTTTGTTTTGACTTCTGTGCATTGATAATCTACAATCTACATTGAGAAAGAGATTGCAATAGAAATTTAAGAGATGCAATACCACCCGTAAACATAGTTTATACTATTATCTTTATAAAATTATTATTTCTTTTGTATATCACGCAAATGTGAAATTTTACAAAATGGTTACTGCATGCATGATAATAATAAAGCTAATTTACTTAATCGGTGATTACTTAAGGTAACCATTAATCATTTACACCTTATTTTTCTAGCACTTAGGTCTTAATTGAGTTTAGTTAATTCAAATGTCATGTTCCATTGTACTTTTTACTAATTGTGAATTGGATTCAATTTTTTATGGACAATGAATTGGATTCATTTTCTATCTATTTGCTTTGTCTTGATCCGGCCCCTAAGCCTAATTTCTGGCTCCTTGTTGAAGCAAATAATATTTACTTCTACCACTTGATGTGATCCCACTACTCCAAAAACTGTAGTCCAAATAATTTATAACTTTTACAACTACGACTTTGAACAATTCACCTTATTTTTGTAGTACTTAGGTCTTAATTGAGTTTAGTTAATTGAAATGTCATGTTCCATTATGCTTTTTACTAATTGTGAATTGGATTCATTTTTTTTTGTGGACAATGAATTGGATTCATTTTCTATCTATTTGCTTTGTCTTGATCCGGCCCCTAAGGCTAATTTCTGGCTCCTTGTTGAAGCAAATAATATTTACTTCTACCAATTGATGTGATCCGACTACTTCAAAATCTGTAGTCCAAATAATTTCTAACTTTTACAACTACGACTTTGAACAATTCACTTTTCCTCAATCCCAAATGTCAAATTTGATCCAGCAGCTGCAGCTCCAACCGCAAAAGTCAGCCGCGCCAGTTTCGCACTTTCTCTCCCCCGTGACGTCGACCCCAGACCGGGGCGCGGGCAGAGGAGACAGGCGACGCCCGAGCAACGCCGCACTACCAGTAGCGCCGCCCCGGCCACGCGCCCAGCGCCCACACGCCAAACCCGCCGGGCCGCGTCGCCACCCCTCCCGCCAGATTCCCCTGCTGCATCTCGCTTCCTCGGCGCCGCCCGTTATCACCCGCCTCGGCAGATCCGGCCCGGCGCGCGGCTCGCCGGCTCCTCGTCTATTTGTTCCTGGCGGCACCTCAAAGGTAGGATCTTTACTTCCAAAGTCATTGGAGCTGCTTCTCGATTTCATCCGCAATCGCGCTAATTGGCGCCCCATGTTTCATCCCCGCAGGCTGACTCCTGGGATCGGTCACTCGCGTGACTCGCACGACACCCCCGAGATCTTGATTTGGTACCAAATAGCAGCTGTATCGTCTCGAGCCCAAGCTTTGGATCTGGGCGGGCTTCGTCTCACTTCATTGACCTGCGAAGAACGCAGCTTGATGTGCTGCCGGCGTGATACCGAGAGGGCGAGTTCTTGAGCGCGATGAGCAGCCAAGGATTCGGTCCGGGGAGCCCCAAGTCCTTCCGCTACCCCACCAGAGGCGGCGGCGACTTCGACCTCGAATCCGGGGTCCCCCGCAAGGGCCGCAAGCCCAAGAACCCGCACCTCGAGGCCTCCATCGCGATGAGGATCCGCTACTTCTACGAGGCGCACCCCGTGGCCGTCGCCCTCATCCTGCTCTCCTTCGGGCTCAGCGTCCTGATTCTCCTGTCCGTGTACGAGACCCGGTTCAGGACGATGAGGAGCGGCGGCGCGTGGTCCAGCGAGGTCGGGGAGTACCCGTTCCCCAACCTCCGGAACCTCGTCATGGTGGCCGGGCATTCGATTTACACGAGCGCCAGCTGCGGGAAGACCGACCGCGAGGATTCCTGGTTCCTGGAGCCGTACCAGAAGCACCCTGGTCAGGCGGCCACGTTCTTGGCACACATCAAGGAGGGCGTGGAAATTGCGGCGAAGGACGAGGGCGCGCTGCTGTTGTTCAGTGGTGGCGAGACGAGGAAGGATGCTGGGCCGAGGAGTGAGGCGCAGAGCTATTGGGCAATCGCGGAATCGAAAGGATGGTTTGGTGAGTTTCGGTCTATTCAGGCATTTCTTCTTTCATGTGCCTTGATAAGATCAGTGGTGTTATATATGTTTGAACATGTTTACTTTATGAGTCTTTGATTGGCCTTACCATACCCACCTTAACTTAGAGCCTGTCAAGGTTTATTAGGCCATGATGTGAAATTACTTCTGACCAGTGAACACTTCGGTCGCTCTAATCAAATGCCAAACAGATGTCTTGCTTGTTTTAGTGCAATATATATATTTTTGAAGTATGAGATTGATTTTGGAGTTGAGAATAAGAGTTAAAATGATGATTTTAAGCCTCATCTTTTCTAGGGATACCATTTCTAAGTAATGCATGAAAAGTTGAGTTGTTTGCTTATGTGGAGAAGTATAACACATGAATTCATATATGAGCATTGATAGTCAGAACGCGAGAAGCTAATGCTCCCTGTAATTGATGCAGTTTATTTTCTAATATGTCACCTTAGTGTAGTAAACACCCTTGCTCATGCCCCCCAAGTTTGAGTTTCCATCTATCCTTTGTAAGATACTCATAGTTTCTATGTATATGCACAGGGAATGATGATAGTGTGAGGAGCCGGGCACTCACCGAGGAGCATGCCCGGGATAGTTTTGAAAACCTCCTGTTTAGTGTTTGTCGTTTCAGAGAACTCACTGGAAGATACCCACAAAACATAACTGTAAGCTTCTCTTCTTGTCAAACCAGTCTTGCAAAAACCTTTTCATCTTCATTATCAGTAATTGGAGATGATCTTTCCTAGTGAACTTCAATCCAAATTCTTTGAGTTCTGAAAGGTGCTATTCTCTAATCAGCACTTCTAAACATTCGCTGCTTAGGTTGTAAGCTATGATTTCAAGGAGGAACGGTTTGCACAATTGCACAGAACAGCACTTGGATTCCCAGAAGGAAGATTTTTCTTCTCAGGTACCCCAGCAACACCTGCCGCGAGGGAGGCTGCTCTGAAAGGTGAAGCCGCTGTCAGGGCTCAGTTCCTGGAAGATCCATATGGATGCCAAGGCTCTCTCCACGTGAAGAGGCTCAAGAGGGACCCATTTCACCGGAGCGTTCCATACCCTAATGGTTGCCCAGAGTTGAAGAGTCTATTCTCCTATTGTGGCCCAGTGCCTTTTTCAGGGCACCTCCCTTGGACTGAATAGTTACATGAATGATCAGTCTCCTGCCATTGCACAATTCTATCATTCTTGGAATGACCTTAGTCCGAACTGACAGGGAAGAGATGATTTACACTAGTGAGTTTTTTTTTGGGCCATAATAGGAGTATATTGCATGGCCAATATGTAGATTTTCCTTCCATTTCTTCCTTTCCTGCCCCCCTCTCCCCTAGTGACTACGTCTGATTTCCCAGACACCATTGAAACTCGTGGAAGTGTTTGTACACGTGTTCTGTACCGTTAGCAATGCAAGAAATGAAGAACCTGAGCCTTTTAATGCCTGGATATACCTTGAACATTTGCACTATGTAATATCTTGCTGTTCAATGTACATACATCCATGTCAGTGCAGTTTGATATTTCTTATCCTTCTAAGGCTCTGTTTGGATCCACCAACTTAATCCTAGCGACTAAAGTTTAGCTGCTAGGGATTAAAACGGGGCAGCTAAACAACACGAGGCTAAAAAGTTTACCATCCCTTTAGCTAGTTAAACCTGCTAAAACCAGCTAGACGGGATTAAATATCAAAATGCCCCTATTGAGTTGACGCCACTGCCAACTAGTCCAACTCCCAACTGCTTGCGGGGTTACGGTGCGGTTGCGGAGGCGGGGGATGAAGACGCGGGACCGGTGACGGACTGACTGACGGCGTGAACGCAATACTCTGTAGGAGTACGTCAGGACTCAGGAGCTCGGTCGGACTCGGCTTCCGTCGGACTCGGATCCGTCCCCGAGTCCGCCCGACTGCCCAGCGCTATATAATCAACCCGCACTGTCCTCTGCTGCTATGTGCATCTTCTGCTTAATTCGATCTGATTAAGAGATTCATCCGTCGATTGATCCATCGAGTTAATTCCCGTGGTGGTGGCGACGATGGCAATGTCGGCGGCGCAGCAAGGCGCGACGGCGGCGGCGGCCAAACCGCTGCGCGATTTCCGCGGCGGTGAAAGCACGACCCTCGCGCTGGCCCGGGCCTACGATTCCTTGGGAATCAACAGGGATTCCGTCAAGGACATGCCGTTCGAGAGCCTCGTCACGTCGATGCAGTCGCCTGCCCTTCTTCAGGCCGCCAAGGCGCTGCTCGACCGGCTGGAGACGCGTCTCGTTGCCTCCGCCTCGTCGCCGGTGGACGACATCGACCATCTGCTGAAACACCTCGTCGCTTCTCCTCCACGGAGGAAGGCACCTCCTCGCAGCAGCAGCAGCAGCCAGGGAACGGCGAAGAGATCATCGTCGGCAACGAGTCCAGGCACGGCCACCGCGGGCGGGTCGGCGAGGTACTCGCCGAGGGTCGTGCTCTCCGCGTACATGATCGTGGCGCATCCGGGCGCCGTTCTCAGTGGGCAAGGCGAGGGGGAGAAGGAGCTCAAGGAATCAGCCGTGATCTTCGTCAAGGAGCTCGAGCTGCTGATCAAGGCGATCCTCGAGGGACCAGCACCGGCAGGCGGTCAGAGCGGGACGTTCAGCGCTCGGCTGGCCGGCTTCGACAAGGCGTGGTGCGCGTACCTATACGGCTTCGTGGCGTGGAAGGTGAAGGACGCGAGGGTCTTGGAGGGCGACCTCGTCCGGGCCGCGTGCAAGCTCGAGGTGTCCATGATGCAGGCGTGCAAGGTGGACGGCGAGCTCACCCACGACATGATGGCGATCCGGGACCAGGTCGCCGGCGACCAGGCGCTCCTGCGCGGCAAGGTCCGGCAGCTGAGCGGCGCCGCCGGCGTCGAGCGCATGGAGGCCGCGCTCTCTGACGCGAGGTCCGAGTTCTTGGAGGCGAGGAAGACTGGAGGCCCGGCGGCGGCGCCCGTCGTCGTCGCCAACGTGTCCACGCCGTTGAACGTCGACTCGCCGCCGTCGGCGGCGGCGGCGGGGAGTGCGTCATCGCCGGCGAAGCAGGTGACGAAGGAGAACGAGAATTTGGTCAACGACATGCTCCATCACGGCGTCGGCGACGACTTATTTGGAGCCATGACGACTGATACTACTGCAGAGAAGGATTTGGAGAAGAGGGTGAGAGAGCAAATGGTGAACGCGTTCTGGGACATCGTCACGGAGTCCATAACAGGGGACAATCCGGATTACAGCCTGTTGGTCAGATTAGTAGGGGAAGTGAGGGATTTCTTGCAGGAGCTGTCTCCCAAGCAGTTGAAGTTGAAGGAGGAGATCGCTGACAAAATCGACATCGAGATCCTGTCCCAGGTGCTCGGTTCAGGTTCCCAGGAGCAGAATGCACAGTACCTGGGTCAGATCCTGCAGTACTCTCTCGACACGGTCCGGAAGCTCTCTGCCGCTGCGAAGGAGGATGAGATGAAGAAGAGCCATGTCAAGCTACTGAGCGAGCTGGCTGCGAGTTCTGAGGTGGCTAGCGGCGACAATGGTGTCAGATCGTTCGCCATTGCCGTGAGCAAGGGCCTGCGTTTCGTCGTGGAAGAGATACGGGAGCTGCGAGCCGAAGTAAACAAGGTGCGTATCGAGATGGCGGCGCAACCGATCCTCAGAGGCTCCGCCGGCGTCGAGTACCTGCAGAAGGCTTTCGCCGATCGCTACGGGCCTCCGGCCAACGCGTCGGCTTCTTCTCTCCCTCTGACGCTGCAATTTGTTTCGGCATCGAAGAGCGTTGTGGAGCAACAATGGAGGGAGCATTCAGAGGCTCTTTCAGCTTTGCCGTCAGCTGGCCGGGCTCCTGGCATCGTTCCGGTGGTGCTCCGAGCTGGCCATGGGGCTCCGGTTGGGCAGTCATCTTCTTCGCCTGAAGCAGCATCAGGCGATTCTGGCCAACCAGAGTGCAATGGTGACAGGCTCGACAAGATTGTAAGGATTGGTCTGCTGCAGCTTATCAGTAGCATGGAGGAGTTGCAGACGCAGTCAACTCCTGAGACCTTCCATCTCAATCTGCAGAGACTCAAGGCCGTGCAGTGCCAATTTCAACGAGTCATCGGGATCGCCACAAGGTAAAACTATAATCTTATCGCTTGATTTCTAGTCTAATTTGTCAGAAAAAAAATCAAATTCTTCAATATGTCACATGCTAAATTTTAATCCAAATTGTGTTGTTTCTCTTTCTCCAGCATGTTGATCCTACGCCAAGTTCTGATGGCTGAGAGCCCGAAACCCACTCCTGCACAACTGGAAAATGCCATCACCGAACTCTTCGATGCTCTCGTGAAGACACTTGGCAGCGCTCCTGACGCCGGCGCCCAACAGGTCGTGGAGTCAATGATCCGTGCGTCGGCCGCCGTCGGCTCGCCGTCGGAGGAGAAGGTCCAGACCCGGAGGCAGGTGATGGGCCGGGTGTTCGTCAAGAGCGTGCAGCCCGGCGACACGGTCTTCAAGATGGTCTACCGGGCGGTGCACTGCGCCTTCCGCGGCGTCGTCCTCGGTGGCGGCGGCGCCAACGGCCGGAAGCTGGCGGACGCCGCGCTGCGCCGCGTCGGCGCGGCGAGGCTCGCCGACACCGTGGTGAAGGCAGCTGAGGTGGTGATCAGGGTGGCGACTGTGTCGGAGAAGGTCCATGGACCGTGGTACAACGCTCTGATTTGAATGAGGTGGTTCGGCATGTAGGTAGTGGAAGTGTAAATTCCTTAATGTGGCGTTGTACAGCAAATTTTAGGTGTTTGATCAGATGTGAAGAATTCTAGGGAGCTGGGCGAATATGTAATGTCGCTTGTTTCCATTGTGGGAAACTTTAATTTTGAACGAAATTTTAGTTGTTTAATTTTGCAACCATGCTCAGTGATTTGAACTCGCTGAAAAACTTGACCCACAACATTTATCCTACTCATCTCTGCACCACAAAAGGTCGAGGCACCTGCAGCGGCTGGAGAAGCACGGCGTTGGCAGCGTTCATCGTCTCCTTGGGCGACGCGCGTAGCTGTCTCTCTCCAGGTATAATACTATTTGCAATGGTGTCTTCTAAATATCATCCTCTAAAGTAATATTTTAACCCTTCTTTAAAAAATTACATCCTCTAAATAGTATCATCATGTAACGGTATCCTCTATTTTCCTCCTCTATCCCATCCTTCTTTGCTGGTCCCACATGTCAGTGCGGGACCCACAAACATTATCTTCAACCTCCAACCCCACACTCCTTGCCTGTCGGAGCCGAAGCAGGGAAAAATCGCCCGCCGCCCGTGGCCCGGCCTTGCCCGCCGGCCTCCCCTCCCCTCCATCCCGGCCCCGGCTTGCGAGCGCCACAGGCGACCAGAGGTTCCCTTGAAGACGAGGCGATCTTGGAGATCTCGGCGACGGCCAGGTTGCTCTGCAGCATCGAGAAGCCGCTCCTCGCCCTCCCGTCGATCTCCACCAGATCACGATCCGTGGGGACAGCGCCGCGGCCTCCTCCCCATCCCCGTCCCCAACATCCTCCTCCTCCTCCTTTGCCCCCTTCGCTAGAGCCGCGGCGCCGGCGGGCGGGGTGGAGGCCTCCGGCGGCGGCGGGTGAGGATCTCGGTGAGCTCGGAGATGTCGTCTTGATGCCGCGACTCGGCTTGCCGGGCTGCTCGGGCTCCTCGGCGCCGCGCGGCAAGGGCTCCCCCTCCCCCGCCAGCCCCGCCCCTCTCCCGACGGAGGCGGGCTCGGACGCCGGCTCATCGGCGTCGGAGTCGGGCTCCCCTCGCGGAGAGGAGAGGGTGGCCGCAATGGAGCGCGCGAGCCACGACACGGTGCCTGGCGCGTGCGAGCGTGCGGTGCAGAATCGATCGAGGTGGAGGACGGGGGCGGCGGAGGAGAGGAGGAGGGGATAGGAGCGAGCGGATCCTGTCATCCTGGAAGTTTGGGGGACGGGACGGAGGACCAGCAGAATGGAGGATTGTTTACAGGATGCCGCTGCAGCAGTTTTTTGGGAAAAACCGGTATGATACCGGTTCAGGGTGGGTTACAGGAGACTGATGCAGATAGCTGCAGCACCTTGCACTTGTTCCAGAACTGTGCACGACCGGGGAACGGCGGCGCCGCCGCCCCTCACCACCAGCATCAGGAGCTCCCTCCTCGACGCCTCGACGGCTCCGCTCAGCTCCCTCTTCGTTGCTCTCCTTGGGACACGTTCGCAAGTCGTTCAGGAGGCGGCCGCAGACGCTCACGTGCCTCAGCCTACCGCCTATGCGATTGTGTTTGCTTAGTTTCTTGCCAAAAACATGGGATAGGAGCAATCATGCTCAGTGATTTGACCTCGCTGAAAAGCACAATATGTTCTATTTGTGCAAGATTTGTAGTGCTTGGTCACTGAATAAAGCCAACCTGTTCCGCATCAAGATGGAATGTTTTTTCCTCCTCACGGAACCAATAGAGTGCTGTACAATTTGCTTTTTTTTTTAATGTTGGCATTTAGGTTTTGTACATATCTCTCTGGTGCCATATATACTAGGAAGGACGGTGCGCTAACGCCGCGCCTGTTAGATTACACGTGTATTTTTTTATCACCGTAGATGGTTTTTTATTCTCTCTATTTCTTAATTTTTCTAATCATTAAGAACGTTAAATACTTAAATGCATGAAACAACCACACACATGTATTGAATGAAGTAAACAATGTGTATGGAAGGTACGTATGCAGTAGCAATCATGGACAATGGTGGTGTCATGCAGGCATGACTCTTCAACAAACTCGATGGCGGCAAGGCAGATGTTCTCGACCATGGAGAGCATGGCCGTGTTGACATAGAGTGCGCACTTAGCGAGGCCTTCTGCCACTGTCGCGCTAGAGCTCGTGGGAACTGAGGACTGGAGCGACGCGATGTGACATTTGTTGACCTGTTGGCTAACGAATAACAAAGAGAGGGGAGAGAACAACCTGAGGGCAGGAACTACGGTTCGGCGAACTCGTCTCAGAAAAAAGGTGGTTATGGGCTTCACATGTGAGGTCGGTAAGCCCGCGGTGGACGGTATCTCTCTCCGAGGTAGCTGCACCACCTCTAATCCAAACTGGGGGCTCGAGAGCAGGGAAAGAGGAGGCGAGTTGACACGTGATGCGAGAGATTATGCGAGCAGCCGAGTAGCACAATATTTGTCACGTTCTAAACTTCGCGGGGAGGCAACGGCGACTCTAATGCAACGACCGAGAAATTGTGTGACAGCGCAACGCTGGAATCACGTGGCGAGGACACACAGACTCTTATTGGACGTACTTTTTTTATCGGTATGGATGCATGTATTTCTTCTTTTACCGGTATGGATGCATGTATTTCTTCTGGAGATAATACTGAGGTACCATCACGCGTGACACTCGTACGTAGAAAACAGACATACTGTAGCAAAAGAAGTATGATGTAGAAAAATTAGCATCTTGTGAGGACGCACAGTTCATTTTGGAAAGAAAAAAAATTGGTGCACTAGTAGCGCTAGCGCTGGGAGGCGGTACAGTGTTTTTTTTCCTGAGGTTTTCCTGAGGCCACACAGCGTGACTCTACACGCGCGAGCGGCAGCAGCCTCCTGAGGCAAGGAAACCTCCCCGCTATATAGAGTTAGTTATTACAAACACTTTTAGCTAGAACATGGCCCTTATTATTAGAGCTCTACCTTCATGGCTTGAAATTAACTTGTTGCAATAAAACTTTTCATTGCTTTAATCTCATTTAGGATCGAAGAGTATGCACACAAGTTCTACTTATGAAGGTTCATAATTACTTCCAAAGCAATCTGAAGTTATCAGTACTAGTACCACTGCCACTAATCTGTACTCCAGCCCAATCAAGTGGCGCGGACCACGCAGCTCCCGGCGGATTCGGCCCGACGCAAAAACTACCATTCTTCACATGCATAAGCTAAGCTTATTTCCGTTCAAACTAGCAGCAAGAAGATCGAGGAAATCTCCATCACGTACCTCCTGACCTCTTTTAGCCTGCGTGAGACAGACATGATGCTCAGTCCTTGTATTATTTGGTCGCGAGACCTGTCAAGCTTGAGGATTTTGCAAGGCAAGGCCAGAAACCCCCTACAACGAGATGGTAAGTAGTGTGTAAGACTTGGCAGATACCTTCTGCATATAATAAGTATTTAGAAATTAATTAAGTTCATAATGCTGAATTGTAGTAATTAACGTCTTACTTTGGTCGCAAATCTCAGACTCCATTCTGACGCCCCTCATTCCCATATGGTTTTGTTGCTTCCTCAGCTATGACGAGCCTACTAGCTTTCACTCGTCCTTGTAGTAGTGTTTGTGTGTAGCTCATCTCCGTTGCCCGTCTCCTTTAATTTCGTGCCATTCAACTCGTATATTTAGAGTTCCAGACTAGCACACACACTGGCTGGAGCGAAATCCTACTGTAGTTGTAGTCACAAGAGTCGTTGCTGAGAAGAGTGAAGTGAGGGAGTAGAATGTATGTGTATGCGAGCATGGCGGATTGAGTTAAGTAGGGGGTAGAGAGGTTGAGTTGTTGGTATCAAGTTACTACATGGTAGATGGCTGCGTGTTATTATCTGTACGAGAGGAGTACTAGTTGAAGGAGCATGCTCACTTTCAAAGCAGGGACTACGTACCAAGGCATCAGTTCTCTCATATAGAACCCACAATAATATCCTACCTCCAATCAAGTATATATATGTCGTTTCAGACAAGAAAGTAAAAGAAATAAAAACGAACGGAGGTAATATATAAATAAAGTAGGTCTCGGTGATTATGTCCCCATTATTCAAGATGCAATGTTCGTTTATGCTACACAGAAGTTGATCGATGCGGAGATATGCGTTTGTTCCTCGCCAGAGTGAAGCAGACACTCTAGGTGCCACTGGCCTCTATGCCAACCAGGGAACGTGGGAACATGGCAGCCTCCATGCCCACGACGCCGGCACGCTTCTTAAGAAGGGTGAAGTCCTGGTCATGCGTAAGCTCGGACATTGCCAGGCAGATGGGTTGGCGCCTGGGCAGCCTCGCCCTCAACTCCCGTCCGTGTTCTGAGGACCTCTCGATGCTCAAACCTTTGCAGCGATCCGAGACATCTTCCTAGCAGCCCGGGCTTTATCTGACTCGGACCTGATGGCGGCGATTCAGGCAGGAGGGGCATTCAACGCCTGCTGACCTTGAGATGGCCGGTAGAAAGTTTAGCAGGAATGTTAAATGTAGTATGAGTTTTTGTTTCTTTGGTTGTATTAATTATTCGTACGAGCAGTTGTGTGTGTGGGAGCACGTGGAGTCGCTGGGCTGCAGGTGTAAGGCAAGCTAAAGCACGGAGTTGATTCGGCGGGTGGAATCTGGGCCGTGGCTGCACGACAGGCCAGAGGTGGGCCGGGCTGCGTCATGCGCACGCGAGAAGTAGCGACCGATCGTCCAAAAGCTTTTTCCTACAAACAAATGCAAATGCATAACTCCTAACTCCATGTAAGCCCCGAGCATTGTGGTATATTTGTGCATAGGTCCGGTTCTGGGCCTTAGGTGGAAGAGGCAATGGCCGGGGGCCGCCCAAGCTGGAAGGGGTCAGGATTCTTAATTTCTTACAGAGTAAATTTCACTAGAAGTCATTAACGTCATTAACTTTTGTTCTTTTCCCATATAGGTTTGTTAACTTAAAAAACTGGTCATTTGGGTCCACGATCTATTGAAGTGGCGCAATGGAGGTCCAAAACAGTCCACGAAGGCCGTGTTTAGTTCACGAAAAGTTTTCGTGAAAAGATTTCGGGTATTGATTTTACCAATTTAGGAGTAGTAAATGTAGACGAAAAAGGTGGAAAGTTATATGGATAGGTTGGAAATCTCGAGACGAATCTAACGATGGTAATTAGAGGATAATTAATCCATAATTAGCGGATGGTTACTGTAGCATTACTATTGCAAATCATGGATGTAGGCTCATTAGATTCATCTCGCGATTTACAGCCCATCCATATAACTTTTCACCTTTTTTGTCTATGTTTAATACTTCATGCATCTAAGATTCCCCTTTGATGTGATGGGTGAAAAGATTTCGGGTGGGAACTAAACACGGGCGAAGGCACATTTGCCTACGTCGCGGTGCCAGCATGGCAACATCTTACAAAAGACCCCTTCTATTTCTCATTTCTTCTTCACTCCACACCCCTCCCTCCCAGGCATTTCATCGAGCATGTCACGAGCACCACAGCTGCTCCCGCCCTCCGCCGTCGAGTTCCTCCCCGCCGATCTCCCCACGCTGCTCACCCTCGGCACCTACCCGCCGTCGTTCGCGCTGCCGGGCCGGCGAGGTAGTACCGCTGCGGCGGGCTCGGGCGGCACGGTCGGGGCGAGATCGGGTGGCGCGGCCTATACCTCATCCTCTCTATGCTGTCCTCTATTGCCACCGTGCTCGCCGTCTTCCCTCCCTTGTCCGGGAAGCTCGCCCACCGCCGGTCCTCCGCCAGCTGTGGCGACGCTGTCGTGGACATCTCGCCGACCGCGGTGTCCTCCCCGGGCGTCAGGTTCGTGGACTCCCATGGTGGCGGACTGGCGGCGGCCTGTGACATGCCCGTGTCAAGGCGCTGAAGGCCGCAAACCCGCTCGCCATGCCGTCGCATCGCTGTCACACGGCCGCGCCGACCCCACATGTGGCGCGCCGCCGTCCGCGCCCGCCTGCCATGCCAGACCATGCCTCCTCAGCCTCGCGCGCCGTCCTGGCCCGCCAAGGCTCGATGAGGAGCCGTCGCTCCAATTTCCAAGCCAGCGGCCTCTGCTCTCGCCGTCGCCGGGGAGGAAGCGGGGTTCATGGCTTCAAGTCAGCTGGATTCCTTCCCTGTCTCTCCGTTGGACTCGATCTGTGATTGTTTCTGCTGCTGCTTCTTCGTTGCCCGTGTGGTAGGAGAAGCAGGGAGATCGAGGGTGAAAAGAATTGGGGAGGAAGGTCTGGTGGGAGTGATTGATTTCTTGTCACTTCTTGTACAGGCAGTTCGATTATTCGGTTCCCAACGATTGATTAATTCATTTCTTGTCACGCTGGCATCGTCAAGTAGGCGAAATGTGTCACCGTGGATGGCTTTAAACCTCCACCGCGTCATTTTAATAGATCGTGAATCTAAATGGCCGATTTTTAGTTAACATACCTACAGAGGCAAAAATAACGGACCTAAGTGTAATTTACTCATTCTTATATGTTGAAGTAGGTACGTCAGCCAGGGTTAAATTTACCGTTCGTAACCGGTCCGGTTTGACCGGTTACCGGTCAAACCGGTCCGGTCCGGTAGCATAATAGGGCCGGTTACCGCTCAAAACCGACACTACCAAACCGCTCCTACTGGTTAACCGGCCGGTTTGACCGGTTTACCGGCCCGGTTTTTATTCCCGAAAAAACCGCTACTGTAGCGAAAAATTTAACCCCGTCAGCAGTGGGAAGAATCCTCGTCATAGAGATACGGGCATACGGCGACGTGCAGCCTAGTGAAAGCTGACATCTCTGTACTGCAGTCATGGTCTAGAGAACTCTGCTTGTCCATCGGACTGGAGTTCAGATTAATATTGACAGCTACTGATATCCTTACCGTATGGCCATAGATTCCGGTGCCTCCCAATCCACGTTACACTCTTCACCTCGTGCACAAAGGCCATCCTCCCTCTCTCCATCTCTGAGAGCCCAGCAACTTTCTTATTGGCACTCTCCCATCATCAGTGTGGTCGTGTGCGTTTTGATTTTTGATGCTTGCGGCCAGCAGGATACACCCTTGGCCTCTTTTATAGTCAGTAGTCCATCAACCCGTGCGGTAGCACGGGCTAATAATTTTAAAACGCAATGATATTAAAAAGTTATTCAAAAATTAAACCCCCTAGCCATAATAATTTGGATCGACTCTCTTATTTACTTAAGATTCCAACAGAATACTCATATAGAGATGTATATATTTTATCCGATCTTTAACTTTGATAAAATAGTAATGAATCAAATACTTTTTATGCATATTAATATTTTATTCACATTGCATTATGTTAGTTAACAAAAAAAATCAGACTTTTTCATTGCTTCCTTCCGTGTCTAAATAGTCTATACGGTGATACTTATTATGCATACATGCTATGGCTTAATTTAGTTTTTTTATATTAACAATAATATAACTAGGTAATTTGGAATCATTATTAGTTCCATTTTGGACATTTCTGCATAATGAACATACATATAATTAGACTAAGATTTATGTGTTTACTTTAGGTTATTTTTAATAAGGATATATGTGACGAATTTAGATACATATTAGGAGGGTATTTTAAGTTTTTTAATGACATGTTTTCGGTAATTTATATGATGGTTACGAGTTACTTTAGAAAATATAACACATCCAATGGATGTGATGATTTGAGATGTGGAATTGATGGGTTGATATTTGTACTTTTTAAGAGAATTTTATGACCATTCAAGAAGAAGAACAATCTTGCGAGATATATTCAACATGAATACGAAATTGTTTTTCTATACAGAAGTTAATAAGTATATGCATAGCCCATTTTTGAGCTCATTGGTGGTGCCCCTCTCTTTTAGTGTCGTTCAACTTGTGTATATTTCCAGACTAAGAGCAGCTCCAGCGTTGCTGGAAAAGCGAACAATGTTCGGTAGAGAGCGATGTTTGCACATTGGAGCGGTCGAACCATGCGTGTCAGAGCCAAAAGCGAACTCCAAACTTTGGTTCGACATCTGCAAGCTCGCGTGAGAATAAAATATTGGTTCGGCTTCTGCATACTCGCGCAAGGGGCTTCTGCATGCTCGCGCGTAGGGAGGACAGACACCGGGAGTCATAATTTTTTTACACGCGCGGGGTCCCACAGACCGATGTTGACGCTGGACATATCGAACCGTAGTTTTGTTCGGGTGAGCTGGTTTTTGAGTTCGAACAAGCACTGGCGATGCTCTAACACAACGAGTAGATCGCAATACAATATTTGTACAGTCAAAAGCGGTGCTGATCGAGGAGTGGAGTGACTAGTGAGGAAGTGGAATATATTTGCACGCGAGCATGGCCGGCTGATGATTTATATAGGAGGTAGAGAGGTTGATGGTTAAATGTTATGAGTAGTTGAAGAAATTAAACATGCTCAATGCCCCCGTGTTTTCTGAGCAGAGACCGCCAGGGCAATGAATTATTTTGACACGTAAACCCCACAATATATGTGTAATGAAAAGTAGATGAGGTGACGGCATGGCTTAACTACTGGGTGCACGCGGTGACGAGGCATCGGCAAGCGCCAGCGTTGTGGCGGTCTATATGGAGGAGCGCCGGCAAGAGCATCATGCATCAGGACACACGGATAGAGAGGCGCCGCAGAGAAAAGAGAGATTTGTCGACGACGCCATAGCGACTTCACATCGCCACTACTGGACAAGTAAAAGATCCCGAATTGCATGAAGAGGGCAAGGTGAACGGAACTTCCGTGCCGTACCAACGACTCAGCCACGCTTGCACTGCAGGCGTATCCCGTGCTTTTTCTAGGCTATAGTGGCCACAGGAAAAAATTAGGTGGGGGCATAAAGCACAAAAAGAACACATACACACCGTGCATTCACAAATTACAACCGCAACAGTTTTGTAACAAAACCATGATGAACATCGCCATAACGAAAAGTTTTCTAACACGATAGCTCGAATCTGAAGAACAAATAGTAGCATCATCTCGAACAAGTTCGCAGTTAAAGCACCTGAGTAACACCTAACAAGCCCAGGTTCAACTCCTCGTAGGAGCGAATTAAATGGGTCTGAAATAAAAAATATAAAAAAATAGGTAAGGGATTCCCTTGCTGACTTCGGTCACCGAGGTTCCAGCCACCTCCGACCGTTTGGGGGAGTGACCACAAATTGGAAACACGACAGTTGGACTAGGCGTTCGACGTACCTTGCCGGCTCAGCGACCCTGAGAGTCTGGGACTCCAGGGCTCAGGCTGAATCAAAGGGCCCGTTTGGGAGGGCTCCGGCTTCAAGGCCGGCTTCAACCTAAGCCCTCCCAAACGAGTTTTGGGGCAGCGGCTTCACCCATGAAGCCCGTCTGAAGCTGCAAACGGCTTTGCCTTGGCGGACGAAGCCACGATTTGTGGCTTTGCCTGGCTTCGGCTCGGCAAATGACGCCTGCAACCTTGAGATAGCGCGCGACACGCGAGGTGGCGGAAGGAAGCGGCGAGGCAAGGAGGCGGCCGGCCGACGGCGGGGGAGGAGGAAACCACCGCACCTGTCACGGATCGAGGCCACAAAACCAGCGCCACATGAGGTCAAGGCCATAACGGGCCATGCCGCTCAGCCCCGCTCGCCACGCTCGCCCGCCGGTCGGAGCAGGGAGGAGGCGACGGAGGAGGCGGCATCGGAGGAGGGAGGAGGAGGCATCAGAGGAGGAGGGCACCGGGGCCATGGCACAAGGCCGCCGCGCGCGTGGGGAGGGGGAGCGGCGTGGGGAAGAAAGAAGGTGAGGGCGACGGGATAATGAGAGAGAAGAACGGGAAGGAAGGAGAAAAGAAAAGAAAGCAAGAAAGAAAAAAGAAAAAGGAAGAAAAAAATAAGAAGAGAGAAAAGAAAAAGGAAGAAAAAAAAGAAAAGAAGGGCATTATAGACATTTCACTAGGAGAAGCCGTTTTTAATTACTAGGTGAAGCCGTTTTGCCGAACGTTTTACTAACAGGTGAAGCCAAAGCCAAAAAAAGCGGCTTCATATGTGAAGCCGCAGCCGCAGCCGTTTTCGGTGAAGCCGCAGCCCTCCCAAACATGCCCAAAGTAAATGGCTCAACAAGTGTTGTGGATTTTCTGCTGCTTGAAACTACATTAGAAAGAACCGGGCAGCAGCAGCTGTTCGAATTTCGGGTAAGGGGTCCTACCTCCGCTCATCACCGAACATTGTCAAAATCATGCCTGTACAGGTACTGAGGTACATCGACAGAACGACAGAGCGGAACTCAAATCAAACTGCCATTTTAGTGCTCCCTCTCATGATCTTTTACAAAATCTACAATCCACAGATCCAACCTAAACTCTTATTTTTATTTACAAAGCGCCAAACTAACTCTTCTTAAATCTTAAACCAAGAAAACGGATGTATCAGATTGTCGGGTGCATGCAAAACCACTTGTCTCAACTTATTCCAATACTCTGCAAATGCTAAATGGAACTGTTGAAGCACAGGTCTAGACTCTAGACTACCAAATACCAGACGGGTATGGAAAACACCAGAGAAGCCATAATGCACTACAGACAATTCAAGGATACTGAAAAAAGGGATACCATGTTACAGCATACAATTGCCTTTGCAGTACACATGCTAAGGGCAATGTGACCAGGGAGCACCGTATTCTTAATGGATTTTTGAGGAAGAACAATATAAGATCTCATCTTGCCCAGATCTCCCAGAGCCAAGGTTCCCAAAGGATCCGGTCAAGATCTTGATAGTGAAAGTCCCATGCAACCTATTAGCAAAGTGTTCAAGAGATCTCTCATGATTACACTTGCAGCTACCAGCAGCACAGATAACTGCTTAATTTTCAGAAGGTCAGTAGTTAGCACATGTTCTCCTACAGAGCAGGTGCTTTCTAATTCCAAACCTTTTCAAATGCAAGAACAAAGTCAGGGTTAAATTTGGCTGTACAAACTAGATAAGATGGAACTAACAGAAGCTCCAGCTTCATACGGGTTCTTGTGAACTTGCACATCCATTCAAAAAAATAGGTTTGCTTAGTGGTATTGTCCAAATTGTTGAATTGTAAAACATCTCACTGCCAAGTGTACTGTTATAACTTGGAAAAAGATAAATCAGATAACTTCTATTTTTTAAGTATCATTGCTTCCAAAGACACGGATAAATGATAAATACCAAGTGCTGAAGCAGATGAAATAGGCCTTTCATCAGCCATTGATATACCAAATATCAAAAAAATATTTCTTGTTATCCTACAAATGTTAATATTTTCCTTGAAGTTAATGAAATATTAATATTTCACAAGTAATGGACCATCATAAGCTGGAAACAGTAAAAAAAAAATCCAAAGACAACAGTGAGCCAGCAACAACGCAAAAGCAAGAGTAATTTAGTAGCAGAAGTTCCATCACATTATGTGGCTAACCTATTTTTCAGTATTTAATCTTTGAAATGGGCAATGCAATTATATAATGGCAATTAAAACTAATAAAAAATGAAACTAAAACATGTATGCAAAATGGTACAGAAGTAGCCAAATGGGTAAAACAAACCACATCCATTTGGATTTTCTACGAAGAAGAAACACAGGTGTCTCCAGATTTTAGAATAGCGGTAGAAGGTATTTACCGTTGAGAAAATTCACAACGTGCTGTTCAAGTGCTAACAAGGATCTACCTGAGCATTTGATTCACACGTTACTACATTAGTTAGTAAGCGATCCATTGATGGCCCTGAATAAAGTTTTCCACTGAATAGAGTTTGACATGCTGCTCTGGTGTTTGATTGCTCCACTCAACCCTTGCCGTGCGATTTGCACCAGGGCCTCGACTATCAAACTCTCCATAATACAGAGTCCTAACAGCAAAATCCCCTCGCCAAGGAAGCCATCCCTCTGGTCTGATAACCATCCCCAAATAACAACTGACATATAATGTCCTGGCATACTCCTTCCATGGCCGCCCCAAATACAGTCTGTACGACTGCGGCTTTGTCTGAAACAATTCCACAAACTCTTTGTCCCCATCTAGAGTGCAATTCCTAAACACAAACCCTGTCGTCTGCCCTGGATCAATCCTCCCATTCGCTGCCACCACATTTCGTGCACTCTTCCGAGCTCCCTCTGCCCGCGGCACAGTCTTAATCACACATTCCTCAAATACTGCTGCGGCATTCCCGAAAATAAAATCCACTGTCCCAATGATATGGCACCGGCGATACAACTGCCGCATCGTGCGAGCATACAGCGTATCCTGGTGCCCACGGAACTCCACATTCTCCAGCACTGACCGGTCACTATCCGATCGAAACGCCACAGCCTGATGAGCTCCAGCACCGGCATTGTTCTCAAATGTTATATCCCTCGCGCGGAAGCCATCACCAATCACAGCCACTGTCGCGGTGTCAAATGTTCCAAGTCCATCAATCCCCACGCTCCGTGATCCGGTGATCACAGTAGCCCCCATTCCCTCTCCCACCAGCAAAATGTTGGTCTTCTCGTACGGAATTACGACATTTTCCTTGTATGTACCTGTCGCGACGGCGATGACGAAGTGACCAGCCGTGTAGTTCGGCGCCGCGTCCAGGGCGGCTTGCACGGTCGAGTAGCTGCACGGCTTCGCTCCGGAATTCGGCTTGCAGACCGTGGCGTCAGGGCGGATCCTCTCCGGGAATGCGGCGGCGGTGGAGGAGGAAGGTTTATGGGCAGCGGTTAGGGTTCGCGTGGCAAGGGAATTGAGGAAGCGGGAGGTGAGCAGGTGGGAGCGGAAGGCGGGGAGCGAGAGGAGGTGGGAGCAGTCGTACTGGCACTGGAGTGAGGCGGAGGCGAGGTGGAGCGCGGCGGGGACGTCGCCGGCCTCCAGAGAGGCCAGCGCGGCGCGGAGGCGGCGCAGGGAGAGGGCGAGGTGGTCGGAGCAGGGCCTCCCGTAGGAGGCCGGCGAAGGGTGCGCCACGACGGCCGCGCGCAGGAGCGACGCGGGGCCCCCGCCGCCCGCGGGCGGCGCGGCCGGGAGGAGGACGAGCAGCGCGAGGAGCAGGAGCCCGGCCGCCGCCGCCGCGAGCGGGAGGAGGCTGCCGCGGCGGTGGTGGCCCACGTGGGCGCGCGGCATCTGGTGGGCGCGCGCGCCGCCGCGTCGGAGCGTCGCGACGGAGACAGAGAATCGCGCCGCTAGATTGCGCTCTGTTTTTCCTAGGAGATCATTCGTTCTCCAATCTCCACTGGGAAAGTGGGAGAGCCGGAGAGTTGATGAAGGCGGATTTTTTGAAAGACGTTTTCGCTTCTTGCTGGCGTACTTTGGTAACCAACTTGAGAAAGCGATAAGCTAGGCAGCTAGCCATCGTCCGGGGACGCTTGGTGCGCGCCCACGACACGCTCGATGGTTCTCGCCTCTGTTCTTGAGGTTAGCCTCGATGGATTTGGTCGCCGGAGGAGTGCTGCACGGGCGCTTAGCTATCAGCGCATCGAGATTTCCTCTTGTGCGCCGTTCCTTGCCCACCCCTAGTACCGTGGCGCTGAGTGCGGCACTGCCTGGATGCCCATGCCCGCCAATTGTTCGTCAGAATGCGTCAGCGGTGGTGCCGTTCGCCAAGAAGAAGAGGAAGGGGTACAGAGACGACCCTCCGGATGAGGAGGCTGGGGCGGCGGATGATTTAGTTGATGAAATGGAGGAGGACGAGGAGGTGGAGGAGGAGGAAGATTTCGACGAGGAGGATGAAGGCGGTAATGGTCTTTGCAAACTCTGGTGATCTTATTGTTTGTTTTCCCTGCATTGTTTCTTTGCTCCCACAAACTCTGTGAAACTGACAAAGATTATTGAGCAGATTGAATTGCATTTCTTAGTCCGTCAAGTAGGATTGCATTTTTTCCGGATGCAAATATTTGGACGTGCAACGATACATTCTTGTTCGTCAAATGGGACAAGCTGATGCCTTACCTTCTAGAAAAACTGTGAAACAATCCCTTGGCTTGTGTTATGTAATGGTTCCATTTACGATGCTTGGATGTGTACTATGTAACTTTCCATATTTCGCCAACCACGATATTTGTCTGCTCATGTCTTTTGATGTATCCTGCTCAGCTATTAGAAGTAGTTTCAAATTATAAGCTCAACAAGCTGTCCTTTGTTATATCCAACAAACTAACTCTGTTCCCCAAAATTGCAGATATAATTGATGAGGATGAGGATGAGGACGACTATGACTTTGAAGATGATTTTGAGAGTGATGACGAACAGGATCTTTATGTAAGTTTTACTTTACTCTGTTGAAATATACAGTTTCATCAGATAGTATTGAGATTGACTAGTGACCTTGCATGTATGTTTATATTCTGGAGGCTGGAGATGGAGGCGCTGGAGGTGGTATATCACTTGCTGGCACATGGTGGGACAAGGAAGCATTGGCTTTGGCAGAGCAGGTCTCAGCATCATTCGATGACGACTTGAAAATCTATGCTTTTAAGACAGCTGCGAATTTAACCATCAGAGTACGCATTGAGAAAATGTCCACTAGGTATGTATCAGTTTGCAGCTATATGGAGTAGCTTTCAAAATTACTGTTATTGGAGGCTTAGAGCCTGAAAGTGTGATAGATGTAGTGTGTTCAGATATTTGATTGATAAGATTTTGAGAGGAAGTTTCAGTCATTGGTTTGAAGGGTGAGTTTCAGTCAATCAAGACTCAGGCCTACATGTACTAAAATATTCATACAGGGTATACTGCAAGATGCCATTTTTTTATGTACTCAAATGTAGATACAGACAATGTTCTCATTTTTTTCATCAAAAGACAGTGAACTAACTATGGAAGTTAAAGCATGGATTATAACATTTAGCAGGGTACTCACACCCAACAGTATAAGAACATATTAATTGCCAGTTGGAGATAACCTTCAGGACTTCAGGTCAAAGTTTCCTTCAGTGGACATGATTTATTTAATACCTCTCATCAAGTGCTTCATAATATAGGTATGGTTCTCCAACAATAGATGATATTGAAGCGTACACAATCGCATACCGTGCAAAGCTGGACGATGCAGAGTCAGCAGGAAAGATACCACAGAACATATCCTTGGAGGTATTTTCCAGTCTGTATACTGTACACATGAGACATAATTAATTAAAGACTTACTAGGAGTACTCTCTTAAAGAAACAAACACCAATAACTCAAGAAGATTTGCCTTATTTGTACTTGGTTTAAGACAACTATCCTTTTGGTTTAATCACTTTGAAGGTGTCATCCCCCGGCGTGGAGAGAGTTGTCCGTATCCCTGAAGAGCTCGAACGCTTCAAAGAACGGACAATGTACGTCAGATATACTACAACAAGTGATGAGGCAGCAGCCACACCTCAGGAAGGTGATGGCGTGCTGAGGCTAATTTCTTATGACATGGACCTGCGAGAGTGTACCTGGGGCATAGCCGACGTGAAGATAAACCGGCAGCAGTCTGGCAAGGGCAGGCCCCTAAGCAAGAAGCAGAGGGAATGGCGGCTGCAGACGCCCTTCGAGTCACTGAAGTTGGTCAGGCTATACTCTGAATGTTGAGATGGTGATTTTTGAGTAAATTTTCAGTGTCCACTTGTTGTAGTCCTTCAGTTCATCGAGTTTTGCTGAACTCATATAGGGCAGTGGATCTGCAGTTTATACTAGTTGGAATGTTGTTGTACTATCTGTCACATCGAGGATGAGAGAAGTGCTTCTATTAGTTGCTACAGTAGCAGATAACACCAGAGGTTTAGTCGTTTAGGTCACAGAAGAGAATGTTTGTTGCCTCATTACTTGATTCATTGTTTAACTTTCCTAGATATTTGTCTAATCTTGTCAACGGGCGACCATGGATTGCTTCATTGCTTGTTGTAACTGACGAATGAGCTGCTCAGTGTGAAACCTCGTCATCTTTATCTATCATCGAACCAGCTGTTAGTCAGCCTTGTATCTATCTATCGTCGGTCCAACTAGGATCCAAGTGGAATGTTGTTAAGCCACAAGTGGTATCTAGTCTAGTGTACTCCACAGTTTTAACTACCACAGCTGCACACTAAAATGGGCTCATGACATCATGGAGCAGCATCTACTCTCTGATGATGCAGTTAGCTGTTTCTTGCACTGCACATGTGTGTATGCATGCATCCTAGTTGGACCGAGCCCAATGTGAGGCAGATAACTAACTCCTACTCAGCAGCTCTCTCTTCCTATAAAAGAGGTTCAAAGCTGCATTGTTCTGTGTCCCATCTGCCACCTTAATCTTTCAGCACAGAAGATATCACTGTGAATTTCAAGAACAAAACAATCCTCTTGCTCTGCATAATACACAGAACTCTGATATGGCAGGAGAACCGTACGTGACTCCGTCGACAGGCTACTACCCGCCGCCGACGGGCCACGACTACGACTCGCCGCCGACGGGCTACGACTACGACGCGCCGCCGCCGACGACGCACGTCAAAGTAATCATCATCGTCGTTCCGGTCGTCGGCGTCGTATGCCTCGGCCTGCTGGCGGCGCTGCTGTTCGTCCTCTGCATCAGGCGGCGGCGCCGCCGCCGGTGCCCGGACGTGGAGGAGGAGGCGAAGGTGGACGAGGTGGAGGACGTGGAGGTGAAGGTCACGGAGCACGTGCGCATCGTGGAGGGGGTCGTCGGCGAGGCCGGCGGCGATGCGTCCTGCGGCGGCGGCGGCGGCGGGAATAAGTCTATAAAAATTATCTTCAATTGCCAGCCAAAAAATACTACATTTTCTTCTCTTATGGGCTCTATCCCAATTTATTGGATCATTGATATCCACAATGTAAACCAGGTCATTCATCAAGTGCTTTGTGCTGAAAACTAAAGAAAAATAAGCACAGTTGTGATGGTACTACAGTATCTGACACCTGGTTCTCCTTTTCTCTTGTTGCTGTGTGTGCTTTGTGTGCTAATCGGTGATGACAACATGGAGTTTTTCAGACTAGCATGAACTAACATGGTGTCGTCGTAGATGCATGCCATCATGGGATTTGCGAAACGGTGATTGGTAATCAGAATTTAGAGTTCAGACTAAAATCAGCACACGGACTGCGGACAGACGAGGTGGACAGGTGGTGCCCCGGCGAGCGGCGTGGTGTGGTTAGCGTCGACCGGACCGTTGGAGGCCAGACACGTCCGTGGGCGCCGGCAGCCCGTCGCAGCGGCGTATGCGCATCTCCTGCGTCGAGGAGGCCGATGTGGAAGGTGGGCATGGCGGGCGGGATGTCGTCGACGACAGATCGTCAAGGTGGAGGAGCACGTGGTCAGGTTCAACGAGCGTCGACGACGCAGCGAGGGAGCGAGGAATGATTATGGCTGGTTGACCGTGTGCATGTCGGCGTCGTGTACATGTGTGTGATCAGTGATGCGCATTTGGTGTCTCTATCCATGTTATGCATTCTGTTGTACTTGGTTCAAATTTGTTGACAGTATTACGTGTGCACTTCGCTTGGATGAATTTAACTTGCAATTGGGCTCAGGCGTAGTTGTATCACCCATTGCTATTTTCAACATTTCTCGAGTTTTTTTTTTGGCTAATGCCCAACACAATTACTGTTCTTATTTAAAACTTCTTTTACAAATAGCGAGGGGGTTTCTTAAGTTAAAATACTAGAAAAATATGCGTGAGATCTTTTATTCCATTACTACCAAAACAATGGTTCACAAACCGTACTTTCGGTCTATACTGCCCCCTTTTTATGTAAATATATATATATATAGGAGCGTCTGCCAATCAAGTGGTGTCTATTATGCAACATATGTAAATGTATAAATGCCAAGACTGCAATATGTAACTTTGACATTTTTTCATAAAAAATAATTACTAGAAAGTTATGAAACTACTAATTTATGAAAATACTTTGTATTAAGAAATCAAAGCAGTTCATTTGTCTTACATCAAAGCTCAAAGCTAATGCTAATCCCAGTGCAAGTTTCGTAGGGGCTTCATGTGCATTAGATACAGCGACACGTCAACATTTTTTATGACACGGCAAGATAATTATGAAAAAAAGAGAGGGAAGAAGTTTCATCGGGATGAAACTGTGTGTATACATTGTTTCCAAGACTATGAAACTTGTTGAAATTTGCATTGGGGGCTATGGAGTTTGATTTCATCCACTTTAGTCCAATCACATGCCTCACAATTAAATGCAATAGCTAGCCTATGAATTCGTGAAATGAAACTTTGCATTGGGAGATCTTGTTTCATCCATGAATCAAATGCCCTTAGATGACATGGCACTCTTAGAAATAATCGTGCAATGAAACTCCTCACTGAGAATAGCCTAAGAGAGGTTTGACTGGATGCTATTAAGTATAGGATATCATACACTTACTCCAACCTTGCAAGCATACGCACAAGTACCTTTTAATTTGAATGAACTTCTACTCATGTTATTAACACGTTATTAGAGACCTAATTAATTAATTAATGAACATGTGCCCCAGCCGATGGCTAACCATAAATTAAATTGATTAAAGCATCAGCAATATTACTAACTTGCCGTGATGATTTCAGTTACGACATGCAATGTACACTTCCATGCATGGATGATTGTCATTAGAAGTTCTCTCTTATTCCTCCTCTCTCTGATCACAAATTTCAAATGTGAATGCATGCCTTATATGACCTAGTGGAGCCTATTACAACCTTAGTGAACTTATTTACCAAATACACCTGCTCCTTTTTTTTTGTCATTGTTCAGTATGTAAGTTAATTTACAACTTTATACTACATTATATCATACTTCCATGAAACATATATGTACAAAAAAATATGAGTTGGAGAGCAAGAAACACACAACATTTTATTTAAGGACCTGGACTTGATATTATTATATCGTTTATTTAGTCAACCATGTGCAAGTGGGAAGCTTAGTGCTAATTAATAACCCAATCGAACCGCGTTTATCCAATTTGGATCAGAACTGAATCACTGGAACCTAGTACGTGAAGAACAAATTATTGGTGCAGTTATAGGCTAAATTAAGCTGAATCATTGGGAGTGAGAGAATGCGACGTATTCTATGACCCTATGGTAGTAGTATATCAACTTGGCGCATTCTTCAATTGGCAATTGGATCATAATAACAACATCATATATTCCCCTGAAATATTAGAAAATGACCATCTTGCAATGTGTGTGTAACTATCCTAATTAATTAATTAGCTAGCGTCTCGAACACAGTCATTGACCACATGATATATATATTTTCTTTGTTCTTAATTATATGATATTTTAGACAAGCTAATTGGTTTCCTTTTAAACTAATTTTTTTCCTAAATATCATATATTAGATAGGCAGTATATGTGATGTTTCTTGATAGCATGCAGCAGAAGCAACGAACCGCCAGATCATATAAATATAAATCTACATGCGCGTACACACTCAAGGGAGTGCCATATGCATGTAAATAGTGCGCATGCGCAGGCAAATAATACGCCATCAGAGCCGCTGCCTGCACACAAATCTTATAACCTTCAATTTGCAGTCGCCCTTTGTCTTCCATGGCATGGCTTTGATTAACTCACTACCGGATTGCCTCTCTTTGTCGTGTGCCAGTTACAGACGGCAAAGGCCGTAATACACACGGCAAAGCCTTTGCCGTGTGTAACACACGACAAAGGGCACACGGCAAAGTTTGGACGGCAAAGAGGAGTCTTTGCCGTGTGCCTAATGTCGGGCACACGGCAAAGGCTTTGCCGTGTGCCCGCTGGCACTAACGGCCGTCCTGTTACGGGGCCTTTGCCGTGTGCCACGCGTTTAGTTGCAACTGGAACAGATCTGCTTTCTAAAAACATGGACCGGATCTGTTGCATTTAGTTCCGCCAAGTTGCAATTTGTCAAGTGTCGTAATTGCAACTGGTACAAAGTTCGTGTCTGGTTGCAACTATACCAGATCTGTTGCAACTAGTTCCGTCAAGTTGCAATTTGTTAAGTGTCGTAGTTGCAACTGGATTAGCTCCGCTGCTGCAACTCGTAGGGTCTGTGTGCATTCACTATACAAAATGCAACAAGGTGCATTTTAGGGTATATATATAATATATATAACGCACGCACGCGTTCAGCCGGCCGTTCTTGTGTGCTAATCTTCACGCAACACAAAGTTGACCGGCATTTATGCTTATGCATAAATAAAACTTCATGATAGTTAAACTCGATCTCAAGTGTGCTCACAATATTCATCAAATCAGTACGTAGGTTACAAACATTCTTTGAGGTTCACCGATCGACCTTGTTACGTGATGCGTGCAAGACCAAGCACGCAATGTGATCGCACGCTGCATTCCTCAGATCAGCTAGCTGCTAGTCTCTGCATACAGAGCATGCGAAGAATTAGCGTAGCCACCTCGATCGATCACGCGAATGCATCAAGTTGCTCGATTACTTTTTGATGCAACTTTTATGCGTAGAGAGATACCTGGTGAAACACATAATAATCTTCTTGAATCTTGACATGAGTATATATTTAGGATTATATTGTGTAGAGAGAGATACCTGGTGAAACACTGTCTGGATCATATCTAACTGGTAGTTTCTTGTACCACGCTAGATCGATGATGAATGATGGACTACTTGCATTGCACATGACATCACTCACTTGTTAATGGCCGGGCCAATCAACTAGTACTAAATGCTCGTCCACTTGAACTGTTCTTTTCTCTTTCCTTCTTCAAGCACAGCAAACCCTAGAGCGTATATATCATCATCTAGCTAGCCAGCTGCCGTCGAATTGCTCAGAGGTGGTGGTACAAGTACAAGCACAAATATTGGTTTGTCGCCATATATCTTAGCAAGATTTTCCATGGCCCCAACTTCACTCTGGCGGACCGAGCCGCCGCCGCCGCCGCCACCACCTCCTACACCATACGCGCCGGCACCGTGTCCGGAGGTTCCACCGCCGCCACCACCACCGCCTCCACCGCCTCCACCACCGCCGCCACCTTGCCCAGAGCCGTCTCCTCCTCCTGATCATCACCATTACTCGCCGCCGGCGTCGAGGAACGTTGTCGTCATAGCGGTGGTGGTCCCGGTCGCGGGGCTGCTCCTCCTTGGCCTGCTCGCCGCGCTGCTGCTGTTCGCACGGCGGAGGCGGAGGGCGGAGGAGACGGCCGTGGTGGAGGAGGACGTGGACGTGGTGGTGGAGGAGCACGTGCGCGTGCACGAGCACCTCGTGCCGGGCCCGTCGGGGCAGATGCTCAAGGTGATCGACATCGACGACGAGGTCGACGTGAAGGAGCACATCGTCAGGCACGAGCACGACGAGGTTGTGGACAAGAAACACGCTTAGCAAACTTGAATTCGCATCGCATGCGTGCAAGGGGGATTAATTGATGAAGTCCTTGGAGTGTTAGTTCGAATTAATACACGTCGTCGCGTCGATCGGGTCCCAGAAGAAGTGCTCTGTTGAAGAATACGTTTGGTTTGAGATTGAGCTCGTGTGGTTAGTTAGTTCGTGTGTTAAGCTGATGATTAGTGTTTGCAAGTGACGTCATTAAAACGTGCGTGCCTGCATGGGAATAATAAGTTTCACTCTGCTTGTATGCGTGTTTCTTTCAACCAGTAAAAGTGCACGTGCCACAGGCACGTGCTTATACAAGACAATAGATTACTAAAAATTAGGATGATGATTGCATATTACAAATCATATTGGTATAATTTATTTTATTTAAGAATCGGCCATAACGTACACACGCATGTTTAAAAAATATAACAAATAATATTTTTCATCACAAAAACTAAAATTATTTTTTCTTGTGAGTAAACAAAATTATTTCAGCATGTATTAGTCATCAAACTAAAAGGACATCGCTTTAGTATTTGTTTGAAATCTATAGAGCCTGTCAGCACAAAAGCATAGTCTGAAGCTTCCATCAGACTTCATCGTAAAGAAAAATAGTGAAATGCTACTATTAAATCCAATCAGGAAACTAAGCCTGACACAAGCACCGTTTGCATACCAAAACTTAAACTGTACAGTAACATCATACAATGTAAAAGTAAAATTTGCACCTTCAGAAAATGGAAAACAATAAAATTTGCTAGCATATGGAAAAGGACTAAAGTACCTGCTGCTGGTTGCTACGGCAGTCCCATTGGAAGGAGCCATCCACTGCTGCGCTATGCTTCCAACTATAGATGTCCAGATGGGCCTGACACGATGGGCGGCACGATGCACGACACTAAAAAACACGACACTAACACGACACTAACACGATGTCGTAGTGTCAGTGCCGACACGACACGATGGTTGGGCCGTGTTTGGGCCGCGACCTCGGCACGCAGTGCCAACACGAACACGACACGATTTTTGACCAGGCACGATGCGGCACGATTACCTCGATCATAGTAGAAATAGATGTCTCTGTTAAAATATTTGATGAGATGTATATATCTTTATATGAATTTATGATGTTGATCAATGTTTATATAAGTTCATGATGAAATGGATGAAATTGATGCATATCTAGATGAATTTGTGATGAAATATATAAAGTTTGGAATTGAATGAGTGGATGCATAGTGCCAGTGCCGGCACGAGCACGATGGGCCATCGGGCCCATGTGCCGGCACGACACTATAAAAATGACATAGTGTAGTGTCTGGGCCAGAAGGTCGGCACGACAGCACGACGCGACACGACACGATTAGTGTTAGTGCCTATTAGTGTCAGTGCCTAATAGTGTCGGGCCAAATAGTGTCAGTGCCGTGTTGTGCCGGGCCGCCCATTTGGACATCTATACTTCCAACACGTCCCTGTACACTATGTTCGTGGTTCCCTTTCCCGTAGAATCAGCGTCAAGATTGGGCCTAGCCAAAACCCATGTAGACTTCCTGGAAACACCCCTTGAGAGTGCAACATATAACTGCCCATGGGAGAAGATAGGTTCAGGCAGGTATATACCCACATTAGGTATGGTCTGTCCCTGTGATTTGTTGATAGTCATAGCAAAGCTTAGCCTGATAGGGAATTGCTTCCGCTTGAACTTGAAAGGAAGCGTGATATCTTCAGAAGGGGACAGAGGTATCCTCGGAATGAGTACCCTAGTGCCGGCATGCTAACCACTGACGATCTCTGCATCAATCACGTTATCCCCAAAATCTCTAACCACCAAATGTGTTCCATTACAAAGTCCATGGTGAGGGTCAAGGTTTCTAAGAAGAATAACAGGGCAGTTCTTCTTTATTTTGAGTTCGTAGGGAGGCAAACCATTCGGTGTGATGGAATTTAGAAAATCCAAAGGGTAGCTGTTTGTTGTGTCATCCTCCACCGAATCATGGCTGTAGAATACCTTTTCTTTACCCAGAAACATGGCAATCATCTTAGAGTTGAGTGTATCAACATGCTCATTCCTTTTTGTTAATATAGCTCGCTCTCTCATGTAACTTGCACATGTGCAGTTAAGGCTTATGTTCGGGAACACGGAGTCGATTAACTTGTCGACTGACTTCTCTGATTCATACTCGATGACAATTTCAGGTGGAAGATGCACATAGTCGTGGATGTTTGCTTCTTCAGTACCGTTGCCAATCCGCAAGAGGAAATCTGAGTACCACGGGTCACTCTGTGCCCGCATGTTTTGGCACAGCACTATCTTCTTCATATATTCCCATATGTATGAACGCTGCAAGGTCGCATCAGTAATCTGTGCTCTCGTCCTGCGCGGGACAACAGGCAAAACCTGTCTAAAATCGCCGCCAAAGACAATCACCTTACCACCAAAAGGTTGTGTGTTATCCATTATATCTTGCAGTGTTCTATCTAGCGTCTCAACTGTTTGCCTCCTTGTCATAGCCACCTCATCCCATATGATGAGAGATGCTGTACGCAGCAAAACTGCGGTGCCACTTTGCTTTGTAAAGTTCCAAACAGAATTGTCACTGACCTTGATTGGTATCTTAAACCTAGAGTGTGTTGTCCGTCCACCTGGCATGATAGAGGCTGCTATACCTGATGTTGCAGTTGCAACAGCAATAAAATCCATAGATCGTACCTTGGCAAGCAAAGCCTTATATAAGTATGTCTTGCCGGATCCACCTGGACCATCGACGAAAAATACTCCCCCTCTGTTATTAACGACATGATCATATATCTCATCAAATTTTGAACATCTTCTTCAAGAAACATGGCCACTAACGTATGTCCGAATGATTTTTTAAATTCCAAAAATCATGAGAATTGTCATGATGTGATGGTATCACACGTGGAAGCTGTGATAAATGTTGCGAAGATTTCACACATTTTGTCATAACAATGTTTTTAAAATCGAAACATCTCACAATAAGTATATGTGTGATTGTATGTGAGAGAGTTAGTGGATGTATTTTTGAATACAGACTTTTTTATATGATCACATATGGGAAAATAATTGTATACCAAAGTTGTACAACTCAATGAAATCTACAACTTTGTAGTTTACAATTTTTGTATTTAATATTATTTAATATTTCAAAATACCATTATAAGTTGAATCATAAATTTTAAAACTTTAAAATGATCTCCTATGTAAATAAGTTCTATACCAAAGTTGTACATCTCAACGAAATATATAACTTTGTAGTTAAAAACTTTTTTATTTGCTTCAAAAACATTATAAGCTATCTGATTTCAAATTTTAAATTTTTTAAATTTTCAAATGACCTAGGATGTAAATAGGTTCTATATCAAAGTTGTAGGTTTCGAAGTGATATAAAAGTTTGTAGGTTACTACTTTTTCATTTGAAAATGTTTAACCATCCAAAATTTTGTTACACGTGGATCCCTCTCTCTCTTTCTTTCACCGTCGGCCTCTATGTTTGTTTCTACTTCTCTCTCGTCTCCCTCTCCCTCTCTCCTAGGCACACGCGGCGCGCGTGCGGCTGGCCAGGGACGGCTGCTGCGGACCTCAGGCCAGCGAGGTACGGCAGCGGCATCCCCCACAAGGTGGCTGGGGCTGCGGCGGCGCGCGGGCACACTGGCGAGGTGCGGCGGCGCGGGCACACCCCGTCGGCGGCGGCCGGCCAATGGGTCTGAATTTTTTTTCTTTCAAAAATTATTTGCCGAATGTCATCTCGACACACGGTAAACTTTTTGTCGAGTGCCAAAAAAGCACTCGGCAAAGAGTTCTTTACCGTGTCTCGGTTCACTGAATGCTAGTTGCCGAGTATAACACTTGACAAAGGCTTTGCCGAGTGTTTTCGCGTTTATCGAGTGCTTTTGACAAGGCTGAAGGGCACAGGATATCCCCGGTCGTACATGGATGGCCGATGGAGCCGGCCATTCCAGACCAATATGGCCGGTGAGAATAAAGTCATTATCTAATTTTTATCATGTTTAGTAGTAAGGCCAGTCTCAATGGAGAGTGTTATTGCACGGTTGCCAAGGCTCAAAACTTTGAGAACTGTGCCGGGGGAGTGTCATCACCATGACATCCTCCCTCGTTACATGACACTCCCCTCATAAATAACACTGCCATGTCAGCAAATCTGTTGATGTGACATGCTATTTAATGCTCATGACACTCTTCACTGAGGCTGGCCTAACTAACCGGACAAATCACAGAAAAATTAAAGTTTGATGGCGTCATTAAGTTGTCAAAGATGGGTCCACAACTTTAGCACTGGTGTCACCTGACACCAAATGCAAAACCTATGAAAAAATATTGTATACTTAATAGGCACTGGAATCAAGGCCCATGACTCCAGTGGCAATGACAACGAGGAGTCTCCGTCCTAGTAGATCTGCTAACCGTGGGAGCCAGTTCTGCCACGTCATCATCGGAGTCGGTAGCAATTTCTAAAACATGCTGCTCGTCTTGTAGCTTCTTCACAGTCATTTTTGACGCTTCATATTTCAATGAAGATAGTCGATCCCTCGTCAATTTCCCGTTGATTAGCATTTCGGAGAGTTTTGTCATCACGTTCTTTTGCACCCACCTCCTTATTGGCCTCGCACCATACATCTGTAGGAGACAAACCATGGTTACCAGCATAGTACACGCTGAAATAAAATATACAAAAAAGCTGTTTTAAAATCGTCTTGGTTAGCAAAATCTAGGTTGGGCTGGGCTCAGCTGAAAGTTTGAGAGAAAAATAATTTGCTAGGCTGGTTCAATAGTATTCTATGAGAAAAATAATTTATTAGGCTAGAATGATAAGTCAAACGAACAGGGCTTACTGGGCAGTATGACTCCGAGAATATAGCATCCAGCCCGGCATCGCTTACGGACAGAAAGATGCCTTTGTCAGCCACAGTGGCAATGATGTTTTTTATCTGAATTTTGACCACCTCCTTCAGCTTGTCAAGTGAGAGTGGTTCGAATGTTACAACATCACTCGTCCTGTTGAGAAACTCGGGTTTGAAGTGTTTGTGAACCTGTAATAATACATAGCTTATGGCCATCAGAAAGCAAGCTATCGAAATCTCTACGAATTAAAGGCAGCTTGGGGAGGAGCTGAGACACATTGACCTCTTTCATGACAAGACCTCGTGCAGCTTCCATTGTTTCTTTGCCGGCCATTCCCTCGCTAAGTGTTCCGCTCCAAGATTTGAGGTCATAATGATCAAGGTGTTCTTGAAATCCACGGTCCGGCCTTTGCCATCAGTCAACACGCCATCGTCAAGCAGCTGAAGGATAGCGATGAACACTGAGGGATCTGCCTTCTCCACCTCATCAAAAAGAATGACGCTGTATGGACGCCTTCGTACTTTTTCAGTTAGTTGACCACCATCTTCGTAACCAATATAGCTTTAGACATGTCATCAAAGAAATAACGACGTTAGTGAACTATAAGACAAAGCAGTGTGAAAATGTTGAGGTCAGCAAAAGGACTACGGTATGCAAAATTCACCTTGGTGGTGCTCCAATGAGACGCAATACAGATCCAGCCCCAACAAATTCAGACATGTCCAAGCGTATCAACATCCTCTCATTCCCAAATAGTTGCTCGGCAAGAGCTTTTGCAAGTTCTGTCTTTCCAACACCAGTTGAACCTAAGAAGAGGAAACAACCTATAGGCTGGCCGGACTTATCAAGGCCGGCCCTTGTTCGTAAGACTGCCTGCGCAACCAAATTCACAGCTTCATCTTGGCCAACAACACGCTTGTGTAAGTTGTCTGCAAGATGAATCAATTTATCCTTTTCTTTTTGATCAATTCTGTGGACTGGGATGCCAGTCCATCGGCTCACGACCTTCAGACAACAATGGAACATAACACATCACATGGAAAGAATAGGCACTATTTTGTACAAACATATCAAAGAAGATTAATGCCTACTTGTGCGACGTGCTCAGGGCAAACAATTGCTTTCTTCTTCTTGTTTGCAAGAACTTCTCGTGAATCGTTCACTTTTTTTTGTTTGTCAATCTGCATCCTCGTGGTGGCACATGCCTCGTCAAACCATGATTGTTGAAACACATGGATGCAAATTTATAAAAACATGGTAAAACTCCACGTCCATTTAGATGAAACAAGAATTAGTCTATCCCTAACTACAGTTCATCCATCTTGGGCAAGCTAAGAGTTAGTGTGCTAGCTCAACCATTAGAAGGAGGACTAACAAAATTTGAGCTCAATCTACTCCCATAACTATTTCACCAATCTACCCTCTAATGAGATTTGTCTTCTTTATTTCTTCCTATATAAGTTGAATTCGAATTTTAAATTATGCGAGATGACTTAGGAATTCCGATGACTTATGACATGATCTATATTATAGAAATGGGGCTTTTGCGTTTACGCCCTCATTTTGAAGTGAAATGGTGATTTTGCCCTCATTTTTTCAACTTTGTGATTTTACCCATGTTTTTTTAAACTGAAGACAGAGTTTGCCCCTGTTCCGTGAACACCACTTAACAGTGTTAAAATTGTTGCAAAAACTCCGGTTTGCCCTTGAGGATTTGCCCTTGTTTTATGAGTTCTTTGTGACTTTACCCTTGTTTGAAAAAAAATAGACAACATTTTGACAAGTTTAAAATCGAATTTTGTCAATCAAACTCACTCAAATATTTATACTTTTCAAATCTGAGCAAAATTTGAGAAAATTTTACCAAAATGTTGACATCATCGCGAGACAACTTGTGGATCACATGACATGAGTATTGCACCTAGACCTGGCAATTGACTAACCTCGATCATCCAATCGACAGAATCCAATTGAAGTACAACTAAAATCAGCTTTACATCCAGTACAATCCTAACAATTAGTCTCGGCAATTTTGGCATCCAATCAAGTCCAACCAACCCCGGCATGTACGAGCTAGAACACTAGGCAGCGGTTAGTGCAACAGACCTCCTGCTGGCCGCTCCCTGCTGATCTGCTTGTGCCTGCAACCTGCATCGGAGGTCGGAGCTGGCCCGCGCAAGCCACCTCCCGCGCTGGCGCCGTGAGGCCGTGACGCAGCCGCCTAGGGCGGTGCGCACTGCCTCAGCACGTGGTTTCGGTTGTGGAGAGATGGGAGGGCGGAAGCAGATAAAGTTAGGGGTAGTTTGGTCTTTCGTTACTACTTTTAGTATTTTTTATTTTTTAAAATTTCTTTCCTGGGTCTCCAACTAACAGAGTTAAGAAGGAGGGCAAACGGAGACTTCGCTCTCGAAAAGTAAGAGCAAAATCACAAAGCTTAAAAAATAGGGGGAAAACACAATTAGACTTCAGAACAAGGGCAAGATCATCAATCTCCCTATAGAACATACTGCAAATTTTCATGATTACTTTTGATGTAGTTACGTATTCCTCGAATAAATTTTTTATTAAGTATTCCTAATCTGTGAAAATACATGAATTTTTTTAGTGTATTTTTTAATATAATCTACTGAAAATTTTGAATTTACAAATCAACGTGTATAGGAAGAAAAAAAGGGACAAATCTTATTAGGAGGTAGATTCTACTAAATGAATTTTTTTTGGAGGAATAAATCGAGTCTAAATTTATATCAAGAGGGCTAAGCAGATAAAGTGTATGTAATGGTAATAAAATGGATTTTTATTTCTTTATGATAGATTTATTAACTAATTTGGTATATTGTAGAGGCTTGTGCTAAAATTGGTATAAAAAAAAAGAAGAAGAGAATTTTAACTCAAAACAAAACTAAAATGTCTTATGTTAGAACTGAAGGAGTACAATGCAAACAAATCAAACTAGCTAGAAATATTAACCGTACCGGTGATATATCGAGCAGCAAGCTGTGTAGCGGCAGCGATAGTAGAATCCATTATTTTTAGGCCATGGTGCTTCTCGTACCGCCGCTTTAGCCCCCGTAGAATTTGAACGGTGGCGTCCGTACGTGCTCGGCTCCTCGACGTGGACTACCTGCAATCGCCGCTCCAGCGCGGCGTCCTTCTCAACGTACTTGCGGTACTCGTCGAACGTTGTGGCCCCGACGCATCGGATGCGGCCACGGGCCAACGCAGGCTTGAGCAGGTTGGCAGCGTTCACGTTGCCGCCGCCGCCGACGCTGACGAGCATGTGCATCTCGTCGACGAACAGGATCGCCTTGCCGTCCGCGTACGTCCTCGGCCTCCTGGATCACGTTCTTGACGCGCGCGCTCCTCCAACATGCCTCGCAGCGTTGTCCCGGCCACTAACGCGGCGAGGTCGACCTCAGCTCGACGACGCGCGCCCCGGCAAGGGACGCCGGGATCGTCGTCCCTCTCCCTCCTGCTATCCGCTGCGCCAGGCCCTCGGCGACTGCTGTCTTGCCGACCCCGGGAGCGCCCACGAGCACGGCGTTGTTCTTGGTCCGGCGACAGAGGATGCAAACAACACGGTCGATTTCTCCGTCGCGGCCTGTCACTGGGTCCGTCTTGCCGGCCACGGAGGTCATGTCCCGGCCGTACGTGTCCAAGGCTGTCGTTTTCGGATTCAGAGCGACCGCCATGCGCGCGTGCGTAGCCGGCGAGAAAACCACACTATCACCGGCTGCAGAAGTCTCCTGGCCTGGCCCCTAATCCGTCGAGTTCGACGCAAGAGGGCGTCGGAGGAAGACACTTACGCTTGAGTCGTTATCGACGGGTTTGAGGGCATGATGGGTTTAGTGTGGATATTTGCCTACCAAAATTAAGGCATTCCTAAAAGTTTTGACCATGGCTTGGTTCACTTTTAAAAAGTTGGCACTTCAATTTTTTTAGCCAAAATTATGACAAATTTCTAGAAACTTCTTGGACTCATAAGGGAACTTTGCCATATTTTGGCACCAAACCAAGTTAATGCCCAAAACTTTTTTCTTAATTTTGACATGTCTTGATTTTGGCAAGCTATAATTTTAGGAATGCGTCTAGAATTTAGGCAAGCCTTGATCGGATGCGCTTAGAATTTAGGAACTTTTCTTTTTAATAGTTTCCAGAAAAAGGAATTTCTGATTTTCCGGTGCTATGACAAAGCGAATCAACATATCCATTTATTATTTATATCTATCTACTACTATTATTATTATTATTAGTTTTGACCAAATACTACTATTGTAAGAAATAAAGAGCGAAAGGTTTGACGGTCATACAAATCTTACTCTTACACCTGCTACGCCGCCAGATTTTTTGATGATTGAACATTGTAGATTAATCTAAAGAATCCATTTTGATTACATCTCTAATTTAAAACTCTTACATATTTGAGCCTACACCATTGGATTTTTATGATGATCGAATGCTCTAAATTAATCTAAAGAGTCCATATTGACTACATCTCTAATTTAGTAAAAAAAATTAAAAACACGTGCCTGCGGCACGTGCCCTTCTGCTAGTTGTAAGAAATATGCTTTATAGGGTCATGTTCGCGGCAGTTAACACGTCAGTTTGTGAATCGCAACCGCACGGATTTGTTAATTTGTGAATGGACAAGAAACTAGCTAAGTTTGCCGTATAATCTAACGGATGAATCCTAACATGACGGGTTGACTGCATATAAGAGACGAGCATGGTAAATATGAATGATAAGAGTACATGTCATGTGCATAGGAAAAGAGATAGCATAACTAATGGGTAACTAGACCAAATACACATTCTAGTTGTACTAGTTGTAGTTCTAGCCAACGAATAAGCAAGTCATGTATCTCAATTCTCATTCAAAACGATCTTTAAACTACTACCTTCGGAGTCTACCTCCAGAGTACCAACCGCCCTACTAAGTCGAGATTATCATGTCACGGCCCTACCATTCAGTGCGAGAGGTCCAAAGGCACACCCACAAATTAACACATCAAGATACCATGAAGGGTCGGCATACTAGATTTAACAATCATAATTACATAAAACATGATATGTAGTCTAACCATGAATTAGACTAAGGACAAGCATATTCATGATAGATAGAAAATATAAAAATGGACATTGAATCGCTAAGAGATTGGATGACATAAAGAGCATTGCTGGGAATGGATAGGGTGAAGGTTTAATAAATATTATTCAACCTATTTTGAATATTAATGCGAGAATTTAGAAAAGTCCTTAAAGAGCTCATTTCTAGAGTCAGTTTTTGAGGTGAGATTTCTAAGAGTAAGCAAATGCATCACATATGTAGATCAAATACACGGTTTAATTTATAAAATAGATTTTGAATATTTGAAAAATGGTGTAAGGATTTAGATGTCTCCTAGAGGGGGTGCATAGGCGAGATGACCAATTAAAACTTCAAATGCCAATTCTTAACCAGCTGTCAGCCTCAGGCGGTTACACCGTCCCTGGGTGGCGGTTAAACCGCCCCTAGTCAGTGAACTAACAAATATGTTGCTTGACCCACTTTTGTTCTTCTAGCACAAAATAAACTTGGGGCACTGCTGGTACTGATGTATTTCAACTGGAGTATCAAATCCCTGCACACAAATAGAGTACACCCAAGTAGATCGAAGCGGAAGTAAATATAAAGCTAGAAATGAACAAATAAAGCAAAGTAAACGAGAGACACAAGGATTTGTTTCGCGAAGTTTAGACCCGCTGCAAGCACTCAAGGGACTAGATGCACTTTCAAAAAGAAAATATGTTATAGTTAAAGAAAAAATATTAAAAAGTTTGTACTTTTAAATGCTCTAAAATTAGGGGTGTTACAGGCACCATGGTATTATACGACAAAGCCATGCTTTTGGTGCGGGTCAAATTTTGAAATTCTTTCCATTAGAGGTCAATATTCAAAATTCTTACTGAAAAGGGGTTGAATTGCAAAAATTATACGGGAGAAGTAGGAGCGGCGCCATAGGCGGAAGGCGGCGGTGTACGAGACGATGTGCCAACGAGGACGACGACGCGACTACACGCTCGTGCAGGTGATCCACACGGTTTGATTGCGACTGCGACGCTGTGCGCGTGTGCGTGCAGTTCAAGATTGTTTTGCTTAATTTTAGTGTGACCTTTGAACTGCTTCATCACTTCATGTAATCCGCTGATCTCTTTCTACTCACTCTCCTTAAAAGAGAATGCCCGTATCCTAAGGAGTCAAACAATCTGAACCTTTGACCAAATTTATACAAAATAATACTAACATTTATGATACAAAATAAGTATCACTAGATTATTAAGAGGTATATTTTCATATTAAATCTATGACATAAATGTTGGTAATTTTTATACAAATTGGATCAAAGTTGAGATTGTTTGGCTTCTCGAAGAACGAGAGTTGCATTTTTTTTTAACGGAGGTAGTACTGTGTTTTCACGAGGCACGCTCTACACTTCAAAAACGTGGGTAATCCATACGGAATTTATGTACTACTGAATACTTACTGAGGAAATGATACGCGTGGGTGATCGACTGAATGCTGGGTTCGAACATCTAACCAGCTAGCGTTTTGGATCCAGGCCCAAGAATGAGCCCACGAGGCCATACACACGCTGTCGGTCGAATGTTTCTTCCATCGGTTAAATGTTATTTTGCGAAAAAGAAGAGTGTGGCTAAATAAAGACCATCTTCTGTTTAGTTTACGGGAGACTCTTTCAAATTAGAAAACAATTTATTTTTAGAATTTTTTTATTTAGAAACTTTTCATTTTCCTCCTTTCCCAACCCCACCACCACCCCACCCTCCTCCGCCGCCGTCCTAACCTCTCAGGCGAACCTCCTCTGTCGTCCGCTGATGACCGCCACCCCGCCTCCGGCGCTCACCACGCCTCCACGGAGTCAGCCACCCGTCGACGCTTCGGCAAAGGACCCCCCCACTCCCCTGCTGCCCACTGCCTCCGCCGACGACCTAACGTTGCGGCCAACCCTAACCTTACCTACCTGCCGGCTTCCCTCCGTATCCTCCGACGGCGACCGAGTTTCATCGATCCCTGCCGCCTACACCGCCCGTCGGGGCTTGAACCCTGCCCGGTCGGCGGCACTCCCGCGTCGCCGCCGGCTGCACCGCCATCACTGCCGGTCCTCTTGCCGCCTCCACCCCCCCCCCCCCCCCCCCCCCCCCTGAAGTCTGAGGGACAGAACCCCAATAACTCGAAACCCTAAATCCCGCTGCCCTCTACCGCCTCCCGCGGCCGGCAGCGCCCCCGCCTCCGTCCGCCGCCGCCCACCTCCCACCCGCGCGGGCCTGACGCAAGGAGGCGAGGGAGAAGAAACACGCAAAGGGGCTAGGGATAAGCCTCCCGGGAGTGTCGTTTTAACTTTTACGTAAATTGTTAAGCTTCTTTTACCTAGGCCTCCAGAAATTTTAGTCTAATGCTCATGCTTAATGGTCTGTCCTGGCCATGCCTTTTCTCCCGGATAATTGTTACTACTATACATTAAACAATCAATTGTACAGTTGGCATTTTCCCTCTTTAAAATGGAACATTACAAATCAGGAAAAGGAGGAAAACTTCACTACTGGCATGCTCCCTGCTGCCCCTGTTACTACTAGTGTGTTGCTGTTACTTTAAAAAGGAGCTATGTACGGCCCGTTTCATTGGCAGCATGTGCAAAAGCCCAAAATGGCATGCAGCTGGAAGAAGAAGATTCCCAACCGGCTGCTTGCCTAGCACTGGCCCATGTGTGCTTTATCGTACGCTAAACTAGGCCTTTATCTATGAGGCGTTGACATTGCCGGTATATTATCATGCATGATTGCAGATCAGGGTTTATTCCTGTCCAATTGTGAAACACTCCTAATAGTAATGGGTTTATCCTGTTCTAGCCCAACCAAAAAAAGGAAAACAAATGCGATCATGCATGCACCGGTTGAGTGATGCACAGTACGCATTTGCAGTCTTCGGCAAATATATACCTGCAGGAGCAATAGTACCGGAGGAGAGATGCTTTGCTCGTCCGATGCCACCCTCTCAATAATGCATACTGTATCCAATAAATTACACGACGTGCGCATCACCTTTAAAAAATATTTTGTGAAATAAATTATATCTAATTGATACTCTCTCAAATTCGAACTATAAGTCATTTTTGTTTTGTTCTAAGTAAAAAAACATTTAGATTAAGTTTATAGAGAAATGCATAAATATGTTCCACCTCGATCCGATTTCACAAGATAAACCATGAAATATATTTATTTGATATTATAGGTGATAACATTTTTTTTCTTAAACTAGGTCAAAGTTCATAGTACGATTTATAATGGAGAGGGAGTGCTTGAATGCTTATCGATCAATGATGAGAAATCTGTTCAAATCCAAACCGTATCAGACATATCACAAAGGGAGAAAAAAAATGGAAGAGACCTCATTGTTACGTGGCCATATATAACATGGTCTCGAGCCATTCTTCTTTTGTAGAAATTAAGACAGAATGGAACTTCAGCTTCCTGACGGGACAGTACATCGGTACTGAATACAGATCCCAGCTTGGACGGCATGCTGTTCGGTACTGTAAAATGAGCCGGACAGCATTTTGCAAACGGAGTTGCTCGCGCCTGGATGTCCGATGGAATTTTTTCCATCGGACGGTCGTTGCAACATCGAAAATATATAGTTGCAACATTGAGAATACATGTTTGAAACATTAGAAATTACGTACTGAAACACAGTGAAACATCTGGGTGCGGGGAGTAAAAATTCCCGCCGCAACATCGTGCAATGTTGAGCAACACGTTAATTCATCGTTTGATTTTTGCAACATTGAAACAAACCTATTGCAACATCACTATCATGCAACTGCAACATTCAAAAAATTCTACTGAAACATAGTGAAACATATGGATGCGGGGGAGTAAAACAATCTCGTCGCAACATCGGAGCTATGTTTCATGTAACATCGAAACAAAGTTATTGCAACATCACTATCATATAACTGCAACATTGAAAAAGTTCTACTGCAACACCATGGGTCTCGCTGCGCTATGGGGACGAGGGGAGCTCGACCCCGGCCATGGCGAGGGGGAGCTCGACCCCGTCCATGGCGAGGGGGAGCTCAATCCCGGCCATGGGGGAGAGGGAGAGCAGCTCTTGCCGCCAGCCATTAGGGAGAGGGAGCTCGTGCCGCCTTGACCATGGTGAGAGGAAGAGGATCTCGCAGTCGTCCATAGGGGAGACGGAGCTGACGCCGTCGGCCATGGGGAAGAGGGAGAGGAACTCGCTGTCTCCATGAGAAAGATGACCTTGCTCCTTTTTCATGGGAGATCTCGCGTCGCCGGCCATGGGAGGAGATGGAGGGGAGCTGCGGCAGGCCATGGGAAAAAGGAAAAGGGCCGCCGGCTGTGAGGAAGAGGGTTGATGGTGTCGAACGGCGGCGCGGCGTCGACGACGGCCAGCAGCAGGCGACGAAGCAGCAGGCGGCCAGCAGCAGCGGCTGCTGGTGCAGAGAGAACGCGAGGCACGAATACTGGGAGTCGGCGTCCGACGCATCTGACACCCGGCTCCCAACATTACCGTTTTGCAAATAATAAAGCCTGCAAACATGCGGATGGAGATGGAAGATTCCCAACCGGCGGCTAGCTTACCCTGGCCCTCCATGTGTGTTTCATCATCGTACGTACACTTGACCTCTATCCGTTGACATCCAATAAATTAAACGACGTGCGCGTCTCTTTTTTTAAAGAAAATAAAATCTTTAGTGAACTGAATACTAGAGCATCTTCAAGAGCTTTTTGTATTTTGTTTGTTAAATATGAGAATTTTACCCCTTTGTAAAAATAGAAATCCTCCCTAATTCAATGGCCTAATCCAAGAGACATGCTAAAACGTGGCCTCTATAGCAAACGGGCAGCGTTGAGCAAAAATAGCAAGCGAGGACGGTAGGATAGCAATCCTCGATTTATATCAAAGCAGATAGAAGAGGTGTTGAATGAAGGTTTTTTAAATCCTTTGCTTTTTTAGCCAAAGAAAGTCCATATACAAGAGCTCTTGGAGACGCTCTTAGAGTGTTATCTCGATCGATCACCAATGACGAGAAATCCGCTCAAATCGGAACCGGCGTATCATCATGAAGGAAAAGGAAAACGGAAGAAACCTCGTCATTACGCGTACCTAACACAATCTCATAATCAAGCTTTAATTTTTCTTCATAGGAAATAAACAGCATGCAACTTCAGCTCCTGATGGGGACAGTACATCGATCGGCACTGAAGAATACACGTACCCAAAGGAGCTTCACCCTGAAGCTACGCGTGCATACGACGCAGACTTCAGAAGAACCGATACAGCAGCAAGTACAAGTCAACAAATTACAAGACTTCGCCTGTTGACTGCAAGGTAGTACGACGAGCAACCAGCAAGCTGCTTGCTTTCAAACCAGGTTAACTATAAACGTACTACTGCATGCTTAGCCAGTTATATATTAATATATAACTCCAGGCCGGCAACGTAAAGGGCCGGGGCGCCACGAATGAAGCAGGGATACGCGCGCGTATGAAAAGAGGCGAGAAAGGTTAACGATCGGCCGGTGACTTTATTTAGCCTCACAGCAAAGCTAGCTCTCCTATTGACCGGCCTGAAAGCATGCATGCATGTGCCGCGGCCTCGGATCGAATGCATGCGTTTTCATCGACCGATCACACACAAAAGTGTCGTGATCGATCTTCCGTCGACGTCAACCGAAGATCCGGCCGACTATATTGTAATCCCTTGCGGTTGGGGTATTAACGTCGATCGGGATAGATACATAATATATATACTCCTTCCGGTTTAGTAAAAAAGTCGTTTATGACAGCGACACGGTCTCTAAAGTACAACTTTGACTTCTTATTTTTATAAAGATATATATTAAAAACTAACATATGTATATTTTTATGAAAGTATTTTGCAAGACAAATCTATTCATGTAGTTTTCACATTTCCAAACTCAACGACTTAAAAGATATTCATGATTTATATTCCCAATGTTTGACTCAAATCTTGTCCAAAACGACTTCCTTTACCGAACCGGAGAGAGTATATATATATATGCTAAGTTTTGGCTCCTTGCGAGCTTGCGAGAGCTTTAAATTGGAGCTTTGTTGCCGCGGCGCTGTCCGGGGAGCTGGCGATCGGGACGGGAGAAGAGAGCAAAAGGTAAAGATGACTGCTGCTGCGAAGTGACAGCAGGGATCGAGCTTAAGATAGTATCGAAGATGATTGTATCTGCGCGCACCTGAATATCGAGCTTTATGTGAAATGGGGTTCGACTTCGATCTCAGTGTTGCTTTCAGGGGCATGCGTGTGTGCCTGCCCGGTGATCTCGGCGTGTTTGCCTTCAACGCTTAACGATTTGATTAATCAATAGACCAGATCAGCATTACATACACTCAGCAGCTTGTGGAGTACTACACAAGGCCTGAATCCTGATTACGTACGTGTCGTCCCACGATCAGAAATGCAAAGATATATAGTGCAACTCCTTAGACGAAAGTTTTTTTTTTTTGGCAAATTCCTTAGACGAAAGCTATATTCTCCCCAAAAATGCGCATATAAATGTTGTATGTCTTTGTGTATTAGACGAAAGCAATAGTTTTTCACCATTTTGTGCTTAAATTTCTGCTATCTCTTAAGAGGTGCCCCTCTCTCTTAGGTTTTTGCACGGTCCGCCCCTGGTTCATAATGAACTCCCAACACCCTTCTCTCACACGAAACGCCTGTTCCGTGTTCATTGTCAACTAAACACTACTTCCGTCCCTATTTAAGCGTCACCGTTGGTGTCCGTGGCACAAAGTTTGGCTCAGTTTGTAGAAAATACGTACAATATTTGTCTCTCCAAATAAATTTGTTAAAAAACTAGATTAAAAGATCTTTCCAATGATATTAATTATGTATTATAAATATTAATATTTTTAATACAAAATTAATTAACCAAAGTTATTTCTCAGGAAGCGAGAAATACAGTTATTTAGGGACAGAGGGAGTACACGCGTACGAAAATAGTTCAAATTAAAATAGAGCACGCACAACGGTCTTATAATGACCGATCAATAAGTTATGTCATCAAATATATATGTCATCAAATATATAGGCAATATATATACATGGCGGCAATACTCTATGGCGGCCAATACATATATTCCACTACCGTATTTTAGCTCTCGGCTGCTTTCATCCATCTGCCTGGTTACCTTTTTATAATTAAAAAAATAAAACAACCATATTACACCTACTTCGATTATATCCGTGCCTCGCTACAAGCCGCTGCTACCAACATCATTTGATGCCATGCTTAGTCGCGTCGCGTCAGCTAATTAATTAAGCTTCCAAATTAAAGGCACATCACAGTGGCATCTCAAATAATGCGGTTGGTCTTTCATTCATATATAGTATCTGCTTAAAGAACGAAAGCGAGGGGGGAATGTACTGGCCATAATCAGGCAGCATCTGTGCAAGCACCCTCTTCGCACCTCCATGGGGTGTGCTTTCGATGAGCTGTGTCACCCATCGGCTGTACAGGTGTTGAGTAGTAGCACTGTACTTTGTCAAGCATCAATCCCGCTCGGCCTAATTTAAGTGAGACACGACAAGGAAAAAAGAGCCATTATTTGCATCAGAGATCCTTCTGGCCTACTATTCCTAATTTTTTAAGAAAAAGAAAAAAAACTGGCCATAAAATTCTCCTAACTGCCTGCCTGCCACGTCAGCGGGGTCCTGCCCCGGCCGACCGTCGTGGCGTACGCCACCAAGCTTCTTCCCGCGCGCGCCAAACCCGGGCTCGACACCACCATCCGCGAAGATTCCCCATTCCTCTCCCTCCTCCCTCCCCCTTCCCGCACGCGAGCAAAAACCAAAAGTAAATCGCCCGCACGCGCGGACCCGCGGGCCCCACATTGCAGACGCCCAAGCTGAGCGAAGCCGCCGCGGCACATCGCATCGCAAGCAGCCAAGCCAGAAGCTCCCTGCTGCTCACCGTGCTCCGCGCCACCCGTCCAGGACGGCACGCTGACGCCTGGGGCCCACACGCCCCCCCCCCCCCGCCGCGGGGGGTCGCCGTCGTCGCCGCAGCTGCCACCCACCTGCGCGCAGTAAACTCGCGGCGGGCCGGCACACGCGTACCTGACCTGACACTCACTCCCAGTCCCCACCACCACGGCACCACCCCCGCGCGGCCGCGCACCATTTTTTCTTTTTGTTTGTTAAAGGGAGGGAGGAGGAAAAAAAAAGAAATCCGAAAATATCTCTCCTGTTTTGTCTAGTAGAGGCCGAGCGAGCATTCGTCTCCTTTCACCTAAAGCGAGGCGCCGTCGGCTTCGGCTCCTACCTCGCGCCTTCCTCGCGCGGCGCGCCCTCCTCCCCCTCTACCCTTTCCCTTCCCTTCCCCTCCCCTCCCTACCTCCACTCCACGGCCGTTCGAGCTCGGCGGCGGCGGCGCGAATCTACTCTACTCTACTCTACCCTGCGAGAGCGCGCCGACGCGGCGGAGCTGTAAGGCCCCGGGGTGGGGCGGCAGCTGCGGCGCGATGCCCGCATGGTGGCCCCGGAAGGCGAGGTGCAAGTCGAAGGCGAAGCCGGGGTCGGGGGCCGTCTCCGCGGCCTCCTCCCCGCGCAAGTCGGCGGACCACGACTCGCCCTTCCCGTCCCCGTCGCCGACGCCGCGGGCCCGGGAGAAGGCGCGGAGCCTCGACTCCCCCCGCGCCGCGGGGCGCGCCGGGTGCCCGGCGGGGAACGAGCTGGTGGGGTACAAGCTCCCGGTGCCCGCGCAGCCGGGCCCGGAGCCGCTGGAGCCCGTGGGGGCGCTCTACGAGGAGCAGGAGGAGGTGGCCTCGTCCGCGGGGGATTCCAGCGCGTGCTCCGTCGGGTCGTCGGACGAGGCGCAGGACCAGCAGCATGGGTTTAGGTGAGCGGGGGTGGCTGTGGAATGTTTTTGTGTGTGTGTGTGTGGCTCGATTCCGAATTTCGCTGCAACCCTGGTTCCCACTAGAATTGTGCCTTTCCCCATTTAGGCTGCAATAACTGCAGTCGAATTTGCCTGGTACTCTGATCAAATTGGGGGGAATTCCCTGATTAAATGGGTCGATCTGCACGCTTAGTTTATGGTCTTCCACTCTAATTTGGCGTGCGGCGGATTTGAGGGGATTTGAATCAAGTGCAGAGTTAGAGTGAACTGTGAGGATTCACACCAACTGCACCAGTTGACCTTTTCTAAGGTCGTTTCAGTTAGAAAATCCTGGTAAATACAGATTGAGGACTGGATGATCCAGTTTGACAATTCCGAATAACGAGTAAACCTTCCGGTGTATTTGATGTTTCATGAATTCGAAATTAGAGCTATCATCATTTGGTGCAGATTAAGTTGTTTTGATGATCCTTTGTTTATTCTTTCGAGATATGATGCACATGGGTTAGTTTATCCTTTTTGTTTTGCACCTAGTTATGGCATCTTGGGAATCCTCCCATTGTGCCTATTTAAATAAAGTACATTATTCAGTAGCCTTTTATTGTAATTGTGATATGTTCTCTGATGTTTACTGGTTGCTTGGTATGATCTCTAGGTCAATGGATCCTGTTGCTTTTGCGAGGGGAAGAAACATGCCATATCATTCAGATAGAATCTTAAATGAAGACAAGCATGTGATGTCTTGTAGCATGCCACGGGAGCATCAGAAGTTCTTTGAAGTCCCTGTGTCTAGTGTCAGAGAGCATTTGCAAAGCGACGAACCTTCAACGAGTGAAACCAGTTGTTCACGTGGAAGAACGGTATCTGAAGCTCTCTTTGCTCCAAGAACGAGAAGCCTCTCCCCTGTCCCAAAAGGCCATGCATTTGCCATGAGCAATGGAAATTCTAGAGAATTTGGGTTTAGCCCGAGGTCACCAGTGAGAATGATGGATGGTCATCCCTTACCTCTTCCCCCAGGTTCTGCTGCTTGCTCACCTCTTCCTCCAGCTTCTGCTGGTTGCTCACCACGCCATCCAGCTTCTACCGCTTGCTCACCTCTTCACCCTGCTGCTGCTGCCGCTGCTTGCTCACCTCTTCTTCCATCACACAATTCTTGCTCGCCTCTTCTTTCATCTCCCAGTTCCTGCCCGCCTCATCCTTCATCGCCCACTACTTGCTCACAGTCCCAGTCACAATGGAAAAAGGGCAAATTACTAGGGAGCGGTACATTTGGCCAGGTTTACCTTGGGTTTAACAGGTATCACATTTTCCCCATTCTTGCTTCATTTAAACTTTGTGTTATCATGTGAAAATTGATGCATTAGAATTTCACTCCAAGCTACAATTATACAGTAGAGATAAGGCGGTGCCCATAGTTCAACATGTTTACTTGTATTACAAAAATCCTAAGTTTATGATGTTCAATGATGTAGTGAAAGTGGGCAGTTTTGTGCAATTAAGGAGGTTCAAGTTATTATGGATGATCCACATTCAAAGGAACGACTGAAACAGTTAAATCAGGTACTTGCTATCTTATTTAATTGGCTTGGTTTCTGTCTCATGAATAGCACATTTTTGTATCTCTTGTTTTATTGACACACCAACATGATTAATTTTTGTATTGATAGGAAATAGATATGCTTAGACGACTCTCACACCCGAACATTGTGCAGTATCATGGAAGTGATCTGGTAAGTTCTGTTTTGTAATCCACTGCAGTTGTCTCTGCAGCTGTTTAGTTCCAATGCTTGTTCACCCTATCATGTTTTTTATTCCATAGATATTGTCTGTTGTGATCCATTTTTATGAGCTGGTAGAAAGTCGCTAAGAATTTAGTGAGAATCCATAAATGACTGCTTGATGGAATGCTCTAAAAAAGGCTATGGTGCAATCATGCACAAAATGGTTACTTGTTTACATGTCATCACTATTAACATGTCAAAGAAAGAGTTGGTATTATATCATATGCGATGGCAATATCCTGTACTCCAATGCACGTAACTGAATCTACTGGTTTAACTCATGTGGAATCCATTCAATGGTTTGGTTGGTATTAGTATTATGAGTTACAGAATTTGGTAAAAAGTTAAAGCGCATGCATAGAAAGATGATGAGGGAGGGGGAGCGAGTATACTAATATGATGTGTTGTTCCATCCAACTGTTTTTCTTTCTCTTTTTTGTTGTTGTTCTTCTTTCCCCTTATTTGGCATATGTTTTGACTTATTTGCATCAGCATTTCTTACTGTGTTCTAGTGTTTGTCCACATCAAGAGTTGATTTTCTGGTCCCAGTATCATATAGTTCAGTGTTTTATCTGCTTTTATTGGAGTTGCATTACAAAATAGTTGGCCATGCTTAGGCTTTCTAACAGCCGTATCTATTTCTGTACAGACTGATGACGCGCTGTCCATCTATCTTGAGTATGTTTCCGGTGGTTCTATCCACAAATTACTAAGAGAATATGGCTCTTTTAAGGAACCTGTGATTCGTAATTACACTGGACAAATTCTTGCTGGTCTTGCCTACTTGCATGGGAGGAACACTGTCCACAGGTAGTATTGGTTGTCTAAAACTGTGTTCTCATTGCATATACATAGCATGAAAATGCAATAATCACATCATACTTCTTTTTCTTGGCAGAGATATTAAAGGAGCGAACATACTTGTGGGTCCTAATGGTGAAGTCAAACTTGCTGACTTTGGCATGGCTAAGCATGTATGCAGCATTTACTTTCTACCCTCATTCTCCCTCTCGCGTGCATAAGATTTTGTCTTTTCTTCTGGACTTATAAGGTCAACTATTTTGTACTACCCACATTAATCTTTTGTACCCTAGAAATTATACTGAGGAATGCTTATGCATCCTAAAAGCGTACTATGCCATTCCAAATTGCATTAGTACCCATGTTTTATAATGCAGAAGGAATTAAAGGAGGTGTAAATTCTAAATTCTTATAAAGACAAGTATCCATTTAACTACCTACTCATCACATATGTGGAAAAGGAAATTTATGGAAGGGTGCCAATGAGCTGTGTTTATGCCCTTCTGTGCATGCCCAGCCATAGTTTTTAAGGGCATGCCTGGTCGCCTAGGTGACAAGGCATTACCAAGGACCTTGTGGCATCCTGTGTTGTTGGGGGCATGGAAGCGTAGGTGGCGCCTAAATCTATTTGCCCAGCTGAAGGATCCTTAACCGTGAAAAAGTGGCTCATGTGTTCTGAATTTTGATGAATGCGCATACACAAGTTCCAACTCTTTGATAGTCATCAGAACAAGGAAAAACATAGATTCTGACTTGCTTTTGTTTTCCTCTGCAAACCCTTGATTTTCGTTACTTTGTTGAAGCAGATATCTTCTTTTGCTGAAATACGCTCATTCAAAGGAAGTCCTTACTGGATGGCGCCTGAGGTGAGTTTTTTTTATACTAAATTTCATTGATTCTTTGTTGTTATCTGATGTGTGTCTCTAAATGAAGTTCTCACATCATTGGGAAACCTTCAGGTCATAATGAACAGTAAAGGCTACAGTTTATCAGTGGATATTTGGAGTTTGGGATGTACCATTATTGAAATGGCAACGGCAAGACCTCCTTGGCATCAATACGAAGGGGTAGGCTTTCACTTAACAATTGTGTATTGTTATGTAACCGTGATGAATGATGCTAAGCCAATATTATCTAATCTGATCTTGCAGGTAGCAGCAATATTTAAGATTGCAAACAGTAAAGATATACCTGAAATCCCAGATAGTTTTTCGGAGGAAGGAAAAAATTTCTTGCAGCTATGCTTAAAACGGAACCCGGCATCTCGTGCCTCTGCAGCGCAGTTGATGGATCATCCTTTTGTTCAGGATCATCCTGCAGTGAAAGCTGCAAAATCCAATGCATTGAGACATGCATTGTCTTCTCCAGCTGATGGCAGGCTCGCAATGGTAACAGTTTCTACTTACTCAGGCTCAGTTTTTTCTCCTCCTATTTTCTTTGCTACTTTCCAAGTGCCAATAAGAAAATCTAAAACATCTTAAAGTGGACCGCTAGTTTGATTACTTTGCGTTAGTGTGAATTATTCAATTATCTGATCTTGTTTGGACCCAGTCTCCCTTGGTTTTTGATAGTTGTATTAATGATAGGCATGCTACCTCAATTGCTTGTGATTTCTGTTTGGTTGCATCAAAGAAGCTCTTGAGGGTAGCTTAGCTGACAAGAAATGCTCCTTTTGCTAATTTGTTTCAATAAAGTTCAGTGTAGGATTACTTATTCGCAAAGGGGCCAAAATGCCATCATTATACTTATTAGCTGGATATATTCGCCTAAATGCTCACCCTCCTTGTCCTCAATCTTGTTGCAGTCCAACAGGGAGTTGCCATCACGGAAGATTATTACTCCTCTGAAGGACATAGGACTGAGCACGAGAGATTTTACTGGATTTTCCACTACTGTTCCTTCACCGCGCAGGTACCATGACGTTCCACTTCCATCCTTTGCTTGTACTGTTATCTTGCAATTTTGACAGACAATGTTTATTGTACAGCAGCCCTATTCCTGGGAGAACAAACATGTCTATGCCAGTTTCGCCATGCTCAAGCCCTCTGCGGCAGTTTAATCAATCTAACAGGAGCTGCATGCCCTCTCCACCTCATCCAATGCTTTCCCCTAGTGCTGGCTACAACACATTAAGTTATGCCCAAAATCAAACAAGACGAAGTCCTGCTCCTGCGATTTCAGATCCTTGGCTGGATGTTGGCCAGTTGAAACTCCAAAGCCCATATGGTTCCCCGAAAAGGTTCTGAGAAAGAAAACCAAGAATACAATATCTCCATGACAAGGTAGTTATTCAGAGATGTAACATCAGCAACTTGTGTGCATAGTTACAACAATATGAGATGAGACTTACCGGATATTCTGTACAGCGAAATCAGGCTCTCGAGGAAGGAAGTTGCAACAGGAAGTTCTGTATATTTTTAGGTCTGTTGTCGGTTCCACTATATAGTTATACATGTGTGTCCTGATGTAAATCCTCACAAAATCTTACAGATGACTACGACATGTAAATTCGTATGGTTGTACGAGCTGATGTTTCTGTGCAAGTAGAAGCAGTTAGGACATTCATGGCAGATGTAACCATATCTTTCCGAGTGAATCGGAGAAAGATGCACGTTACTGTTTATTTTCCATTGCATTTCAACACATCTCTGGATTCAAGCAGGCCAGTTGAGCAAAAAAGAAGAAAAAAAACTTGGACAGCTTATATTCTGGCAAATCGCAAGCTGTAGTACAACTTGGACCGGTGTCAGGAGAGCTAATCGTATCCAGTCGAGTGCACGGCAAGGCCTTGAATGCTCGCGCAGCTCTTTGCGACTTTGCCTGATTGAAAAGGTTTGAAAACAGGAACAAAACTAAAACCAAAAATATTACTTGCGACTTTGCCTGATTGAAGGTTTAAAAACAGGACCGAAACAAACAAGAAAAATGCGGTGAGCGTGGATCGAACACGCGACCTTCAGATCTTCAGTCTGACGCTCTCCCAACTGAGCTATCCCCGCTTTGTGTTGTGAAATGTAATTACATACATATTAAGTATTCAACAAGTCGAAGTCATCCCCAAATTTCCGACCATGAAATAACCAATAATCTCGCGGGCCATCATCTCCACTCTCCAGCATTGCAGAATGGCCTTGAGACCTGGCTGCAAGCCATGAAATTAGCAGACATCCTTGACGTAGCTTACAAGAAGTATCCATGAAGAAATTAATATAGCAGACGTTCTTGATGCCAGACTTACAGCTTGAAAGCCAAGAACATCTACTGCATAATAACGACATTAACACCTACAGTACTAAGCTAACCACTCGCTTCGATCACATGGACTTGAAGAGCTTGAGCAGCGACCTCGCCTTGGTCTTGGCCCTGACGCCGCACTGGCTCTGCAGCAGCAGCAGCGCCTGCGTCACCACCCCAGCTGCCGCGGCCTCGCCCCGCGCCGCCCTCGACTCCCTGCACACGGCCAGCAGCGCCGCCACCGCGTGCTCGCTCCCCTCGTTGCTCGACGACATCATGAACACGTGCCTCACCAGCGCCCGCACCGCGCCGGGCTCCCGCGCCACTGCCCTCCGCCCGGCCTCCGACCCCGCCGCCACCGCCTCCAGCGCCGCCAGCGCGCTCGCCGCCACCGCCGCGTTCGCGCCTCCTCCTCCTCCTCCTCCTGCCGCCTTCCCCGCCGCCGCCGACTTCCACGACGACAGGCACCTGAGAAGCGCCGGCACCGCGCCGTGGCGGACGGCGTGCTCGGCCGTGGCGCCGCCGCAGCAGCACACCGCCGCGACGGCGCGCGCCGCGGCGGCCGAGACGCGCCCGTCGCCGCCGCCGCCGTGCAGGAGCGGCAGGAGCGCCTGCCAGACGCGCGGCGAGGACGCGGCGGCGGCGAGCGCCAGGTCCCGCGTCGCGGGCGCCGCGGCGATCGCCTCCAGGAGACGGCACAGGGAGGCCTTCACCCGGGCGCCGCCGCGCTCGAGCAGCCGCGCGAAGGACGCCAGGCTCGACTCCGTGCCGAGCACGTTGAGGCAGCCGTGCTCCGGCGAGGTTGGGCTCGACGGAAGCAGGCTGAGCGCGCACTGGAGCGCGAGCTCCTCCTGCTCCGACGACGACAGGTAGTCCGTCGTCGTCGTCTCCCACGGCGGCGGCGGCGGCGGCGGGTGGAAGACGAGGTGGAGGAGCACGGGGAGGAACCCGAGCTGGAGCATGCACGCGCGGCCGACGTCGGACTCGGACGCCAGAGTCGCCGCCTTCCTGAGCGCGGCCACCTTGTTAGCATTGGCGCCGCCGGACTGGAGGGAGCGCTTGAGCGCGGCGAGCGACGGCTCCTCGTGGGCGTCGGTGATGGCGGCGGCCGGTGGCGTTGGGCCGGCGGAGAGCCAGCGCTCGATGAGGTGGCGGAGGGTGCGGTTGGGCACGAGCGCGGCGACGTCGCCGAGCGGCTGCATTGTGACGGGGCAGGTGCGGTGGCCGGCGGCGAGCCACCGCTCGATGCAGGGGCGGTCGTACGTCTGCCCCGTGCACAGCGTCACGGGGTCCGTGAAGATGTCCAGGCTGATCGGGCACCGGAACAGGTGCGGGATGCTCATCTTTGCGCCACCCCGCGCGATCGAGCACGCAGGGATCGGATCGGATCGGATCGGATCAGCAAGACCAAGAAGCAATCAAGAAACGCCAAGAACACATTCCCAACTCAAGACCACCCACACTCCAAGACACGGCAAGAGCAGATCAAGAACCAACATAAATCTCCAACTGAAAACACCAACAACTCACGAACAAGACGGTGAGATATAGAGCTCGAGCTTCCACAGAGTAATGCAGTGTGCAGGAACACTGTACCAGAAGGCACTTTGATCTTGACGCGATCACTCACTCCCACGCATCCCAATCAAGAATCCATGGCGACGGGACGCGACGGATGACGAGACCGCACAAGTGACGGCACCGGAGTTACAGCACTGTGGGTGGACCCTTTGGCCATTAATAAAGCCGGCCGGCCAGGCAACAAGAACTGCTGCTGCTGGTGCAGGCTGCAGTGCCGGATATGGGCTCTCAATCGGGTAGAGAGAACGAAAAAACGAGGAGCAATGGAATGGAAGCAAGCGAGAGGTGCGTGCTTGCAGGAGGAAGAAGATAAAGGCAAAGCGGGGTGGCGAACTTTCTTTTGCGGGCGGGGGTGGTCGTCGAAAGGGAAAGGTCTAGGGATTGGACCGGAACAGGGAGGAGAGTGAGAGGAGGGAGACGGGGAAAAGTTTGCAGCCTGAAAACGTGGGGACAGTCAGAGTTGGGGACCGGTTGGAACGCAATTTCACAGATTGGAACGGCCGCATGGACAGAGAGAGAGAGGCTGCTCATCAATTCGGCAACTTGCAGTGTTTATCGAGGCTTCTTCCTATCAGAGCAGGTTTATCAGGATTTAGGACTAGAATTATCAGCAGCAGCTACACTTGGCAACTTGCAAATCCTCAGATGAACACAGAATCAGATTTTTTTTTTCCCTTCTATTTTTGACAAAATCTAACTGTTTCTGGAAGCTATAGGAGGCAAAACTTAACTCTGGGCTTTGTGTTGCTCATTATCCAAGTTCTGGTTATGTCATGAAAAAATGGCTGGGAATGTAGGAGCGGAGGCGGATAATGCGGGTTTGGGGGTATTTCCACCGTAACTCTCTTTTTTCCATTCCTTTTTATTTGCGTCTGTCAATTTCTCCCGGTAGAATTTGGCTAAAGTTTCTGCAGAGTAAAAATGTCCCTCATCTTACGACGACGTCGACAAGTGTGAAGCACACTGGCACCAGCACTGTAGATGATCGTGGACCGGTCTGCACTCGTAGGCGCCACTCCATGTGTCATGATTATTCCATTTGCAGCAGACAAACATGGGTAGAGAGGGTGTGATGTTAACATGGGCCATGATAAGGAAAAGCAATCACCTGAAAAAAAAATTGACGAGTGCGTTGGAAGCATTATGATGAACGCGAGCAATTCTTTGAGTACTTTCCCAATATTTCATCCCTCCTTTGCCTTTCTGACGAAAAAATCTCAGTAAAAATCCTCATGAAATTCATCTTCCACGTGTGACATTGTGCCTGGCCCAATTTGTCAGCCAGCAGTGTTCTTCACGGTAATAACACAGCCTCCACTGCTACACGACAGAGTGAAAGAGGTCGAGACTCGTGAATCTTCGCTCAAAAAAAGAAAAAGAAAAAAAAAGAGAGACACCCAGAGGTAGAGAATCTTTGTTACCGGACCGACATCGCTAGGTTACAAAACAGTATGATCTGTACAGTTGAAAACCCAGGAGCCGCGCCGGTGAATCGCCGTCTCGAGCAGCCCACTGAGGATAAACAATGGAGCTCTGTAGGCGCTAATGGCAGGGGTTAACGCGGCTAATTAAGGTAGGGCAGCGCCAAAGTCTTGGGGCTGAACTGCACTTTGTGGCGCTGTAGCCAGCAGAGGCAGCAGCATTACCCAAATCAAGGGACTCAGCTAGCTCCACTTACAAGGCTAGTCGTTTAGTAGGATTTAGACACTGATCATTTAGAATGATCATGCATGGAGATAATGTCCAAAGGTATAAACTTTGGGGAAATTTGTGGAAAGTTCGCACGATCATAGTAGTTTCATAATGTTATCCAACCGGGCCCACGTGCCATGCAGATGCAGACATGTCATGACAAGATGAAAATTTGAGCCTGCTTTTTTTCTTTTGCGAAAGCAAAATTGAGTTTTTATGATTTATTGCGTTTATTGACTGATCTGAGCCTCTGACGGAAGTAACAGAAGTACATATATGAGGATTAATTGGCTCTGTTCCATTCAAAATTCCCTCGAGATTAGCCTTGATTTTCCACGGTCAATTAGTGCTCTGGAGATGTTACAAGGGCTTATTATTGTTATTCATTACTACGTTCTTTTTCAATAGAGAACGGGTATAATTGGCGTGCAATAATACTCATTCCGTCTCAAATTACAATTCATTTTGACTTTTTTTATGCATAGATTTTATTAGTGTAGCAGAATTTATATATTCAAAAAAGTCAAAATGAATTTAAATTTGGAATTGAGGGAGTAGTGTTTTTGTGGACAGGAACACTCGAGCTCCTCACTCTCGATCGAGCTAACGCGACGGTTACCCGTTTGTTCAGGTGTTCGAATACAGTTGACTTCAGGTAGTTCAGTTTGAACAGCAAGAGTGTTAATGCGTGTAATTTTCGATTGGTACACGAAAGACCAGTAGCTTAATTTCTGCACCGCAATGTTTTTCTACTCATTTTTTTTTTCATGTATTCAAAAATTAGGCAAGCCAGCGCCGACATGGACTGCCTGGCTGTTCTGAAGTGGTATTATATGTATATATATATATTATCAGAGATTCAGAGGAGTTTTACACGGTCAGAACTTCAGATAAGAAATTACATTCCAGTCAGCTTTTCCTTGAAAAAACAGTTTGATTATTAGGCGAAATAGTAACAAAATATTAACATAATTTTAAAAGGGGAAGACTTGGACTTGTCTGTAGCTTTGTTCGCATGCGTATCTGTTCAAAGATTGGACTCTGCGCGTGCAGTTAAAAAGACAGTACTCAGTTCCACTCCAACCGTAGAGAATTGCCAAACAATTTGACTTCTAGTATATTGTTTTTGTGGTTCAATGTCCGGACAGGAAACCATTAGTAAATTGTATTCTAGATCTTTCCTTCAAAAAAAAAAGGTTACAACCAAATACTGTGTCCTATCGGCACCTCTGGAAGCCTACAAGCAAGAGGTTGTTTGGTTTCATCTGCTGAACAATATTTTCTTTTCTAGACAATGTGATGGCTTAAATGATGTCCACATCATGAAGACAGTGAATTTGAAACCCCTACATTTTTTTTCCTTATGGTGATTATAGTGGGAATAACATGTAACTTGAGTTATTCAAATTTGGACTGTAGGATCAGTGTTTGAATTTGTTAATTATTTCAGAATTTCTAGCTCATTCAATGAAATTGTGTTTACCCTATTTTGCAGGGTCCGAGTTTGCTTGGTTGACTTGTGCAATCATACCAAGTGTTCAACCTAGTACCGGTAAAACTTTGCTCCGTTTGCAACCCCATTTTGTAGGTTTTACACGGGTCCATTTTATCGGTTTCGTCTTACACCGCGTGAACAAATCCGGTAATATGCACAAAAGAGAAAGTCGTCTATGATATTGATAGAGACCTTAGTGAGGTAAAACATAATTATCAAGCTAGCGAGTGCTATCGCTTTCCTATTACTGGAACAGCACCAAAAAGGATAAAGAGCATAGCGACGAATGGGGTGCCAGCAACGTGGTAGTTCAAAGCAACAGCTTTGAATTAGAGGATTGCTCTCCCGATGTCCTTCCAAGTCAGATTCCATGGATGACAAGAAGAGCACACCATCACATGAACCCAAGCACGGGCTGTGTTCAAAGTCTGTGGCTACTTGCAAGCTGTAACTTTGGACCAGAAGCAGATGCTCTGGCAAAAGTTGTGGATGAACTGAATGCCTTGCAGCATGCTCTCGTTCTAGAGTATACTACTTGTATTTCTCTATTTCCTCCATCCATCTCTGGAAGTGTATTTGGTTCAATGTACCTACATAATCATCATTCGAACATTCTGAAGAAGAATTTCTAGGAAGAATGCTAAAATGTTCTCTGAACACTACTCGAGCTCAACATGTGTGGAATTTCTGTCAACCACTCCTTGGTCTTAAGCCATGAGGCCAGTTGGAGTTTCTTTAACCGGTAAGGTTAGGGCGTTAGGCCATGAAGCAAGAGGAAGAGATCAGACGTTGCACGTGCAGCGTTGAACAATTTCTTTCGGTGCCGGCTTCTGATCATCCATCGACATATCCTCTAGATCCAATCATCCAACAGCTCTTTCTGACGAAACATCGCTTTCTGCTGCTGAGTTTTGTTGACCAGTTTCTTCTAGAGATACTATACAGAGAGATAAGATAAGGAGACATGCCTTTCATGATGCTATCATTGTTGTCAATAGAGAGTGGTTTGTATTCTGAATGATCTGAAGCTCGAACAAGCTGCAGTGTCAACCTGATTTTTCAGACTGTCAGTTCAGGAAGAGTGTGGTTTGTATTCTGAATGGTCAGAAGTTCGAACAACAGTTTTTAGCCTGATTTTTCAGACTGCCAGTTCAGGTTTTTTTTGTTCGTTTTGAGATGGATATATAGAAGACATTACAATTTCAGAGAAGGATTTGGTCGAATACTCGAATCTTGTAATAGCGACAGTATACATGCATGTGGAGTTGCAGTTTGCAATCGAATTCGATAAAGAACGTTACAATCACAATTCAGAGGAGAATAAGCCAATGGACCGGGGAAACCAAGATCATATTAAATTTTCAGAAAAAAAATACTGATGATTCCCATACATATGCTCATAATCCATACAGCATAGTATAGCATTTACCAAAGGCAAGATCACTTGATTAATCGAGGGTTCGTGGCATACACAGAAAGTCAACAGATTGATCTGACAGAAGCAAAGGTGTCTTCCTATTACAGTCTACATATCTGTCAGTCTCAATGCAGTGGGAACAAGGCACGGTGGCGCCGGGCGCAGCTTGTCTGGCTCCTCTGATACGGGTGGTGGCGGCGGCATGCCGGAGACACGCGCGACTCGGCGTCGGACACCGGCGGGGACGGAGGCGGCGTGCTGGGGGTGTACTCCGGCGTGGCGGCGCGCCGGCCGCCGCAGCTGGTCTGGCTCCTCCTCTGGTACGGGTGATGTCCGCGGCGCGCTGGAGGCGCCCGCGACTCGGCGTCGGACACCGCCGGGGACGGAGGCGGCGTGCTGGGGCTGTACTCCGGCGAGGCGGGACGCGGCGAGGGACTCAGGGGCGTGTACTCCGGCGATCCAGGCGTGTACTCTGGGGTGCCAGGCGTGTACTCCGGCGTGCCAGGCGTGTAGTCCGGCGAAGCAGGGCGCGGCGAGGGGCTCAGCGGCGTGTACTTGGGCGTGGCGCCGCGCCGGGGGGATGGGCTCTCAGGCGTGTAGTACGGCGAGGCAGGACGCTGCGAGGGGCTGAGCGGCGTGTAATCCGGCGACGCAGGCGTGTACTCCGGCGTGGCGCCGCGCCGGGGAGGTGGGCTTGCAGGCGTGTAGTACGGCGAGGCAGAGCACCGCGAGGGGCTGAGCGGCGTGTACTCCGGCGTGGCGGGCGTGTAATCTGGAGACGCGGCCCGCTTCGACGACGGCGTCAGCGGCGAGTACTCCGCCGTCGGGGTGGCGGGCGTGTAATCCGGAGATCGCGGCGGCGAGCAGCCGAGAAGACGAAGACGACTCGTAGCAGAACATCCCGCCGATGCCGGAGCCCGCCAGGAAGCGGGGCGGGGACGGCGGCGCTTCACCACGAACGGGCCGCTGGAGGACGCCGAGAAGCAGCAAGAGGCGGCGGCGGATCTGATGGCCGCGGGGAAGGGGAGCACCGCCGCCATCTCCGCGCGGCGGCGACGGGGGGATCTCGATCTCGGGAAAGACGAGGGGATGGTTTGTGGCGGCGGCGGGCGGCGATCGGTGGTGGTGGAGGAGGGAGGAATTGCGTCGCGGATGGTGTGAGGATTGGGATGGATCCGCGCCTGCAAATATAGCCCGTGTGGGTCGCGTGAGGAGCAAGCGCATCGGCTCCGACTCTCCGGGTAGGATTCCATTATTACAGGGCAGTTTTTGTTTCCGACTCGAACATTTTCGGGATGCGCCACCGTGCTTCGCGCCAGTCCGTTTCGCGCCATCGACTGTTCGGATTCAAACGTGCGGTGCGGATCTCAGGTTTGTCTGTTCGCGCCGCCACGGCGCCACCGACTTGGGTCGGTCGGGATCCGAGACCGATCGGTTTGGTTCGGCTCTTGGTGTGCCTGTCCGAACCAGCCGCATACGAGTCGGCAGATGATGGGTCTAGGAAATGTGGCAGCCATCATCATGTAACGAAATTTAGGGGAACAGGAGAGTTGCACGATTTCGAATTGTTAGACTTGTTTCTCCCTACAAGATTGAACAATACTTTCTCCGTTCAAAAAACAAGTCGTTTTGTGATTTTAAATTTTTCCATAAAACAAGATGTTTTACCCAATTTGTCATGTTTGCATGTGCATGCAGGCATGTAACAGTCGGTTAGTACCAAATCTGGCTAAAAGATAATCATGACCATTTTACATTTTTGTTAATCTGCTCTAAATATGTAGAATGACTTGTTTTTACTACTCCGTGAAAGGTGCCCGCATATCAAATTTCCGTATTAATCTGCGAGATTGTTTCGGAGGTGAGTCATGGAAAGACGAAGATGCTGATAGCTTCTGCAACGAGCTCTAGTGCGCGTCGAGCGTCGAGTTTCGTCATCAGTTGGTTAGTTGCAACGATGTGTAAATGAGTTGTTCTACTTAGTCATTTGGGGTTTTCATCAGCTTTCCTTCAATTGGCCGTGCCGTTGATAGGTTTCCATGCTCATATTTACGCATAAAACCGGTTCAATTCTTTTCTTCTACAGTGAATTGCAGGAACTCCATTATCATTTTGAAGGTTTTTTTGGAAAGAAAATATGCACGGTTAATTTGATTAACATGGGATTTATGGGGCGTGTTTTTACAACATTTCTATTGTATGCAAGCAAAATGGACCACTCCACTGCAGTAGGAGGTGCATCATGAACTCCAACTGACATGAACATGCTCATTTTTTCTTTTCAAATTTCTAGAGAACTGTTGGCCCATTGTAGTTCAACTCCGATAATAAAATCGAAATTCTAATGCTTTCATTTATGTATTAATGATTACTTGCTCTAGTGCAGTCTTTTACCACGAATCAGCCAACGCCGGCATTCTCTAGAAGACAGCCCCTGTCACTCTTCACTCTCAGGAATAAAGCAAGAGTTTTTTTTAATCTTTTTGCGGGTAAATAAAGCAAGAGGTTGTTTGATTGCACTGTTAAACATTTTTTTTTCTTTGGCTAATCCCAGTAGGGACTTTCTTCATATAGATGTTTTCAAGTTAGGCGCATAAGTAACATGAAATTGAAATGGTGTTTGAAACTACTATCCAATGCATAATTTTACAGTGTCTACAAATAACATTTAATTTCAACACCCCTATATTTGATTTGATGCCATACATGTCATAAAAAAATTATGTGGCATGCTAATTAATGAAAATGAAACTCTCAATTGCGAGTAGTCTTAAGTCCACGTCGTGCAGTCCAAGCAAAATTTGGTAACATGCAGAAAACATAAACTTATTGATGGTAGGGACCTTAGAGGGGAAAATAATTGCGTACTCCCCGTGCGCACCATCGCGCGCATGCGCACCCTCGCGCGATGCGCTTTGATCAGGATCGGACGTCGTGACCCCTGGCTTGCCCCCCGCGACAGCAAAGTGCAGCTCGGCTCGCGCACCCAGCCCCGCTCGTGCACGGCTCCGCCCTCGCGCTATCCCGCGGCACGTCCCGCTCGGGTCCCCCGCGCAGCAGCAGGTTAGGGTTTGCCACAACGATCGGTTCGAGCCCGGCGGCGTCCAAGGGTAGCACGACGACGCCATGGCAGATGGGGGGCCGAGCGGCTCAGCCATGGTCGAAGGGCGGCGCGGCGACGCTATGGAAGAAGGGAGGCCTGGCTGCTCAGCCATGGTGGAAGGGCGGCGCGGCGAAGCCCTACTTGTTGACATCGATCGAGATGAAGCCATGACGATGTCATCCCATAGGTAATCCCGTCTGTTAACATGCTCCTTCTTTTATCTCTCTGATCGCGCCATGTTTAGGTTCTTGTTTCTTAGTCGACCTTATGATCGCTTCCTGATGTAGATTACATGCTCCTTCTGTGAATGATGAGGTTGCTTCCGGTAGTGGAGAAGATCAGGAACAACAAATAACACAGGAGTTGGGTGATAAATATGGAGTGCTGGCACCTAAAGTTGGAATGAGTTTTGACTGTGAGGATAATGCTTACAATATGTACAATGACTATGCTTGGACGTGTTGGGTTCAGTGTTAGAAAGAGCAGGACGAAGCACCGCAAAGATGGAAGTTTAAGTCAGAAATATTTTGTTTGCAGTGGCGAAGGGCGTCGGAAAAATGAGACATCAAAAAAAGATATTACAAGGACCAGTTGTGATGCTCGTGTTCAGTTTAGTATCACCAGGGAGAATGTATGGACTGTGCAAAAGGTCGTAGTAGAGCACAACCATTATCGTGCCAGTCCAAATAAGACACATAAGTTGAGGTCCCAACGAAAGATTATAGAGGCAGATAGAAAATTAATTGGGCAGGCACGACGGTCTGGATTGAAGCCAGCCCAAGTTTTCAATTTCATGAAGGAGCATTATAATGGGGAAGACAAAGTACCATTTACTAAGATGGATTGCTACAATGAGATTGGTCGTGAGTGCACACAGTACTTAGAAGCGAATGATGCACAAACATTATCTGAATATCTGAGAAATAAACAAGCCCAGGATCCTACTTTTTTTTATGCAGTTCAGGTGGACAAGGAAACTGGTCATATAGCAAATTTCTTTTGGGCAGATGGTCAGTCTATCATGGATTACAAATGCTTTGGTGATGCTGTTTCCTTTGACACCACATTTCAAACAAATAAGTTTGAAATGCCTTTTGCTCCGATTGTTGGCACCAACCATCACAAGCAAACAATAATTTTTGGGTGTGCACTTATGTTCAATGAGACTATTCCATCATTTGTTTGGCTCTTTGAGTCCTTTTTACAAGCAATGTCTGGAAAACACCTAAGCACAATTTTCACAGATCAAGACGCGGCAATGGCAGCAGCAATTGCTCATGTATTCCCAAACACAGCCCACCGCCTATGTTTGTGGCATATTGGGCAAAATGCTATCAAACATCTTGGTCCTATAATTAAAGCGACAGAGGATGAGGCAAAGGACAAGTCAGGTGACAAGTTCTGAGCGGAATTCAAAAGTTGTATCTACGAAGACAGAGCAGAGATTTACTTTACAGAGAAATAGCATGAATTGTTGGATAAATACGACCTGAAGGGTAACTCATGGATGTCAAACCTATATGCTTTGAGGGCAAAGTGGGCTGCGGTACATCGTGACTCATTTACAGCAGACATGCATTCGACCCAAAGGAGCGAAGGTATGAACAATGTCTTCAAGAAAACATTTCGTAGGAAACTCGGTCTTTCAGAACTCCTTGTAGAATGTGAAAATGTTATAGTTACTCTAAGGTCAAATGAGAAGGATGCTGATTTTGAGTCACGTCGAAAGATCCCAGTTTGCTACATTCCAAATCTGCCAATGTTGAAAACTGCAGCTGAAACATATACACGGAGAATGTATTCAGAATTTGAGGAAGAAGTTTAAAAAAACAATTTATATTATCTTGTGAATTGTTGGAAGCTAATGGGACAAACTCCACATTCTTTGTTAAGTATATGCAATCTGATCGTGGAGCAACAGTAGTACTGAACACTGAAGATTCAACTATTACATGCTCTTGTCGGATGTTTGAATGCATAGGTATGTTCAGTATTACCTTTCAGGTTGTTTATATTGCACTTTGTATTCTGAAATATTGTTTGTTTCATTTGGAACTATTCGTTTCAGGTTTATTATGCAAACATGCTCTTAGAGTCTACAATATGAATGGAGTATATAATTTGCCATCGCAATACATACTGCCTAGATGGACAAAATATGCTAAAACTGGATTTTATATTGAAACAAAGCAAGGATCCGAGGAGGGAGATTTGAAAGCACAGGCATCACTTATATCTCGACAGGCCACATCTCTTGCATTGAAGTGTTCATCCTCAAAAGAACTACTTGATAAAATCCAGAAAGTCATGCATGACTTGAACTTGGAAGCGGATACTTATCTAAATGAGATGCATGAAAAATCAAATGAGATTTCTACTACTCCAAATGAATGTGTCAGAGAACCACTAAATGGTGTCATATCATTCAGAATCCCTCCCATCATAAAAGGTCCAAAGGAGACACGTAGAAAAAATGTTCTTGAAAAGAACCCAGGGAAGAAGAAGAAGAAGAAGAGTGCCCAGAAAAAAGGTAGCGACCTGTTCAATGCCTTATATTCTAGTGTAAAATTTATTCTAAATATTATTCTTGGTATTGTAGGTGACGATCTAGAACACAATGATATTGAAGCAAGAGACAAACGCGCTGAGACAATCCAAATAACTGTAAGACAATACCTATTTTCAAAAATTATTCCATTGCATGCATGATTTATGAACACTTTCTTGTCGTATACACAGGATTTTAATGTTGGGGCATCTTCAACCATGAATGCTCCTTTCGTCCAAGGTGGATATACTAATGTCACAATGCCCCAGTTCAATATATTTGCCAATCATTCTGCAATGGCTCCTCCATACATACCAGGAGGGAACACAAGTCTTTTAATGGGAGTTGATCAAGATGCTACAACGCAAGCTGCTGTTAGGCAGTTACATTTTGATGAATCTCTGTAGACATTTTCTCATGAAATGCACCATATTGTTTTGTAAACATGAATAACATTTTGGATATTTGTTTTGTCAACATTAATTTATTTTGTTGTCACGAGAGCAAACATTTTGGTTGAAATAGTCAAAGATGGTTACTAGCTTCTAATCTAAGTGTCACGTTGAAATAGTCAATGATGGTTACTAAGATGCTCCTTGTAGTAGTACAATACTTTTTTTTGTCACGTATTGGCTACTGCTAGTACACGTACAATATGATGCAGGGAAGGTATCCGGTTCGTGTTGGATGCCCTTGGGCTTGGTTTCTTATTATTCTTGAAACTGAACGATCTGCCGCCTGTTACTGTGCCGGCAGATGGATATCTCAGAAGCACCGCCTACTACTGCACCGCGGGCAATAGCGCGACTGCGCGAGGGCGGAGCCGTGCGCGAGCGGGGCTGGGTGCGCGAGCCGAGCTGCACTTTGCTGTCGTGGGGGGCAAGCCAGGGGGCCACGACGTCCGATCCTGATCAAAGCGCATCGCGCGAGGGTGCGCACGCGCGCGATGGTGCGCACGGGGAGTACACAATTATTTTCCCTTAGAGGTAAACCCTTTTGAATGACGGCTATTTTCCACAAATCCAATTATCACGGGCTGCAAATTTGGACCAAAGCGACTAAGCGAGTGACATCACTTTGGCATTAATGGAACTATATACCATAATTTGTAAAGGAATAACGACAAGTGGAACTTGGAATTAGGATTTTTTTTCTTCCCGGTTCCTAGTCAGATTCCATGAATACAAAAAAGAACAGCACTTAAGCGTGAGCACGACTGTTCAAAGTCTGAGGCTACTTGCAAGCTGTAACTCTGGGCCAGAAGCAGATGCTCTCAGATTAAGCCTCGCTAATTTGTGGACGAACTGAATGGTGAATGCCATTATAATACTCATGAAAGATTATATTTGTATTAAGTTATCGCTAGTGTGCATAGATGTATTATCACTAGAACATTCTGAAGAAGAATTTCTACTGAGGAATCCTGAAGCGTTCTCTGAACACTCAAAGTTCCACATGCCTGGGATATCTCTGAACCACTCCTTAGTGTTAACTTTTAAGCTATGCCAGTCTGGCAGTCTGAGTTTCTGTAACCGATGAGGTTAGGTTTAGGTGATGAAGCAATAGAAGGGATCATACGTCTCACTTGCAGCGTTGAATAATTAAGGTTCTGATGATTTTGGTCCATCGACATATCTTCTTGCTCGAACAGCTCATCTCCTTCTTTCTGGAGAAACATCACTTTCTACTGCTGAAGTTTGTTGACTGGTTTATGCCAGCATTGCCATGCACGGTGACAATAATGCATATGGCTTTTGTGATCCACGTAACAAAGTTGTAAAGAGAAAAGTGGATCTTCTTTTTTTCAGAGATAGATCAGAAGAATGTCGTGGTCTTGTGGCCTGATTTGCCGGACCAGCAGTCCAGTTTTCTGCTACTGTTGTGATTAATACACGATGTTGATTAAACTCTCAGAAAAATATTTTATCAAACTTTGTAATTGCAAGAGTGCTTCTGAAGTTGAAAAATATCTGAAGCTAGAGCCTCCTGCGATTTGTAAGATGATTAGGTACACGAGAGGACAAATAACAGTGCCATCTTTCATTAATTGTGTATTAACTTATCTCTAGTCTACATATATGCATTAGTTATTACTACTTACTAGAACATTTTGGAGAAGAATGTCTACGAATCCTGAACCTTCCTCTGAACACTCGAGTTCCAAATGCGTGGAATCTCTCTGAACCACTCCTTACTCTTAAGCCGCTGTGTCACTTTGAGTTTCTTTAACCCGATAAGGTTAGGCTTAAATCATGAACCAAGAGAAGGGAAGAGGCGTCGCACGTGCAGCGTTGAATTGGGATGGTTTTGGTCCATCGACATATTTTCTTGATCGAACAGCTCATCTCCATCTTTCTGACGAAACAACATTTTTTTCCCGACAACGTCTTTCTGAAAATCACTTTCTACTGCTGAAGCTTGTTGACTAGTTTCTGGCAGCAACGCCATGCGTAGTGACAACAACTGGGCATGGCTTTGTGATCATTGATCTAGCAAAGTTGTCAAAAAGCTCAAGAGAATGTCGTTTGGTTTCAGAGTTCAGAAGCCACAGGCTGCCTTTCCAGCTCTCTGCGACTTGCCGTCCCGGCCTGATTCTGCAGCTATTTCCAACCTGAAAACATTTGATCGACTCTTATTGCATTAGGGCATGTTTAAATGAGTGAAAAGTGATGAAAACTTTTTGTATTGGGTCACGTGCACAGAGATGAAATGAACTAACATGGTTCTCTAGGTGAAAACTTTTTGCAAAGTTGGGGGAAATAAACAGGTATGTTCTTCTGCAAGACATTGTTTTGACTTTTGACCTATTTCTGATGTCGTTTGCTGCTATTGTCATTAGCACAAGCTGTTGATTAAACTTCCAGAAAAAAAAACATTTGATCAACTCTTATTGCATAGAGCATTGTGTGATTCTGAAGGTGAAAAGAGCAGTTTGCACTGGACATCAATTCTAATAGGCTGCTTCAGCTATTGTATAATATCAGAATTCAGGTGGTTACTGGTCACAACCCATTTGGCTTCAGAGTTCAGAAGCCACCGGCTGCCTTTCCAGCTCTCTGCGACTTGCAAGATGATCAAATAAATACTGAACAACAGCAGTGTCACCTTTGTACTCATTCAAGTCTGCGTTGCAATCAGCAATATATGTTAAGAATATGACAGCAAGGCGGACTTATCAGAAATTCAGTGAAGAACGTCACAATCAAAACTCACAGGTGAATGGACAGGACAGGAGCACAAGACCTCATCAAATTTTGAGAAACAAGTTGATAATTCATACATATATGCATACATGCTTCATTCACCGTTTTGCAGAATTTGCCAAACATCAGGGAAAAAATCACTCAAGGGAACGCATTGATCCTATTACAAACTACAGAGATGGGTAGTATTCATGATGAGAGAACAAGGCACGGTGATGCCGGCCTTGGCTCAACTGGCTCCTCTGGTACCGGTGGTGGCGGCATCGGACACGAACACAGACAGCGACGGTGCCGGCGACTCCGGAGATGCGGATCGAATTCGGACACGGCGGGAGGCGGTCTGGCGCTGTGGGCCAATTCGGATTCAAATCGCGTGGAGCCAGCCCAGGTGTGGCTGACTCGGATTGGGCTGGCTCGATGGACTCTCGGTGCGCAATTGCTAGATGCCGCGTGTGCGGCATCACGGACGTCCCCGCACGTGCCCCGAGGCCCACCCAAGCGGGCAGGTGCAAAAGCAGCTGCGCGTCAGCGCTGCAGCCTGGTGGGCCTGCCCGCGACTCACGATGGTGTTGACGGCGTGATGGATGCATGTGAGCCTCTGTTTTTTTCTTGGGTTTTGTTTCTTCTTCTGTTTTTCTTTTTTAACATGTGGAACAAAATCATCTAGGGACAAAACATTATCATATAGAAGCTAAAAGTGGAACAAATCATAACTTGAGGAAACAAAAATATCACATAGAAAAAATATAAATATTAACATGTGAAATAAATCATTTAAACTAATTATTTGAAAACAATTCGCATGTATATATTTTTTTCATGAGTTATATAATTTGTTTCAATAGTCATATTTTGCACTATTTATTTTTTATATATTTTTTCCTCATGTATAATAACTTTTTCTTTAAGTTTTGATTTGTTGCACGTGGTTAAAATTTATGTTCCTTCCATACGATATTTGGTTCCACAAGTTTATATGATTTGTTCCACTTTAACTTATGTCTATAAAGTAATATTGTTCCACTAGATAATTTGTTCCACGAGTTAAAATTTATGTTCCTTCTATACGATATTTTTGTTCCGCAAGGTTAGATAATTTGTTCTGATTGCTAAAATGAAATGGATTGTTCTATAAAAAATGATTTATTTTAAACTTTCAAAATATAGCCAAGTGTGGTCTAGTTTTGAAGATCTCGTCATAAGAAATCTAATGGTGCAATCGGAATTTGATTTGGATATTCGGTTCGTGAAATGCAAATTGTTTTTCAAAATCTCTCCTCGTGGGCCCCGCTAACTTGAGAGTCATGGGAGCTGGTGCGAGGTGTCAGGCGCGGTACGGACGGGAGGTTGCGTGAGCTGTTTTTTAGGGTGTGCGGCGATGCGCGGGGTACCGCGTATACGGTATATAGTTGCTCCCCTCTCGGTGGGCCTGAGCGGCCGTCTGGACCCGCTTGATCAGCCGCTGACGCATCCGCAGATAATCCAGACTACGCCTCCCAAGGGCAGTGGCGTAAAGACAGAGAGTACGCCGCGCCGGCCACGCGCCCCCGCCGCCGCGGAGCGGTGCGTCTCGGGATGTCCGGAGAGGCCCGCCTCCGGCGATCCGTGGCCAGGTGCACAGGTGCTCTTCCCGCTACCCGCTTTTAATGGCCTGCTTATCCGTGCGCGCGTAGGTGTTTCGGGTGCCTTGATTTTGGTAGGAGGAAATGCAAGCGCCGCGTCGATTTTGCGAGGTGAATTGCGATGCAGCGTGAAATGTTTTCGAGGACTTTGTGATGGAATTTGGGTCCGGAAGTTTAGGGTTTATTGGTTGAAGTTTCGCGATCGATACTTTGCTTGTTAGTTTTTCCCTCTGCCATCGTTGTGGTTAAGCTTCTGAATGGCAGTATGACGTATGAGCGTAAGCAGGCATAGCAGAAGCCTGAATAGGGCATAGTTGTATTATTGGTACTTGACTGCGGTTATTTTTTGATGATGTGATTCTGCGCCTCTATTTCTACCACGGGCGATATGGGGTTTCGATGGGTTGCTGCAAGGCATTCATGATCACACGCATCGCATTGCATGTTAGGCATTTTGCCTTGTTCTGTCTGACTGACTGATCTGGGTTTACTGAATTTTGTCTGCACCTAGCCTTTTGCTGTCGTGTTGCCATGGGTAGTGATACACAACAGCAACATAGCATTTTGTCCCAAACAAGTTGGAGTAGGCTACAGATAAAACCCAAAACCCAAAAGAAACAAGGATAAGAAAGACATAAAACGGCACATGACCAAATAAAAGGTTAGGGGTAAACAAAAGAAGAAACAAAGATCACGGTTCAGGCACGTTGATTGCTAGTCTCCAAACGCTTCTATCTATAGCTAATTCTCTGGAGATATTCCACTCTCTAACAAAACTTGTTGCCTTGTTGGTGAATTGTTGCATTGTTGTAGGGAAGCTGGGAAACAAAACTTAACATGATCACGGCTTGGTGCTCAAACAATTAATGATGAAGCACAAAAGGTGGAACCAAACCCGTAAGCGATGGAATTATTATGGAAATGTAGCACTTTCGTTCTGTCCTGGTTACCTGTTCTTGCTTAATGATGACTTAGCAGCACTATCGACATTCTGCTGTAGCAAATCTTTAATCTTTTGTTAGTCACTCATTTTCAGGTGTGGCGGAAAAGTAGGGATTGCGATGATATGGCACCACGTAAGGAATGGTTTGTTTCTGATCACCAACAACCCTTTGCCACGTCAAACCATCAACTTTCATTGGTCCATGCAGAATCAATGCCCCGTCCTTCTAGGGATGACCTTCTTGTGGTCCTGTGTTACTTGATGCTCTGTGACATGATGAGTTTGGCAGGGTTGAGATGGACTTAGCCACTAACTGCACTTTCAGTTTATCTCCACCATGGGCATCATTGCCGCTGAGCATAGGAGTAGTACATGCACCCATTCAGTCTTGCTTACTCGATGCGTAACTTCGTGTCATCGCCTGAAAAAGACAGCTAGTACTTGTCGAAAGTAACAGATGCTGACTCATCTATGAAGTTCTCAGCTGTCTATTTTTTCGGGGGGGGGGGGGGGTAGATATAGATGGCTTTCAGAGACTGCATGAAAAACTGGATTTGGTTTTGTACACCTAATTTTCTTCTGAAATTGTTTTACCAAAGTGTTTATTTTTCTAGTGAGTGCTTTGCTTATTCATGATAAGGCACATGCATGGTCCTCCCCTCACTTAGGGGTTTTGCATGATAAAGCATGCGCACCATGCGGTCCATGACACCATATTATGCAGCCTTTCTGAGGTAACTATGGGAATGTTAACGGGGTTTGATGCACTTACTAAGCGCGTGTAGTGCGCAAACTACAATATAGGATCAGTGAACAAGACGTGGAACTAACTAGGAAGTCAACCATTCATCCTGTTCCAATTATGAATAGTGTTCATATGTACTGTCATTTAAACTTGATAACTTGCAACTTTACAATTGTCACATTATTAAAAATCAAATGCAGCAGTAATTAACTGACTTATATGTCATATATGCATAGCTGGATCATACTAATGTCACTATGTCATTATATATGCTCTGCAAAATTTGATGTGTTTTCTTCCTAATTTGTTTTCCTTTTCATTTCCAATGCTCTACAGCTGATTAATGTTTGCTTATGTCTTTGTACATTCCATAAGAACTGTTCTTCTACTGCTCAATAAATGCATGACAGGGATGGCCATGCAGTGCAACACAACCACATAGTGTTAGCACCTGATTTTCACCCCTTCTCGGTTGTACTAGTTTACCAGTTTAAGGTCCATCCATGGAATTCGCGGTCTGCATGTGCATTCCTAGACTCATGTTGTGAACTCAAACCATATTTCTTCGTAATAGAAAGATATGCATATATTTTGTGTTTTTCTTGAAAAAAGTCATTCCTGATTCCGATACCTGCAATTCCTCTACTGCAGAAAACATTGAACAACATAGGACTGTTAACACATTAAAAACTGAAATATAATATTGACTTTATGATTACAAGTGTTAGTTAAATTTATTACGATCCTTTTGAACACACTAGTTGTTTTTGTTACTTCTCTTTACCAGAGAAGGAAGAAAAATGATTCTTCGGGCAGAGTACTTTGGATATAATTTTTCAACCCATGCAATTGATGTTATGTTCAATATTTGATTTTTTTTATTTCATTTTTCTCACTGAAATACTCGAGATTGAAAAGTTGATCTAACATGTTAATTCTTCTTGTAAGGGGATCCTGAAGATTCACGAGATGTAAGGTGATTTGCGTCTTTTAGCTGCTCGCCCAAAGTTCCAGTTGCTCAGTTATGGTTAGTACCAATCATTTTATTTAGTGCATTCAGTTTTATATTGTTTGTTTTTTGTCCTCTACTATCCCTGTCACTTTTCAGGACATTTGTACTTGTTAGGGCAATATTAAGGATTGACGCAGGTAACAACATTCAAATTTGATTAATAGCTTTTAGAAACTTGCAGCTTACCCTTTTTTTTGTATTGAGAATAGCTTACTTTCTGTTTTGTGCTATTGTCTGTATGTCAGGTAGCGAACTTCTGATTTATCTCTAGTTGCTCTCCATCAATATAAAAATGATCAGAAGAGTACACCTCAAATCATATCACATTTCACCACTTGCATGGCATAGTTATAATTCGTCGTTTGCTTTGTTTGCCGATATTTTTCCCATCGACTTCTACTTCATATACTTGATCATTGTCAAGTCTTTTAGCCAGGAAATGCAAGGACATGCATGCTAAAGTTATGGAGGGATGTATTAGGGGGTTCTCTTAGTACATTGAATTAATCACATTCCAATAGATTTCTCCTACTACCTTTTTATTACAAACCAAAGATTTTACTGGATGTATGACTGTATGACAGCCATAATTAATGAGCTAAAGCCAGTGCCCTAGGCACTGCAATCCACCAACAAAGATTTAGAAAGTTTAGTGGCTATCCGTGTATCCAGTAACTGGTTTGTCAAATATTCTAATTCATGGCAACCCCACTTCCCCATACAGGCAAACCATCTGTGTGACATATAGACACTGATACACACACACACACGTGTATATATATATCACATTATTATGCTTACTAATTCATGGATGACATCAGTAACAATATGCTTGCACAGGCTCCAATGATGTTCTTCTTTTTCTCTCAGCTATGTTTTTTGGGCACAAACATAGCTCACATAGAAAGGCAATTAATGCGTTGGGAGGGGAAGCAATGCATCCCTCCAACCCCTCCTATGTCCTAATCCTATAAACTGTTATCTGTTGATTTCATACAACGATTATGCAGAACTTGTGGAGTTGTGGTCCATCGTCCATGATTTGAAGTAACATCAAAAGTGCTCAAGAAAACTAGTAACCTGGTAATCTATGAGGTTATCCACATTAATGACAGCTATATAAAGCTAACTCAAGTTTGTTACATTACATGCGCCTCATCCGTTGAGGAGAATAATTACATGTGGCTAGACGCAGTGTCTAGGTTCAACACCTATATATGAAATCATTTGATCTTCTGTAGTGTAACTTTTCCTGCTAGAATCAACATCAGAAGGTATAATAGGTGCATGACCTACTACCGGTTCTGCTGATTGGGGTTCTAATTATTTGACAAACTGACTTCATCATAGTCGTCAAGGGATAGGAACACCTCATCTAAGCATGAAAGCTCCATGCCCTCCTCGTGGAAGCTCACTTGCGATCCACAGGTCGAATCAAACACTCGGCATATCACCCAGCTATTGGACTCCTGCAATGATCATGCAAGCATTTTGCCCCTTAATATAATAAGTATACATACTTAGTTCTAAATGAAGTAAACAAACATGTACGTAACCCTTACTTTGTTTGAGCAACCTTGATTCCTGTGAAACTTCTTGCTTGAACTCGTTGCAGTGCTACTGCTACCCACCTTCCTTCCATCCAGTAAATGATACTCATGCATAATCCAGCTAGTTTCGATCCCCTTAGAGGGCTCTCCAATGGAGAAGACAAGTGTCTTCTTTATGCCAATGTTACAGCCACCACTTTCTATCGTCTCATCGGCACAAACAGAGCTCCAGTACCCATTTGGTGTGACCCTAATTTGCGTTGCATGACTGAAGAAGTACCACTGATTACCTGCTTGAAGCGCTTTGTCTAGGAAAAAGCAGGTTGCTAGCAATCAGGACAAACCCTCACACGCCAAACATTGATTATGATAATAAATATATGATTAGCTGGTAATAGATGCATACCATTCAGTTCCCATGGATCGAAGTGGTTCAAAGTTACTGTTGGGACGATATCTGGCTGGCATGGAAGCAGGGAGGCTTTGCGGCGGAGGAAGTGGACGACGAGCTCTTCATCCGACGGGAAGAATTGGAACCCTGGAGGAAGGTCAGAAGCTCCTCCCATGACGAGGTGAGGTCTGAGGTGCAAGCCGGAAGTAGATAATAGGCTATAGGAGCTGAGCAGGTGGAAGGCTACTATGAGGAAGGCCGAAGGCGGAGGAAGGAGTGCTTGCTTAATGTGATGGCTTAGTGCTTAGAGGTACTTATAGGAGTTGTATGCCTGTATGTATTGCAGAGGGAGGGAGGAGACGTGCATCTGAAGGAGCGTCGAAAGGTTTGAGGCGGCTGCAGCCTGGTGCTTTGAGAAGCCTGTCAACTGAAGTGTCCCGCTTTTTTGGACTCTTCAATTTTTAATGGAGGAAGCTGATAATGCTCTGCAAAGACGAAAGACTGCTGTTGGATTTGAACAGAGGAGTATATCTTGCCTTGATGATCGGCGCGAGTATATCGCAAATATTTTTGCTATTGAGAAGGATCGAGGCAAACCATGAAAGGTCATCAATGAATCCATGCGTGCATGCATGGTGCATCATCATGTTCTGCATAATTTATTTGCGAAAGGTGATTAGAGGAGAAACAGTTCTTGTTCAGCAATGATGCTGTTTTGGAAGCAACTAAACAGGATAATCCCTCCAGAATGAGTTATCGTTAGACTCCTCTTTAATTCGATACCATATTACTATTGGGGGTATAAACATTTGTAGTTTCATTTCCAGACTCTTGGATTGTCATACAACATTGCTTCAGTTCTACTTTAGGTACACTTGAAAACATCATGCCTGCCCAAGGAAACTGTGATGTAACGCAATATCAGGTGATTGGTTACTTATACTCGTCCATATCGGAAATCAGGAGATGTGAATGAAAAGCTAGGCGAGATGATAGAATCAAGTTATATGAAAAAAAATAATGGTATTGTGGTGAAATTCTAATGTTGATTAGACAGAAGCTCTGACTTGCTTACAGTTGATGTGTGTTGGACATGATGTGGATATATCAATCATCAATCGTACAGCAAATAGTAACTTGAGTTTTGTTTTTAGCTAGCGCTGTTATGATACCTATGTGATTCCTGAATAGTCAACTTCTGGGCCAAGCGAAAGCTCTGCAACTGCTGATATCTTTTACCGACTTTGACACTTTGAAGTTACATGACCTGCTGATATCTTTTACATACTTTGACAGCTTAATTTCTTCGGGAAGCTTAGGGTGCTGCCATACATGTGAATGTAAGAAAGTAATGTCCAGGGCAAATAGGAATGTGGACTTATCATCAACTCTGTAAAGTTTGCAGCACAAATGGACCTTGCAGGCGTCCTGCCGCCCCTATAGTGGGTCTTCTTAGTGCTGCTAGCCTGCTACCACACGAAATCCTTCTGTGATGGTTGCCTTCCTCCTCATGTCATGCATGCGTCACAACCATGACTCTTTGACACATTGCTAGTATCACTTGCTGCGCATGCATGTCCACCAAAAAGCTGCAAAGACTCCAGTGGAGTTGTGGGAAAGTACAGAGGGAGCATCACTTGGAGATGAAGCCACTCAGGTTCCATGTGCCCTTTTCACCCATCCATTCTATATCCATTTCGGCAAACTTGATGGTCAAAAAGAGGATTGTCAATAATCATTTCAAGTTACCTTCCATGGTCAGTTTTGCAAGAGGGGCAAGAACAGGTTTGGCAGAAATTTACCACTCTGTGACAGTGATTTATGACGGTGACACTGGGATGCTCAACCTTTTGGTACATACCACCTTGCTAAGTAAGCGGCAGACCAATTGGTAAAGGACACACATTCTTGGCAGGAAAAGGCTACCCATTAATGGTGAGCCTCCGTGTCTCGATATTGTTTTTGAGTTCTTAACCTCCCTTCAATGATATGCTAACCACTGTGTGCTCCCTAACAGTTGGTAAGATGCTGTTGATATTGGCTCAGCTGCAGCTTACAAGGATAACCCTTCCTTCAATCGTCAGAATCTTCGAGTAAGGCCGTGTTCAGATCGTGTAAAAGCGGCTCATTTTACGAAAAATTATTCATCTAGATAACCGTGTCAGTTTATTTGATTCCATAGAAACAGTTCTTTTTCATACTTTTCATCATTTTTATTGATATAAACACACCCTAAGTATACCAACAACCCGGTTTCTGTTCTTCTCGTCAAATTATGAAGGAAGAAAGGTCACGGACAATCATTCGGTCACTTCATGGTGCCCGAGCCCATGCACACTGATGTCCTCTCCAACTTTTCAGACCCTTCTCTTTAGGCTGTCCGCACTGGTCGTTCTCTCCTCTATCCTCTAAAAGAGAATATTCTGTCCTGGTCAGCGAGATTCTCTACTCTAAACAACTTTCTTCCGCACTCGTCATACTTTATATCTCACACTCTATACCAACTATACAATATTTTATCCAACCATCCCAACTACCATCCCCTCTCTCTCCCCATCTTTTCTTTTTCTTTTTCTTTCTCCTCCCCTTTTCCCCTCCCTTTTTTTCCCCTGCCGCCCCCCTCTCTCGATCCTTCTCCGCCGCCCCCCCCTCTCTCTCACCGGCACGCCGCCGGAGGAGCGCCTCCTCCCCTCTTCCTCTCCCTCCTCCGCCGCTCCGCCCTCCCCTGCGGGCTCGATCCAGGAGCCCGCCCTCCACCCGCGCGCGTCCTCCTCCCTTGCTCGGAGCGGAGCTCCCGCGCCCTCCTCCCTTGCTCGCCGTCGCGGGCAGCCTCCTCCTTCATGGCCGGCGCCATCCTCCCTCCGCAACGCCGGCCGAGCTCGAGCAGGGGAGGGCGCGGGCGCGTGGCCTCCTCCGGGCGACGAGTTGCAGGCCGCGTGCGCCCCCCTCCCCTGCTCCCACCGCCGCTCGCCCCACCTCCGGCGCGCCGCCATCTCCCCCGCGCACTCCTCCACGCCGGCGCATCGGGCGCGGGGTGGCGCATCCATGTCCGCTCTTCCTCCTCCCCTCCGCCCGAGCGCCGCCGCTCCTCCTCCTCCCTCCTCTGCGCGCTGGCGGGGCTCGATCCGCGGCCGGGGCACACCTCCTCCGGCGCGGATCCATCCCCCTCTGCCGGCCCCCTCTGCCCCACCTTCACTCGCCGAGCGCTGAGCGCACGGGCGGAGGAGGCTGGCGCCGGCTCCGAGCTCCGGGCGGCGCGGCGGTGGAGGAAGCGGGAAGGAGGAGGAGCGGCGGCCTCCAATCAAAGCAGGAGCGGAGCCGACGCGCCTCTCCTCTTCCTCCTCCGGCATGGCCCGGCGGCTTCCTCCCTCTCCTCTTCCCCTCTCTCCCCCTGGCGGTTGCGCGCGCTGTGGGCGGGCCCGGCGCCACCGTGGCGTTTACCGCGCGCGATTCTCTCTCTGGGAATCCCGTCTGCGCGCCCGACCTGGGAGGTACCGAGCCCCTCCCAGGTCCCCGCTGCGGACGAAAAAACTGTATGTCGCACGGCATGCAGCCAACGTGGCTCATACCGTGCGGCATACAGGCCCCCAGTGCAGACAGCCTTAGGGATGGTGTTTTTATGCATGCTGTGTCTCTTTACGTCAGGACATGCAGGATTAGGGTAGGTCCACTTGATACTGGCCGCCGCAGGGGTGGTGCAGCTGGTGGCAGCAGAGGGTACACGTGGGGTTACCTAATACCCTGTGAGAGGGGCCCATGTGTCATACATAGGAGGCTTCTATGGGGCCTGCTGCTCAGGTGACGTCCTGATGACGCAGCTCTGCTTCTACTTACCTGTGCAGCTGTGCCACAATACAAATCAAGGGGGGCACCAACTATGCAAGCTCTTCAATGGCCGCATGACTTCTTTTGTTTCAGCTCGGCAAGTCGGCATGTACGTGTCATCTTTCTTTAAGAGCAAGATTAATAAAAACGCTCGCTCCCGGCAAAACGGAGCTCCCATGTCATCTTAAGCCAGCAGGGAAAAAAAGCTAGTATAATCTTTCAAAAAAAAGCTAGTATAATGAGGAGAACAGGAACTGAGCCGTTGAGGAATATTTAACTCATCTAGCATCCTCGGGCGGGCTGCTTACGCCAACGACGATACACTGGCTCGTTCTCTTCTCTTTCTTCCTTTCTCTCTCTTCCAACTAGGTCTTTTGTGACTTGACAATCATTCAGCCTGCTGACCAGGACCCATAATACTCGTTCTCTTCTCTTTCTTCCTTTCTCTCTCTTCCAACTAGGACTTTGTGACTTGACAATCATTCAGCCTGCTGACCAGGACCCATAATACTTGCTCTAAGTAGGGGTAAACTTGCCGCCTGTGCACTAACCTGAAAAGCATACATGCTGATTGGTACCTTAATAATTACTAGATTTGAACCACTTAATACCAACTTGATAACTGAACACTGGAATATTTCCATGAGCTGTTTCCTGATACGTTTTAGCGCTCCAAACATACGAAAAAACATGGGTGCTCACTAGTGATTACACAAGTATGAAATTCACTTCAATTTCACTATATTTGGTTATATTCCCATATACTATCTACGTGACTAATTCAGCTTTGCGCTGAAATGCTGGACCAATGGGGGATTGGGGGCTCATGTTGGGCCCTTCCCTGCCGGTGCAAGCACCAAGGAACTATGCATGACCTTCTTTCCCTTGGTAACACTGTCATGCTCCGCTTTGCCTGTTTTGACCCTTGTCTCTTTGGACGTCCTAAAGCAAATCGTCAGCTTATTGTGGTTCTTGTTATCCTGTGGCCGGATGAGTCAGCCTTGCTGTTTTCAATTATTGCATTAGGGTTCTGTTGTTATGTGCCAAAGTTGACGGCATGCTAGTTGTTTGATTTCTGCACATTATTTCTGCATCCTCAATGATTGATTCTTGTTACATGCTTCTTCTTTTCTCATATGGTGATATGGACTATCGCTTTGTTCGCTTGGCAAAACTAGGCTGAAAAGTCTATTGAGTCGGCTGATTCAGAGAAATAATCTGTTGGGCAGGGCTGATAAGCTAAGCGAACAAAACGATATATTGAGCTGTACAAAATGTCGCTGTTTTCCTGGTGGTCTTTGCCTTCGCGCTATCGAAGAAATAATTCCGTGCGAGATCACCGACGGAACCAGCTGGGACGTCATGGTTGAAAACATTCATGGTCGTGCTGCGTGCGGCGTGCCTGCCATCGACTGAAGGGTCGAGAGAAGAGATCATTATTGCCTCGCCGACAGACACCGGGGAAGATTTGCCAGGACAGACATCAGTAGAAAACGAGATCTCCCACAGCCCACAGGGCCACAGGTACATTCAACTAGTCGATTGACGGCCGAGTAGGGGCCGGATCAGACCAGCAATATGCCATATACTCCTATATATGTCGTCGGCCGATCCTGTTGCCGTTGGTCCAGTCCAGTCAACATTATTGATGTGGACATTTTGAGGTTTGATTTATGTAATATCTCACTACAAGAAAATTGACCTTTAGTACCGGTCACAGGACGGATTAGTACCGGTCGCTGTGGCCGGTACTAAAGGTCCGGTACTAACATGCCGCACGTTAGTACTGGTCACACTCAACCGGTACTAAACGGATCCATTTAGTACCGGTCACTAACACCGACCGGTACTAAATAGCTTCACGTTCAACCGTAGTTTTTTCTATTTTTTTCTTTCCTTTCCTTTCCTTTCTCCCACAGTTCCTTTCCTTTCCTTCCTTTCTCCCACAGCGGTCATCACAATCAAAATCACATCACAGTCAAAAAATCACAACACAATCACAACCATAAATTTCACAAGATCACAAGAATACATCTCACAAAATCACTATCATACATTGCTAACACACATTTTACATGAATCATCAAAAAATTACAACTCCACAAAATCACTATCATACATTGCCGTCGACCTTCCATATGAATCATCAAAAAATTACAAACTCATCGATCTGTTTCCTGCAAATTCAAAGAAGAATCGACTGTCAAATAGAAATCAAGCATATCATAGAAGAAGGAGAAGAAATTGAAGAACCCACCTCAATGGAGAAGAAAGGGTTGAGGCTAGGGGGCCAGGGACCGCGCCCGCCCGCCGTCGGCGACCCAGCCCCGCCCATCCGCCCACCAGCGACCCCCGCGACCGCGCCCGCGGCCGGGGAGGCCACGCCCGCGCCCGGCGCCGGCCCTCGCGCCCGCGGCCAGGGAGGCCGCGCGCCGCGCCCGGCGCTGCCCTCGCGCCCGGGGAGGCCGCGCCCGCGCCTGGCGCCAGCCCTCGCGCCCGCGACCGGGGAGGCCATGCGCGCACATGGCCGGCTGCGGCCCTCGCACCCGCGGCCGGGGAGGCCAAACCTGCCCGCCGCCGGCGACCCCCGCGGCCGGCCTCTGCCTGCTCCGCCTTGCTCAGATCGAGGAGATGAGAAAGGAAGGGAGAAGGAGATGAGACGAAAGAAGAATGGATAAGGAAGAGGAGATGAATGGAGAAGGGCTAGCCGAGAGAAGATAAAAGGATGAGATTTTTTTACAGGGGTGAGGTTAGTACCGGGTAAAGGGATTGACCGGTACTAACATGCTATATTTTGTACCGGGGGAGCCACTACCCGGTATTAAATGTTTCGATATCATCTGGTACCGGCTGATAACTTCAGCCGGTACTAAAATGTTATTCCTGACGTAAGGGGCGCATGGTTAGTACCGGTCGGAGCCCTTAGCCGGTACTAACTTGGTTTCGCAAGGCACTGTTGTCTGGAGCCGGTACTAAAGGTCCCCTTTAATACCGGCTCCGACCAGCCGGCATTAAAGGAGAGGGATGGAAGGTCCTTTCTCTCGTAGTGCTTGAATTCTTTGATCGGGTTCCTTAAGATGACTATGGTTATCAATTGCACCTTGACCTTGGTAAAGCTTCTGGATGCAGTACGCGGTGCCTATTTTATCATGTTGTAGTATTGATGACGTGTACAAGGCAGTACATACTCCCTCCGTTTCAAAATACTATCACAAAGGCATGTGCCGCAAGCATATGTTTTAAGAAAATATAGCGTGAGAAAGAGTCCTAGTGGCTAACGTGTAGCATGAGAAATAGTCTTGACTGCTCACGTACATGACCAATATAGCGTGAGAAAGAGTCCTAGGGGTTGACGTGTAGCATGAGAAAGAGTCCTGACTATATGACCTGTGGGTCCACCTGTCGGATCAATGTGTCTTTTGACGATTGACCATCAAAATTCTTTCGCTCTTTTTAGTATAGACTAGCACAAAGGCACGTGTTTTAAGAAAAATATAGCGTGAGAAATAATCATAATGGCTAATGGGTAGCATGAGAAAGAGTCTTGACTGCTCACGTACATGACCAATATAGCGTGAGAAAGAGTCTTAGGGGCTGACGTGTAGCATCAGAAAGAGTCTTTACTGCTCACGTACATGACCAATATAGCGTGAGAAAGAGTCGTAGGGGCTGGCGTGTAGCATGAGAAAGAGTCATGACTGCTCACGTACTTGACCCGTGGGTTCACCTGTCAGACGGAATCCCAAATCTAAGGCAGACCGCCAGGTTCAGAACTTGCGGCCGATGCTCATATGGCGGGTCTCTGAGCCTCGCGAGCCCCGGCGGGCATCGACGAGGGCGGCTGGCCACATGAGCGTTGGCGCCGTGACTCCGACCAGCGCAGCGGGGCGTCAGGGGCGACCCTAGTCAGCCTCGGTAGGCGCGGCAGCTGCGGCGAGGGTCGGAGCGGTGGCGAGCCCGGCACCCTCGACGGAGTGGACTGCCAGATATTTTTTCAGGAAAAACTTGTTGTAAAAAAATTGAAAAGTTTTTCAATTTTTTTGCCAAAGTTTGCTCCAAAATTGTTGCAAAACTTTTTGTCAAATATTTTTCACATTTTTCTCTAAAGTTTGCTCAGAATATTGTTGCAAAACTTTTTTCAATATTTTTTGTGGACAAATTTTTCGCAGAAAAAGTTTTTCACATTTTTTTTGTCAAAGTTTGCTTCAAAATTTATTGCAAAAATTTTCTTCAAAGATTTTTCACATTTTTTCTCTAAAATTTTCTGAAAATTTTGTTGCAAAATTTTTTCTTAGTGCCTGCATGCGGGAGCCCTACGGGTGCGTGCATGCGGGAGCCATACAGGCGCGTGCATGCGGCCAGGCTGGTGCGTGCATGCGGTGGCCATGCAGGCGCGTGCATGCGCCCAGGCGGGAGCGTGCATGCGGGGACGCACCGAGCGCACGGCGCCTTCCGTGCGCGCGCGCGCAAATTAGGTGTCCCCCTGTCAGATCAGTATGTCTTTTGACAATGGACCGTCGAAATTCTTTCGTTTTCTTTAGTATAGATAAGTCATTTCAACTTTCTTGGAGAGTCAAACTTTTTTGACTTTGACCAAATTTATACAATAAGTACTAATATATTTATGATATCAAATAAGTATCATTAGATTCTTCATTAGATATATTTTTATAGTATAACAATTCGGTATCATAAATATTTGAAGTCATCTGTATAATTTTGGTGAAAGATAAAATAGTTTGACTCTCCAAAAAGTTAGAATGACTTATATTTTGGAACGGAGGGAGTAGGAGTAACGGTGTTATATCCTTATATTTGACACGCCTGCTCGCTGCTGCCATGTGTGGGCGGTGTGCCAATTTTGTCGATGTTTAGTTAAAAAAACATAAAAGGTTTTTATCTAGAGAACCGTCTAACAAACCTCTAGATTAAATTAGGCCCAATATAATGATGTAATCAAACTGGCAAATGCGCATTTGACACTAACACGGAATCCGGCAAGTGTTGGCTAAGCTAGATTGCCGTAGGCTACCATCTACCTACAAGGGTAGTCGACTACTAATAGGGCAAGCTGTTTGTCTCAATCACAATGTTGTGCATTAGGCAAAGGGTGTTTGCATGATTTCCTTACGGGCCACATGGCCTGACAATCTTGTAATTTTATACTGGAATAAAGAGGATGTAGACCAAACTAGTACCTCATCCCTTCCAAGACACATCTCTGATCCAAAATGTAAGATGTTCTTAGGCCAGTCTCAGTGCACATTTACTTTTTATTTTGAAAACGCAGGAGAACTGCGCTTCTTTGAATTATAGAGAAGAAAAAGACCCCTTACAATCCCAGCTCTCATATAGGGACCGAATATGAGAGTGGGTTAAACAAGATACAAAGAGATTAGTCTAAGTGCAAAAACTAAGAAACATGACCAGAAAAACTCGGGCCTAGCCACTAAAGTGCAGCTGCTAAGCCTAGCCCATGCAGCTTCTTGGCGCCAGACAGGCACCAAAGGCTGAGCTCATCCTTCAACTCCTGCATGATGGTGTGTACTGCTAGTGCACATTTACTTAGACTGAGAATAGATAACTGTGCTATGTGGGGATGAAACTGCCCTCTTATCTCATGAAACTCTCTTCTCTTTTCTCGCAGCGTTAGCAAAATTAGTGATGTGATATAGAATTTAATGTTATTAAACTCTACATGAGACCCCATTAAGACTGGATTTAGTTTTTCCCTAAACCAAATTTCTTTTATTTTGACTATTTTTGAGAGAAAATATATACCAAATAAATGCACTACAAAGACTTATTTTGTGGTGGATTTTAACGAAAGTATTTGATGTGTTTAGATGCTGGTGTATCTTTCAATCAAATTTGTCAAAGTAAGAGAAATCTAACTTATAACAAAACTAAAAATCTTATAATTTTAGAATGGGGTGAGTATATTCTAATGAAACAACTGTTCTAGAACTTGGTATCTTTGATCCTAAATAATGTTGTATGATCATTTTTGAAAGTACCAATTCGATATGTTCATCAAGCAAGTTTTTTGTTCGGTGCAAAAAGATTGAAAATAGTTTGTGGGCCTAAATTCTGGTTAAAGCCGCAAAGCAATTTAGCCCACATTCGGCGTAGACCGACCCCTCCTCCTTCCCCTTCTTCCCGCCACCATGGCGGCCGCCGCGGCCGCCGCCGTCTCAACCGTGTCCGCGATCTCCAACCACGTTGCCGCCGGGCACCTCTTCGCCGCCATCGACGCCCTCCCCGCGTGCTCTGGCTCCTCCCTGCTCCCGGCCGAGCTTTACGCCTCGCTCCTCCGCCTGGCCACCTCGCGCCGCTCCCTCGCCGCTGCTCGCCGCATCGCCTCCCACCTGGCCTCCTCCTCGTCATCTGTCCCTTCCACCTCGAGCTCAATCACCGCAACCTTCCTCTTCAACCGCGCCATTCAGTCGCTTGCTGCCTGCGGCAGCTTCGCGGACGCGCGGGACATGTTCGATGCAATGCCGCGCCGGGACGGCGGTTCTTGGAACGCCATAATTTCCGCCGCGTCCCGCGCCGGGAAGTCAGCAGAGGCTTTATCCCTCTTCACCGACATGAATTCCGTCGGCATTTGGCCCAAGGACTCCACACTGGCATCAGTGCTTGCCTGTTGTGCCGAGCTCCTTGACCTGAATGGTGCACAGCAGCTGCACGGTCATATCGCGAAGAGGGACTTTCAGTCCAACGTGATTCTAGGCACGGCGCTGGTTGATGTGTACGGAAAGTGCTTCTTGCTTGCAGATGCAAGGAGGGCATTTGATGACATCTTGCAACCCAATGACATTTCATGGAATGTAATAATCCGGAGATATCTTGTCGCTGGGATGGGTGACATGGCAGTTCAGATGTTCTTCAGGATGGTCTGGGCTGGAGTTAGGCCACTGCTTTATACTGTCACACACGCAATGCTTGCTTGCCGGGATAACTGTGCAATTAAAGAAGGGAGGTGCATACATACCTTTGTGCTCCGACATGGGTATGAGCACCACGTGCATGTGCGCAGCTCAGTTGTAGATATGTATGCAAAGTGTGGCAAAATTGATGCAGCGCAAAGGCTCTTCAACTTGGCGCCAATGAAGGACGTGGTCATGTCCACTTCAATTGTGTCAGGATTGGCTGCTTGTGGGAGGGTTGCTGATGCAAAGCGGGTGTTTGATGGCATGGAACAACACAATTTGGTATCCTGGAATGCTATGTTGACCGGTTATGTAAGGTCCATGGATCTGACTGGTGCTTTAGATTTGTTCCAGCAGATGAGGCAGGAGACAAAGGAGATTGATGCTGTTACACTTGGATCCGTGCTCAATGCCTGTACAGGCCTGCTTGACCTCGGGAAAGGTGAGGAACTCCACGCTTTCGCTTTGAAGTGTGGTCTGTTCAGTTATCCCTTTTTGATGAATGCACTTGTTAGGATGTATTCAAAATGTGGATGCCTGAGGAGTGCAGAACGACTTCTTCTAGTTGAGATGGGATCAGAGAGAGACCGACACTCCTGGAACTCACTGATCTCCGGTTACGAACGCCACTCCATGAGTGAAGCAGCTCTGCATGCTCTACGTGAGATGCAATCCGAGACAATACCTAGCCAGTCCACGTTCAGCTCTGCACTAGCAGCCTGTGCCAATATATTTCTGCTTAAGCATGGGAAGCAGATTCATGCATATATTATCAGAAACGGTTATGAGATTGATGATATACTGCGAAGTGCACTGGTTGATATGTATTCCAAGTGTAGGCTGTTTGATTACTCCACCAGGGTCTTTGAGTCAGGATTATCTCAGGACGTTATCCTGTGGAATTCTATGATCTTTGGATGTGCTTACAATAGTAAAGGTGACTATGGACTTGAACTGTTTGATGAAATGCGGAAGCAGGGGATTAGGCCAGATTCTGTCACTTTCCTTGGTGCTCTGGTTTCATGTATCTCTGAGGGGCATGTTGGGTTGGGGAGGAGTTATTTCACTCTGATGACCGATGAGTATAGCATTGTCCCTCGCATGGAGCACTATGAGTGCATGATTGAACTGTTGGGGAAGCATGGATACATGGTTGAGCTAGAGGATTTCGTGGACCACATGCCCTTGGAACCAACAACCGCTATGTGGCTCAGGATCTTTGACTGCTGCAGGGAATACGGAACAGAAAATTAGGGGAGAGGGCTGCACAACGCATCAATGAAAGCAAGCCATTGACTCCAGTTATATTTATTGAGTCCACTCCTGATTACGAGTGCAGTGACAGTGATGATGTTGATGAGTCCATGCCTCTCCGCGAGGCAGACGAAGCTGGTGAGGATCGATATTCTCACTGTGAACCATGAGACTGATGTTTCGGTGGCTGAGAAGCTAAATTGGCAGTCTACTAGAAGTCATAACTTTAATATTGACCCTTTAGTTTCCTTTAGGCTGCTAGGATCACCATTCACAGTACCACCCTGCTAAGGCAGGCATTCAGGCTGAAAGCTGAGCTCATGTGCTAATTGACTGATAATTTATGTCTGTCAAGGCTCCAAATCTTCCTCAGCTGTCTGGTGGGTTTTGGGTCACAATGTAGTTAACAAGTGTGATAGCACTGAATTTTCCAATTCCAGGCTCCGCATTCAGCAATTCTTCTGCATGCATCTCGACTAAAGTAAGGCTACCATACCTTCGACTTGAAGCTTTCTCTACAATGAGAACTATCAGAGAGCAAATGGCAATCCTTCAGAGGTAGGAAGATGCAGAGGCAGTTGCCTTGAGCCTTACTGTTGCTGCATCCTTATACGTAGCATTTCTTAAAGTAAAGTTGTCACCTTGTATCAAGTGCCCCTGCATGTCAAGTGTAAATACCTCTGCTCCCTTTGTAGAAAGAGTAATCGCTGTCTCAACGCTTGAATCTCTGTATGAAGCGGAAAAGGTTGTAATATGCTATTCAGGATTTAGCTGAAGACCCAATGCAGTAATGTTAACATGGATGAAATCATGAAAAGATTGATAGGATGTTTTGTGGCAAGGAACACACTCTCTCTGCCCAATCTGTTCAACAATTATCTGAAAAATGCCGCAAGTTTGAAACTGTGATTCTTTCATAATCGCATCCGGAAACTGAACGTTCATTTGAGTCTTCTCTCGCGCGCGCATTAGCTCTCAAGATCGCATCTGATCCTGGCCGTTCCTTGCGTCTTGGACGCCACGAGCTCCGTCCAAGCGCGGGTCTTCCAACACCAACTGACGGGGTATTTAATTAATTGCCATCTTCCCGGTTGGCACCTCTCCGTTTGCCATCTTCCCGGTTGACCTTACAGATTTGTCATCCCTCTATACATGATGCTACACATTTACCATTTTCGCTGACGTGGCATGCCAACTCACCTGTGCCAGCGTGGATCGGGACGCGAAAAGACCAACGTGCCCCCGCCTTATCCATCCCTTTGCCTCTCTCCTGCCACCGACGTGTAGGACCCGCCGTCTTCAACCTCAGCCACCAACGCGCGGGGCGACGCCCGTGGCCGGCGCCTCGCCCTTCGAGGGCCGCCGCCCCCCTCCCATGGCCGGCGCGAGCCGCCGTCCCCTCCCGTGGCCGGAGCTCGCCGTGGGAGGGCCGCAGCCCCCTCCCATGGCCCGCGCGAGCCGCCGTCCCCTCCCGTGGTCGGAGCTCGCCGTGGGAGGGTCGCAGCCCCCTCTCGTGGCCGGCGCTCGCCGTGCAGGGCCGCCGCCCCCCTCCCGTGGCCGACACTCGTCATGCAGGGCCGCCGCCGCCGCCCCCCTCCCGAGGCCGGCACTCGCCGTGCAAGGCCCAGTACCGCCGTCCCGTCGCCGCAACCAAGCCTCCGCGCGGCGCTCGCCTGAGATGGCTGGGACAGGCTGAGAGGAAGGCCGGCCATGGAGGTGGGCTGGAGGTTGAAGACGACTGACAAGCGGGTCCCACACGTCGGTGGCAGGGGAGAGGCAAAGGTATGGATAAGGCAAGGGCATTTTGGTCTTTTCGCGTCTCGATCCACGCTGGCACAGGTGAGTTGGCGCGCCACGTCAGCGAAAATGGCAAATGTGTAGCATCATCTATAGAGGAGTAGCAAATCTGTAAGGTCAACCGGGAAGATGGCAAACGGAGAGGTGCCAACCGGGAAGATGGCAATTCGTTAAATATCCCCCAACTGACAGCGCGCCTCTTGGTGGCATACTGGCATGGCGCGGCACCTCCACGGCGGCCACGAGCTCGTCGCGCACCTCCGCGCGTCGGCGCCGCTGGCCGACCTCCTCCGCGCCGCGCCGAGCCTCCCCGCCGCCCGGGCCGCGCACGCGCGCGCCCTGAAGTCTCCCTTCGCCAGCGAGACCTTCCTGCTCAACACGCTCGTCTCCGCGTACGCGCGGCTCGGCCGCCTCCGCGACGCCCGCAGGGTGTTCGACGGGATACCGCTCCCGAATACCTTCTCCCACAACGCGCTCCTCTCCGCGTACGCGCGCCTGGGCCGCCCCGGGGAGGCGCGCGCGCTGTTCGACGCCATCCCGGAACCCGACCAGTGCTCCTACAACGCAGTCATCGCGGCGCTCGCGCGGCACGGGCGCGGGCACGCCGCGGACGCGCTCCGGTTCCTGGCCGCCATGCACGCCGACGACTTCGCGCTCAACGCCTACTCCTTCGCCAGCGCGCTTAGCGCCTGCGCCGCGGAGAAGGACCCGACGACCGGGGAGCAGGTGCACGGCCTCGTCGCCAAGTCTCCGCACGCGGAGGACGTGCACATCGGCAGCGCGCTCGTGGACATGTACGCCAAGTGCGAGCGCCCTGAGGATGCGCGCAGGGTGTTCGACGCAATGCCCGAGCGGAATGTTGTTTCCTGGAACAGCTTGATCACTTGCTACGAGCAGAACGGTCCCGTGGTCGAGGCTCTTGTTCTGTTTGTCGAGATGATGGATTCAGGTTTCATTCCCGATGAGGTGACTCTTGCAAGCGTTGTGAGCGCATGTGCAGGTCTCGCCACGGAGAGGGAAGGACGGCAGGTCCATGCCCGTGTGGTGAAGTGCAATAGGCTTAGGGAGGACATGGTGCTGAACAATGCTTTGGTGGATATGTATGCAAAGTGTGGGAGGACGTGGGAAGCGAGGTGTGTCTTTGATTCCATGGCTTCCAGGAGTGTCGTGTCCGAAACATCCATGCTCACAGGGTATGCAAAGTCTGCAGACGTGGAAGGTGCTCAGGTAGTATTCTCGCAGATGGTTGAGAAGAATGTCATTGCTTGGAACGTGCTAATTGCAGCGTACGCACAAAATGGTGAGGAGGAAGAAGCGCTTAGACTCTTCATCAGGCTGAAAAGAGAGTCAGTTTGGCCAACACATTACACTTATGGAAATGTTCTCAATGCATGTGGGAATATTGCTGATCTTCAGCTTGGTCAGCAAGCTCATGCTCATGTCCTCAAGGAAGGTTTCCGCTTCGACTTTGGGCCAGAGTCTGATGTGTTCGTTGGGAATTCCCTCGTAGACATGTACCTGAAGACAGGCTCCATTGATGATGGTGCAAAGGTTTTCGAGAGAATGGCAGCCAGAGATAATGTGTCCTGGAATGCGATGATTGTTGGTTGTGCACAGAATGGCCGTGCAAGAGAAGCATTGCAACTTTTTGAGAGACTGCTGTGCAGCAAAGAGAGCCCAGACTCTGTCACAATGATCGGGGTGTTGTCAGCCTGTGGCCACTCTGGATTAGTTGAGGAGGGCAGGAGATACTTTCAGTCCATGACTGAGGATCACGGGATTGCTCCATCCCGAGATCACTACACATGCATGATTGACTTGCTTGGTCGTGCCGGTCACCTCAAAGAAGTCGAGGAGCTAATAAAGAACATGCCAATGGAACCTGACTCTGTGCTCTGGGCTTCACTGCTAGGTGCTTGCAGACTGCATAAGAACGTTGAGTTGGGGGAATGGGCAGCTGGAAAATTGTTTGAGATTGATCCTGAGAACTCTGGACCCTATGTTCTTCTCTCCAATATGTATGCTGAGATGGGGAAATGGACAGATGTTTTTAGAGTGAGGAGATCCATGAAGGACAGGGGTGTCAGTAAGCAGCCTGGCTGCAGTTGGATTGAGATAGGCAGGAAAATGAATGTGTTTCTTGCACGAGATAATCGACATCCGTGCAGGAATGAGATACATGATACCTTAAGAATCATTCAGATGGAGATGAGCAGGATGAGTATAGATGCTGAAATTGCCAATTGCTTGAGGAATTACTGCTCTGAAGCCTGTGGCTAGAATTGAAAGTCAGATGACTTCTGAAGTCATATTGACAACTTATATTATATTGTCGATGGCCTGTGGGGCTGTAGCCTCATTGGCTGCTTCTGTTGGCTCAGTTAGAAAGTTGAAATGGCACGTGCACACAAAGATTTTTTGTACTGTCAATATTTGATAGCACTTTCCTGAAAGTTTACAAATTACAAGATAGCATTTACTGAAGCAAAATAAAAAAAGTGAATGAAAAAGTCCCACTGATGTCTTTTGGAAGCAAAGTTCAGAAACATGGAGTCGAAGAGAAGTGAGCAAACGAAGTTCCGTTGACTTCCTCGAGATCCCTGCAAGTGCTGAAGTGCAACACGCCTTGGCCCCTTCAGGTATATTTACTCAGGTTCTACCCTCTTCAAGGTACTTTTAGTTGCAGCTTAAGCAATGGCCGTCTCCCTGGTTCTCCCGTTCACCCTCCTTCTTGCCGGCTTTGTCGTCCTCTCCGTGCTCTCCTTGGCCAAGGCAGAGGCTGCCGTGGAGCTGGGAGAGGCAGTCCTGACGCTGGAGGCCGGCAACTTCTCAGAGGTGGTGTCCAAGCACCAGTTCATCGTCGTCGAGTTCTACGCGCCATGGTACGTACAGCTCACTCATTTCCTTAAGCAGTCGCCGTCTGTCTCAACTCCGGTACAGTGGCTAACTCGCAAGTGCAACTACCCGCAGGTGTGGCCACTGCAAGCAACTCGCTCCAGAGGTAATAGCCCACTGTTCCCTACAACGTGCTACCGAACCAGACTGCCAGTGGCAGTCATGCCCTCGATGATGTAGGCGCAGAGTGCGTTTTAATTCGTTTTTGCCATGTCCATGAGCAGTACGAGAAGGCAGCTGCAGTTCTGAGGGAGCATGACCCGCCAGTAGCGCTTGCGAAGGTGGACGCTTATGACGAAAGGAACAAGGAGATCAAGGACAAGTACCAGGTGCACTCCTACCCCACCATCAAGATCATAGAGAATGGAGGGAACAACGTGCGTGGCTATGGTGGTCCGAGGGACGCAGATGGTATCGTGGAGTACCTCAAGAAGCAGGTCGGCCCGGCTTCCATCGAGCTCAGATCGGCAGAGGAGGCCGCCCATGCCATTGGTGACAAGGGTGTGGTTCTTGTAGGTTTTCTCCACTGTTATGAATGTCCATTGTCTCTTGAATGCCATGAGAATGATGGAATGCGAATGTGATGCATGGATGTGAACTTTTTGTTGCAGGTAGGAATTTTCCCTAAATTTGCTGGTGTGGATTATGAGAATTTTATGGCCGTGGCAGAGAAGAAACGATCAGATTATGATTTCTTTCACACATCAGATGCTGGTATTCTGCCACGTGGTGATCAGGCCGTCAAGGGCCCTGTTGTTCGTCTCTTTAAACCATTTGATGAGCTTTTTGTTGATTCTCAGGTATATTCCTTTTTCATGCGATAAGTTCAAGACTGAGTAATATATTAGCACTATAACACCAATCTTGATCTTTGTCAGGATTTTGATAAGGATGCTCTTGAAAAATTCATTGAGGTGTCTGGTTTCCCTACCGTAGTTATCTTCGATGCTGATCCAACCAACCATAAGTTTCTCGAGAGATACTACAGCACTCCTAGTGCCAAAGTGAGTTGACACAATTGTGATTACATTCTATTTATGCTTTCAGAATTTGAGTGGAAGAGGGAAGTATTGGTCATTCCTTTACCTCTGCATTAGTAATGGGATGTTATTCACATTCGGTTGGCATTTCTGCTAACATGACTGCAGACCTATTTTTCATGCCTGATGAAAGCATGAAATGCCATCATTTGAAATATTGTTGTGCAGGCGATGCTTTTCTTGAACTTCAGTGATGACAGAACCGAGGCCTTCAAGAGTCAGATGCAAGAAGCAGCCAAGCAATTCAGTGCAAATAACATAAGTTTTCTAATTGGTGATGTTGAAGCCGCTGACCGTGCCTTCCAGGTTGTTATCTGTAGCTTCTCTGAGCATTTGCTTCTCATAAATTTCTATCATTAGATGCCTAATAACAAGCTTCCATGCAAATTCTTTCAGTACTTTGGGCTCAAAGAGAACGATGTGCCCCTCCTTTTTGTGATTGCACAGGGTGGGAAATATCTCAATCCAACTATCGACCCTGATCAAGTTATACCCTGGTTGAAGCAGTACATAGTGAGGCCTTTTGTACTTTACAATGTCACTCAGTTACTAAGCTGTCTCACAATACTTTAGTCAAATAATTTCCTACTCAGTTTGTTCTGTCCTGTTTTTGCTTATATAGTATGGAAACTTGACGCCTTATATCAAGTCAGAGCCAATCCCAAAGGTGAATGACCAACCTGTTAAGGTCGTCGTGGCTGACAGCATCGACGACATTGTTTTTAACTCTGGCAAAAATGGTTAGTTCTTCTCTTTTCCACTGGTTAGTCTGAGTAATATGTAGTTATGTACCCCCCATAGCTCAATACGATTATTTGGTGGATACGTTCAGGATTAATTTACATTTTGAATTGCATTTATTTTATGACTTCATGCTTGACATGATCTTTTCTTCGCAGTACTGCTCGAGTTTTATGCTCCTTGGTGTGGGCATTGCCGGAAGCTGGCCCCAATCTTGGAGGAAGTTGCAATCTCGTTGCAAGAGGACGAAGATGTTGTCATTGCAAAGATGGTGATCCATTTTGCCATTGATGCCCGTTCTTTTTTCCACCTCTGTGTGGGGGGTGATATGAATATGACCATGCTCACATCTGTCATTGCTCATGTCCGTCCATTCCTTTTGGTTTTCTCAGGATGGCACTGCAAACGATATCCCTACCGACTTCGCTGTCGAGGGATACCCGACGATCTACTTCTACTCGACCACCGGGGACCTCTATTCGTACAATGGTGGCAGGACGGCCGAGGACATCATTAGTTTCATCAAGAAGCACAAGGGCCCAAAAGCTGGTGCAGTGGAGGAAGTGACACAGACGGGTGCTGATGCTGTAGAAGAGGGCGTCACACCTTCATCGCCGTCAGAGCTTCTGAAAGACGAGCTCTAACCAAGATGCCGTATGCAACTACTTATATCCTTTTTATTGTTCAGTAACTCGTCGATCTGTTCAACGCCTTATGCTTAGAGGCATCTCGTATGAAGTAGGGAAGCGCTCTGCAGACCACAGATTACACGGTGCGAATGTTCGGGGCAGTTGTGTTGCTGTGTACTAGTGAAACACTGAAACTTATACGACGATACGAGGTTCAGAGGAAGAGTTTGTGTTATAAATTGGCATAAATTGTCTTGGAAACCATTTGTCACAAATTGTCACGGCTAATTGTACTAATAAGATCATTAGTTGTTTGTGTTGAAATTTTCTGTCTGTACTACGGTCATTAGTTGTTTGTGTTGAAATTTGCTGCCATTCGTCAGTCGTAAGTCGTGACAGTACTGAATTGAGTAAGGCCATTGTAATCGGCCTACTACTGTCGTGCTGTGCCCAATTCATGCAGACAGAGGTCTGAGTCTCTCATTTATTTGTGGTCTAAAAGAAATAAAATAACTCTAGATCTCTGCATCAGAATACGCAGGGGCGTCGTATTACGCTGCAAACCTTCTGTTCAGCATTTTAAAATGATCTTGTGAGGAATTGAGGATTGCAATTGCAAACTGGGGTCTCCAAAAGCGAAACGTTTTTTTTTTCTTTTGAGACAACCAAAAGCGAAAGGAAAAAGCTATATCACCCTCCACCTATAGGGGTAGACTACATAACCCTCAGCCTATGAAATGGTTTATATTACCCCCTGAACTTTCGAAAACCGGTCAAATTACCCCTAAAGCAGTTTTGAAAAATCATAGAAAAATCATAAAATGGAAAATCCAATTGTGTTGGACTCCAAATGAGCAGATCTACACAGCAAACATATACACATGGTATGGTTTAGTATTTTTTTGCTGTAGTTTTAGATCTATGTTTTCCTTCATAACTGTAAAAAATTGTACTACAACATACCACATTATATGTTCATTGTGTAGATCTTCTAATTTGGAATCCAACACAATTGGATTTTCATTTTATGAATTTTTTTATTTACTATGTTTTTCAAAACTGCTTTGGTGGGTAATTCGACCGGTTTTTAAAAGTTCAGAGGTGATATAGACCATTTCATAGGTTCGGGGGTTATGCAGTCCACCGTGGGGGTGATAGACTTTTTTCAAAAGCGAAATGTTGGATTGATACAGAACGCCCAACATGGACCACGTGTACAATTTTTTTAATAAAGGGAAAAAAGAAGGGTCGCCGTGCGGGTCCCACTACCAATATCCTTTCGAACCCCCACCTGTCAGTGTAAGCAAACCCACGCCGCGCCGCCTCCTTCCCCCACTCGTCTCGGGGAATTGCTGAAAGTAAACTAATCCAGCAGCACCCGTCTTTGGTCTTTGCCTACCGGCCAGCACCTGGTCGGATTCCGGTGGTGCGACGCCGGCCTCCTCGCCTCGCCGGCCATGGACCCGGAAGCGGTGCGGCGAAGCCTCGAGCCCACCGCCTCCGCAGAGGAAATCATGGGCTCCAACCCTGTCGGCCTCAGCTTCTACGACCCCTTCGTCATCAGCGGCGCCAGTATCGAGTCCGCCGAGCACGGCCGCCTCCTCTGCTCCTTCGTCGTCGCCCCGCGCCACGCCGTAAGCCGCAATCTCTCCTCCCCATAGTGACCCTTTAGCGCTCTACCCTCTTCCGGTTCGAGATGTGGTGCTTGGGCTCCGAATTCCAATCGGTGGTGGCTTCGCACTTTGCAGAGCCCTGCGGGGTACCTCCGCAGTGGCGTCACGGCGTCGCTCGCTGACCAGCTGGGATCGGCCGTCTTCTTCTGCAGCGGGCTCCACTCGAGCGGGGTTTCCTTGGAGATCAGCGTCTCCTTCGTCGACGTGGCTACCGTCGGGGTGAGACCGGCTCTCCCTTTCTCTAGGTTCACATTTCGGGATGTGTTTTATTATGGTATCAGCAAATTTTGAGTTCAGGGGGATCGGAGTGTATGTATGATGAAACTGGAGCGTTTGTGCACTTGTGCTGTTAGTTCACTAGTTCTGGTGCTAGAATTGGGCAATTGGGAAATCCAATTTCCTGAAGAAATGGGATTCAGTGTCAGTAATAGCTCTCTAATACTTTGAAGGCGTGTGTTTTGTAGGCTGTGCCGTGGTGCTGGCATGTTTTGTAGGTGAACGTCAGATTAGCCTGTTCTGGTTTTTGTCTCGTAGAAACCGCAACCAGCAATGTTTGGCACACTGGCACAGTTTTCTACTGCTTGCTGTTGTGCATAGCTTTGTTATGCTATACATCAGTGATTGAGATCTTCTCTGCAATATTTACTACTATACTGGCTACTAGTCAATGTGCTGTATCTGTATTATCAAGTAGTTGGCAGCTAAGGAGTAAGAGTGTGCTGGGATTAGGTGCTGAAATTGCTTCGAACTTGATGCAAGTTGTTGTTTTATTGTTTCCAGGCATCCGGAAATAGTTTAGCATTTCTGTCTCAAGTACGGGGTGCCTTCTGTGGTGATTGTAGTGAAAATTCATTGATTTTATTAGGATATGGCAAATAGTTCTTTTATATGATCTTCTCTACCTGTTCTAGAAGATTTGAAATTTTCATCATAAATAATTTAAGAACCTATGTTGTTTAGACAGGGCACTTTTAATTCCTAATTAATTTATCCAAACAACAGTTAATCCACAAGCTCTATTCATGAGGGAGGCCTTCCATCCCGTGATCCGTTCGTTTTACTTTTTAGTAGTCATATTAGTATATTAAAAAGTCAAGTTTCATAAATTTTGACCAACAATTAGTCAAGTTATATGCATGCTTAGTAGTTAGTATACAAAAGTTATATGAATAGATTTGTATTTCAAATATCTTTTAATCTGTCGAAGTACACCTCTTAAGACTTTTCAAATTCTAGTACATCTACTAAAATGAACTGAGGGAGTATACTGTGAACTGAGGGAGTATACTGTAAAACATTTTTGAATAGTTGAATGTAAGGAAAAATTCCAATGTATGTCTAACAAAGATGCTAAAAAATGTATGTCTAACAAATAACTCAACACAGATAACTTCATACATCACTCGTTATCGACTTCTGTGCTCAGGTATAACACATGTGCCTTGCTGCCAGACCAATGCCATTAAGTCTAGTATTATTTCTTTCAAATAGATAAATACCCATTCTATTCAAATTTTTTGAAGCTTCAGTGTTGCTTCATGGTCTTCTAGAAAGGCAGAATGTAATGTTTTTATGAGATAACATCGGTGAACATGGCATGACAACAGCTTGATGGGGCGAGATAAAATGGCTAATACTTATCTGCTTCTTACATTTGGCTACTTGCCTTTTCTTACCTAGAAGTATCAATGTGCTGTCTATACATACTGAGTAGAAAGCTGGCTGAAAATGAGTCACATCCACTCTATTCATTTTCCGTTGTTGTCAGTTATGAGTGGAACCTGCTGGCTATAAGTCTATAACATGATTATTGATCAGTGTAGGACTGGATGACCTTATATCTGGAAAAATGTCTGGTCAGTATTTTTTTTAAACATCTCAGTAATTGATACTTAGGTTGTTCTGCTGAAAGTTAGGCAAAAATGAAGCCAGCTTCAGCTGGCTGCCTGGCTCCCTGTCAAATTAGTTACAATGAAGCTAGGATTAATTTTGAACCTTTTCTGTCTTCACACTTCATTTACAAAGTTCTTTGACATATTGTTAACTTTCTGGGTGAATTGTCCAGGAAGAAATAGAGGTTGAGGGGAAGTTGTTGCGTGCTGGAAAATCCGTTGGTGTCGTCTCTGTCGATTTCAGGAAGAAAAAGACAGGAAAGTTGATGGCACAGGCCCGTCATACCAAGTATCTTGCTGTATCAAGCAGATTGTGAGGCTCCCCTTCTGCTAACAAGATAATGAGATATCAACATTATTGTGGCCGAACTCTCCATTACCATGTCATTATTAATCGGCAACAATCATACAATGCTTGTGGTCTATTTCTTTTTTGTCGAAAATAAAATGTTGTATCTATCAGAAATTCAAGTGTCGAGTGTGATTCTGTGATGCATATTGCTCTAGCTATTTCCTTTGCACATGACAGCTTATACATTCAACAAAGGTGCTGGGTTGTAACTGCATGTGAAACACAGTAAACCATCCACAATTCCCTTAACTCTTGTTGCGTTGGTGTAGTCTGTCATCATCTTTGTAAGAAATGGATCATTGATGCATTAGTTTTGTCGACCTAAAAGGTGCATGGTATTTAATCTTTGTGTACTACACTGGCTTGATATAGTTGGTGGAAGTAAGCCCAGCTACCATCAGCCAGCCCATCACGATGTGTTTATGTGAGTGTACAAACCCTAGGTCCTTGTGGGCTGTCTGCTGTCTGTTCTGTTGTTAGTTGACCCTGATTTGTTATTGAGTTATGGTAGGATTCCATCATAATTTGCAAGAATTGTCCCTTTCATCTCTATGCTCGTGCAGTTTTTTTGTATTGTGCAGGTAGTAGATAGTACAATTAATAAGACAAAAGGGTCCATTTCTTTGCAAAATGCATGATGACCTTGTGATTGGCTACCCCCAATCACTGTGCAGAATTCGTCCAAAACTTTCACGCTTCTGTCACTAATGTCTGTCAAAATCATGATCCTGCAGCATGATATTACGTCTTTATGATCTAGATTTAACCAGTATAATCTACATTTCTATTATTAATTTTATGCTGGAGGTTTTATTATTACGATATTATACCTAGGATTTGACTTGAAGTCCACGATTGTGAAAAGATGTATTCCCCCATTCTTACACAATACTTTGCTTGTTTTTCGGATCGAGAGGTTTCCTTGGAGCACAGCAGGGTTTTACTGTTGTGATGAGGTAGGACAGAGGTTGGATGTCTCCGTCCTTGGTCTCCTTTTGCCTTTACGAGCTAATCCCCTTGTCCTCATCTGAGCCGCCCAAATAAAAACCCAAATAAAAACAGGCATCCTGCCAAGTAAATAATTGCACGAGCACCTTTCATCCCCCACGAACACGAACCCACACCAAAAGATTTTGTCCTGGTAAAGCCGAGCACTTTTCTTTCTTCAGATCCGAAGGTACGACATCACGATGAGTCACAAGGCATCAACCTCGTGACTAATTTTTTTAGATTAAACCTCGTGACTAATGGGTACAATTAAGAAAGAATTTTTCACAGACATTCCTTTTTTTATAACATTTATGCTTCTGAATTGAATCAAGAATAACAGTGGAAGCAAGAAGAATGAGAAAGGGAGTGCCATTGCTACGGACTGCTCTGATCTCTGTACTTATATCTTCTAATGGACCCTAATTACAGCGTCAAGAACAAATCTGGATCGATCATTACTCGTATGCCTAATGGAACAGTATAATATAATTTACTCACGGATGCATGGTTCTTGCAGTAGGAGAGCATGCACACGCTTCTTATGGTTCTTGCAGGCTCACCACCAGTAGTACTCACCATTCATGGAAGGGGGGACCTGCACGTGTGAGCTGGAATGGAAAGCACACGTGCGTCGCAGCATCAGCGCGCCCTGGTGGTGGAGCGCTGCCTGGGGACGGCGGAGATGGTCTTCTCGACGACGAAGAGGCGGCGGAAGATCCTCATGAGCAGCACCCACCTCCCCGCGCGGCGGCGGCAGTGCCTGGCCCCTGCGGCCGCCCTCGCCGACGGCCGCAGCACGGGCCCGCACCCGACGCGCGCCGCCGCGGGCTCCGACTCCGCCTCCGAAGCCGCCGGCGACGGCTCCTCCTCCAACCACGACGACGGGCCCTCGAAGCCGCGGTCGTCGCGCCAGGAGCCGCCGCGCGCCCGGGCCCGGCGCCGCGCCGCCAGCGACGACAGCTCCTCGTTGAAGTCCTCCCACAGCATGTCCATCCTCTCCTCCAGCTCCTCCTCTTCCGCCGCCGCCGCCGCGGCGGCGGCGGCGTCTCCTCCCGGTGCCGCCGTCTCCTCCTCTTCTGGCATGACGGCGGCGGCCGTGGCGCGGGTGGACACCGCCGGCGGAGGAGAGGGAGGGAACCAGGGAGGCCGGGCAGCCGTGAAGCGGGGGAGCGGGAGCTGGCGGCACGCCGGCGGCGCCGCCGGGCCTGCAGCAGCAGCAGCAGCAGCAGCTGGCGGCAGCGGCTCTTGCGGCGGCGCCGTCGTGGTGGCGGGGAAGGTGAAGCCCATTGTTAACGCTGGATCGATCGATATGATCGATTGATCGGTAGCCGGGCCGGGCGCCCGGGCAGCGTTAGCTAGAGATGACGTCGTTGGCTGCCGATATCAATGCGCGCGCTCCCTTGGGTGAAGCCCCTCCTTGACTGGTGGCCGCGCGCCTGGCACCCCGCCCGGGCAGTAGGTGGCGCTGTACCCGTGGTCCAGTCCAGTGCGGCCTGCTCCCCTGGATCGCTCCGGCCGTACGGGATACGAGCACGCCAGCAACGCCTATATACGACCCGGATCGGTCGATCCCGATCGTGTCGCGTTAGTTGCCGCGGTGATTTTGCAGCGGTGTCGGCGGCTACCGAATAATGCACCACGACGGCGTGATGGGAGGCGTCGACCCTGACACGAGGGGGATTCGATCGTATCGTATCCCCTGCATCATCTGGTCCGTCTCGGCGCGCTCCCGCTAGTGTCGTGTCCCGTTCGAGGGCGTGGCGAGGCTGACGCGCGCACGGGACCGGGGAGGCCGGACGGCTGAATGGATTGGCGACGGCCGGGGCCGGCGCGAGCTGGACGTGCGGGCCGGGCGGGGCACGGCTGCCTGGCAGGCACCTGAACTGACGCCTGACGGGTCGGCGTGCGGCGAGTCTATCTGGCTGGGCGCCAGCTTCGGCCGTTTTCTGGGGGGCGTGACGCGGCCAGGACACCCACCCCCAGTGGCGGACGCAGGATTCTGAGATTGGGTGTACATGTTGCTAAGAAACTATTTCATACGAAACAATTTATAAAGTCTATAAAGACTAGAATCACAATTTAACTCCATACATAAGGACTACGAAAGATACTGGAAATGAGAGAGTGTTTCAGTCACAAGGTTGTAGGAAAATATACTTGGTAAGAAATCACTAAGAAATTATTAAAATACTATATTCAAACTATCAATTAACTTGTTCTTCATAAAATACACCACCAATTCATAAAATTCGTGCATCTATCGATACATTGCGTGGCCTCCTCCTCCATGTTCATTTGCGCCCGGGCCTGGCATAGTCTGCAGCTCTCCAGCCGCTTTCTCCATGCTCGTTATGGCCGGCGTGGCCTCTTCTACGCACATCGAGTACATCGGCGTGAGCTCGATCCGTCCTTCATTTCCTCTACTGGCTTTTTTAAACAATTTCCTCTACTGGCTTTTTTTCAGAAACAATTTCCTCTACTGGCTTTGCCTCATCCGTGGGTCCATGGCTCCATGCATGCTAGCACCATCCTGGACGCTAAGCGCTGCTTGCTAGTTTGAGCAGAGGGAAGAAGAGGAATGACTTCGCTGCTTTATGGTTCGTCACACTAGAGGATTAGAGAACGATCGATGCCGGAGAGCTGAGGAAGATTTGATGGAGATAGAGTGTGCTATTAGCATGTTTAGGCTCAAATCAATAGTGCCTATACCAACTACAAAGTATATGTACTGTACATACTATTTTTTTGCCAAAATTATTAGGTGTACATATGTACACCCATGTCCCTATACTAGGTCCGCCAGTGCCCACCCCTGTCTGCGTCTGGTGTCGCCGTCGGGGGCACTGGCTGAGACTGAGACGCCAGCAGCCGGGGCACGCTGGCTATTGGGGTCCCGGCTGCCTCACAGTCACACGTATGCCGAATGCGGTGGAGCAGCGACGGATCGAGCCACCGGCCGGAGCCAGATGGCCGGGGCGAGCACGAAATGAGAACCGGAAGGACCCGATGACTCGGAAATACGTAGCGTGTAACGTAACAAGCCACGCGCACTGCTTGCTGGTACCCGCACGCAACCCACGCGCAGACCAAGCGGATAAAATGTGCCGGGCCCCGGCCAACAACCAAACAACGGCCCCCTGGGCTGGGCCCGCCCGCCTCGCTTCCCTCCTGGGCCTGGGATGCCACGCTTCTGTTTGTTTTCCTCGCTCGGCAGCTTCGCAGGCCGAGCGTAACGGTACAATGGACCAAAGCCCAAGCGGCACAAGTAGTTGAAGGACATGGAAATGAAAAACCAAAAAGTCAAAAGTGTTGCCTGCGATATGAGCTTCCAACATAGTACGTGCAGAGCGCACCTAGTTACCCTAAGACCTCCACTGGGTGTCGGTAGTAGATGCACACTACCCGTAATAATCTCTACAACCACCCATTTACATTCAAAAATCAATTTAAGTGGCTCCAATGCTTCTTATATGCCAAGAAAAGTAAAAATGGCATGGCTTCGATGGATGGACATCTACAACTCAAGATGAAACGAGAATGAAGCGCTTATTGTACCCTCCACGGGACGTCAAAGGTCCAAAACACATCTTAAACAGCAAGCAGAGAGCACTGACAGGCCGATTTCGCTATGCACCTACCTCTACGAGGCGAATCTCACACCATTGCTGCGAGGCAGCGGCACCATCTCAGAGTTCTGAACAGCAGGAGATTCGCGCACCGGAGAGAAAGATAGAGCACTTTCGGCGGGAACAGAGTGCACAAAATCGGACACCGCTGGATGGGAAACAGCTGAGACTAAGGCACCAGTTCTTCCTTTATAGGGTAGCAGTAGTGTACTAGAGTTAAGGGAGGGGGAAGGATGGCAGAACTACGACTGCACGCGCATTCTCTTTACATCGTTCTCCGGCACGTTCGCGTCCGCTCCGTTGCCGCGCGCTGTGCCTTCGCCTGATTTGGGAACCTGCACGTGAACACAAAGAGGAGATTCAGTTCGGCAACAGTAACAGGTGAGGTGAGTAGGAGTGCCGTCGAATGATTTGGTTGCGCGTAAGTTGTTTGAAATTAAGCAGGCGTGAACTGAACTCACATTCTCGTCAGGGACTATGGCGTATCTCTCTGACGGGGAGACCCAGACTTTGGCTGGAAAAGCAGAGAGTAGACACGTCAACCGCCTGTTTGTAAAAACATCTGCAGATACTTAGAGCACGATGTTTGATGTGATACAAACCTGTGAATGGTGCTGCTGTGGATGACTCTAGCTTCTTGCAGCCAGAACCGTCTGGGCTTATGGCGTCAATCAGCACAGGTGTGTTCCTTCAGGGTGGCACAGGTCGATAAATCGTTAGCTCGGAAGAGATGTGCATAGCAAAGATATCGAGTTTCTTCAAAAAAAAAAAACAAAGGATAAGATATTGAGCAAGTCACTAGATTGGAAACCACCTGTCAACTATTTCTCCATTGCCGAGCTGTCCGCTAGTACCCCTTCCCCAGGAGAAAACATTTTTCTTCTCGGAAAGGGCAAGTGTATGTCTCCATCCACAAGCAACTTGGGAAATTTTCTGCAGAAATCACAGTAATAAACCTAAGGTTGGCAATCTACATTCACATGAATCAACGAACGACCATTATTATTGCATCTGAGACTTTTTGTGATACATATTACATATACTACATGGATCATTTAATTGAGCACAAGTTCAGCACAAAACCCGCCCACAAACATGACATACCTGTTCCTCTGGAAAATGAACCTGTACTGGGGAACAATGATCATCATTGTTGCCAACTCCAACTTGCCCAAACTGCAAGCACAAAATATGAGATACAGTCAGTGTGAAAAAATGGAAGGAAAAAAAAACATGGACAAGTGAGAATAAATACAACAGAGCTGGAACTCAAGCAAAGCTCAGTACCAAAATAAAGCCGAGCACAACCTGTCACTAGAGTAGTAAAACGGGACAAGCTAAGTTCTGAACTTAGAACTAACCACTTTACATTAATTTATTTGAGCTTCCAAGGAATGGCACACATTTGCTTTTGCAGTTTGAATCAAACAGAAATTATGGGGCACAAAAGGAAGTAGAGGCACTAAGATGATGACCTTGTTCCACCCCCAGCCGTAAAGCTTTCCCTCCGATGTAAGTGCCATCGTATGCCTCCAACCACCTGAAATCTAAATCAGCAGAAGACATGTTTATAAACCTTTCTTCAAAAACTCAAATAGTAATCAAGATTTCAAAAGGACTTGAGAGTATGCTAATTTCGTTAGACAGGGAGATTTGACATTTTATTAGCACTAAATAGCATATGGTAAGTTTTTTTTTTCTTTTGAGACTTCCTGAATTTTAAAAGAATGTTTAGACTATAGGCAACATGTAAAGATTGCATTTTTCAAGTTTGCAGCATAAGTTATGTCTCTGTCTGCAAAAGTGAAAACTAAGTGTGTGTTGTATTAATCCTTCCTTTATGAAACCATGTCTGGGATGTAGTTATGAGCTATTACCTGGGATATAGTGCTATCTTTCAAAGCTTCAAGTTTATGTGGAACTAAATGATCTTCAAAATCCCCATGTCCCAGTTGACCATATTTGCTCCAACCATAAGTGTACATATTACCAGAGTCAGAAACAGTAATGGTATGGCGCCATCCACATGCAACAAGCATCATCTTCTCACCCTACAAAATGGCAAAACATAAAAACATTGAACAACCTGGAACAACAGAACAAAGAGACATAACAGCAAAAAGAAAAACCATATGCGAGAACGAACTTATGACCACATACTTATAAAAGCAACCCTAACTTACCGAAAGAAATAGTAAGATCAAGCTGCAGGGAAAACTGACTCTGAGATAAGTTTGTTTAGATTTCTTTCACATAGCAATGATAAATATCTGATTTACTAATTACCTTGTCTTAAGCACCATATATTTCAAAAAGGAAGCAGTACTTATTAAAGTAAGGAATAACTCAACAACAGAACCAATAAATCCGATACTTAACATCCTGTATGAGCTTGGATGATGGTGTACTAGTGCTTTACTTTGTCAGGAATGGAAAAAAAAATGAATTGGTAGTACTCCATGCTCATATTTCAAAGATAATCATTTGGATATAGTCTAGACAAGAACAAAGACCTCGGATTAATCAGCTGAAAGAACTCTATGTACTTTGATGGTTTCTATGGATGATTTTTGGTTTAGGGTTTTAGGGATGTTTCAAGATGACAACATGGGCCCAGATAGCAAAGGATTAACTCTCAGCTGAAGATATGCCCAGCTGATATGTCTCAGGGATCAAGTAAAGAATAATGTGTGGTATGCAACATGTGCAAGACGGAATGATTAATTTCCATCAAGTATCAAGTGCTGAGGTGCTAGTAGAACACCAGATGAGTGGACATGTTGATTTTAAACTAAAAGGGCAAGTCAGTTAGATAATTTACCTCCACAGAAGATACTTTTTCTGGAAGCAGACGATCATTACGGTCCCCAAGACCCAGGTTTCCATATCGACCCCAACCCCATCCATAAAGGTCACCATCTTCAGTTACTGCAGCAGTATGTTCGGCGCCGGCAGCAATCATTTTCACACAAACACCCTACAAACATAGGACCATAAGCACTTAACTGCATTGCGCCGGAAATTGACAAATGGTGATAGTTCTCCTTCAGAAGGAACAAGATGCAATGGGCGAGGGCGGATGTTCACATCACCATTACTGGGGAACATAGTGACAGCACAGGTATGGCGTATTCATGATTATAGCTAATGTGTTGCTTCATATACAGTAAGATATGAAGCTGACACTTGAACCCACAGTCATGATTTATATAAACATGTTACGCGTGTAGTCCGCTGCATTGAACAGGTGTCGAAGTGCAATAGGGTAATCAAAAATACACTTTTCCTAGTATGATCTAGATTTCTCTATATGAAGATTTTGTATCTCCTTTTTTTACCTCAAAAGCCTGGATCTTCTGTGGGAGCAGCGAGTCTTCAGTAGTTCCAAGTCCAAGCTGCCCATTTTGGTTACGGCCCCAACTACAGATAAACAAATATAAGGATCACACATAGTATAAAATGGCAAGGCCAAAACTCCAATAGAGCAACAGAGAATTTCTCAAACATGATGAGCAGTGAACACAGTTAGTAGCCAGCCGTGGTCTCACCTCTGCACTTCTCCGGCCATGGTGACGGCGAGACAATGGCTGTCCCCGCAGGCAATCTGCTTGATCTTGAGCCCCTGCAGCGCCTTGACCGGCTGGGGAGTGAAGACGTCGGTGGAGTTGCCATGTCCCAGCCTCCCGAAGTCTCCCCACCCCCAGCTGTAGACCTGCAGCTCCTCCTCGGAGTAGGCGGTGGTGTGGTCGGCGCCGCAGATGACCGACGTGATCCCCGGCGCGTCGAAGCCAGTCAGCACCGTGGGCACGAGCCGGTCCTCCGCGTCGCCGTGCCCCAGCTGCCCGTCCTCGCCCCTGCCCCACGAGCACAGCGCATTGCCCGCTGGCAAGCGGACACCCAAAAACAAAAACAAAAACAAAAAAAGCAGGCACGGCCACTTGTCAGCGGAAAGCACAATCACCCAACACAACGGCGCTCGACGAAATGCGTAGGGTGGGCGGCGTGGCTTACTGAGGAGCGCGACGGAGTGGCTGGCGCCGGCGGAGACGAGCACGACGGCCGGTGGCGGCGCGTCGGGGGCGGCCATGACCGAGTCCATCCCTTTCGACCGGGCCCGCCCAATCACCAACCGCGCGGAAGCTAGCTGCTAGCGCCCGGGTCCCGCGGCCCAGCCGCCAATCGCGCGGAGACGGAGCGCGACGGCGAGCGGCGAGCTAGAGGGGGGGCGGGAGGAGGAAGCGACGGGAGAGGCGGCCGGGAGTGGGGTTGCGCGACCGGGACGCGGGGGATTTAAGCGGGGTGGGAAGGAAGACGGGCGCGGCGGCCGCGATGGGATGGGCGACCTGCCGTATTAATGGCTAGCGTACAAGCCCCACGCCCATGTGACCCCCCGCTCGCTAATGCCGCCCGCGCTCGAGCAAGCAAGCCAAGCCCGGTGGGGTTAACCTCGCTGATTAGCGAGCGCGTCATTAAGGACGGGACGGCCGGACGGGGGAGGGAGGTGGACGACGACGACCGTGGTTTCCGTCACCCCGCGCTCTCTCGCGGCTGCTCATTTCACGTCACTGACGCGTGGGGCCAGGGTAGATATGGGCCCGCTTGGCAGCGGGTGGGTGAGGCGAGGATCCGGTGGGTTTGGAGGCGGGGGGCGGCGGGAGAGGAGGGCCACTCGTTGTGCTGCCGGAGTGAAGAGACCAGAGCGCGCGACGTCGCCTTCGCCAGCTTATCTTAGTTTTTAATTCGGGGAGACGACGTCTCCGGCCGGGTGTTTCTCTTCGGAGAAAACGGCTTCGCGATCGCATCGGTTTCTTCGGCTGGGGCTTTCCGTGCCCAGCAAGGACCAGGGATTTCGGTCACTACTAGATCTGGCCAAGTGGCCATGGCTGGATCTCCATCTCGATCTCATGATGGCAGATGGATGCATAGTTCCATGGTATCACGCACTGAAAAAAAGGGGCACCGAATTGTCAAAAGCTCAAAGGTATACCGTATTAGTATATACGGAGTACGTACTAGCAGAGAACTCCACTACGGCCAGCGTGGTCCTCCCTTCCATTTCCAACTCTACTTTCTCCCTTTTTTAATGAAAGAACAACATTGTCCTAGCCAATTTGTTCTTAAAAGGTTACCCAATTTGGAAAGAATATACATGTATAAAATTATTTTGCTTATGTTAAATCATGGCGAGAAAAAAAAACACTTTCATCTTCTATACTAACTACAAGAAAGGCACGTGCCAAAGGCACGTGCCGCAGGCACGTGCTTTAAAAAAATATAACGTGAGAAAGAGTCCTAGTGGCCGACGTGTAGCACGAGAAAGATTCCTGGCTGCTCACATACATGACTTGTGAGCCCACCTGTCAGATCAATGGGTCCACAAAATTTGACGATTGACTATCAAAAATCTTTCGCTCTTTTTATATTATATAGTATAGCAAAGGACGACTAATTTGACGGTCATACAAATCTTACGTGTTACTCTTACACCTCCTACACCGTCAGATTTTTATTTTATGATGATCGAACGCTCGAGATTAATCTAAAGAGTTCACATTGACTACATCACTCATACACCGTCGGATTTTATGATGATCGAACACTCTAGATTAATCTAAAGAGTTCATGTCGACTATATCAATAATTTAGTAATTTTCTTAAGACACGTGCCTGTAGCACGTGCCCTTATGCTAATCTATACTAAAAAGGACAACAAAATTTCCGTTTCGTCCTTCGTCAAACCATTTTACACCGTTGCATTTTATGATGATCAAACGCTCTATATTAATCTAAAGAGTCCACGTTGACTACATCACTAATTTAGTATTTTTTTAAAAAAAGATCACGTGCATATGCGTCTTTGACTAGTATTTTATATTAAAATATTATAAAATCTAGTAGTTTATGTGATCATGAATAGTTTTTGAAGATAAACCTAAAACATGAACATATGCTTCAGGACCTGTTTAATTCCTACAGTGTTTGCAAAAAGTTTTCACCTAGAAAACCGTGTCGGTTCATTTCTTCTCTCTGTGTACGCGACCCAATGCAAAAGGTTTTCGTCACTTTTCACTCTCTCTCCTCGAATTAAACACCCCTGAACTTAACATTTAAGGTTTACTGAAATCAGGAACTAGATAGGTTAGCGTGTATTTCATGCTTGAATGATCTATCATCATCGGGAGCGAATAGTACTTAAGAAAGAAAATCATGTCAAGAGTTTTACCATTGAAGGGAAGAAGATGGGAGCACGTGTTCCTGGCGGAGCTCTCAAAGACCCCCTCTTCCTGTTGGAGATGTGCATGATCTGTGGATATTGACAGTAGGTGCTCCGCTGGTCATCAGGATGAATATAATGCACGCTCTCGCGACTCGCGGTTCCAGCGGACAGGACAGATCGAGGGCCCTGTCAAAACTGATTAAGAAGTCTACATGTGAACAGGACGACAAGGATGCATGACCGACCTTTGTGATGATCAACAGTACGTGCACACTAATGAAGAGTTGGCAACAGTAACGTTATGCTGGTACACTAACACACTGAACATATATAGTATAGCGTAACGGCGAGCTTCACATAATCAGATGTGTTACACATCGGCCGTGTTTAGTTCTTTTCTTTTCACGAAAGTTATCCATCCTGAAAAACTGTATCAGTTTATTTTTATCTTTGTACATGTTTCTCTAGCAACAGTACTTTTTACCATCTCTTTAACTAAACACCCCCATCACTTCCTCCAGTATTATTATTAGATGCCAGCAGTTGAGCAATAGGCAGTGTCGCCTATGGCAAGATCTCGGCTAGCTATTACTACGTGGCAATGTTTAGCGAGGGCAGCTCACAAGTACCCGCTCGCACACGCAAACCCTACATACATTATAATTTCTCTGTTGCAAAAATAACAAGCAAAAACGTATGCAAGTCATTTTCTATTGCCAGCATGATGACACACGTGCACACGTCATCATCACGCATGCGCACGCCAGTCACACCAATGAGCCGTATCCTATCAAACATGTTTGAATAGACTGTGAAAAGCATTCGCACAATATAAAGCAAAATATATCGCGAAAAGCACTCGCGTGCAAAAACCATGGTTTGAACCTTGGTAAGTTGTTATACCGTCACGTCGTCACCATCGTCATACAGGTGCCATGGTCCCATTACTCATAGATCATGTATATGTGTTTTTTGAAAAGAAAAGAAAAACAACTTTTACTAGCTTTTACTGCATTGGAAAATCGGAAATACCTAGGCGAAATTAAATTTGCAGATTATTTTTAGTTTAGTTAGGTCGGCCAAGCTACATTCTGTGCTCATCCAGAACTCCAGATCCCGTTTTTGGAGAAGCTGCCTCCTGCAGGCGACACCGAGAGCCTAGAAACAAGGCTCCGGTATGGTGTCTGGTTTAGTTCCATCATGGTCATGGCATCGTGTTTGACTGCCTACATAGGCCGCGTTTAGATGGAACTCGAAAAAAATTTACAGTATGTCAGGCACACATTTGAAGTATTAAATATAGACTAATTACAAAACTAATTACAGATTCTGTCAGTAAATCGCAAGACGAACCTAACGAGTCTCATTAATCCGTCATTAGCACGTGTTTACTGTAGCAATTTATTGTCTAATCACGACCTAACTAGGCTCATTAGATTCGTCTCGCGAAGTACACTCCATCCATATAATGGGTTATTTTTTCGACTACATTTAATATGTCATGCATGTGAGGGAACATTCTCGAAAAAAATTTCGCAACCCATCTAAACAGGCCTATACCTAGCGCAGGGGTAGTCTCACATGGGTGACTGCTTATTGATCACCTCGATCATAAGTTCATAACTCATCTCTCCATGGATTGGTCATCTCCCTCTGAATTTTGAAGCCTAGTGAAGTGTTAATATTTCCGGCGCATGAACAGTAGTGTACTAGTGTGATGGCCCCCGTCTTTATGATATACAAACTCGATCATTTAACCCCTGGTCCAGATTATATGTTTGCAACCGGTGGTAACGTACCGCTCAGCAGTTGAATGCTAGCTGCGCCACCAAATTCGACAGCACGTTGTTATTAAAAGGAAAAAAAAATCGGCAGCACGCGCTAGTCTTGAAACCGATCGCCACCTACTCATCAGCGCTCGTGCCGGATCGGCGTGTCCTGGCTGCCGGCCCAGCAGTAACGCCGTCGGCTCTCTAGAAGTAACGCCGACGAGGCGGCGATGGATTGATCATTGGAACTCCTGCCACACCACACCAATCAACGGGGAGCAGCTCTGAGCCGAGCCGGAGGAAGACGACGAACAACGAACGACGGATGGGAGCTCAACTCAATCACGCCTGCCGCCCGCCTAGCTAATCACATGCGTAGCTGTACGGTTTGCACCGGCCGGCCGTCGTCGCGCAGCGTGCATGCGTCTCCTCCGGTCCAGGGGCGCGCGCATTTATTTCGACCCCGGCCCGCCGTGTCCGCCGCTGGCTCTGGCTGGGCTTCTGGCTCTCTCATGTCGCGTCGCGCGGGCGGGCACCGGGCACGGCACGGCGGCGGGTGGTTGGGAAGTGCCGCGCGAGTCTGTACTGTGCGTGTCCCCGCTCGTACAGTGAGCTGAGCTAACCCGTGTGTCACGCCCTCTCACGGTCATTGGACGATCGAACGACGCTAGTAGTATCAACCAATGCTGTAGAGCGGACTCGACGGATCGGAGCTCGACCCTGCGCGCGCCGTGCAATTCGAGCGCGTGTGGTCTGACCCCCCGCGCGGGCGGGTGAAATGAGAACCGGGAGGAACACGATACACTCACAAATCATAGGACGCCAGACGGCGAGGTGATGCTGACCGATCATAGGACGCCGCCGCACGGTCCGGCCATTGGCCATATAAATACGCCATGTTTGGTATGGCTTCAGAGCTAAACTCCATCAACTTTCTAGCCAAACACCCAACTCCATAAACTTGTGGAGCAGCCAAACTCCCTGGAGTTTGTGGAGCTTTAGTTTATTTTGGTGCAGTACCTTTTTTGGAACTCCAGAAACCTCAAATATGAACTTAGTCGTGGAGTTTGAGGGTAATTACCCACCACTGTCACTGGTTAAAAAAAAAAGTTTCCCTTCTGTTTCCCGTCGCCTCCATCCCGCAGCGCGTCGCGCCTTTCCCCTCTCCAATCTTCGTCATTTTTTCCCTGTCATCTCACATCCCGCCGCCGCCGCCCCACTGCCCCAGTGCCGCCGCCGCCGTCCCACCGCCGGCGCCGCACCACGAGCTGCCGCCGCCGCTCCACGGGCCTCCACTTCCCCACCACAGGCCGCCCCTTCCCCGACGCGAAGATGGTGTCTTGAAGCTCTTCCGGTCGCCACCAGGTGGAGACGCTGTCCACCACCACCATCGAGCAGGAGAGGCGCCGTCAACCACCGAGCAGCAGGGGAGCCGCCGTCCACCACCATCCCTCTTCTCTTTCCCACCGCGTGAAGTCAAATAGAGTAAGGCAGCCTCCATCCCCAACCCCTCGCCGACCTTTTTGGCTCCGCCGCCCGTCGGGCTGGTCCCGGCCGTCGCAGCCTGGGCGCAAGGCGCGGGTGAGTCGAAGGTTGCCGGCCGGCTGCTCGCGAGAATATCCAGTTGCGCCCCTGTCTTAAGGAAGAAGAAAGATAGATAGATATAGGAGGATGACAAGTGGGACCATTAGTTAGGGGTAAGATTGGCAATCTACCTCAAAATCCTCACATGTGGAGTTTGGAGCAGCCTGTTAGCCAAACAACTCTTCCAATCAGCTCTTGCTTCACGTGGAGTTGACTCCAGCTAAAGTTTAAGAATGGAGCTGATCTTTATGAAGCCAGAGCTACGCCAAACAGGGCCACCGTTGGCCGGTTGGGTGGCCCTTGCGACCTGTGCTGCCCATCAGCCTATGGCCCTGTTTAGATGAAACGCGAAATTTTTTTCGAGTATGTCGGGCACACATTTGAAGTATTAAATATAGACTAATTACAAAACTAATTACAGATTCTGTCAGTAAATCGCAAGACGAACCTAACGAGTCTAATTAATCCGTCATTAGCACATGTTTACTGTAGCAATTTATTGTCTAATCATGACCTAACTAGGCTCATTAGATTCGTCTAGCGAAGTACACTCCATCCATATAATGGGTTATTTTTTTTGACTAAATTTAATATGCCATGCATATGAGAGAACATACTCGAAAAAATTTCGCGAAACAGCCCCATGCCGCCGTCCGCGTCGGCGCGTCGTGATCGGGACCCGTCACCCGACACGCGCCGTGCCGGAGCGGAGGCGCAGTGGCCGAGCCGCCGGGGAGGGAGGACCCACGCGTGCGTGGACCTCGTGCCCGGCACATGGGCACACACCTGGCACGTTCACACTCGTTCGGTCGGCGTCTCTGATATAAACTAGAACAGGATGCGCGCTATCGCGCGCCCAACTTGAACTAAAAAGAACTTGAAACTTAAGGTAGGGCATGCATATCACAAATCAAAATAAATCAAAATACAGTAAACACTAACCCATTTCTGAATCCGAAAACTTTTAACTGAAGTCACAGAACAAACTTGGGGATCTCGACCCGGTCATCTCACCTGGAGAGAAATTAACTGCACACAAGATAAAAGAAGCCAAGAATTATTACCTGCATAAAACATTGCAGCAAGCAGTGGGTGGATTTGTAAAAATAAAACCAGTTATTTGTAACTGAATGGGCCTGCATAAGGGAAAATAAAAAATAAGCTTCAGACACAAAGAGACATTTAGCCGAACAGGCTGCCCTAAGCTATCAACCACTCTACTCTACATGTTGCGTATACACAAGTCCAAGCCTCGAGCCCATCACTGTCATGTACATGCTATGTTCAAATGTGATCCTTCTAATGAAACTGGAAAGCTAATCACATAATGCTTACTAAAAGAACAGAAACGCTAATGCATATGCGCGCCCTATTTTGAACTCACATAAATATAACAGAATACTTCTCAGGTCTTGTTAAAGTGATCAACATACACGAAAAGTTTTGTTAAATGATCAACATAGCAAATGGGAACGTACATATATGGCAGTTACAGTATCTTTATCAGGTACAACAAACTCTGAACTTCCACCTTAGTTGACATTTTTCCCCTTTTACAGGGTTAGAGCAATCAGTTTTGAAATATGAACAAAGAATATTGTAGGGTAGTTTGAAAGATACATTAGCAACAATGAAGTGGCATCACCAGCCCACCAAGCATACAAATGAAATTCTGAGCTGAACAATATTCCAGTATCCAGTATTTTAGATTGATCTATTCGGTGTTGACATCAAAATTCTTGAGTCATTTAGAATAGACGATATTTTTCGACAGCAGAACTGCTACACCACAAGAAAGCATGACCAATCGCTCTTGTTCTTATCAGAGGGGGAAGTGCTTCACTCCATTGCAGATCTCAGCTGTTGAAACCAGAATTTTACTCCAATAAGCATCGTAAGAGTCCAAATTGTCTTACAGAAACTAATCTGATAGAACAAACCTGCTAAGCTCTCTCTTCTGTCGTCTTCTTATCTCCAGAGTCCAAATTGCCCTATGAATCATGCACAGAATGTTCTAGCCAATCCACTCAAGCTACTGAATTTCACGAGCAGAATCCATTCATAGCTGAATCTTCTTTTCGCCTCTGCTTTGGTGCCTGATCTGATATACCTGAACACAAGCAGGAAAGAGGATGTCAGCAGCATTTTATGGCTCCATAAAAAAATATGGATATGCATGTGGATCACCAGCCCACCAAGCATGTATACAAATGAATTTAAAACCTCAGTATGCATGTGATGTAAATGTCCATGCATCAAATGGTATGTCAATAGTATTTTGTTGCCCAACCCAAAAAAAACATGGGACAGCCCCGGTTAACCAAGCATACAAATATACTAATTGGCCAGGGTTTCCATCTCCTGTTTCATAGATAATGTCTTGGAATCGTCCTGTAGTTAGCATGAAAACAACACCAGCCATATATATGCTGGCAAATGGACAATGAACATCACTGAACACTGAGTAGCTTGCAATCACAATGAAGAGGTACGCACTAATAGATTTCTGATCAGCCCCTGTTCACTACTATTCAAATGGAAAATGATAAACGCGACTGAGAATTCTGTACTAATAAATAAGAGCTAACATAACTAATCAAATCAAACCATTTGTAGGAACAAAAATAGCATTTCCCCTGTGTTCAGTAATCCAGAATTCCTCTGCATTAGAGCTGCCAATGGAAAGCAAGCTTCTCAATACCTATTATCTAAGATGAGCACATACGAAGGTAAAGGCTTGAAGAAAAAACTATTAACTAAGATGAGCACATATGAGGGTAAAGAAAAGCTCAAATGCTAAATAATTTTCAAGTCATATTAGTAAAATAAACAATTATGTCATTTCGTGTTGGAGTATTATAAGATTAACTGCCTGTAGAATTACCAGCATACAATCTTCAATCTAATCCCAAGCAGTGCTGAAACATGAAAGAATTGGCATGAGCAATGATGCCAGAGCATCAATTATCACCATGATTTTACTGGGTAAACACTCTTACTTGGTTCAAAAAAAAACAGAAAGACAGTGATATGTGACAATAAATACTCAAATAAGCCACCAGTGTAATCGAGAGCTTCAATTCCTATCAACCATTCACATCTGTTTCACTCCATCACACCAAACATGATTAAAAAAAGGGAAACCTAGATAGCCTTTTGTCATCTAAATTGAAAGAGGACTGAATAAGAACTTACTCTACTCCACTGCAATTGGGGCAAACAAAGGTCCAGGAAATTTATGCAGACACATCGTGGTCCCTGTTCAAATCAACATATGTATATCGGCGTCCTTTGTTTAGTGGAAGAGTATGGGATGCCCTAATATGTAATACTATCCCAATATCTAAAGCAAGAAACGTACTCATTCATTATGTAACTTATTTTTACCACAAATCAAGAAAATAAAAGGTAATAACTTTCAAACTCCATGAAATCACCAGATCAAATGAGCAGCCTGAATTCAGAAAATAAGTTCCAATGTCTTCGGAAAAAAGGGAAGTTGCTCTGCAAGGATCTCATAAAATCAGTGTATAGTCTCTAAAAAATATTGACATTGTTTATTCAAATTAGTTTCTTCGCTTTCTGTAACTTCTATCTAGTTTATGTATATATATTTCTGGAAAGTAGAGTTGACATAATTACTATTAACTTAAGAAATTGATGATGCGCAAATACCGAACATGTATCTTTTCTTGAACCTACCAGCAAGGAAACTCAGGGATCGGATCATCAGGCTGTGAAGAGCCGAGGTTACCTTTGCACCATGGAGCTCGAGGCACTACCAGATCTCCAAGTCCCAAATCTGTTCAATATCAGTAAGGACTGTAACTCGAATTTTTCCTTCTCTCTGGCTATTCCATCAGCACCTCAAGGATATTTTCCCTGCACACCAAAATGCAGAAACTGGAAGGGAACTTAGACCCAGATTTAACCAATTTTAGTGCCAACTTAGCAACAGATTGTAAAGTCATTTCCTCCCAATATTTCATTGCAGAAACCTATGTGTAAAGTCTATGGCATGGCGGCGGCGAAGGCAGGGGCGCGCTCCGCGCGAGGTGAAGACGAGCGCGCTGGTGGCCGACGGGCCGACTCCGGTGAGAGGGAGGCGGCGGGGAGTGGATGAGGATTTGCCGCGACTGGAGCCTAGGCGGCAACGACCCGCGCCGGATCTCGATCCCGCGAGAGAGGGCTGGACGGCGGCGGCGAAGGCAGGGGCGCGCTCCGCGCGAGTTGAAGACGAGCGCGCTGGTGGCCGACGGGCCGGCTCCGGTGAGAGGGAGGCGGCGGGGAGTGGATGAGGATTTGCCGCGACGGAGCCTAGGCGGCGACGAGGCGGCGAGGGATGGAGCTGAGGGCGGCGGGATGAACGGGACATGGGGCGAGAGAGGGCTGGACGGCGGCGGCGAAGGCAGCTGTAGAGGGAGAAGGGGAGGGGAGGCGAGGCGACGGCGGAGAGCAGGGGAGAAAGCGCGGCGGCGGGGAGGAGATGGGGCGACGGGGAGGACAGACGCGACGAGGAGTCGGGTTAGGGTTAGAGCTGCAGGACCTTTTTGCAATTTCTAGAGAATGGAGGGGTTTTTTTACAAAATGACCTGCAGGAGGCGCGGGAGACGTGGCTCAAGCGCTGTCGAGCACGTCGCCCGAATCGCTGTGGGAGCAGCAAACCGGAGGGGCTTTTAACCATTGCGATGTGCGCCGAACGGCAGGGAGAACGCGAAGCGAGACGGCGGGGGTCCTTCCCGCGCGTCCAGCGAAAACCGGCCACCAACAGAGAGGTGCAACTGCTTCGTCGCGGCTGCTGTGTTGTGTCACACGTATCGTCGCATCATCTCAAATCGTGGAATGGAAATTCTGAATGTGTTGTTGAGATCTTCAAATGCCGGCTAACCTAGAGCAGCATTTCTTTCGGTGGCGTTTGAGGAGTGGGAAATAGGGGTGGGAAAGGGAAATGAGAAGGTGTGGAAATAATTTCTCACGTTTGACTTCTGGGACAGGGAAGGTGAAATTGCAAAAACACCTTCATAAGTCACTTGGAGTTTGACATTGCCCCCCTATAAGTCATTTTGTTGCAAACGCTCACCTCGCTAGCTAGTTTTGTTACGAAAACATCCCCAATTCATGCATTTTTATTTGATTCAACATGTTTTATACACCGCGAGGGTTTATTTGTATTGAGAATATAGTCTTAAAAGTATCTAATACAAATATTCTCAACACTCTTTGCAGGTTTCGCAAATAAAATTGCAGATTGCACAAATAAATTTGATTTCGAGAGTTTAAACATTGTTGTATTTAGTTTTTTTATTTTTATAAAAAAATCAACAAAACACGTGAATAAATCTAATGCAAGTACTTGGACAAAATTTTACTTGGCCTAATTAGCATCTAGTTACTCTAGATAAGCGAAAACGAGTTGATTCGTTTAAATACGTGTTCATTGGGTGGTTTCCGCAACAAAATTGAGTAGGTGGGTCGGTATTTGCAACAAAAAACTTATAGAGGCAATGTCAAAATTGATGTGACTTATGAGGGTGTTTATGCAATTTTACCGATACGGAAATATGGTCGGAGAAGGAGTGGGAAATGTTGGACTCATTTCCCACCATTTCTATCCCACTGGAAGGGGTGGGTTATAGACCGGATATGCGCTTGTGACGAACCTGCCTGTGTGGAGGGAGCCGTCAGCGTCGCCTCGCATCATCGATCCGCCGGAGCTCGTATCCCCCGACCGCCCGACGTCCACTGCCGCTGGGCACGCACATCACTCATAAGCCTGGTCGTGCAGTCCGTCGAAGCCGCTGCCGCTGCTCGCCTCCCCACGCGCTGGCCTTGCGGAGCCGATGCTCAATCGATTCGCACGCATCTGCTTGATTTTTGGAGCTCGATTCATACCGATGATGTCACAAGTAGAGGGAGAAATCACATGATACTGACTCCCGGAGCCGAGCAGAGGTGATAGTTCATTTTGCTAGGCTGGGCTAGAAATTTTGTGAGAAGAATAATCTGTTGGGCTGAGATGATAATTTCAAACGAACAGGGCGTGAAGCGCCTCTTCAGAGTTCTGGTTCTATTTTGTTTATTTCCATGCGGGTCCCACCACTAATCCTGACCCAAATCAAGGAAGCCGAACATGGGAAAAGCAAAAAAAAAAAAAAAAAAAAAAAAAAATCTTTATCTCTAACCCACCCCGTCTTATGCAACCTCATAGCCCAATCCCATTCGCCATGCCTATCCAAACGCTACCTCAGTTAAAAAAAAACTAGAACAATATTTCTTGTATGGTAATCTGACGTCCTGCCCGACTGGACAACGGTGGATGGCTCAAACAACAAGTACTAGCTATTTACATTTGGCTCAAACAATAAGTAGGTGGATATTTGCATTTGGGCTTGATATTACGACGGATGCCCCCACAATGTACAATTTGGTGTATAAAACCCGTCCTATTAATAATTTCAAGGGAACAAATAACCTATACAAAGGTACCGAGCTCAAAGATAAACAATTCTAGCGAATTGATCATAGTTGATTAGATTACTTGGTGGTGAATTTTCATCTTGTATAGTTGCTATTTTCTAGTCTAATAATTTGCTCATATATTTCTGGATGCTAACATATGAAACAAAACACTCTATGGCAGAGCATAGCAACTATTCATTCACATATATCGCATTTGATTTTATTTTCTACAAATATAGTCCTTTGCTATAGTGGCTAATCCAGGGGGTTAAGGGCACCCCCCCCCCCCCCCCCCCACCCACCCACCCACACACACACAGTTTTTTCACCATAGAAGTAAGCTTTGAAGAGCGTGATAATTTTGGGCTCGACACGAGAACAAATTGGAAGTCCTCTGCGCAAATATCACTAATTTTCTACATGAAAAAACGAGCCAAATCTTACATGTAGGTTAGTAAGTAGATATTTAATTTACATTTTTTCAAATTATTTTTCTTGATATAAATAATCCCTTTTAACTTTTCTTGTCTTTTCTGAATTAAACCAGGTTTCTTGTTATTCTGAATAAATTTACTCCCTCGTGTCCATCTCGAAGAAGGCAAGCGAAGGGCGTCGCGTGTTTATTCAGTGGTGGATAGAGCGCGCCGCGCCCGTGCACCGCCATTGTTTCTGGAAGAGCACGGCACGCGACGGCAAATCATCCATTGACTCCATTCCATCTCCCCATCCCCAAAGCCAAAGCCGATAGAACATCTGACGGTGCAGTTGGGAACTAAAGTGAAGACCGAGAAACCTGTCGTCCAGGTATGTTAATCTAACAAATCAAATCATCTCCACCGAAAGACAAAAACTAATTCAGTGATCAACTGGTCAGCCACATCTGAGTGGCTTCTGAACATGATCATCGCCTTCCTTTTTCCTCTGAAACGGCTCCCTTAAAATGCTATTTCATCTGTCTCTACAAAAGCCATAAAATATAATTTGTTTCATCTCTCTACAAAAGCCAAAACTAAATGTAGAACGTATGGAGTACTTCCTCAACAGTTTTTTGAGTTAACCAAATGCCACAAAGCCCAGAGCTCCTGAAGGAAACTACCGTGGTCCATAGACAAACAGGCAAGCTTACAGAGTACAGGGCAGATGACTAGATGAGAGCAAATGTACCATCAACCATCTGTTATAAAGTTTGTGTTAACAGAGCACGTGGTATACTGTCCACTATAGAGTAACTCTAGGAGCAGGTTGAACTCAATGATTTATAGAGAAAGGGAATCAAAGAGACACTGAAACAGTACACCATGAATATGGCAATGCAAGAACAAAACTTTTGTTTAGCATTGATTCATATAAGCTATTTCACAGCTAGAATTTGCAGCAGCTGATCATATCCCCATGATTCGTCTGTGACAGCGTGGAAGCTTGAAATGGAACACCCAGCAGTAGTAACATTACACAAAAACCAAACAGAACTTAAACACATGCAATGCGACTTATTCCTCCTGGGAGGAGGGAGATTTTTTCTTGGCAACTGAAGCCCTCTTTCCCTTGAGCGTCCGGCAGTTGTTCTTTGTCCTCTGGCCACGAACTGGGAGCCCCAGCTTGTGCCGGATGCCCCTGTAGCACCTAATCTCCTTCAACCTCTCAATTGCCACTCGGTTGAACCGTTTCTGCAAAGAATGCACAGAAATGTGGGCGTATTCAGTATTTTAATTCCTTTGGAAGACAAACACCAATATAAAGCTTAAGTGTTAGACACAATCAATGAAAGTAAGAAAAGGAAAGACAAAAGTCTGCATAATGAACTTTAGGCTTTCATACTCTAAAGGAATCATCGATCAGCTAACTAGTTAAACATAGAAATTGCTAATCATCATACACTACAAAATCAAAGAACTGCAGTATTGAATTAGCAAAGGGATCAGGGGCATTACAAGGTCTCCCTCAATCATGTACTTGCCGACCTCCTTACGGAGGGTGATGACCTCCTCCTCGGAGAGGTCCTTGGTGATCTTGTTGTCGAAATTGAGGTCCAAAAGGATCTGACGGGAGCGTGACCGCCCAATGCCATGGATGTACTGCAGGGAGTACTCCACCCTCTTGTGGTTTGGAATCTCAACACCACCAATACGGATGCACTCAATCCGCAGGCCACCGTGACCGATCCCTCCCTTCTGTCAGAACCCCAGCAAACAGAAGAATGAAAACCAGAAAAGAATCGCCAATACGGGCCTAAGTATGAAGGCCCATCAGAATGGGAATAACAAAGAACAACTCATATCAGCACATCAGCACCAGTATTCTAATTACAAGATCAACACATTGCTGCAAAATAGACACCAATTCCTACAGTTGCGGTACGAATTCTCAAGACACAGAAGACACATCCTACCGAAATCCCAGACGCGGTCATGCAATTGCACGCATAAGAAGCACATACAGAACTATGGCCACACCATGCTACCACCTAGCTCATTAGTCCCTTTCGTTCCAAGTACTACGGTCAAAGTCACATAGAAAGTCAAGCGCAAGGATACGTACAGACACAAACACGCACAAACCCGAGCAAGGTATGCACAAGCAAACGGCCGCGACGGACCGACGGTGAGGGCAGGGTCGCGATTGGGAGGGAAGGACGCGGGTGGCGGGAGAAGACGGGGGCACTAACCTTGGGAGCGGGGAAGGAGACGGAGGAGCTGCGGCCACGGGTGGAGGGGGGAAGGGAGGAGGGTGCGATGGGGACGGAGACCATGGAGAGGGTCGCCATTTTCGCTCGCGGAGGCCGCCGGAGGGTGAGGCTTGCGCTGTGTCGTCTCGGATAGGAAGTCGAGGAGGGAGAGAAGACGATAAGGTTGAAGCGGGCCTTGTGGCCTTGTGGGAGCTCTCTGTCCTTTGACTCGTTATTGATTTTTTTTTTGAAAGGTTTTAATGGGCTAGATTTGGGCCGGAGCTTTCTCAGTCCCGGGCGCAGATGTTCGGCCGCCCATAACACATTCTGTCTTTTTGATTGTTTTTTGTTTGATGCCAGGAATACAGCATACTCGATTTTGAATGTTGTGATATGCGTTAGGCAAAATTGGAAAAAATGGTCGCGCCATCTTTTGGTATCCTCCTGAGTCCTGACCCGTGCCCTGCTGTGCCAATACAATGCGAGGTTTACTCATCCTCAAATGTTTTAAATTTTTAGCCCTCTCAATTATCTAAATTTTGTAGTACTAGAACTTGGATTGAGGATGGAGATTCATAACTAGGGTTTTGGGGTTAGTTGATTGCCTCCGATCCATGTCCAGCTGTAGAGGAAGCTTTGTGACGGCTCGCCACCCGACGGTAGAGGGAGGAGACAAGAGAGACATCGGGCGAGCGTAGGTGGTGAGGACACCACCGAAGCCGGGCGGTGAGAGATCGATGCCCGGTGGCTGTTGATAGGGGAGTTTGAGCCAAACATATTCACATTGGGTAGTGGAGGGCAGAGGTGGCAAAATGCCATTGGAGCCGGGTGGGAGGTGGTGGCAGCAAGGTAGTGACGACTCACACCAATGTCATAAGGAGGAAGACGAGTGGCCGCAAGAAGTAAAAGAGAAGGAAAATAAGACTGTGCTTAATAGATTCATCTTAGAGCAACTCCAAGAGACTCTTTAAATTCTTTCTAATTGCTAGTTTTAAAGATTTTGATTAAAAAGGTACCTTTCAACAACCTCTCTATTTGGTTATTCAAACATAACCACTCTCTATTCCGGATTTCTCGCTAGCAAAATATAGAAAAGAGAATAGCTTTATAGAGTGCATGCAAGATATAGAAAGGCTGTTGGAAAACATAAAGATATAGAAAACGATTTTTATGCAAATGGCTCTCTAAATGATGATTTATAGAGCACGTTTTAAAGAAACTCTTGGAGATGCTCTTACGAATTAATCTTGATTTGTGCAACAATAAGTTTTATAATTAGTCTTAATAATTTATATTTAGTACTCCTAATTAGCCGTCGATCTCGATGACGATATTGGCGAGGCAGGCAGCCACCCTTGTGGCTAAAGCGCAGAGCCAGCATCAGCCAATTATTCAAAAAAAAAAAAAAATCAGCATCAGCCCTCCTGGCCGGCCGGAGCCTCCGGCCGTCCGGCGGCTGGAATGATGAAACAGAAGGGACGGACAGCTACGCCGGTGGCCCGTGCCAGTTGCGTTGCCGCGTCGACGCGTCGTCCGTCGGCGAGCGAGGACCCACCCCCCCGAGCCGGGGCCGGGTCCCGGGGATGCGACGGCAACTCAGCGTGGCCTGCTGGCGTAACCGTCACGTTGGGTAGTCGACGCTGACCCGACCTCACCGACGCCCGCGTCACCGCGCAAACACGCGGCGCATTGGATTTGGATAATCCGCCGGCCCCCACGGCCACCGACCAGGCGCAGCCGCACAGGCTGACAGGCAGAGGATCGAGCGAGAAGACAGAGGGAGTCCTTGGGAGTTGGGAGAAAGGAGAGGCGTTGCGCGGACGCACAAAGGAAAAAGCCTTTTGCATCCAGATCACCGCGCGTGCCAGTGAGGACGAATCCAGCCGCCCAGAAGGCCAGGACGGCAGGGGAGGACGGAGGAGCAGAGCAGAGTGTCCCCAAAACTGCTGCTGACTGCACCCGCGACCGCGAGCGCACCAAAACCCCACCCGCGTCTCGTCGCCGAGAAGAATCCTCGCCTTCGTGAACCCTCCGCAACCACCCGTCCCGCCCCCGTCGGCGTCGCCTCCGCTCCTCCGCGCCTGGAGGTAACCCCCTTCTTCGCTTCCCGTGTTCGATTGGTTGGGTTCGGGGTTGGGGATTTGGCGGTTGGTGCGGTGTGGGTTTCCTGGGATTCAGAGAAGTGCGGGTTTCCCCCCTTTTCCGTTGAGGGCGTGCGCGCTCTGTAGCCTGTAGCGGTTTCGTGGCTCCTGCGATTCGTGTTCCCGAGAAGGGCCGCGCCGTTGGCAAACCGGAAGCTAGCATGGGGTTCCCGTCATGATTCTGTTGATGGACTCTGCTGTGGCTACTAATGGCTCCCTGACTGAATATTCGTGTAGTATTTGGCTGATGATTTTGACAACCGAAAGATTGGGAGAAGCAGGGTGTACGGTCATGCCATGGCTCCCTGACTTGAATATGTATGTATCCTTGGATTTGGATGGATGAACCGTTGGAGAAAACACAAGATAACTACTACTACCAGCCTAGCCCTTTTTATTTATTATTTATTGTCTGTTACTTTGTGATGACGATTTATAGGCCAGCAATCCTAAAACACTAATCATTTTAGATGAAAATTTGCTCTGTGGTTCATGGTATTATTCCTGAGGCAGCAAGACTGCCTGTCCTGATGTATCAATACTTAGTCGCATCGTTTATTGCAGCGATGCAGCTATACCATCACCCCTATTCCCTGGACAGTCAGAAAGTGCGGATGGCGCTGGAAGAGAAGGGCATCGACTACACCTCCTACCACGTCAACCCGCTAACGGGCAAGAACATGAGTGTGGACTTCTTCCGCATGAACCCCTCCGCGAAGCTCCCTGTCTTCCAGAACGGCGCACATGTCATCTACCGTGCCATCGATATCATTCAGTATGTTCTTCCTTTCACATTGGGTGCACCTGAAACTTGCATGTTTCCCAGGAATGTTTATCTATGTGCTTTATGTTTTCGTAGGTATTTAGACAGACTTGCGGTGCATTTAAGTGGCGAATTCCCCCCTGTGAACACTGAGGTTCACCAATGGATGCAGAAAGTTGACGCTTGGAATCCTAAGATGTTCACCCTCACGCACACCCCGGTCAAATACCGTGCGTTTGTCTCCAAGTTCATAAGGCGGGTGTTGATTGCTCGCATGGCTGAGGCCCCTGATTTAGCCAGCATGTACCATGTCAAGCTCCGCGAGGCTTACGAGACTGAGGACAAAGTAAAAGATCCTGAGATCATGAAGCAAAGTGAGGAAGAACTGAGCAAACTCCTCGATGATGTTGAAGCTCAGCTCAGCAAGACCAAATATCTCGCTGGCGATGAATTCTCACCTGCTGATTCGATGTTCATCCCTATTCTTGCGCGCATAACTCTTCTGGACCTTGATGAGGAATACATCAGCTGCAGACCCAAGATACTTGAGTACTACAATTTGGTGAAGCATCGGCCAAGCTACAAGATTGCCATTGGCAAGTACTTCAATGGGTGGAAGAAGTACCGGTCTCTCTTCAAGACATCCTTCTTCCTTTGCGTTCGAACCTTGTTAAGGAGGTACTAGATAGTCCCGCAGCTGCATAGCTGAATCAGTACCTTGTGAACCAACATGTACAGTGAGTTAGGCTAAAAAAATATGTATATCTTTCATGTGTTTTTCTTGGGTTCCTGAGTTTTTTTTTTTCACTTGTGAAAGCAAATATGTTTGTTCACTTGTATATTTCTGCTTCATGTTGTGTGTAGAACTGCAGACAATAGGATTTGTGTACAGAATAGGCCTAAGAATACATTTTGGTTTTGTCACTTGTTATAGTCCAGTTCATGTCTGATATAAGTTGTTGTTAACTTGATTTTGGTACTCCACTACCATTATGACTCTCCTGCCTTCATTTTTGACCATCTTGTTTCCTTTATTTATAACTTGGCCAAATTGTATGCCCTTTTAACTTCTATAGCTTCTAATTGCTTTTAAGGAGATTGTTATCCCTGGTACTGTACTGCTCAAGGTATGTTATACCCTTCTTTCTCCTCACTGCTGTCCATGACCCATTTTCTTCTCCATTCTAAGTGCAGGCCTTAATACTGGTTGGCTTTTAAAATATGGGCATATGAGTAAGGATGAGATCTCCCGTCCCCTGCACACGTTCTACATTTACATTGCAGGACTGGACCTGGCTACAATATTGTTAGCTCCAATTATGCACCACAGGACAGGTCTGTACTTTGTTTTGTCTACATTTACCCAGAGTGCACGACAGGTCTATATATACCTCAGAGCCTGGCTCTGTTCATTCAAGTTCTTTCTTGGGAGCATATGGATGTTGTAGGACTTTAGAACAAGCCGGGAACAGGAAGAAAGAGAGGGCCTAAGAGCAGTGGGAATGGGAACATGGAGGAAACCCAACCTGTTTGTTTTCTCCTCCAGCAACAGAGGTGGAAGCAAATCTTGGTTCGGTGTTTCCCAATGCCTCCCATTCCTATCGTTCTTAGGCGCTCCTTCCTTTTCCCTTTGGCTTGCTGTGCAATTGTTTTAGTAGACAAAACCAAACCATGCACCTATTTGGATGATTTGAAATCAAGGGTGAGCATGGAAGAGGAAGAAAAGAGGGCCTAGGAGCTATGGGCATGGGAACATAGAGGAAGGCCTAGGATGCAGAGATCCCATTTTGAGTCTTCCTGATGCCTCCCATGCCTATTGTTTTTAGGTGCTCCCTCCTCTTCCTTTCATCTTACACAATACACAGATGATAAATGGTGCTATCTAAAAACTGGTCTGTGATTGTTCCTCACATGGCCATTTTCCTTTTCTTTGTTTCTCTGGCAAGCTTGCATAATTTAAGATGATGGCTTTGCTAATAATAATTATTCCAGTTTCATATTCATTGCCATGCTTACCCCACTAATAAGTTAAGATGATGCTTGTGAGCTAGTAGCGCTCTGTTCTTTTGGCCACGCCTTGCCTGCCAACTGAAGGCAGCAGGCTGCTGGTACTGTAGTAAGGATTATGGCAACAGTAGTAGTATACACTGCCCAGTCGTAGTTGAAGAGCAACATCACGTTGTACAGTACTTGGCTTTTGGTCTTCTGAATATATAGAGTGCTCTCTGTTTTCCCTTCTTCCCTCGGTGTGTGCTTGGGGTGTTGCCTGCAAACAGCTTGACTGTTTGGCTATGGCTAGTACACTGGATTATGTTCTTCCTTCACATTAGGCGCACCTGCAGCCGCTGTATAATAGTGTGGATGGTCAGGTCCGAAAAAGGCCTCAACTCCATCATCATTTTGGGGGCATGGTGGTTATATATGCTTCAGATCCCAGCAATCCAAGCTTCTTTTTGAGATTATGTGGAGAGTAGTAGGACTTGAGAGCAAGCCTCGAAGAGGAAATAAGAGGTCCTAATGGCAGTGCGAATGGGAATGTGGGGGAAGCCTAACCCGATCGTTTCTTCATCTAGGGACAGAGGTGGAAGCTTGATTAGGTGTTTCTCTATGCCTCCCATTCCCATCGTTTTAAGCGTTTCTTCCTTCTTCATTTTGCCTTGCGGTGAAATTGTTTTAGCAGATGATACCTGGATGTTTGAGTCTTTAAGTGAGTGTGGAAGAGGAAGAAAAGAGTCAAAGAGCAGTGGGCATAGGAACATGGAGGAAGGCCTTTGGAAATCTCATTTTAGGTCTTCCCAATGCCTCCCATGCCTATTGTCTTTGGTTCTCCATCCTTTTCCTTTCAATTCACACAACAATACACAGAATGAGAGTGTTTACTTTGCTGATTTGGCCATTTTTCTTCAATGATTGTTTGCCATGACTCTCTACCTGTTTCCTGTTTAGCTTTTGATGATTCTTGGTTAACTATAATATTCATATTCCTTGGCATCATTTAATCTGCATAGATTAAGATAATTCCATGTGTTGGTGGTTACGAAAACCCAAACAGTAGAGTGAGGCTCTTAAGCAAGCCGAGTGCCTAGGAGGGCTTCTAGGGGATGAATTTAATCTGCCTCTTGAAGGCTCTAGAGCCTCTTATTTATAGGCGACTGCCCAGACAGAGGCCTTGAGAAAAAACGCTCAGTCCTACCCCCCTCCCCCCGTACGGGCGGCTCCCGGTCTGGGACCCTGGAAAAACCCTAAGGGCAGGCTGGCCTTTTCACTTAAGGCGGTCTGCCTTCTCCCTTCCGTCCGCTAGGGTTGACATGGGTTCGTGCTAGGGCTGACGCAAGCTGCCTGGACCGTGGTCACGTGAGCCCCTCCGGGCCTCTTCCGGGGCCCGGAAGAAATCCCGGAACTCGGGGTGGTTCTGAAGCCGCCAAGGGGGTGGACAAGTTGATCTTTGTGTGTGTGTGTGTGTGTGGAGGGGGGTGCCCCTGTTTCGGGGCTCTGAGAGCTTTGGCTCCCTTGAGAAAGCTGGCCTTCCATAAGGGAGGTCCCTTTGAGACACCGGTGAGGGTAGCCTCGAGCCAGGGGTCCCGAGACATTTCCCCAGTGCTTTTATTTTTTAATTGCAAGTTTATTCACCCATTTTCCTTTATTCGAAGTATACGGCTTAATACTTCTTGTGGTTGGTCCTTTAAGACAGACTATGCAGAGGATCTCCAGCACGTGCCATTTATAGTTCAGGACAGTGGCCTGACCATCAGATGCCTCCTCTATTGTCAGGTATGTACTTTTTTTTTCTCTACATAATGTTGTCTCCAGTAGACACTACAGGTCTATATATACCTCAGAGCCAAAGTTTTCCCTTCAGCAATCTCTTTGCTGTGGAGTATATGGAACCTTGTAGCTGTAGGATTTGAGAGTGAGCTGGGAAGAGGAAGAGAGGGTCTAAGAGCAGTGGGAATGGGAACATGGAGGAAAGCCTAGCTTGTCTGTTTCCTCCTCCAACAATAAAGGTGGAAGCTCTTGGTTTGGTGTTTCCCGATGCCTCCCATTCCTATCGTTCTTAAGCACTCCATCCTTTTCCTTTGGCTTGCTGTGTTATTGCTATTTATTAAGTAACCAAATTATGCACCTAAAGATTTGAACTTGAGGGTGAGCATGGAAGAGGTCAAGAGGAAGAAATGAGGGTCTAAGAGCAATGGGCATGAGAACATGGAGGAAGGCCTATGAGGTGGAAATCTATTTTGGGTCTTCCTGATGCCTCTCATGCCTACTGTTCCTAGGTGCTCCTTCCTCTTCGTTTTGGATCACACAACAGAGAGGATGAGTGGTGTGTTTCCGTCATTTGGCACTTATTTCTTTTATGTCTGTTTTGGCATGCCTCAGTAGATGCCTAGTTAACGGTAACGGCTTTGCTTAATGGAATGCTTTCAGTTTCATATTCTTTGGCATGTTTAGTTACAGGTAAGTTAAAGGTTATGGCTTAGCTAAATAGCCAATCGATCTTCAAGTTTCAGAATCCAATAGCACAATTATACAATTGCTTAATATGATATTGGCTGTTATGAACATGAACACATTTCACACCAACATATATATAAATTAGCAAATGGTGTAAACTGGCTTTCACACCCTTGAACTTAACAGGAAGGGACACGGAAATGTAATTTGGCAGAACATATGACACGGAAGTAGAGAGAAATGAAGACAAACACATGACACGAACATTGTACTCTGACACTTTGCAGCGCGAACGAAATTAGCATCTTCCCTACAAAATTTGAACTAAATGAGCTCCACTGAGATCAGACAAGCATGGGGCATTGGAACCAAATGAACCAAATGGTCTGGGTGAGTTTACAAGAAACAAACATAGCTTGTGAAAGATTTATGACTGATTGCATCCTTTCATTCCACTGCCTAAACAGATGCAGGCACGGCTGAGGCTTGCTGAGCCCCTCTACAGGGACTTCATGCTAAACCTATACATGCATGACCGCATGAACAGGAAAATTTTAACTTTTTTTTTAATCTTACAAGATCTTAATGGTTTGGTTGTTGTTGATAGTTTCTGATGGTTATACTACAGTATTTGTGAAATAATATTCCTTTCTTTCTAATATGGATTGTTAGGACTGAGGGAAAGAGATTGGTGGGGAACTGAGATGTACGCCCAGGCCATCCGAGTTCAAATCTTTGTCGAGGAACTTTCCTTATTAAACCTTGCTTAATTTGAATGAGAAATTTGCCTGGCGTATGTATAGCCAGTACACACGATACTAGATGAAAGCAACAGCTAAAAGCCTTAGCTGCGTGACCTGATATGACTAGCTTACAATAGAAATTAAACAGCCTAATGACTGGGTTCATACATTTTGAAAATCAACGAATGTCAGATCCTGCTGAAATGCACTAATAAATGGAGAAAAATCAAATTGGTGTGTTATGTATTATTGTACAGATTTTGAACCTTTCCTATTTGAATTAGGCATCTTGGACTTGTGTTATTAGCCTGAACAGTTCTTCGTTTTCCAACTGTGATAATTTCCACTGTTTTGTTTCTTTTACTCTTGCTTTCCTATGTTTTCATTCCTACGTTTTAAACACCTTCACTCGTGTGTTCCCAGCATTTTCCCATTCCTCTGTTTTGTCATCGCATTCCTATTGTATTTCTGCATTTTTCTCAATTCCTCTGCTCTATTCCAAACATGAGGTGTTTGTAACATATCATGATTCAGTGTTATAGCCCATACGTTCAGTGAGTGAAAGTTACTCTAACTGATCTATGATTGAAATAGATGAAAAAGTGGACGGGAGTAGGCTAAGTATTCCATCCTTTCAAAAAATACATAACTCTGCTAATCATGCATATTGATCATTTAAATTATTCAAAAACTTCTGCTACATAACTGAATTCTTGAGTTTGGCATAACCAAAAAAAAAAAAACTTCTGGGACCTTTAATTGATGAAAAGCCTTGCTAAGATTATTGAAAAGACATCCCGGCCACTAAAAATCAGGGTAGGCTAATTTAACATGCCATTATGCCAATGTACTTCAATTTGTCATTTGCATCAGTGATGATTATGCAAGCCCTTCTCATATTTCTTAAGCACAGAGAGTAATAGCTCGTTCCACATATCTATTGGTCCTGGCAAACACCAATGGGTACAGTCATTGTAACCCTTCGTCCATTTGCGAACCCAATGAATCCCTGGGTGTGCATCAGGCCTCATAGACATGGCGTTGGTAACATCTACGATTTCTATATCCATCCGTCCATTGTGGATGCTTTCCTTTTGTACTCTGTTAACTTCCTCAATCTGCGCATCTCTTATTGCCCAATCAACTGTTCCGATCATTGCTTCTCCTTTTCCCACCGGTTCAGTTCTCTCGCAATGTCCTCCAGTATTCCAGGTGCCATTTTCAAAATGTACTGGTGTTGTTGTTCTTACTAATGTTAACTTCAATTCGCTTTCTTGGTTGTTGGTCAAGTTATTGAGCGCTGTTCTAAACGCCCTCTGAATAGCTGTAACGACATCAAAATTTGTGATGTTATCCTCTGAACAGTATATGCATCCAATGAGTTTCCCACCTTCATAGAGATAATTTTGCATAAAGAACCATCGGGAACTTGAAATGACCAAAATATTGATCTTATGTAAGTTGGCAGCTAATCTTGCATCAAGTTTATCCAAGTGTATGGCATGCATTGCAGCCACTGTGCCATTGACCTCTATTTCTGATGCTTCCACGAGAAATTTGGTCCATAGTGCCATGAGTGTAAAATTGTGGGACCTGAAGTGCCAAGTGACAAATTTATCTTGGGTGTCGCCGTAAACTTTTTTTGGAGTTTCCACCTGCAATATGTTTATAGGGTTTGTATTGGTTTATGAATTTCACAAAAACAGAGACAAAAATCGTTCGATTTTACGTTTTCACATACAAAATCAGGCACTGAACCACTTTGGCCTATGTGTAGCGTCTAAATCACTCATTTGAATATGGACATGAGGGTATCTAAAGATCTGTAGATGTTAGGATTGCCCGATATAGTGAAAGTGAATATTCACCCAAATGAGGCTTTATTGTGCTCATTTCCTAGAAGTACTGAACTACTACCTCCGTATTGAAATATTTGTCGCAATTGACTTTTTTCGCAACGTTTGACCATTCGTCTTATTCAAAAAATTATACAAATATATTTTATTTTATTTATGATATACTTTATCATCAAATGAATTTTAAGTTTTACTTATCTTTTCGTATGTTTACAATAATTTTTTGAATAAGACGAATGGTCAAAGTTTGCAAAAAAAAAGTCAACGGCGACAAGTATTTTGATACGGAGGGAGTACTGATGAAGGGAGGCTAGAAGATTTGTAAAAACTGGGAAACCTTTTACATCCAGCCTCACTGATAAAGTTGTCCAAAAACACTAGTGAAAAGTGTGTACCGCTACATGTTATTAACATCTTGTGCTGAATTTTTATATGTCTTTCAACATTATTCACATGGTTATTGTTCAACTCAATGTGGAATTATTCAATACATGTGATAGGGAATAATTGATGCGGAATTCAACTTGAGGAAGTAATACTCGAGATGCCGAGGACGTCAGTATTGGAATACAATAGAGTAATTGATTGAGATAAACTCTATTGGAATATACCTTGTATATGTACATGTTTGACTCGGGTACAACACGATAGAAGAGCTGGGTTTGTTTGCAGGATCAGCTATGCAAGCTGAGCCCACATGATTAACTTGAAACTGATCTTATATACACAATCTAGTCATGGCATGTAACTCATACGTGCGCTAGGGACTGATGCATATTTTAGACTCATTGAACTAGCTTGTCTGATCGTGGTTGGTGACATGGTTCAGAAGACAGGGATATTAGGTGGAATATTTGTAACACCTGAAAGTGAAGTCTATAAATATGTCCATATTCTCTAACCTCATATGCACTGTGAGTGGCACCACGAATTATATAGAGTAATAGATGATAGAATCGACAATACACTGCATCTTGCCGAACCAAAACAACAGTTACTCACCTGGGACAATAAACAAAGTAGTGATTCCATCTGGTTCCGTCCAACTGAATCTGCAGCGAATGCCAGTGTTTTCCCTCGGACAATATTCAAGAACAGCTGAGGCTCAAACCTTACCATGTCACAACCATATGGCACCCACTTCCACTGTACGTAATCCATTTTCTTTCCATACTTTCCACAGTTTTTTGAGTCTGGCATTGTTGGGCATGTTATGTTAGTGTAAATCGGGCCCCCGAAATCCCTGACCCACGTGCCATTGGACAGATTGCAGACTTCATCTTCATGACCTAAGAAGCAGAGCAAAATTAATTACCTTATGATACAAAATTCTTGAACAGAGATGCTCGTTGTGAAACTATAAGAAAATGTTAGCTATAGTCAACTTAGTACATTTGAAAAGTAATTATGACTCACTGGTCGAATTTAGGGAGGAAAAGGAATTTATTTATTCTCAAGCATTTTAAAAATTCTCTTATTTTTCTCTGTTGATTCATGTTTTACCTGTGTTTTTATAAGGTATTGATTATTTTTCTGCACATGTCACATTTTCACCAACTAATCTGACATGCAGAACATTACAAGGTCTAAATGCCGGTCACATCTTCCCATGACTGGGCTGCCTCTGTATTATTATATACAGATTATCTGAAAGCTAAAGGAGCCATTTAAATACGCAGAGAAAGCCAGGCTTCATATGTTTTTTGAAATCACAGGCATGGTAATCATACTATCTGATCTTTGATAAGTCAAAATTTAACTCGATGTTCAACATTGAGCTGGGATCTTATGCTGCAGCTATAGCATGTCCGAAATGAAGAAAGATCCAGTAAATTTCAAAAAGGAAAACAATATGCACTTGTAACTCTCCGACTACTCGAAATCTGACAAGAATATGTAACATTTCTGGCAAATTTTCATGAAGAAGAAAGAGCAGATAAACATATGCTATAGTCAGCAGAGGCTTACCGATTTTCGCCTCCTGAGCAGAGATGTGAGTTCGCATAGGATAGTGGTAGAAAGTGAAAAGTCTCAGGATGATATGTTGAGAGAAGAAGGACGAATAATACCGCGGTTAGCATCACTGCTAGTGTTCTTCCATCAGAAAATACATGTGTAAGTGTTCTGACGTGGTTTCGGCCATGGAGATTTGGTGAAGCTGCGCTTTCCTTGTCTATGGCCATGGTTAAGGACTAAGGTCCTATGCCTCTCGGGTAGAAGTCACTATATCTTGTTTATGGGGTCAGCGCCTCCATTAGAGGTGGCAAATAGCCAGCTTATATGGACACGGGAGAATAAAAAAAAGGAAAGAAAACGGACCGTGCGCTGCTGGGCACAAGATGTCAGGCATACAAATTTTCTCGAAAAACGTGTGAGCTTAGTGAGTCGGCACTCTCGTTAGCACGGTGCTTTTTCGTTGCCTCTGTCCTTCACGCCGGGCGAAAGCCAGCGAAGTAGCCGACTGCTGCGGACGCCCTAAGCTTGCTGAGAGCCCTTGATGACTCTAGACAAATGTGCATTTCTTCATTTGTTATCTTCGTTCATGGTAAAGAATCGCGAGCTTGCTAATTGCTATAGGACTGGGAGCCATCGTTGACCCTGGAGCTCTAAGTTCCATGGGCGGGCAGTAAGTATATACTGCTAGTAGTATTTTATGGAGACCTCGATGTTTTCAATATGACTGTATGAGCTTCACTTCAAAGTTCAAGCTGAGAGTACGCACTAGTTGCACTTCAAAATGAAGTATTAATGGTGTCACATGATGATCAGAAAGCGTTGGCATAGTATGAGTTAATGAATCGTGCAATTGGCAAATGGGGTACAAAATATTTAGAAATTACATATCATGGATTGGTTGATGCTAAATAAGAAATCGCTTAAAAGATTGGATGGATCGCATGGGAGTTCCTTGTCTATAGGTCGGTGCTTAACCTTAATCAATGCATGCCTGAGCAGTATTCCAATATATTGCATGTCTATTCTTGCCGAGTGCAGGTTCACCAGGAAGATTTGGGAGCTCACGGCAAACTGGACACAGAGCCTCCAAGCTTAAACCCATCGGAGTGGAGACAGAGTAACAACACCTCAGAGTGGTGGATAAACATGACCGCAATAACACAAGTGCCAAGACAAAGCAGCATGCTCACTAACTCTCCTGATCGCGTGGGAGATTTGGAAGTATTAATGGTGTCACACGAAGCAAGCACTTGGACAGTGGCAGGTGCCAAGGACTTAGCGTTACTTCTAGCGCGAGAATAGTCCCTTGTTTATTTTGTTTTTTATTGGTTAGCCGGATGTAAAACTCTTTCTCTATCAATGAATTAGGCGCCCGTTCGTTAAAAAAAAAAAGAATCTCCTTCCAAGCTTCACTTCAAAAGTCATGAGAGTACGCACTAGGTGCACTTCAAAAATGAAGTATTAATGGTGTCACATGATGATCAGAAAGCGCTGGCATATTCTGAGTTAATGAACCATGCAAATGGCAAGTGGCCGGATGATAAATATTTAGGAATTCCAATTGCAGGCCCGAAATTACATATATTGTGGATTGGTTGATGCTAGATGAAAAAATTACTTAAGGCCTATTTAAGTGACAAAACCCGCGGGGGGGGGGGGGGTGTGGGGGGGCAAAAAAAGAAAATTAATACCTCTTTATTATTAGCAACACGCTACAGTCCAAGCCAAAGTCAATCTGTACACGAAGACACAAGGCGAGAAGTTCGGCCAGTCAGCCGCTCACCATGACGTTTGGCAGTTCATTTTCAATCTGAAGCGACTCTCCCTCGACGCGCAGACCGTGAATCCGGTCTCCTCGACGGCTGACGACACCATGGCCATCGCGGCATCGCCACTAGGCCACAAACGATTTGGCGTGGCGGCAAATAATATATATGCTGGCGGATGAGCCGCCCGCCACCAGTCGTCTGCCAGGAAAAATGGCTATCTGTGCTGGCGGGCACCGCACCCGCCAGCAGAGATAAGGTCAGTGCTGGCGGGCAACTTAAGACACCCGCCAACAAAAAGATCAATCTTTGCTGGCGGGCCGTATAACTGCCCGCCAGCATTTTATAATTTTGTGCTGGCGGGTGGATTATGTGGCCTGCCAGGACAATAGTTTTTCAAAAAACAGATTTCAAAAATTTTGAAATTTTGTTTGTCGTTTATTTAATGTTCCTATATATCATTGTTTTCACACAAATAATAAATACTAAGAACCATCCATATATATACACATGACACATCTATTAACTATGGTACTGTTTTCAAACAAATGATACTTAATACAAAGCATTCAACATATTTAGAGCAATATTTACACAAATTATTCAAAGATAAGCCATCATTAGTTGTTCTTTGTCCAGTTGGCAAGATCTTCATACTCGGGATGCGCTAGTATCCCACCATAGTCAAAGTATAAGCCCGTCGAATGGCATATCTCGTGTTGAATGAATCTTACCAAATCAGCACATATATTGTCGATGTCCCTATCTTCCAAACGGTTGCTGCTGTTTGCGATAATAGGCATCTGAAAAACGAAATAGTAAGATTATTATGTTCATGTCATGATAAATCATGTTGTCATTATATAGTAGATATGACTTACGTCTTCGGGGTTTGTCCGGTACCTCCCACTATTTCTAAGGAACTCGCATACGTAGTATCCACATAGCACAGAGCCAGGAGGTTGCTTGTGGCACTGAATAAAAAAATTAATAGAGTGTATAACAAATTGATAACCAATAAAGATGATGTGCAATGTTCTTACATGAAAATGATATCGTATATGCATAAAATCCTTCCTTTCTGGTGGATGTGGCCCCCCACGTCCGACGTACAACTTGTACACGCTTTTAGGTTTGAATAAGAAAACATGGCAACTTCAGAACGCATAAACTATTGACAACATAAATATTAATGGAAATGAATGTAAAAAATCTTAATTTTGTAAAATTACTATGAACTCTCTGTATTGTTTTTGTCATAATTGGCTGAATCTAGGACCACTGCACTTTCGAGCTTGGGCATAATTGTTATGCATATCCAATGATTACTGCATAATAACAACATAATTTACTATATGGTACGTGCATTAATATTATCATAAATGATATATCAATTGAAATAGACTTACAAAAATGCATATGGAGCTATGATATAATCTTTGTCAAGCCTCGCCATCATCACATCTGCAATGTAGGTGGATACTTGGTTCCTTTCTTTTTTGTGTGCTTCTAATTTGACCGCTTCTTTTTTCTTCTTGCCCCTAGCTGCTTTTACTTTTGCTTTGACTTCTTCGTTCAATTTGAAGCTATGCGCTTTGTAATGAATTCGTGCCGGGTCAAGGTACGCGACCTTGTGCTTCTTTGTCTTCACTTCCTCCACCCATTGCATCCTACAAATATACACGTCGCACGTACATGTTAGACACCATGCAGTATAAATTAGGCATCATACATTAATAATCTAAATTGGCATGTATGGACTTACAAGCAAAACACAGTAATGAGATTGACATCCATATGTTTACGACGATAAAGTCTATGTAAATCCTCAAAGCCAATGACTAGTTTATGCGCGACTGGATTGTTGAAAACATCAGGCGGGACCATCGCGGAAATTGTATTGATCCCTTGCTTCATCGCTTTCATGATCCAGGAATGAAACTTTATCAATTCCCACGGACTCACTTCTAACTCGACATGAGGAAGGAATGGTTTCCCAAGCACAAAATCATCCGGGACTGGCTCATTAGCTTCATGTACTAAAAGATCATATATTGTGACTTCCCTTTGTTCATGCATCTTTGATGGTTCTGGTGATGGCGCCTTTGATAACGCCCCTAGAAACTTATCAACATTTGTAGATGGAGCCTTTTCAAATGTAGTGATCATACGAGGTATTTTAGGTGGTGGTGGCACCTTTGTTGGATGTGGTGATGGCACCTTTGATGCTTCTGGTGATGGCACCTTTGATGGTTCCGGTGATGGCACCTTTGATGCTTCTGGTGATGGCACCTTTGATGGTTCTGGTGATAGCACCTTTGATGCTTGCTCGATCTCAATGTTAGCTTCTGACCGGGCATGAAATACCTCGTCTTCTGGCACAGGCGATAGTGCTCCACGTTCAATGTTTGCCTCTGCTCGGGTTTGAAGTTCTAGGCTCGGACCTTTCAAAATGATATCCTGTCGATGCCACATAACATATTGATTGATCGCATCTCCAAGAACCTCAATCCCTTCATCCGTGGGGGTGTCCAACTCACAAGTACTGTCCATCACCTTAACAATTTGTACCCAGGCGTACTCTGGAGCAGGTGAGTTAGGAAACACGACACCCGTTACCACCATGCCAGTTGCGACTTCTCGAAACTTATTTTGTTTCCTTCCATAAGGCACCACCAGCATGCAAGGTGTATCCACTTGTATATCATCAACATGATACCTTTGTTGTGGAGTAGACCCGACACTGCTCGGAGTCGGATTTGGCACTAATAAGGCTCCCTGCTGGCTGGCAACTAATTGAGATAATTCTTCCTGTGCGATTGCCACTAATAAGGCTCCCTGCTGGCTGGCAACTAATTGAGATAATTCTTCCTGTGCGATTGCCCTAATCTTTTCTTCAAAGGATTTCTTCTAACGGTCACGCTTCCTATAGCCAGGGGCATCGGCAAACGATGAATGCTTCCAAGGCAAAGTTGATGAAACACCTCGAACACGTCCAGAATGCTCCGGGGTGCCAATCGTTGAGGTTAGTTGATCATTCCCCCTTTCAGGCCTGAAAGTACCCTTTTTTTGCGACTCAACAACCTGCTCTATCCTTTCAAAAATTTCTACAGTGGTCAGGTTCTCGAAAACAATCTTGCCCCCTATAATTCTTGGCCGTCGAGCTAGGCACCAGTGCTTAGCACGCTCGTCAACACCTTCAAATGGATCTGGTAAACCAGCTTTAATTCGTTCTTCTTCCGCTTTTCTCCAGTGAGGCATCATGCCATTGTAGCCACCCGTACCCAAGCAATGGGGATTCTCGGCAGCCTTTTGAGCCTTCTTGGTCATCTCTTTACTCAAAGCCTTTGCCTTCGGCTTATTCATCTTCTCTATGAACTCTTCCCACATCTTTTCAGGAATCTTCCCGTATTTGGTTCTAGGACTGGTCCCTATCTGGACATAATCTTTATGGAGTTTATGTCGAAAGTTTCTGAAAGCTGTCCCTAGGGTGAGCAGCGCAAATTTCTTTCCTTCGGCCATCGGTTTACCTTCAGGGAACTTGAAACACGCTTGCACTCTAGTCCACATAGCTTCCTTCACCAATGAAGGCACCTTTTTCCAATTATTGGTGGTGATCCAGGTTTGTAGATGGTCCCTGGCAATAGCTCCACATACATTCCGAAATCTTGCCCATATCCCATCTGGTGCTATGGGCTTGCCTACAGGACTGACCTCAAGAACTACAAGACACTCTTTAGGGATATGAGTCTCCTTTTGCTCCCCACGTTTACGTTTCGGCTTATTAGTACCACTTGTAGTAGATGAAGGTTGAGGGGCGGATAGATCTATCTCTTGTTCGGTGGCAGTACATCTACGTTTCCGCTACATGGGTTGTTGGTTATCGTTCTGTACAGAAGACAATAGTTTCATTAAACTTCAATTCTTGATATGAACCGTTAACGATGCATATAACTAAAACCTTATAAAAGAAGTCGTACATGTACGTTCGGATCGTATTTAGGGTCATCTTCTCCGAGCGTTTGATGAGGCCTCAGTAGCCTTTTTTCAACTCCATCATTTCCGTCATCTCCGTCATCTTCATCATCTTCGTCATCTTCGTCATTGTTTTCCTCCGACGAGGGCGGGACGGGCTGTTTATACCACGGGAGTGGTTGGTCGGCTTGGAAACCCTAACAACATAAAAATAAAACTAGTTTACACATACAAGGGAAGAAAAGGAGGCTTGGCCAAATAAGTCAACACAAGGGTTTCTCAAAGCCAACTATGTTGAAATGAGCTCAGATATTTGTAACTCCATGAAAACGATCAAATTTGAAACAAAGAAATTCAAAATTCAGTTTAAAAGTTAAGTTTTCAGCATTATTTAGGAAGGGTCGAATATGGTCAATTAACCATGTTGAAAGGGTCACATGTTGGAATTCTTCTGAAACACTTGACCTTGGCCCAACATGAAAACATATCTATGAATGATGAATTTTCACTTGGACATGTTGTTGAAGTTATAAAATCAGGTTTAAGTACCTAATTTGAAGCCAAACTATTGAATCTAGAGCTGTTCCTACAAAGACTTAGAAAATTTTCTTAAGTCTGAAAACCATAATAAACTGCCATGTTCAGAGATAGTTTTCTACAATTTTTACAAATAGATCAGTGCTGGCGGGGCTCCTAAGTGCCCGCCAGCATAGATCTGTCCTGGCGGGGTGCCTAAGTGCCCGCCAGCATACATCTGTGCTGGCGGGGCTCCTAAGGGCCCGCCAGTATAGATCTGTGTAGAGGAAAGGAGCAGGTCACCATGTTTATAAAAAATATGGTTTATATAGTGGCCACTCATAAAAAAACAACATAAAAGCTTTATATAGCCACTCATAAAAAATATAAATATCATAGAATGTAATTTATAGTCTTGCAACATAAAAATATAATTCATAATCTTACAACAAGCTATCCTTTAACAAATTTTCCTTGAGAGTTGTTGCGCACCTAGGGTTGCTCGGATTTGTCTATGCTTCCTTCTACCTTTTTAATCCTTTTTTCTAGGTCTTTGAACACTTCTAATTCTTTGTACTGATTGTATTCCTCAACGTCCTCTACACCATCAACTCCCAGAATCCTCTGTTTCCCAGAGATAACAGTGTGTTTCGTTGCATTTGCGGGGTCGGATGTATAAAATACTCCCTCCGGTGTGGTAATTCTAGTCGTTTAGGACCAGATTATCAATACCAAGGCGTCATTTATTAGGGGTAATTTTTCCTTCTTTGCCCTCATTGAATACGGTGCCGGGTGCTTTGTATCAACAACCACTGTCTCGGCTGATTGGCTAGTGCAGCGTGTGCTCAAGCCCTCTTGCTACGAGGTCTCAGGTTCGACTCCGCAGCGCCCCCTTTTTTTGTTGTTTGTTGTGGTTTTTGCATGGGGTTGCATGCTGCTGTTTGCGCACGTCGAACGCGCGTCGCTGGGTGTGGCGTGGTGGCCTGGGTGCGCGTTTGCCTTCCGTTTTTCACGACGACGCGGGCTACTTTGGTTTCACGACGACGCGCGGGCTCCTTTGCTGCGGCCTGGCGCCCTTTTTTCGCGTTGGTTGGTCTGGGCGCGAGAGCAAGGCATGGTGGCGCCCATTTTTCACCGCGTTTTCCGTTTTCGTTCGCTACGCGCCGTGCAGAGCAGCTTCTTCGCGCCTTTGTGCATGCTCGACCCCTTGGCCAGTCCATTCACTATATAAACGCCTACTCCAAGCACTCAACACACTGTTAACCAATAGCAATGGCTCAGCTCGACCTAAATGTTCTTGTAGAGGAAGCAGTAGTAGAGGAAGGAGAAGAAGAACTCGATGTTCTTGTAGAGGAAGCTAAAGAAGAATCACGCGATTTTGTGGAGGAAGAAGAAGCCGAAGCTCCTGGTAAGTGAATATCGTGTCAACTCTCATTTGTTTAGTAACTTTTTTTGTGTAAATTCTAATGTTCCAAGCTTGTTTTGGACAGAGTTTGATTTGAACTTGCCTCTAGACGAGTTTGGCGCGGTTGATATGGACTTCCTTCAAAACATGAGTGGTACAATTGTTTGAACACATATCTACTGCTTTGAACACATGTCATTGCTAATGAATGTTCTTTTGTAGAACATGATGTCCAGCCCCCTGTTGCAGTGAACCGCCGATGGAAAGATATGTCTGAAGCTGTGAGGAAGGAAGTTTTTAAGGCTTTGTTGGCTAGAAGCAATAATGGGACACTACACAAGAAAGATACTCAACTTGTTGCTGCTCAATTTGGTCTCAACATACGGTCAGTTCAGCGAGTATGGAAGAGAGGTAAAGCTCAATTTGCAAACTCAGTACCGGTTGTAGTTTCTAGTCTAAAAAGGGGAGAGGCGGGAGGAAAGCAATTCCTGTTAATTTGGATAGTTTGCGTAACATTCCTCTAAAAGATAGGATGACCTTAGAGGATGTTTGTGCCCAGTTAAACATTAGCAAGTGGAGGTTGATAAAATATTTGAGACAAGGTTTACTTAGGCGTCATTCTAGTAGCATCAAGCCCTTTCTCACCGCAGCAAACAAAAAGAGTAGGCTAAAGTATTGCATTGACATGATTAAGAGGGGACTGAATGGTGATCCAATATTTTGGGATTTTTTTTACATCATTTTCATTGATGAGAAATGGTTCTTCCTCTATCAAAAGTCTGAAAAATATTATTTGCTCCCCGAAGAGGATGATCCACATAGAACTTGCAAGAACAAAAACTATATTCCTAGGCTCATGTTCCTCACTGTTTGTGCTCGGCCAAGATATAGAGATGGGGAGTGCATTTTTGATGGAAAAATTGGATGTTTTCCTCTTGTCACATATGAAGCGGCTATAAGGGGAAATGCTAGTACCGGCCGTGTTATGGGACAGATGGTTATGAAGCCGATTTAAAGTATTACAAGAGAAGTAATAAGAGAATTCATGATTAACCAAGTGTTGCCAGCCATTAGAGCTAAGTGGGCTAGAGAAGATGTGACAAGTCTTATTTTCATTCAACAAGACAATGCACCTACACATTTGAAGTTGGATGATCCATTGTTTTGTGAGGCTGCAAAGCAAGACGGTTTTGATATTCGCCTCATTTGCCAACCTCCAAACTCTCCTGATTTTAACGTTTTAGACTTGGGATTCTTTCGGTCCATTCAAACAATTCAGTACACAAAGAATGCAAAAAATATTGAAGAACTTGTTACAGCGGTGCAACAGGTACTATTCAAACATTGTGCATCAAATTGTTCACACATTTGTCATTATTCCACCAACTAATTTCATCAATGTTTTTTTGTAGGCGTTCATGGAGTTTTGTCCAAGGAAAGCAAATAGAATTTTTGTAACACTACAAAGTGTTTTATTGGAATCCATGAAGAAGGAAGGTTGCAACAACTACAATATCCCTCACATGAACAAGGCAGCACTAGAAAGAGAAGACATGCTGCCCATATGTATGCCCTGTCCACCAGCTTTGTTTGAGGAGGCTGAGGCTACACTTGCTACATTGTAGGGAGAAAATTGTTTAGAGATGCATGAAAAGTTGTACTCGTAGCATGAACATTTGGTTTACATGTTAGCATTTCACTTACCGATGGTTTGGCCTCACAAGCTAGCTTGCAATCCCACTCCTGTGCGCCACGAAGCACGACAGCACTGGTCCTGTCCTTATAGACCACACCACGAGTGAACGCGGTTCCAAGATGCCCAGTTCTCATGAACCTCGCCGCAGCGGTATCATAGAAACGGGGAAAGCTCGAGCTCATCGTTCTTGTTGTAGTGCGGCACGTCCTCAACGGACTTCTCCTCTGGCAGGGCCTCCACCGCCTCTGAGTCCGAGACGACCTCGAAGGGCTCCGAATCAGGCACGAAATCCACGGACTCCGACTCAGGAGCGATGAGCATGGGCTCCACGGAGCCGTCGTCCATGGTCGCCACGGAGTCCGGCGCGGGCACCATGGATTCCGGCGCGAGAAGTACCTCGTCGTTGAAGTCTGACGCGAGAAGTACCTCGTCGTCGGTGTCCGGCGCGAGTAGTATCTCGTCCTCGGCCTCCATGGCGAGGCACGGCAAGCCGAGCAAGGCAAGGTGCGGCGAGTGGAGGAAGGCGAGCGGATCGAAGGAAGGTGAGCGTATTGGAGGAAGGCAAGGCGTGCACATTATTATCGACAGCGACGCAACAGGCGACACGTTAATCGAAGGGGTGCGCAATTAACTCTAGGGTAAGGAAGTCCAAAACCGAAGAAAACGCGCAGAACGACTTGATTTTCCAAACTTTGCGTCGCGCGCAAGACGACTAGAATTACCGCACCGGAGGGAGTACTTGTGCGACATGATCAGCGAGCACCCAAGGGTCATCTTTATATCCGACATTTCCTAGATCAACAAGTGTTAACCCATAGTTGTCCACAACAACGCCCTTTGGGTGTTTGACCCATTGGCATGGAAAGACAGGGATCCGAATATCCAGTGCATAGTCAAGTTCCCATATTTCCTCTATGAAACCATAGTACGTTACAATTTGCTCGGACGTATCAATAGCCTCAATGCGAACGCCACTATTTTGGTACGCCACACTCTTGTTGTCCTTTTTGATGGTATAAAATGTGTACCCATTTATTTCATATGCTTGCCATGATGTGACATTGTTCGATGGTCCAGAAGACAACCTTGTCAATATTACTTCATTTGTTGAATTGTCTTGGAATTGGTGCCCCTGGTCTCTAAACCATGAGGAGAAACGACGCTTGTGCTCTTTGATGATTCAATCCTGCGTGCGACCTTTACTTTCGGACCCAATCTCATTTAAGTGTTGCTGGATATAGGGCTCCACTAATGTGAGTTGTTGTAGAACACTGGAATGAGCTTTCTCCAACTCTTGGTTGTCACTATCGACGGATCTTTTCTTTCCAATGGTTCCCCTCCCGGACAACCTCCCCTCATGTGGAGATACCGGTAAACCAACAGCTCTCCTATCTTTAATGTAATCTATGCAACAATCAATATTGTCTTCTGTATGATAGCTCTCCATCATGGAACCCTCTGGGGACGCACTATTTCTCATATATCCATTGAGAGTTGACATGAACCGTTCATACATCCACATCTGATAGAAGTACATAGGCCCTAGTTCAGCTATCTGGTTGGCCATGTGGATCATGAGATGCTTCATGATATCAAAAAAGGATGGAGGGAAGCACATCTCAAGTTGGGCTTGAGTTTCGGCCACAAATAACTGTAGTCTAGCCAGTTCTACGCAATCGATCACTTTCTTTGAAATAGTGTTAAAGAAGTAGCACATCCGCGTGATAACCATCTTTATGAATACTGGTTTGATAGACCGAATTGCAATTGCAAGGAAAACTGTGAGCATAACATGACAATCATGGGCGTTATAGCCAGAAATTGTGAGGTCATTCATTGAGACTAGTGACCTAATGTTTGATGAGAAACCATTTGGCACTTTCAACCTGCGCAAGCACCGACACACAACTGTTTTCTCTACTTGTGTTAGGTTGTAGCTAGCTGGGGGAAGATATTGTTTTCCATTACCTTGTGGTACGGGGTGCAGATCTGTTCTGATTCCGAGTGCAACCAAATCCTTGCGTGATTTCAATCCATCCTTTACCTTCCCTGTTATCCCCAACAAACCGGCGGTACTATCAAACACATTCTTCTGTAGATGCATACCACCAATGGCATGGCGTACAGCCAACTCCTTCCAGTATGACAAATACTTGAAGAAGATAGACATTTTCTTAAATGGCACGTTGACAATGTGTGTATCTTTACCCTGCTTCTTTCTTGGCTTCTTTCCAGGCTTCTTTCCAGGCTTGAACTTGACCTTTTGGCACATTTCAAATACTTTTTCTCCAGTAACCGTTTGAGGGGCCTCATCTTTCTCAATGGTGCCATCGAATTCATCCTTCATCTTTCAATATTTGTGCGTACTCAGTAAGAAGCATCGGTGGCGCATGTACACCGTTTTCATAGATCCCGGAAGATACAAAGATGATGTTTCATCCACACATACAACACATGATGTCTTTACTTTTTTTGTCCAAGTAGGGCAAATAGGGCGGGATAATGATTGATGGTAAGGAAAATAATTGCCCTTAGTGTGAAGTGCTCCTGTCGATACTCATCCCACATCCTAACCCCCTCAGTCCATAATTTCTGCATATCTTCAAGTAAAGGCTCCAGAAAAACATCGATGTTGATGACTGGTTGCTTCGGCCCTGATATAAGAATGGTTAGCAGAAGGTACTTTTGCTTGTGACATAGCCATGGTGGAAGGTTGAATATGGTAAGCAACACTGGCCATGTGTTGTGTATGGCGCTTCTTTCACCAAATGGATTCATCCCGTCGGCGCTCAACACAAACCGTATATTTCTTTTTTCTTGTCCAAAGAGTTCATGATTGGCATCGAAAGTCTTCCACTGGCGAGCATCAGATGGGTGTCAAAGCTTTCCATCATTCTTTAACGTACGATCATCATGCCATGTCATTAGTTTAGCGGTGTTAGGATTGGAGAACAAATGCTTCAGGCGGTCGACCACTGGAAGGTACCATGTCACCAAGGCAGGAATTTTACGTTGACCTGCTTATGTACCGATACAAGTATCATCCTCTGCATGAGAACCTACACTCGTCTTTGCTGCCCTCTTCCTCTTGTTCCCGGCTGTTGGACCGACTCCGTCCTCACTTAAATTGGCATTAGTTTTGTAACGACTAGCTTCACAAGTCGGGCACTTAGTCAATGCCGCATAGTCACCATGATATAGTATACAGTGGTTTGAACACGCGTGTATTCTTTGCACACGCATTTTCAGTGGACTGATAAGCTTCTTCACTTCATATATGTTTTTCGGAACATAGTTCGGCTTCGGAAGCAGTTGACCAAGAAGAATAAGTAGACCATTGAAACTATTATCTGACCAGCCGAACTTAGCCTCAGGGATAAGAAGATGAAGTACGAAACGCAGGACTCTCCACTCCTTTCCGGAACCCTCATACATATGGTCCTTAGCGGCCTTCTTGAGTGTCTCGAAGTGTTCTAATCCTTTAGCACTGCCTAGCAACACTTCCGGTTCAATATGACGCAACATTTCCTCCATATCATGATCATGCTCCTCATCATTGACATCTACGTGCTCACCATCATGCATCATACCATCATCACTAGGATCCTCATCGTCATCTTCATTAGCAACATGCACTTCAACATTATTAACAAGATTGTCGACGCATATGTTGGTGGTTAATTGCGCCTCACCATGGTGTTTTCAAACCTTGTAATCATCCATAAAACCCCGCTTGATCAAATGTGTCTTGATTACATTAGTGTCCTCCCATACAATATTGTTTTGGTAATCAAAGCACGGACAACGGATTTGCTTTGTCCTCTCACTCTGAGCGTGCTTTTTAGCGGTATCAACAAACAATGATACTCCCGACATGAAAGAATCAAAATGTCTCTTTGTGTCGTACATCCATGCCCTATCCATCTTAAGCTCCCTATGACAATTAATGTAATATGAAATAAATGCTAAAGCAATAATTTATTTTATTTTTATAACAATTTATAGTATGCCGTTTATTTGTAAAAACAAGGTCCTAGATCTAGAACTCCTAGCTAAAAATGAAAAAGCAAAATTTTTACTACTAAAATTAAGCTCTTCTCTCTCCTACTTTTTGGGATGTAGATCTAGATCTAGAATCTTTCCAACTATATAATGGTCAAACTAAAAAAACATGTTCAAACTAGTAGCAAATACTTAACTTATGTGTACTTAATCATTCAAAAAAGGATGGACACAAACTTTTAGCTCAAATGCCTCGAACATCATAGGTGATGCCTTCTTGAAATAAATGCAAATTAAGCCCTAAAAAATGGATAAAACTTGAAAAAGAAGTTAGATATGGTACAAACATACCTCTTAGGTAGCCCGCCAGCACTTTGTTCTTTGCTGGCGGGTGCTAAGGTGGTCCGCCAGTAGACATGTTCTACGCTGGCGGGTAATTAAGCTGCCCGCCAACAAAGATCTACTGTGTAACAAAAAAATCAGATCAATCACAAATTTAGATGAGCATCAGAATTCAGTTGCAAATAATCACCAAACATCACAAACTCAATAAAACAACACATTCTAATGAGATCATAGCAAAGTTTCTGGTTCACACAGTCTTGCTCAACACAAACTAAACAAGTCTTGCTCACTACACCATAACACGCGAACAACGTAATTATTCTCACACACAGATTAGAGTGCAACAAACTTCATTTGCCTACTTCTTACTAGCTAGCACGCAAACTATGAGACAATGACAAAGACCACGATAGTTCCAATGGCCCACCAGTTGAATCCTGCAGCACCTCTTTCTCTGTCCCTTCGGATTTCACCAAGCATTTCACCAATTTGTCCACTCAGCTGTCCATTTTGCATCTTGAAATCACAAATCTGCATCTTCAGGTCACAACCTTGAACCTTCAGGTCACTAATTTGATTAAGTATGTCAGGAATGGGGGAATGGACAGTAGGGGGCTGAGTGGGAGCATGCGATGGTTGGGCTAAGTTTCCAACACCAGAAGAATGATGCACGTTTGCAGGGACCAATTCAGGATGAGCCTGCCTCAGCTAGGTCAAGTATGCACCGTGCCCCCGTCAGTACTTGGGGCATGATGTATCGTCTCCCTACGACACAATAACACAACCCTAATATATCAAGACAAAATTGAGTACCTAACACATAAGCCTAATGCACAACGAATTGAAATTATACCCAAATGTTCTTGCAGCACTTGTACAAGATATGCCCTCCTCCAGTGCGGAGGCAAATGATGTTTGAGAAACAGCTTAGGCAAACCGACAGGGGCAGCCTCTCCTCACTGGGCACTGACGCGCCACTGGACGACATGGTACTGACCTTCTTGGGCTCGACAGTGGAGGAGCTCGAAGCCGACGAGAACGTTGGCGACAGCACGAGCGGCAGCGCAGACAACACCGGCGGTGCCGACGCAACCTGTCGCGGCGCCGTCGGAGCTAAAAAAAGCGGCAGCGCGCAAACGCCAGCCGTGAAAGGGACGGCCGTGGCGGCGGCTTAGGGCGACCAGCGCGGCGGATCTAGAGACTCGCAGAGCTAGCGGCGCAGAGCGAGCGAGCAAGAAGAAAGTAAAGAAGAAGAAGCTAGAGACTGCGGCTGTCGGCCGCCGACCGTGAATTATTATGATCTCTATGCTGGCAGGCCATCTAAGTGCCCGCTAGCATAGGACGGAAGAGTGCTGGCGGGCCACCTAACTGACCGCCAGCAAAGATATGCCCTTCTTTGGTGGCGGGCCACGTAATAGCCCGCCAGCACTCACTCATCTTTGCTGGCGGGCTACAGCCTATGCAGACCTGTGTGATTGCTCGCTGGCGGGCGACATCACCGCCCACCAGGCCGGTAAATTTGTCCTGTCAGCAAAAATCGTTTGTGGCCTAGTGCGCGCCGGCAACAAAAACGACGACGGGCAGCCCGACAAGCAGGCAGCCGCAATCACGACGGACGGCAAGGCGGGCATCACAGCCGATCCGGTCCCTCGTGGGCTCGTGATGTTCCACCTTCAATTCAAATCGAAGTAAGCAAGTTCTATTTCCCTAATCTATATTCCCTAGACTATTTTCAATTTAATTGTCCTATAGGATTTTTTGATGAAATTGGGCCAAATTCTTGTAGGAAATTAGGGCAAAACCTAAAAGAAAGGTATATTCGATTATTGATGATTTCAATATGAAGAATCGTGCCGCAAAGCTTAAATGAACAAGATATATTGGCCACTTTTACAAAACTTGTTTATTTTTTATTGTCATTGCATAATGTTAAATATAAATATTCAGATAAATATTTATACGACAAGAACAACGAAATTTAAGACTAGCTTGTCCGATCCCGTCCGACTGCGGTCGGACGTCCCCGCTTTGTCCGACCCCATCCAGCAGGATCGGGCGCGTCCGCCTCGCCCTGCGTGAGGGTCAGAAAATGCTTCTGACCGATCTTCTATTCTTCTCAGTACGGAAGCAGTGCGTGCTCCACCCTGCCCATCCACGCCCCCGATCAAACCAGACACCAAAAGTTAATCAATGATGTGCGAGCATAGCACCACTTTTCCACCGCCCAGCCTGGTCAGGTCTTGTCTCTTCTCTTGGCAGTGTAGCGTTCCTGTCCAGTAGTGTCGCCTCAGCGTGGCTACAGGCGTAGATCAAGACAAGGCGCCCACGCTTCATGCAAAGAAAAGGGCCAGTGGGTCTCATGGCAAGAAAAGCCTTACTTCTTGCTTCTCCCATTCACGCTGCGCTCCATCTCTCTTGACTCATGACGCATGCAATATGACTAATGGGACCCACAACCATCAAGGGCAGGCGCAATAACCAGCACCATCGGGTCTTTGTATGATGTTTTTTTATAATTATTATCATTTAGATTATGTATGCCCGTGGCAAGGCACGAGCCATTACGTAGCAATGAGAAGTAAAAGAAAGAGAACCGAGAGAGGACGGACGTGTGAACAACACAATTATCTAAGAAAATCATACAAAGGACCCGATGAACAGGTCACAATTGATAAAAAAACATGAGCAAGGTGTTATAGGCTCACAAAATTTGAACATAATAAAAAGTTAGAATTATCTCATAACAGTTATCCCTCCGAATCATATAACACGGGAATACATGATTGTCATATGTATTCAAGCCAACAAATCAGAAACATGAATGACAATATGAAAGGTACTCCAACACATCGGCTCCACATGATTACCCAGATCTGAAAGTGCATTGTCTACTACTCCTCAATGTCCTAGATGTACAGCCACATCTTGCTCATCTGCGTCATCTGAAAAAACAAAGAGACATATAAATATGATCAGTGCCATTCAGGAATAAAGGGAGAAGCTGGTGTCCGAGGAGAAATTAAAAATTTAAGACTCATTATATGGATGTTTTGACCAAGGTCAACCTTTTCTATGGTGATTAAAGCGTAGAGGCCTCTTATTCTGTTAGAGCCCATGACCATGAGAATGATGAAAGGAACTAACCAGCCCCTAATTCTATTAGAGCCACATGACCATATTCTCATTTCAATCCTTTTTCGATAACTGGCAATAGCAAAAGCCTCTCCCCATCTGCCGCAGCCTCTGCCTCTGAGCACCAAAGAGTCCCAAAGAAAGAGAAAAAAAATGAACGCCCGATATAATTGTTTAAATATCAATCTCACTGACCATTCCTCCCAAAATAAGTCCCAAGATCAAATATCATTCAATATGAAACATAAATTCATAAAAAATATAATGAAAAGAAAGAGCACACAATGAGCCTGGGTGCTGACCGCTGGCCAGCAGCACTACATTGGATGCCGGGGAGATGCAACGTCCCCTGACTTTGACATGCTCCATGAGACCATGACCCTGTTAGGGTGCAGCTCTGCTTCGTACAGCTACCCGCAGCCAACACTCCTTACTTGCGGATGGATCAAAGCCACCACACCTTCACATCCTTGGATTAGCCACTCTGATGTCTGATCCAACCAAATTGGTCTGTGCGGTGCTGTAGGCGTAGTGTGTATCTGTAAACACAAACAACAAAAAGAATAGTATAAATAAGCTGCAAGAAATTCCAATCCATTGAATCACAAAATTAGCACCTTATCCCAGATTTTATGAATTGTTGAATGGCCAGTATCACGCTTCTAATGTTGGGAGAATTTTCTGAAATACCTGCAGAGTAATGGGTGTTCAATTCCGGTGAAAAAGGTTGGTGAATTTTTTTTAAAGAGAATCTTACTATTTAAAAGTACTAAACATAGACTAATAATAATACTATCTCGTCTGAAAATCACGAGACGAATCTAATGATAGTAATTAATCTATAATTAATGAATAATTAGTGAATGATTTGCAAATCATGGCACAATTAGGCTCATTAGATTCGTCTCGCAAATTTATCCGGGGGTTATGGAATGAGTTTTGTAATTAACACACGTTTACTACTCCATGCACGTAATTTCCTTTGATGTGACCGGTAAAATAATTTGGTGAATGAATTAAACATGCCCTAAAGTAAAAAGTCAGGAGTTTGCTGATCATTTATAGAGCCTGATAGTTTTCAGAATCTCGTACTATGTAATCAGTTATGTGACTTAGGGGGTATTTGGATCCAAGTGTCAAACTTTAGTAGGTGTCACATCGAAATGTAAGAGAGATGTCGAAAAGATTTTTTATTACCAATAAAAAAATAAATTACAGATTCTATCAGTACTTCACGAGACAAATTAATTAAGTATAATTAATTCGTCATTAGTCATGTTTATTGTAACACCACATTGTCAAATCATAGAATAATTAGTTAAAAATTCGTCTAGTAAAATAGTCGCCTTGACAACATCCTCAGCAGGAGAACGGTGCACAAGGCGTTGCCGTTGTCGGCTCAGCATACTGCCGAGTAGGATTTCTCCAACACCCACATGCCCACAACCATCACAAACTCACTGCCAACCATGGCTACGACCACCACCAACCTCACCTCCCGAACCTCTTATCACCGCCACACGTGGCCACCTCCCACCATGACCCCACCACACGCGGCCACCTCCCTCCGCAGGCATCGTCGAGCGACCTGCTCACCCGCGCGCGCCATAGCCGTGTCACAGCTTGCATGTGTCACCGACGTCGGAGAACAATCGCCATCGTAGGTAGCCCGAGGCCGCGAGCCACGCCACCATGGCGGAGCTGGCACACCCCCTGCGTAGACCGCCACTGACCACGCCACCATGGCACCGATGGCACACGCAGACTACCCCGGCCGCAGCACCACGTCGCCGTCGGACGTTGACTCCTTCACCAGCATCGAGCACAAACACCCAAGCCAGCCACACATCCGGCCCCGCTGCTATGCCGCTCGAAGCCGGGGCGCCGCCGGCCTCGCCGGCGCACCACCCCGCTGCACCGGCCCCGTCGAGCCGGCACCAGGCCCTCGAAGCCGCCGCCGCTAGCCGTTGCTGACGAGCCCTAGTCGTCGGATGGGGTCGTCATTGCACTTCGCTTCAAATTCGGGCCCGTGGCCACCGGATCCGGCCTTGGAGACCTCAGATCCGGTCGCGCCTGCCCCAGCTCCAGCGGCGGCACGACAGTGGGGTGATGGAGGAGGGAGGGGGGTCAGGGGCGACACGTGCAGGAGAAGAGATAGTGTACTCGAATCATTACATTTTGCAGGTCTCCTGTTTTCATGTTTCTACAATGATAGTTGTCACCATCTTATTGTTGTATGCTTTATTTATAACTTGGAAAAGTTCTCGTGCTTTGTAACTTGTCGCTTATAAATTATAATGACCTTCAAATAGTATGTTATCCCGACATAGAACCTTGCCTAATGCCTACAACTAAAATGCATATTGTATGCCATCTCCCCACTCCACTGATTCTCAAATGCAATTTTTTTTTCACCTTAGTTCTAATCTAAATGCTGAGCTTAATACTGGTTGTATTGTTAGATATGGTAAGCTGAAGACTTCCTGCTCTTGCATGCGCCCTACATTTATGATGCAGGACAAAGTCTGACCGGCTCATGCGGCATGAGCCAGGTCGTCCACACAAGGTTTTCCACACATTATTGGCTCACACACACACACACACACACACACACACACACACACACACACACACACACTTATACCTATATATATCAGAGCAGTCCAGGCTTCTTGTTTGAGAGCATATGGGAGAGTAGTAGGACTTGAGAGCGAGCCTGGTAAGAGGAAGATAGAGAAGGCCTAAGAACAGTGGGAATGGGAACACCGAGGAAAGCCTAGCCTGTTGTTTCTTCCTCTCGCGACAGAGGTGGAACCTTGGTTTGGTGTTTCCCGATGCCTCCCACTCCTTTCGTTCTTAAGCTCTCCTTCCTTTTCCTTTGGCTTGCAACACATTGCACAATTGTTTTAGCAAAGAAGACACACACGTTTTAGATGTTTTTAACTTGAGGGTGAGCCTGGAAGAGAAAGAAAAGATGCTCTAAGAGCAGTAGGCATGGGAACATGGAGGAAGGCCTAAAATCTCATTTTTGAGTCTTCCTGATGCCTCCCAAGCCATTGTTCTTAGGTGCTCCTTCCTCTTCCTTTTGGCACACTACACAGATGGTAAACAACTGTGGTTTTCAATTGGCCATTTCGTTTGATATAGTTTCTTTTGGCATGCCTCAATGCATGGTTTAAGATGATAGCTTGTTTCCCAGAATGTTTGATTGTTTGGCTTGCATAGCTTAAGGTGATGTCTTAGCTCGCTATCTCTCAACAAAAAAACGCTCAAACCATTTAAGAGTATGATAGATCCTCTAGTGTATGATTGATCCTCCGTATATTCTTTTAGATTCCATTATCACAATGATAGAACTGATTAACTAGTGATTGTTTTGGATATGAAAACACACCACACTAGTAAGAATTGTCAGGTAGCATATATATGAAAATTGGCTGCATAATCAAACCTCACGAGATGCATAAAAATGTTGTTTCATGGAACATGTGGGTGACATGTATTTACCAGTAATGTCACAGTAAATTTGAATCAAATGAGCTATACATAGATAATACGTGCATACAGCATAACATCCATGTGGGTAAACGTTGGCAGGGACAAGAGTTCTGACAGTGAATGCATCCTGTCATACTGAATTACTGATGCCTTCAACACAGTTGTGCACTGCTAAGGTAAATGCATTGCTGAGCCGATCTCTACAGCGAGTGTCTTTCATGCTCAGATGCATGACCATTTGACCAGGCAATGTTGACATGCTTTAGGTCAGTCTTCCAAGTTTCAAGGGGTTTTGGTTCATATTTTTTACCAATTGCGAAAATATGTAAGCAGAAGTGCCCCTAGTAAAAGTATAAATTGGAGAACTAATTTCCAGCACACAGAACGTGATACTTTCATTTCTTGAATTTAACAATTATATGTCAGAGGAACTAGTTAGGGTGGGAGATGTTGTCGTACATCCTAATCACTCAGGTTCGAGTCCTTTACCACTCAAATTTGAGTGTCTATTTTTTTTTCTAATGAAAAACAGCTTAGTTCCTCTTAGGTTGAATCTCTCTCAATTGTATGTCCCAATAACTCTTGTTTTTTTTTTCCGTGCATAGCCAGGAATACTTTTCCTTTATACAAAATCAGGATGGCCATTTAAAACATGAAAATAGGAACCAGAAATTAATTTTGGTTGAAATTGAACCATCCATGCTCTATCAATGAATCCAAGTATTTTTTATGAGTTCACGGCTCAGATCAATCGGCTGACATGCATGTCTGCCTTTCAGAAATGGCACAGCCAGAAAATCTCCATCCAGGCTTCTTCCATGTGCTCTTCATTGTCGACATAGGCATGGTCCCACATTCAGACTGTTGTTTACATATCCCCATTGTCATTGTTCACAAGGAAAGGTCAGCCCTTTAGAAATGACCGAACAGTACAGTACAGGGCCTGAAGATAACATGGGCTCCACTGTCAGTGAAATAAAGTGCAGAATGCACTGCAGGTGAGCAGGTCTATATATACACCTCAAAGCCGATGGGGTTTGTTGAGCAATCCAATGTTCTTACTTTGAGAGAGAGACCCGGAGAGGGTTGTAGAGTACTAGAGTAAGCTGGGAAGAGGAAGAAAGAGAGAGCTCAAGAGCAGTGGGAATGGGAACATGGAGGAAACCCTGCCCTGTTTGTTTCCTCCAGAAATAGAGGTGGAGGCTTTGGTTTGGTGTTTCCCGGTGCCTCCCATTCCTATGGTTCTTAAGCGCTCCTTCCTCTTCCTTTTTTTACTAGCAGTAGGATATATTTGGATGGTCCGAGACTGAAGGTGAGCGTAGAAGAGGAATAAAAGAGGGCCTAAGAGCAGTGGGAATGGGAACATGGAGGAAGACCTAAATTTCATTTTTGAGTCTTCCTGATGCCTCCCATTCCTATCGTCCTTAGGAGCTCATACCGCTTCTTTTCGCACACTACATTTATTTTTCATGCAGATTAATACAAATAGTATCAATTTCGAATTAAATGTTGCTAACCAATGAAAATAACAAAGAAAAATTATTTTTGTATTTTTTTGCATAAGGCATCATGTCCTCTGTATGGTCAGAAAATTTGAACTTAAAAGTCATTTTGTACATGGAGAAATAAATAGGAGAAATCTCTTTAAGGGGTACATTGGACCAATATAAATAGTTTGGGGGAGTAAAGTGAGCTTAAATTTAGTTTAGAGGGTAAAGTGGACAAAGTGGATAGGTGGAGGGAGTAAAATGGACCTTTTCCATCTATATATGCATGACCAGGAAACTTAGACGTGCTTTGATCTTTCATGTTTCCAGGGATCTTAGTTCATATTTTCAATATAGCTTTACCATTTGTGACAATCTGTAAGGAGACCCTTGCAAAATGTATAAACCGGAGGAAAATAAAACTGGTATATTGAACTCCAGTGTACAGAACGTGATCCTCTAATTTCTTGAATTTGACACATTGCACAATTGTTGCGCGCTTGAACAATTCTTCACAATCTACACGCACGAATTCCACCACATCTTTACAACTCTTTTTCAATGCAAACAATGACAATTTGTCATCAACAAATATTGTCCTCAAACACAAAATCTACTCATAAAACAAATGGCATTGCACCAATTATTACAACTAACAACTGTTTCACAAAACATCGGTGTACCACGTATCAAGTTCGACAAAGGCATCAACAAACATAAATAGCACAAATCATCTCACAAAGGAAAGAAGTACAATCGCCATCTCAACGCCTCTGTTGTGACATATAGTATGCATGTGCTATTTTATCGCGGACAAGATTCATGTTTATGTCATCATCACCTTCATCGGCCTCACGGCTATCTTGTGGTTCCTCATCATCGCTGTCACACATCGCTGTCAAATTCAATTCCACTCTCCTTCATTTCCCTTACATGTTTGGTGCAGAAGACAGATTCTTCATACATACCTCGGATGGCCTTCTTCAAAAGTTTAGTTGTATTTCTCGAACTCTCACTGAAAAGCTTAATGCCCTTGAAGAGAGGATTTTCTTTGCCCAAAGAATCCTCCAATACCTTGTACACCTCTTCGTACTCTTCATCACTTGAGTCATCACCACTTGACCCACCCAAATCTTCTTTGCCAAAAGAACCCTTCAATACCTTGTACAGCTCTTCGTACTCTTCATCACTTGAGTCATCACCACTTGACCCACCCAAATCTCCTTCGCTGCTGCTTCCCTCCCCTTGGGAACCCATGCTGTCCTCTTTACCTTCGTCTTGTTCAAGGGCTGCAGCGTTCCCAACAATTCCAGCATTGTCCCCGCTACTAGAAGCCTGAAAAAAAAAAGATTTGTATTCAGTTAGCAGCAACAAGTGTATCATAATCAACAGAATGACATCATATGACAGAAACTGTGACTGAAAAGGTGAACGCAATGTAGCGGAGGAATAATACAATCACGTAGTTCATACATCACGCATAGGGAGAGTACATCAAGGCTCATGCACACACACACATTACACATGAGTACATGAATAAGTACTCTACATTCTACAGCAAGCAGTACGGCCATCATTATTTAGTGCCACCACTACATAGCTACAGCAACCTATCTGCAGTATACTGCCTAATCCTGCCCGTGGTAATGCTGAAAAGCTCTACTGATCCACACCCTTCTAGCTTCAGGCGTTTCACATTCCAGGAACGCAACTTTGCGAAACTCGTTGCCGTCGAAATGCCCACAAATGAAGTAGTATTCATCACTGTCGGCGCTGATCCCAGCTTCTTTTGCTAATTTCAAGCAATGCCAGTACAACTGGGTTTCCTCTTCTTTTTTCCTTGCTAGTTCAGCAGCCAGTTGACGGATAGCCTTTCTATTTTGCTCTTGTTCAGGCTTCACCTGCCCAAGGATCCTATCCCAAAAACCTTTCTTGTGCTTTGGGGCCTTGGTACTTGGAGGTGACACAGGATCCTTTGCCATCTTCGAAGGGCTTTTAGTAGTCGATTTGGTACGGCTGCCAGATGTGGTACCAGTCCAAGTAGTGTCACCACCAGGGGTGTCCTGGGACTCCACGTTTTCAGTGGTTGGTTCATTGGTAGACGCTTGCGTCACGGAATCGATCCATTTCGCTCTAATGGATCCCTACTCACACAAAACAGATGAGTAACAAATGGACACATGAGCAATGTTGTGCGATAGTTGTTCTTCAGGGGGATTAATTACAGCAAGTACGATACAAACTGAAGTAGGTGCTGCAACAAGCGACTATAGTAAACTCTACAGCGCCTTCTGCCTACTGGACTGAATTCTTAACTGTGCAATAATCAACTCTACAGCAAACTCTGCAAACTGCAACATTAATGTCCCTATTTCAAAGTTCTTCAAATACAGCAAACTGCATTTACAATTCATCAAGTAACTAGGCTCAATTATCAGCAACTCTGCAACATTAATGTCCCTATGTCAAAGTTTTGCACCAAACTAGCATACAGAGACCAAACAACCATCATGTGATGCACAAAAAACACGAAAAAAAGGCCTACTAAGAATTAAGTAATAATATGACCATGCAGCGCTTATATTCAGGCCAATTGTCGAATGCATACAGTTCAAATTACATGTGCAATAGAGTTAAAATAGGAAAGGTTTGCTCACCAAGGGCAAGTCGTCGGCGCCTCCAACAGAGGCCATTGAATGGTTGTTGCTCTCCACATCATGAACGGGGGACGCAAAGTTTGATTGCCCAAAACACTGCTGTCGGCGCCGGAGTGCAGCTGAAGACATCTCCTCACCCATATTCACGGGATACCATGAGGGGGGGCCATGTGACAAGTGCGCACGACCAGCATGGCTACTGCCCTCGCCGTAAGGTCCTGCAAGCAATGAATTCAGCAAAAAGATGTTGCGGTTTTGGCATAATTTTGTGCACATTGTCAACAGCTATGGAGGCAACTCACGGTAGAATGTGTAGGGGCCCCCTTCGAAGCCTGGCAGGGACGCCGTAGAATGCCTTGCGGGTTCAGGCATGGGGAGTCTGCCACCATGATAAGGCATGTGGTAGTACGACGATTGTACGCCGTAACTGGTGTAGCCATGCGCCGGTCCGGCCATGCCTCCGTCTGTACACGCTGCACCGGTTGTTCCAAAGGAGTTGTTTAAGTCAAACCTGGGAGGGCCATGAGGCAGGGCTTGGCTGCCGCTGGCAGCGAGCATAGGGGGTGACAAGGGCGGCGGCATCGGGTAGTACCCAGAGCCAAAACGCGGCTGGGAGTAAGTCCTGAAGGGATCGTCACCTCCTCCTGACATGTTGGGGCCGGTGGGAAGCTGCGGTGGGGGCGGAGGCCCGACGGGAAGTGGGGAAGGGGCCCAGAACGAAGGTGACGCCGGCGGCGGCCCAAGTTGGGGCAGGTGCAGCCAAGGAGGCCGGCTCACCGGGCGAAACAATGAGGCGACGGCGGCTGGCAGCCTTGGGGAACTTGAGGACGGGAGGCGAAGAGCGGCGTCGGATGGACCCACGCACGAAACACACTCCCAAGGTCGGCCGATGGCTCCAGATGCGTTGGCCGGGGCACCGACCTCGCCGCCGAACACCAGGCGCAGGTCGCCGGTGAGGTCCCAAGGTCTTACAATTGCAAGCTCTTCAACAGATGAATGGTGCAAGAACCGGCACTCATTTGCCGACCTTGAACACTTCCCACGTGTAAAATCTCTGCAGATCTGCCAAGTTTCATAAAAAGTTGTCAAGTTGGCAATCCAAAACATTATATATGCAGATGGTAATACTATAATAAGACAAGACAAATCAGCATAACAGCTACATAATTCTACAAAAACATTACACATAGTTGTGCAAGATAGATTCTATGAGTTCTAACAAAAGGCTATATAGTATATACAATACTAGATCGCACCAGGAACAACATATATGCATAAACCCAGATATAATATTACATCGTCATTTTGAGAACATAGTCAACTATTCAGCTCTTAGTCAGCAGGTAGCACTAAATAATAAGAAAACAGTAACACTCAGAAAAGGACAAGTAGATGCATCTTATTACCGAAAAAATATAAAAGGTCCAACAGGAAAACTTACCGTCTTCACCTTTGGGCCTTCCACACCAATTGATCTCAGCAGTTGCCTAGATAAAAGAAACAAAAAAAGGGTGGAATCAGAAGTGCAGCAAAAAAACTTTGATCTCATACTCTGACAACAAAAACCTCCAGTTCTCCCACAAGATAATTGGTCTCTAAAAATTCATCCAAGCCTTGCATTAGGGTCAAGCATAACACAGGCTGCATTGTGCATTATTCTTCCCCCAAGGTTTTCTCTACCCTAAAAGTTCTAACTTTCTCCCAGATGGCAATCAATATCTCTGCATGACACAACGAAGTAACATTGTAAGAAAAGAGTACAATCATCAAGCAGATCAAGCAGTGGATGAACTTGACCAACCCAAGCAAACATGACGAACTTCCACACATGGATGGCTGAAGAAACTAGAGGCTTCCCAAAACAACAAAAAAAGGAGGTTGGAAGATTCTGTAGTACTTATGGAGGAACATATTGGGAGGAGTTCATGGCATTGCAAGCAGTATGCACTATGCGTATGCAAAACTAGTGAGGAGCTAGATCTGTACACCGTGACAAGGACTTAAACAACCTATTGGCCATGCGTTTCAGCCATCAGTAGCTTCTCAGTTCTCACAAAGCAATGGTATAATTTCTATCAGGGGAAGGTGTCATCAAGCACTGGCAGTTTGCATCACGTGTCAGCACAAGGTAACAAGCACATTGTGAAGCAGTTCATTCAAATGTACATGGTACTCTGCAATTCTGCAGTGTTCATAGACTTGCAGTTACAGACTTACAGTATTACTGACAGTAATGCTTCTTCATCAAACAAGACAGAGTATTACAGCATAACCATTAACCAGTAAGCAAAACCAAACAAATCGAACAAACAGGAACCATGAATCAGGTCATACTCCTGGATATGCGGCGGCGGGTGGTAGTAGCGGCATGTCCTCCCACGGAAGCAGTTGTTCCTCAGCGAATCCGCGCACGCCGTCACCTTATTCTTCCTGACCAAATCTCACACCACAAAAGAAAAAAAAAGAAAAAAAAAACGGATCAGAACGTCACCCCCACACTGCTACAAGCGTGGGCGCACAGGAGGGAGGCGGATCTCGCGCGCGCGTACCGGTCGACGGAGACGGAATGGTGCGGGTGCGCGTATCTGCAACCGAGGTCGGAGCGGGTGCACCTGTCGCGCATGAAGTCGCGGCACGCCTCGACGGTGAGGTCGTTGTGGCGCCGCCGCTTGCCATCGGGCGGGTACTGCGGGCTACGGCTGCGGGAGCGGCGGCCGCGCGGGGACCACGAGCGGGGGCACCCGGAGCGCGTGGAAGAAAGGGAGAGGCGGCGCTTGCGCGGCGGGAGCGGTGGAGACGAGGAGGGCTCGGAGCCGCCCGCGCCGCCGGCGGCGGCGGCGGCGGGGTTGTTGGCGTCGGAGCTGGGGTTGGGGATTTCAGCGGAGTGCATCGTTGGGAATGTGGAGGGGATGGTTTCCCGGCTCGGTTTTCAAAACTTTTAGAGCTTCGAATCACTCCGTTTCAAAAACGGGCCGGATTTTCTCTTTCAAATGAGCAGAATGGGCCTACATTTGATACACATGCTTCTAAACTATTGAAATGGTTCCACACAGAGTCATTGAGAATTTATGAGCAGGGAAGAGGAAGAAAGAGAGGTCCTAAGAGCAGTAGGAATGGGAACATGAAGGAATGAGAATGGTCTTGCTTTGCATTAGAGGACATTTGCATTCTTGCATTCCTGATGCCTCGATCATTCCTATGGTTGTTAGGTTCTCCTTCCTCTTCCTCTGCTCGTGTTATTTCGTTTGGTGATGTCCCAGTGCACATGTTTAGATTAGGACCCTAATGGCGAGCCGGGAAGAGGAAGAAAAGAGCGTGTAAGAGCGATGGGAATGAGAACATAAGGAAAGACTATCTCACTGGTTTCCTCCTGTGAAGGTGGAAACTGGGTGTGGTGTTTTCTGATGCCTCTCATTCCTATTGGCCTTACGTGCTCCTTCCTTTTCCTTTTGGCTTGGGCGATTGTATCTGAAGAAAATACCAGAGAGATGGATACACACATGACAATGAGATCTTGTAGGTGAAATGGGAAGAAGAGTATACAATGAGCTTCAGAGCAGTGAGCTTGAGGACAAAGCATGCCTAAATCCAGATAGTCTAAGAGACAGGAATAATGGTTTCAGTTCCAATTCTTTGTCACGTTTAGTGCATGCGTAAACTAAGAATCTAAGATGGTGCCTTAGCTAGTTAACCCACTTGTTTAGTCTTCATGGAAACACCGCACAATCGCCCATTGTCATGTGACGTTTTAGTGCATGCATAAACCATTGTTCTTTGATTCATGCACAATATTTCCAGATTCCACGAACACAATTCTGCAACTGCTGCTCAACCTGTTGTATTAGACTATACATTACCGACACAACAATATTACATCATGACACTTACGATCGATATGATCAATATATGATGGCATGTGTTTGGCACCAGCTTTCTGGTTTCTGCTATGACTACGAATTGCAAAGAAAGTGAAGATCAGGCAAATATCTGCATGCCATCTACATTCTACAGCACAAATACTATTTTCGCCCTGCCAAAATGATTTGAAACACACGAGCTATTATCTTTGCAGATTGTGTACTAATTGTTCTCAAATAAAATTAATGTATCTTTACTAATACAAAGTTTGAGACTTTTATTCTTTGTTGAATCCTTTTTTACAAAAACAGGAGATATGTCAAATGGAATGACAATTTTTGGCTGGATTGACATTTTCACGCTCTCTCTACTTAAGGATCCAATTAAATCAATTTAGCATGGCCGATCCACATAGGCTTCTCGCATGTGCTTTTCGTAACAGTGTAGGTGCCATGGGCCCACTGCACAATCGTTGACGACGTACTGACATAGGTCACATACTCACATGGTCTCACTGTCAGACGTTCTGTAGTGCACCATGCACTTGATGCTTCTATCCTTCACGGAAGAGCTCTATATATAGTCTTGAGGCATGAATGGTTCCAGGGACATAGGTCTCGCCATGATACTTTGTGAGCTAGCAGGGAAGAGGAAGAAAAGAGAGATCCTAAGAGCGGTAGGAGTGGGAACATGAAGGAATGCGTGTGCTCTAGTTTCTCCTCTAGCATTGGAGGCGGATATTTGCAGATGTGTTCCTGATGCCTCCCATTCCTATGGTTCTTAGGTGCTCCTTCCTCTTGCTTTCGCTAGCGCCATTGATTCGATGATCAGAAACAGCATCCCATAGCTCTTATTCTGATGGCGAGCCAGGAAGAGGAAGAAAAAGAGTGTGTGAGAGCGGTGGGAATGAGAACATCCGAGGAAAGACTATAGCTCGCTGGTTTCCTCCTGTGAAGGTGGAAATTTGGTGCGGTGTTTTTCCTGATGCCTCTCATTCCTATTGTTCTCATGCACTCCTTCCTTTTCCTTTTGGCTTGTGTGATTATCGATCTTAGCAGAGAAAACTAGAGAGAACAGAGATACACACACGCATTTGAGAGAACATCTAGTGCTCCTGTTCTCCTTCACGTTCTTTCATTCTCACACACTCCAAAAGGTGTTGAAAATGCCCATGGAAAACTCTGAGAAAGTTATGTTAGATAGTTGATCTTATGATAAAGAATATATACTTCAAACGTTCAACCTCAAATACAATTGTTTTAGGAGAAATTAAAAAGATAAATATTACTGTATTACTATTTTTCTCCTTTGATATTTTTCACGTTTTTCCGGTAGAGTTGGGAACTTTTTTAGAAATGGTAGAGTGTAGGGTTGAGTTTTTGTGGCATTCTAGATCAAATTTAGATGAACACTGCACAACTTTTTAGAAAAATTTCATGACCGCTTCTGAACTATGGGATCATGGGAATGCGTGGAGGGGCAAGAGAATCAGATGATTTCTTACATGTAGGATTGGAAAGTGAGGTCTTGGAGTTGATACGGGAAGAGTGCAAGTAAAAAGAGCTTTAATGCAGTGGAAATGGGGGCACGGCTTGCCTCTCAATCTCTGCATAGTTTAAGGTGATGGGTGTGTTAAGTGGAATGATGCCGGAGATAGATTATTGGTCATGTTTAGTCTATGCTTAAAGTTAAGGTTATGGCTTTGTTAGCTAGCCCCCATTTGTTTAGTATAAGCACATATTTTTAATCCATGTATAAGTTTCGGATTCCAAATGTAACTGGTCAACCTGTTGTATTTGATTGTGCTGCACATTATTACATATTTACATACCTCGTTATACATAACCAATATTAAAGTAAGAACACAATAATATTATTTGATGAAACTTATTGCGTATCTGCAGCAGGCAGATCATCTTTATGCTATGACTGCCAATGGCAGAGAAAGTAAAGATCATTCAAAGATGGGACGCACATGAGAACATTATTGTGCATCCAGCATCTGCAGAGGGCAGATCATCTCTACACCACAAGTCCACAAACACCAATTGCCTGCAAAATTATTTGAAACAAACAAGTTGTTCCTACCAAGTTCATCCATTCATAGAGCACTACTGCTAGACGGGCAAATGCCCAAGGTAAATTAGCAAAAAAAAAAAGGCATGGAAACGACATAATTTCTGTGAAGTTTCGAAATTAACCTCTCTCCTAATGAAATGACGGTGGATGTTGGATGCCTTTAACAGGTTTAGATGTGCAAGAATAGATGAGGCCGATCCATGGATGCCGAGGCAGGCCTCAGTACTACGGAATAGAATGGCTTCAGCCTTCAAGCTAAATGGACAGAATTTTGTAGTTTATTAGTTTCTAGTTTACCGTTGCTAAAGTAGTCTCTGTTTTTACATAGCTGAAAAATTCCTTTTCTTTTGAAGAAAAAGTAGGCATTATCTTTGTGCACCATACCGATTGGACTGAAATCAAATCGATGTATATTTGCTAGCACAAATTTTGAAGTTCGAACCCGTCATTTCTTTGTTGAAAAATAGAGCAATTCTCTATTTTGCATTACAGCTAAACGAATTAACATCAAGATTTTTCGTGCCTTTTCTATTTAAGAATCCAAGAAAAAAATGCACGAAAAATAGCCAGTAATATGGATGTCTGCCACATTGGCTTTTTGCATGTGTTCTTTATTGACAATTGACATTATATGGTACAGTAGGTGTTATGGACCCCTGATCATCGACTGGTATAGGTCACATGCATGGCCCCACTGTCATCCACTGCTATGCCCAGGGTCCTACATAGGGGACACTTGCACCATGCACTTGGTGCTATTCCATCCTTCACAGCAGAGGTCTATATATTGCACTCCTTAGAAATGAAGTGTTCCATGAGAATTTGTGAGCAGGGAAGATGAAGAAAGAGAGGTTCTAAGAGCTGTAGGAATAGGAACACCAAGGAATGCGAATGCTCTGATTTCTCCTCTAGAACTGGAGGTGGATATTTGGCTTGCCGCGTTCCTGATGCCTCCTATTCCTATGGTTCTTAGGTGCTCCTTCCTCTTCCCTTTCGCATGCACAATGAGAAATTGATGTCCTGATGAAGGCTGCTGGTATAGGTGTATATCAATTCAACATTTAGATGAGTAGAACATGGTGTGGTACTGCAAGCAAAGGAAGAGGAAGAGAAGAGTGCATAAGAGCAGTGTGAATGAGAACACCGAGGAAGACCATCAGCTTGCTGATTTCTTCCTGTGAAGTTGGAAATTCGGTGTGGTTCTTCCTGATGCCTCTCGTTCCTACTGTTCTTACGTGCTCATTCTTTATCCTTGTGGCTTGTATGATTATGTTAGCAGAGAAAACCAGAAACATGAATACATACTATTATACTAACATTTTAGACAGTGAACCTTGAAGATGATATGGGATGAGGTAGGGAAGAGAGCATGAGAGAAGTGGGCATGGGGACACGGCATCAGCCTAGTTTGAGATTAATGCTGTGAACTGAAATTATTTCAGATTCAGATTCTTTGGCGTATTTCAGTACATGAATAAGTTAAATAATTTTTTTTAGATAACGGAATAAGTTAAATGATGGCTACATATAAACAACATAATCAAAGTTAAGAACGCAAGATCAAATTTCGTGGAACTTCCTGCAAACTTATGACATGAATATGGTACCTGATGACAACGAATTGCTAAACAAGTAAAAGATGAGACAGAGATGCAACACGCGTGCACACATGACATGAGAATATAGTACCTGATGACTGCAAATCACCAACTATGCATCTACGGCACAAACAGTAATTGACAACTACTCTGCATAGAGACCAGATGGGCAGAAGCTTCAGGTAAATTAGCAGGAAACGAACATGCAAGTCGGGATATATTTCTTGGTTAGAAGGAAACGAACTAGTCTCAAACGATAGCAACACCTGAAACCTGATGGCTTGAACAGATGCAAGCACAGCTACGAACGTTGCATGACGAACCAACATCTGCGCTCGATCTGTGCGGCTTCAGGTTGTATTAGCAGCACAGAGGCACAGAGCTTTTTCTGGTTTCTAAGAAACGCCGATGTATCAGGATTTTTTTTCTGGTTTCATAGCCGAGTCACGATAGTCTGATAGTTTAACTATTAGTAAATCGATATTTTCTTTTTTAACAGTAAGCAGAGGACCTCAAAATTGTGTATTCAACTGGAGTTAAGTCAGATTAATGTCTAGATTTTCTTGTGCAGAATTTGAATCCTCCACAGTTTGAATTAGGAAACTTGGGCTTCTCATCGTATGCCTGAAAAATCTCAATTCTGGCTTTTGTTATTGTAAGAGCATCTCCAAGAGCTCTTGTACATGGACTTCCTTTAGCTAAAAAAACAAAAGGATTCAAAAAACCTTCATCCAACAGCTCTTCTATCTGCTTTGCTATAAATAGAGGATTGCTATCCTACCGTCCTCGCTTGCTATTTTTGCCCAACGCTGCCCGTTTGCTATAGAGGTCACGTTTTAGCATGTCTCTTGGATTAGACCATTCAATTAGGGGGATTTCTATTTTTACAAAGGGGTACAATTCTCATATTTAACAAACAAAATACAAGAGCTCTTGGAGAAGAGACTCTCTGGATCCTTTCTAATTGCTAGTTTTAAAGATTTTGATAAAAAATGTACCTTCCAACAGCCCCTCTATTTGGTTATTTAAACATAGTCACTCTCTATTCCGGATTTCTTGCTAGCAAAATATAGAAAAGATAATAGCTTCTAGAGTGTATGCAAGATATAAAAAAGCTGTTGGAAAACAAGAAGATATAGAAAACAATTTTTATGCAAATGACTCTTTAAATAATGATTTAGAGAGTGAGTTTTAGAGAGACTCTTGGAGATGCTCTAAGGTATCCATTTTGTTACAGGAGATGGATTAAAATAAATCTTAAATGATGAATCCAAGTAAATGCAGCTGAAGGCTTCCTTTTCTCCCCCACCATTTCCTTTTTGTGAATTCACTGCTCAGGTCAATTGGCTGACATGAATGTGTCTGATCTTCAGATATGGCACACCCAGAATATCTCCATCTAGGCCTCATGCATGTGCATGCTCTTCAATTCTCCATTGCCTGTATAAGTGTATAGGTTTACAATTTACATGGTCCCACACTGGGATCCACTGCTGTGTCTGGTGTCCTAGTGGTTGGTGCACCATACATGGCCATTCATTGTCCAGTGTCCAGTGTCCAAAAAGCTCCAGTACAGACAGCAATGGTCTTTCTATATATACCTGAGCCATGAAGTGTTCCACGGCAACAGATTCTCACTCACAAAATTCGTGAGCATGGAAGTGGAAGAAAGAGAGGTCCTAAGAGCATTAGGAGTGGGAACATGAAGGAATGCAGTGCCCTAATTTCTTCTCTATCATTGGAGATGGATATTGTGGTTAGCGTGTTCCTGATGCCTCCCATTCCTATGGTTCTTAGGTGCTCCTTCCTCTTCCTTTTTGCTAGCACGACTGTTCTAGGATGAAGGTAATAGTCACCAGTGCACATATTCAGATGAGGAGGTGCTATGGCATGTCGGGAAGAGGAAGAAACAGAGGGTATAAGAGCATTGGGAATGAGAATATCGAGGAAAGCCAAGCTTGATGATTCCCTCCTAGCAATAGGTGTGGAATTTTAGTTTTGGTGTTTCCCGATGCCTCTCATTCCTATTGCTCTTAAGCCCTCCTTCCTCTTCCTTTGGCTTGTGCAATTTGTTTTAGCGGAGAAAACTAGGGACATGCATATACACAAACATAGGCAAAAACTTCAAGTTGAGATGGGAAGAGGAAGTGAAGATTAGCTAAGAGCAGTGGGCATAGGAACATGGAGGAAGGCATAGGCCCTTTGTTCCATTGTTTAGCATTGGAGGCAGGAGGTGCTTTGGCTTTCCCGATGCCTCCTATGCCTACTGTTTTTAGGTATTCCTTCCTCTTCCTCTGAGCTCACAAAATACTCGGCGAATGCTTGATGTTCCTTTTCTGAATTCTGATTCATCATATGGCTGTTTTGGTTTGTTTCTTTCTTTGTTTGTTTCAGCAATGGCCTAAATGGCGTAATTTGGGTTCCAATTATTTTGAACTGTGCTTATCCATTCACAAGTTCTTGGCTAACCATGCCTTATGTTCAGATTTTACAAGATAGCACAACCGCACAAAACACAGACACATGCACATCTAGAACTGTTCACTGTTCTGACATCTGAAGAACAAACATTGCGCCAAGATGTATTTGGTTATTTTCCAGATAGCGTATTGTGAAGGAAGAAACCTAACTATTTTAATTTAAAAAGGAGATACAAAAGTTAGTTGGAACACAGTAGCACACATTCGCCAGTATTCTTTCATACTGAGCCCATGTTCAAGTCAAATATATAACAGATCAAACATATGCCATTTTGAGACATTGAGTTGGAATGGAAAAACAGAGAGCGCATAAATGAACACTGCACCGAGTGCACAAATCATAGCATTTTTTTAGGGGAAGATCACTCATAGCAGTACAACTGACTGAACCGATGAACTAAGCTGTGACCCAACATAATAAATCCGCAAATGCAGAGGGAAATAAAAAATAGCAGGAAATTTTGTTGTGTACATTACAAATTTCTACCAGCAATGAAATGACAGTGGCTCGCATATTCTCTTGGACTTTGGTGAAGCTGTCGCCTTGAACAGATGTTTACACAAGTGCCGACTTGATGTGCATTTCTATTAGGCATGTATAGCCGGTTTGTATACTTTCCTTGTATAGGAGTTGTATTCCTTGTATACCAAGCCATCTTGGCTATATATATGAAAGGTCACCCCCCAATTGGGCGTGAGGTGTTTCCCAAACCAATCTCTCTACATGGTATAGAGCCTAAACCGATCCCACTTTTTTTTCCGCTGCCCCTGGCGATCGCCAGATCGCCGCCCCTCCCTCTCCCTGTTTCTCACACCGCCGGCCCTAACCAGCGCCGTTCCTCCCCTCCCTCGCCATGTCAGAGACCTCAGGCTTCTCCAACAACTCCTCTGCGCCGGTCCTGGGCATGCCTACGTCCCTGGCAACAACCACAAAGTCGCTTCCTCTCCCCTCCAGCGCGCCATCTGCCCCTGCCCTTGGCGCACATCCCCTGCCGGCCAATCTTGGAGCTTTCCAGCAGCTTGTGGTGCCGTCCTACGCCACCGTCTCGGTGCAGTCCCATGTACCCACCAGGCTGGAGCTGAAGGCCTCGAACTACTCCCGCTGGGCCTTCTTCTTCAAATCGATGTGTGGCAAATTCCTCCTGCGTCATCACATCGACGGCTCCGCCCCTTCACGTCCGCACGATCCCATCTGGGACCAAGCAGATTGATGTGTTCGCAGCTGGATCTTCGGCTCCGTCGACGACTCCGTCCTGAGTCTCGTTGTTGATGGGGACGACCAGACCGCCCGCGCCCTTTGGGTCGCGATCGAAGGCCTCTTCCGCGCCAACAAGGCCCCGCGGGCGATCTACCACCTCCAAGACTTCCACTCCATGAGCCAGGGCGACTCCACCATCGACGACTACGCCGAGAGGATGAAGAAGAAGGCGGCTGATCTCCGAGATGTCGGCTATCCGGTCGAGGACTCGCAGATCGTCCTCAACCTCCTCCGCGGCGTCAATCCGTGCTTCACCTCGACCGCGGACGACATCGCCAATTCTACCGTCCTCCCCGACTTCTCTGCACTTGATCTTCTCAAACTCAAGGAACTCCGTCTCGCCAATGAAGACAAGATGGTGGCTGCCTCCGCCCTCATCGCCGCTACACCCCTGCTCCGGGCCCGGCGGCTGTCGCTCCACGTCCTCGGGCTCCCACCAGGGAGCTCCACCGGGCGGCGGCGGCTACGGCAAAGGTGGCGGCGGTCACGGCGGCGGCTACGGCAAGAAGAACGGGAAGAAGAAGCCGCCCACTGCCCCCTACCAGAACCAGCAGCAACCCCCTCGTCCGACCGGTCCCTGGTTTTGCTTCAACCCCTATGCGCCGCAGCAAGGCGGCATGAACCAAGGTGGACAGGGCGGGTGGCGTGCACCTGGCGCAGGGCTTCTGGGCGCTGCTCCTCCTCCCCAGGCGCACACGGCGTTTGCTCCTCTCCAGACGTCGCAGCAGCAGCCTGCCTGGGATCAGGCTGCTCTCATCGCAGCCCTGAACCAACTCGCCCTCCAGAATCAGGGTTGGGTGATGGACTCCGGCGCCTCCACTCACATGTCGTCTTCGGATGGTATTCTACTCTCCCGTCTTCTACTTTCTCATCCTTCTATTACCGTTGGCAATGGTCAGACTCTTCCCATAACAGCCCGTGGTACCTCTGTTCTTCCACTAATTCCTCCACCTTTACCCTTCGTGATGTTTTAGTTGTTCCTTCTCTTGTTCGTAACCTTCTTTCCGTACGTCAATTTACTCGTGACAATAATTGCTCGATTGAATTTGACGCCCTTGGTTTTTTTGTAAAGGATATTTCGAGTCGTCGCGTGATGCTTCGCTGCGATAGTGGGGGCGATCTCTACACTGTTCCTGCAGCAGTCCACTCCTCCACGCCCCTCGCCAACCTCGCTGTCACCACCGCCCTTTGGCACTCTCGGCTCGGTCACCCTGCTGCTGCAGCTCTCAATAAACTTAGAAATATTTCTGCTATTTCCTGTAATAAAGTCGACACATCTCTATGTCAGTCGTGTCAACTTGGCAAACATGTGAGGTTACCCTTTTCCCATTCACAGACACGCAGTGCTGCATCATTTGATTTAATACATTGTGATGTCTGGACTTCCCCCGTGCCTAGCATATCTGGCTTTCGCTATTATTTGGTACTGTTAGATGATTACTCTCATTATTGCTGGACTTTTCCGCTCACTCGCAAAACTGAAGTAGCATCTCACATTACTAATTTCTGTGCATTTGTGCATACTCAGTTTGGTGTTCACATTAAGTCTTTTCAGATGGACAATGGCACTGAGTTTGTGAACCACAACCTCACCTCCATGTTTTCCACCCGTGGCATTCTTCCCAGATTCTCCTGCCCATACACGTCCCAGCAAAATGGCAAGGCTGAAAGGGTCCTTCGCACACTGAATAACATCAGCCGCACCCTCCTCATCCATGCCCATATGCCACCACGTTACTGGGCTGAGGCTCTGGCCACTGCCACCTATCTCCTTAATCGACGGCCCTGTTCTTCTGTGAACAACGCCATTCCCTACACTATCCTTTACAACACTAGCCCGGATTACAGCCACCTTCGTATTTTCGGGTGCCTGTGTTATCCCAACCTCACAGCCACCGCCCCTCACAAACTTGCCCCTCGCTCGACACCCTGCGTGTTCCTGGGGTATCCCTCTTCCCATAAGGGCTATCGCTGTCTCGACATCACCTCTAGGCGAATCATCATCTCCCGACACGTTGTTTTCGACGAGTCGGTCTTTCCCTTCTCCGCTACTTCTTCTCCCGTGTCGGATATGGATTTTTTGCTTGTGCCTAACCCTGCAGCAGCCGCTACCCCTGTGGCAGCTCCGTCACAGCGTGACGTTGAGCGACCACGGCCTTCGCCTAGCGCACCTGAGGAGGACCCTGCTATCCTCATGCGCGACCCTGTCCTCCAGGAACTTCTCCGTGCATCTCCACCAGCGTCCGACTCCTGGAGGACACTCCCGGATGCCTCCCGTGATGCTCTCCAGCACGTGTTCATCCGCCGCCCACGTCTACCTCGACCGTCGGTCCAGCCCTCTGAGGCTGCGCCGGCTTCTCCCCCCGCCAGGGCGCCCCGCGCGACACCCCCTGGTCCCGACGTCGACCGCGCCGACTCTGCCTCGGTACCTCCTGCAGCATCGACGTCAGCTCCACCGCCTTCCCCTTCGCCAGTACCGCAGCCTGAGCCGCGCCGGCTGGTCACGCGCACACTCTCTGGTGCCATACCGCCGGTGCGCTACGTCGGTCTCTCCGCCACCACCGCACCGACTGCCTCCCCGATTCCCGGGAACTATCGCAGTGGCCTGGCGGATCCTCACTGGCGTGCCGCCATGACCGAGGAGTACAGGGCACTCATCGACAATGGCACCTGGCGTCTTGTTCCTCGGCCGCCCGGCGCCAACGTCGTCTCTGGCAAATGGATCTTCAAGCACAAGTACCACTCCGACGGTACCCTTGCCCGTCACAAGGCACGCTGGGTGGTACGTGGCTTCTCCCAGCAGCACGGCATCGACTACGACGAGACTTTCAGTCCTGTGGTCAAACCACCGACCATCCGCGCGGTTCTGAGCATTGCCGCTTCTCGCTCGTGGCCAGTTCGTCAGCTGGACGTGAAGAATGCGTTTCTTCACGGCCATCTGAAGGAGACCGTCTACTGCCAGCAGCCGCCGGGCTTCGTCGACCCTGCTGCACCTGACCATGTTTGTCTTCTTCAGCGCTCTCTCTACGGCTTAAAGCAGGCTCCGCGGGCGTGGTACCAGCGTTTTGCCACGTACATGACTCAGCACGGCTTCACTGCTTCGACTTCCGACGTCTCCCTCTTTGTTTACAAGGAGGGCAACAGCCTCGCCTACTTGCTACTCTACGTCGACGACATCATCCTCACCGCCTCTTCGCCGGTTCTCCTTCAGCGCATCATCGACCTTCTACACTCGGAGTTCGCCATGACAGATCTTGGGGATCTTCATCACTTCCTCAACATCTCCGTCACACGCTCCTCCGACGGCTTCTTCCTCTTCCAGCGCCAATACGCCGTCGAGCTTCTCCAGCGCGCAGGCATGGTCGAGTGTCACTCTACAACGACGCCTGTTGACACTCGGGCCAAGCTCTCCGCGACCGACGGTGCTTCCGTGGCTGATCCCTCCATGTACAGGAGCATTGCAGGTGCTCTTCAGTACATCACGCTGACCCGCCCTGACCTGGCCCACGCGGTTCAGCAGGTGTGCCTCTTCATGCATGACCCCCATGAGCCCCACCTGGCGCTGCTCAAGAGGATCTTGCGCTACTTGAAGGGTACACTCTCCTCCGGCCTTCACATTGGTGTTGGGCCAGTTCAGTCCCTCACAGCATACTCCGATGCGGATTGGGCTGGCTGTCCTGACTCGCGGCGCTCCACTTCAGGCTATTGCGTCTATCTCGGTGACAATCTCATCTGTTGGTCTTCCAAGAGACAGACCACGGTCTCCCGGTCCAGTGCAGAGGCCGAGTACCGGGCCGTAGCTCATGTTGTCGCCGAGTGCTGTTGGTTGCGACAGCTTCTTCAGGAGCTCCATCTCTCGATTTCTACTGCGACGGTTGTCTATTGTGACAACGTGAGTGCTGTTTACATGACGGCCAACCCAGTCCATCATCGTCGTACGAAGCATATCGAGATTGACATTCACTTTGTCCGGGAAAAAGTGGCGTTGGGACAAGTTCGGGTGCTACATGTTCCATCTTCCCACCAGTTTGCGGACATCATGACCAAAGGCTTGCCTGTACAGTTGTTTACTGATTTTAGGTCCAGTCTTTGCGTCCGAGACTCTCCCGCTGTGACTGCGGGCGGGTATTAGGCATGTATAGCCGGTTTGTATACTTTCCTTGTATAGGAGTTGTATTCCTTGTATACCAAGCCATCTTGGCTATATATATGAAAGGTCACCCCCCAATTGGGCGTGAGGTGTTTCCCAAACCAATCTCTCTGCAATTTCGACTTTAGGTTGACTAAATCAACACCTGCAAGAAAATGTCTTTTTTTATTATTATTACTGACCTTCAAAGTTCTAAAAGAGCAACGGTGAAAATATTTCCTGATAATTTAAACATTTTTCAAAACAGATTCTAGTTCTTTCTAGAATAGCAAGAGTGATTCTTTGAATATGCAGTTGTGTAGTTTTGCTCGTCTTCTGTAAAATCACCATTTTATTTTCCAAGAATACGTGGGGAAGACGTGTATCTTTGTATTAGATAGAAATGAATTGTAAAGCTTGTTACAACCAAGCAGCCATGGCGCTTGCTGATGATTACAATATTTCACCGATTTTTATCCTAATAAACTGAACAACCAGACAGATACAGAAGAGTGCATATTATGTTCTAGCTGAACTATGAGCTCGTTCCTGAAAGGAGCAGGCACGGAGGGTGCTGAGTGCTTTGGCGCCGGCTTGGCACCAGGTTCTGCCTCCTATTTGATTCGCTTGAGCAGCTCATGCGTCGGCGACTCGGTGTCGATTCCTCTCCTTGTTGAATATGCTGGCGCTCTGTTCTTTCCACATGAAGAGGGAATTGAGCCCCAGCTCTGTGTTGCCTGTCTTCATCTTCACCAGCGCCGACGGGTTCTGCAAGTTGACATGTCCCAGAATTCCGAACCAGACTTGCTTTGTGTAGGAGCAGGCACCCAGCGGGCCTCTCTAATCATCTGCGCCATCAGCGATCAGCCATCCAGAGCCATCGCCGCAAAACCAGTCACATGGAGAGCTTCAAACCTTGAGCAATGCCCAGGCCTTCCAGGCTTCCACAGTTGCTTGGCTCCATCGAGCGGAGCCGAAGAACATTCTTGTAGGCTGAACGGGCTGTGTATTCGTGTGAAGCCATCCGGTGCCATGACCCATACCTTGTCCTCCATTCCTGCTTGCAACTGGATGTCATGGATGTGGTGCCAAAGCATGATATAATCACTGTTCTGTAAAATATGAGAGAAGAATCATTTCATATGCCTTAGGTCACTTCTATAAATGATTCTTTTCATATACAAGTAGTTTGTTTCCTAGGAATTTTGTACATGGGTTGGGCTTTCTGCTTCAAGCCTGGAAAGATCCTTATACAGACGAGATATGTGAATACAAAGGTTGCAGCCAACATTCCGTAGTATAGTCGGTACTCTCCTTGGCTTCTTGAATGCGCTATACGTTAGTGGTACATGTACCAGGCGTGGTCCCACTTTCATCAACTGCAATGTCCTATGGTGGATCACAATTCATGCACATGATGAGTTTACTAGTCACTGGAGTAAGGGTGCAGCACTGAGGAGAGGTCTATAACTCACTCTCTATATATGTGTTCTCTAGAGCTGAGTAGAATTGGTTGAAGTTGCAGCTGGGGCGTGAGCCAGGAAAAGGAAGAAAAGTATCTAAGAGCACTAGGGATAGGAACATGAAGGAAAGCATAATCTCTATTCCATCTCTCTCATTTGAGACGGAGATTTGGTTCAATGTTTTCCTGATGCCTCCTATTCCTAAAGCTCTTAGGTTCTCCTTCCCTTTCTTTATGGCTTGCGAGATTAACGTTAGGTGGATAAACAGAACAAAAGATATTAAGGCGGTATATTTAGAAGAGAAACATTGTGTTGGTCTTAACTTGTAAGCCAGGAAGAGGAAGAATGAGATTGGCCTGAGAGCAGTGGGAATGGGAACCTTGAGGAAAGCCTATCTTGTCTGTATTCTCCTCCAACAATGGAGTTTGAATTTGGTTTGGGCTTTCCTAATGCCTCCTATTCCTGTTACTCTTGAGCACTCCTTCCTCCGTTTTTTGTTGAAAGCATCCTTCCTCCTTTTTGCTTACACTGTTGTTTCATCCATAAAAAATGAAGGAACACATGCACATACGAGGATGATGAGATAATCTTGACAATGAGCCCAGAAAAGGGATCACAGGAGAGCTTAAGAGTGATGGGCATAGGAGCATGTAGAAAAGCATAAGCTCTCCAGTTCCATGTTTAGAACTGGAGGTTAAGATACTGTTTTGAGTTTTCCTAATGCCTCCCATGCATACTGCTCTTTGGTGCTCCCTCCACCTTTTGGTTCACACTACACTCAAGGGGGGCATTGTGAGTTTGACATGATTAATGGTGTAGCTCTTACATTGGGATCTAGTAGCACATTATCAAACAGATATCAGCTATTGACTGTACTGTTCATCAAATGAATCAATAATATGACAGCGAGTTATGAGATAGTTGTTTGATGTAAGAAACTAGCACGCTTCAAACATTACAATAAAAGGCACATATGGCATGAATGATGCAGATAATTTCAAACAGTAGTTAACAACCATCCTATAGAGTGACTTGAAGCTTACAAGTTGTTTCAATAGTGACAATCACATTTTTCTTTCATATCAAAATGATGAAAATAGGTAAGGATGACTCACAATACAACGGTGAATGGCACAAATATCCCTGTTCCATCTGATAAACGTCTACAGTTAACAAAATGACACAATTAAGCCCTATTGCTCTCAGAGTACAAACTATTACACAAGGAATTTTCTTATACTTTGATGGAGCAGAAGCAAAGCTACAAGATTGTACCCTTTGAATTAAAGCCAGTTTTTTTCCTGCACTAACGTTCACAGTGGGGCAGGAAAATTATGTTGATCGTTCTGATCTTCCAAAGATTTCTAGTTAATAATTTCAGCTGATTCAGTCTGTAAAATAAAAATTGTCTCACAGTTCACTACAAGGAAATTGTAACATTACTACAAAACGTTTCCTTGCCTAGTTTTTGTTTTCCACCCTTCCTGTTTCTGTGTACAGGCTTAGGTCTTTCCATTCCTTGCAATTACATGTCTGAAGATGCAAACCTAACTTTTTTGCTTGTATGGACCATAGTTAATTGAGAAGTTAATAGAAACAGGTGACAAATAGGCTGCAACAAAAAGGTCCATCATGTGCATCATCTCAAGGTCTAATTTGTATTCTTGTCCAATGGCTCTTAAAGAGATTAAATTAATATATTGTTCTTTATTTCCCCTGGGTAGATGGAAATTCAAGGATCTGTCAGGGCTGTTGCCTTTCTAGTTATGCACAGAAATGTCATCCTACATTAACAATGTAGCATGCCCAGCTGTCATCCACTGCTATTTCTTTATGGACCTCACAGTGCACATCCAATAGATGAATTCATTGCATCCAATAGATGCATTCACTGTGCACTACCACATAGGTCTATATATTCTCTAATCTACTATACAGAAACTGTTCAGCAGCTCAGGCTTCTCTGAATGTTTTGTAGTTGTAGGCACAGAGGTGAGTCGGGAAGAGGAAGAAAGAGAGAGCCTAAGAGCAGTGGGAGTAGGAACATGTGGAAAGCCAAACATGTAGGTTTCCTCTAATGATAGGGGAGAAAACATTGATGCTTTCCGATGCCTCCCATTCCTATTGTTCTTCGGCGCTCCTTCCTCTTCCTTCTAGCTCACAGTCATTTGAGAGGGAAAGCTAGAGATTTTTCAACACATATTTGGATGATGAGAGAGCAAAGGTGAGACGGGGAAAAGGAAGAAATGAGGGCCTAAGAGCAGTGGGCATGGGAACATGGAGGAAAGCTCAAATGATGGTTAGCTCTTTGAAGTGGGATCTTCTTCAAGCTTTCCTGATGCCTCCCATGCCTATTGTTCTTTGGTGCTCCTTCCTTTTCCTTTTGGTTCACACAATACTGAAGTGCATGGCTGTCTCAGTTCCTGATTCGGTTACTATAAGCTTGAATAATTCCAGTATATTTAGTGGTTCTTTCTCCATATCTAAGTGTATGTTAATATGAGGTCTTGATTACTTAGTGTGATGATTTCAGTCTCAGCCAGGATATTGTCATGATTTAATCTATTCATGAGTAAGATGGTGGCTTGGCTAACTTGTGCACAAAACAGAAGTTAACTTATGCAAACACTGCATATAATGTGAAGATGTTTACTTCACAGGCAGCAAATGAAGTAACAAACCAAAAAATTGAAGGTTGAAGTTGATAAGTACAAAGTTTTTGTAGTCAACATGGTAGTATAGTACATATTCATCCCTAGTTCCTTTATGCTGAACCACACTTAAGAAATTAATATAGATTGCTCTCTCTATTGTTCCTTGTTGCTGAACCATCAGTAGTTTACTCTCTACTTTCTGCCCTGAAGTCAGAGCAGGTTGTCTTCATATTTATGTAAGTTTAATACTTCAATATGAGGGCTTGCTTTGACATCACCATCGAATTTTCGCTAAAAAAAGTGCATATGTACTTGTATAGCTGAAAACTTTGTGAGGCACTACTTTGTTGGTTCCATATGACACAAGAAAACATGAAGGAAATTGTCCCATATAGAATCATCATGAGTTTAATCATGAGGTAGTTCCTCTCTCTGAAATTTCTGTAGTTGTGTTCTACGATGGTGAGCTGAGAAGAGGAAGAAAGAGACGGTCTAAGAGCACTAGGAATGGGAACATGATGGAAAGCCAAACCTATACTTTCTATTGCTGTTGAAGAGATTTATCTTTTGTGTTTTTCTAATGCATCCCATTTCTATGGTTCTTAGGTGCTCCTTCCTCTTCCATGTAGCTTGTATTATTGTTAAATGAAGAAAACAGGAGGTTCCCTAAGCTTAAATTTAAACTAGGGGGCCTTATTGACCCAATGGCGATCGGAAAGGGGAGAAATAGAGGATCTAGATTCATTGGGATGAAAAACGTTGGAAAGCCTATGATTCTTTTTAACCCACTAGTGATAGTGAAGTTATGATTTTTGGAACTTGTCAATCATGCCTTCCCCTTTCCTATTGTTCTAGCCAGGTAGGGGTTCTACGGCACATAATGGCAATTGAGCCAGCCGTCATTCAACCCACTATTGTTCAGCCCTGCCCCGCCGTGTATATAAGGCTGGGCAGTGACCCTCTCAAGAACAACCCAAGTCTCTCAACAGAGAAGACACGATCTCATCAATACCAATCACCACACAGGACGTAGGGTATTACGCCTTCTAAGCGGCCCGAACCTGTCTAAAATCCTGAGTCTCTTTGCCTTTGCGTTCCTGATCTCGACGAAACCCACCTGAAACTTGGAGCTGCTCGGCCGCTGCGCGATGGTGCGACGGCGATGGCCTTGTCGAGAGTGCGGATCATGTCGTTGATCCTTTCGAGTGCAGCTGCCGTCTCTGGGGTTCTTGGCAGACTGCGGACGTGGTAGGCAATCTCCATGGCGTTAGCCATAGGAGAGTCGTAGCGTGCCACTCGTGCGAACTCTTGAGCGAGGTTGCGCCCGGCCATGACGCGATTGCGAGCGTTTAGGCGGCGCTGAGCCCTCTTGTTGTTCCGGATTTCTCTGTCCGTGGCCGCTTGAGTGGATTCGCCAGCGGGTGCGTCTTCATTTGCAGAGATATCTCCTTCTAGCTCAAAAGTATATCGCGGATCGTTGTCGACGTCGCCAGCTGCTGCTGCGCCAGCCACGAAGACTTGTCGATTGGGCTCGACAGAGTCGCTGGAGCTTGGGGTGATGAGCTCTGTAGAGCTTTCCTCTTCTGGCAGCAGTGGTGTGCCGTACTGGAACGGCAGGTCGTCAGTAGCTTCAGGCCCAAAGAGTACAAAGATCTGCGGGACTCGTAGAAGTCCCGTGGGATCTTGTCTCTTTGGTACTCTGATCTTCCTTCAGTCGTGGCGTAGATCACGAGGTCGTGTTCGCCATCGTCTTGTAGTGTCTCCTCATCCGAGTCCGAGTGGCATTCGGGGACCGCTTGGCTCAGAGAGTTGGCGTGTCCTGCCATAACTCGGACTGGGACGTCCCGCTTCGAGTCCATGACGGACTCGAACTGGCTCCGTAACGCCTCACAATATGCGTGGGTCGAATTACGGAGTCCAAACGGGAATTGGGGTGGGAGGGTTGTTTGCTTCTCCGTAGTCGTGATCGACTCGGACTCAAAGAGTACAAAGATCTGGCGGGACTCGTAGACGTCCCGTGGGATCCTATCTCTTTGGTAGACTGATCTTCCTTCAGGCGTGGCGTAGATCACGAGGTCGTGTTCGCCATCGTCTTGTAGTGTCTCCTCGTCCGAGTCCGAGTGGCATTCGGGGACCGCTTGGCTCAGAGAGTTGGCGTGTCCTGCCATGACTCGGACTGGGACGTCCCGCTTCGAGTCCATGACGGACTCGAACTGGCTCCATAACGCCTCACAATATGCGTGGGTCGAATTGCGTAGTCCGAACGGGAATTGGGGTGGGAGGGTTGTTTGCTTCTCCGTAGTCGTGATCGACTCGGACTCTTGCCCGCGGATGAGGTCCGCGAGCGTGATCTCGCCGAGTTGTTCGGCCAAATCTTCCACGATGGGCGCTTGCTCCTGCTTCAACTCGACAGGTGTCTCGGAGTAGCTGTAGAAACCACCCGAGCCGTCGGCGACGTAGACCCACGAGCCAAAGTGAAAAGTTGTGCCCTCCTGAGGCGCTTCAGCTTGAATGTAGGTCAACATTGCGTTCTCCACGGGATCTTCGAGGAAAACCCCTACCTGGCGCGCCAGATGTCGGTGTTCTACCGTCGATCCTACCGAGGGGTATCCCGAGGTAGTAGAGTTTCAGGTGGGTTTCGCCGAGATCAGGAACGCAAAGGCAAAGAGACTCAGGATTTTAGACAGGTTCGGGCCGCTTAGAAGGCGTAATACCCTACGTCCTGTGTGGTGATTGGTATTGATGAGATCGTGTCTTCTCTGTTGAGAGACTTGGGTTGTTCTTGAGAGGGTCCCTGCCTAGCTTTATATACACGGCGGGCAGGGTTACAAGGTCGGTTTCAAGTTGAATCCTAACCAATTACTACTCGGAGAGTGCTTTTTAAGGCAATCCGAGTAGTTTACAAGTCATACGACTAGTTTCCATAACGAGAAGAGTCTTTGCAGTACTCTACTCGTGTTCTTCACGCCTGGTACGACTCTGTCTGGAGACAATCCATGTGTCCCTGTGGGCCCATGGTCGTACCTCCAACACCCCTTCCTATTTCTTGCACACTAGTTTTCTTTCTCATTAACGCGTTTGATCACCCACAGCAGTTTCTGCCTGATTAGGATTCTTCTAGAAAATCTCCACATAATCAAATTGTGAGAGTTATGTCAGATAGAAATCAGCTATTAAATGTTCAAGCAAAACAAAATCAGCTACCACTCCTTGCCTTACTGATTAGAATACCCACAAGCTACAAAGTGGCACAAATTGTATAAGTTCCACCTCCCCTTGCAACTTTGTTTGAATTGCCGCAGTCAATTCTACCAAGGTATATCGTGGTATGCAATATTATCTTTATTCCTAAAATATTATGTATGTAATGACATAAAAACGTCAACAGGGCGGAGGCACACGAATAGAAATGACATAGCTCACCAAAATTTTAAGTCATGTGTTGAGCTGCTAATGTTTCTGTCAAATGCTAACTCCATCAAAACGATTACAGAAGCTCAAATAATTAACCTGGCATTACAATAAATTAGAGTTGGGTCAGGCGTTAAGGTGATGATTGAGGTGTGATAAGAGAACAATCACATATGCATGAAAGGAGTTCATCTATAAAATTATCAGCCACTAAAAACTAAAATTATATGAACAAACCCTTTATTTACTGAGACAGCATATTCATAAGGCATCATGAAGCAAATCGACAAAAACATATATAAGTAGAAGACTAAGGCACACTAAGAATTGATAAGACATACTTGCCAATATGTTCTAATCTAAAATCTAAATGATAGGCAGGTAGCAGCACAACAAGACCAATTCGCCATCAGGAGATGGCCACTTGAACGAGACGTGCATACAGAACCAACAGGCACTGAACTGTACTAAAAAAATGTCAATCTAGTTTTTCCTTGCAAGAGATTCTGGATGATGGTTTGAAGAAGTTTCTTTATGTTTGAAGTCGAATTAGTGCCTTTTAATTACTATGCACACAGAGTCACAGATTGCAACTGAACACTTAGTTCATCTTCCATATTTCTTTCTGTGCAACTGTGCTCAACATCTAACATTAAGGGCCATCAGATCAGATGTTTTTTTTTAAGAGAACATCACATCAGATGTTTCTTTCTCGTTTTTCTCCATCACTCCCTTTCTTAGGTAATTAAATGAATGACAATGTTATTCTTTTCCCTTTGCCATATGAATACAATATCAGCTCTTTGGACTGAATTGTTGGCTTTTGGTTAGAGTAAATATGCATGGTCGGAAAATACACAGGTACTGAAACACACTAAAATCATGGACAGCCTGGCCCCACTATCATTAATGACTATGTTCATCCTCTGGTGCAACATGCACTAGGTTTCTTCGTTGTACTAAATGCATTGAACTAGAGAGGCCTATATATACCTCAATGCTCCAAAGGGTTGCACAATAAATCAAACTTCTTACTCTAGCTTCTGAAATTTCTTGGATTTTTCATATGGAGGGTAAGCAGGGAAGAGGAAGAAAGAGAGGATCTAAGAGCACTGGGAATGGGAACATGGAGGAAAGCATGAATTCTGTACCCTGTCTTCTAGCATCAAAGGAGATTTGGTATTTTGTTTTCCCAGTGCCTCCCATTCCTATTGTTCTTGGATACTCCTTCCCCTTCCCTTTGCTTGCACATTGATCTTAGTAGAGAGAACAAGAAATTTATATGTAAGTTTAGATGATCGAGCCAGGAGAATTGAGTCTGGGAATGATAAGAATGATAAGAGGGCCTAGGTGTAGTAGGAATGGGTGCTTGGAGGAATGCTTAAGCTCTGTTATTGCCCATACAGTGGAGGGTGAGACTTGAGTTTTCCCCATGTCTCTCATTCCTATCATTCTTAGGTGTTCCTTCCTCTTCCTTCGGCTCACAATAGTATATTGCAGATGTGTGGTGTGCTGCTTCTTGCACCAGATATGATTTGCTTTAACATCCTTAGTTTTGTTTAGTATTTCAAAAACATTAAAAAATACCAAGGCCTATACTATAGTATAGATTGCAGACTCTACTAGACAAAAAAAAAATAGTGTAGATGTCACCATTAACTAGTAAGCACATAATTCAAGGTGATATTATGATTGTGGGACAGATATGGAATGTGAGAAATACCCATAATTCAAAATTAACAAGGGACAAAATCTTAGTTGAGATTTCAGAACATATATAGTCGCAAAGATTCCCCACTTTTTCTTCCAAACCCGATTGTTCATACACCATTTGCAGGTAGTAGCTAGAGTTGAAATATTGGTATTGCGCCGTGCTGATATACCATGGTAACATAGGTTTTGAGCAGACAAGGAGAGAAACAGACCCAAAAAAAAACATTAACATGATTATTGGATATGATTGGTCAGTCAGTCTTGGACGTAAAACCATTCCGGTCAGCTCAAGTTTTCCTATTTCTAGTAAGGTAACAAATGGAGCCATGGTGCATAGCCATAATATGAAGAAACATTTCTAGCAGGGAAAGTAGTAAAATGACACTAAAAAATATGCATGCAGCTTCTACCTTTCCATGTATTTTCCTCAAGTCGAGAACAGTAGAACACAATTGTGTAGTATATTTGACATTGTGGTGAAGCAGAGATCGAACTAAGCTAACTGAGACTCATCAGGGTGCCTAATCCTGCTTATTTGAAATGAGCATGTGCTCAAAACAACACTTCCAGCAGATGCATGCATATGTTCATGATAAACTAACATATATAGTGGCTTTCTGTTGAAAAAATTATAACAAGATACAAATGTATACAGTGTTCTCATTAGGGATTGTGGCTGATGTCTCACAAGGGCTGCTCTGTAAAATCAAATTGTTTTGACCTAATTATTCAGTTCTGCTTCCCTATTGTCATAAACACAAAGTTTGTTGAACCTCTTATTCCCTCATGTAGACAATCATACATGGTGCGTGCTTTGCTTAACTTTAGCATCCATATGGGTTTCCCTACTCGCTCAACAAAAAGCAATAGCAACCATATATGTTGTGATGTTGTTAACTAAATAAAATGATTAAATATATGATGGAATGGAAGTCCCTAAACGTCATTGACACTTGACCATAGTCACAAAGTTTCCGGGTCGATGGGGTCGAGGAACAGGGGTCGAGGGTCGACACTTTATAAAATTGTGGTACGAAGGGGGTATACTTCTTTGGAACGATAAATCACTATGTGGAACGGCGACCCCAATTCATTCGGGTCGATGCATCGGGGTCGATGGCTTGATATAAAGACAAGCTATATACAAATGCTACTAATAAAGGACCTAATATGTTTCGCCACTGCCTCTCCCAACTCCTCTATAGCAGAGGAGTATCTCCATAGCCAAACTCCACTAATCCTCGGCAGCACTAGTATCTTTTGACCCTCCATCTCATATGTGATCCATCCTGAATTGGGACACGACCCAACCAAAAAATGGTACAGTGACCCCGACTGATCCTGACCCCTGAATCGGAACGATGAACCCGGGTCGAGGGACGAGGCACCGACCCCGAATTCTGTGACTATGCACTTGACTCGGCCATTCATCGTCTTCGCGCATGTGTGCAGAAAAGAGGGTTCCTTTTGTATGTAATTCTTTTCTACTCCCTACAAGTTACATGGCATGCGTGATGTCCTCTTTTCTACTCCCTACTGTATGTAATTCTTTATTCATCAATTATATAGGCATGGGCCAAAGACCTGCATAGGTTTATATCTCCCACTCCATCTCCACAACTGTCCAACATTAAATACGCGTTAGGTGGCCCCCTGTGGGTTCTCCAGAGTCTAGATACTAGAGCACTACACAGAGATCTATATATACATCAGAACTGCAGGCACTGCTGAACAGTTTAAGCTCCTGGTTGTGAAAGTTGTTCAATTTTAGGAGTTGAGAGTGAAGGAAGAGGAAGAAAGAGAGTCGCTAAGAGCGGCAGGAATAGGAACATAGAGGAAAGCCTCAGGCTCATTTTCTCCTCTAGGATTGGAGGTGGAAATTTGCTTTGTGTTTTCCCGATGCCTCCTATTCCTATCGATCTTAGGTACTCCTTCCTTTTCCTTTCAACTCACACACACATAAAAATAAGTCAATGTAAGTTTAGATGATGAGGAACTTAGCAGTGAGTTGGGAAGAGGAACAACACAGTGACTAAGGGTGATAGGCATGTCAATATGAAGGGAAAAGCCCAAAGTATTGGTTGACTCTAGAACTAAGATGCATACAAACATACAGGTTTCAGAGTTAGTCAGGAAGAGTGGGATCAGATCATGCAGCCTTGAGGGTGAGTTGGGAAGATGAAGAAAAAGAGCATCTAAGAGCATTGGGCATGGGAACATAGAGGAAAGAAATGGACTATGATTTCCCTCTAGAACAGGGGATCAGATTCTTTTTTCCCAATGCCTCCCATGCCTATTGTTCTTAGGTGTTCCTTCCTCTTCCTATGAACTTGCGAAAATGCTTGTGATCAAGGAAATAAATGAAAAGTTTATGGTTTGGTAGATGTTAGTGGCAGAACTAAGATGTTCCATAAGCTTGGGAACGTATATTACAGACAACATTCAATATTAAACTTCATGCACGTGCCAAATTGATAACAAATTGTATCAAAGGTTTCATGTTCAATATCCTAATATAAAAAAAACAATTTCAGTGAATTGATACAAGTATGTGCCCAGAGAATCAAGTGGCAATCGCCCAAAAATTATATCCCAGATTCGCAAACTACCACACAAATGACTATATCACAGTTCGTAATTGAAGAATATGTGCATTCAAAATTGAAGCGGATGTCCAAAACAAATTGCAAAAAAAAGAATAGCAAGAGCTAAACAGGGCCCTCACAGAGCCAGGCTGCCGCTAATTGGGTTATTCTCTTCTGTCTCATCCAGATTCCAGAAGGATGGCATGAGAAGGGACGCACATGTTCAAATCTGGCCAGCACCAGACTTGGTATTGAGTAGTAGCACAATAAACCAAATATGAGAGTAGTTGGGTACTGAGCTAAGCCTTGGCTCAACCTGGGGAAATCTCAATCACATAATGCCTTTCCAAGAAACTATCCTACTGCAATAATTCTCACTAAGAAGAAAGATCTAGTTCCTGGCTCTGCCTACGCAGAGCTGAGTCGGATGAAGAGATGTCTTGGAATGTTTGATGGCCGTGAAAGTCAGAATTCTTTTATTTAGCCAGAATTCGCCTACTTTACTTTAGAGGACTAGCTCTTCCTATTGGACTCGTGGGATTGGAGACTGCCTCAGGTTCACTATCTTCTTTAGAGTCCTTAGACTATGGATATGATATGACGATTGTCAGCTAACTTCACTAACCAATGGCACTATTTCGCACACAAGACATTCTAGCCTTGTGATCTCGAACACTACTTATGATAATAAGAAATCCAAAGTATTTAGTGGGTCAGGCGACACCCAGATTTGAACTGGGGATAAAGGATTTGCAGTCCCCTGCCTTACCGCTTGGCCATGCCGCCAAATCCGATTCTAAATCGAGAGAAATCTTATTCATCCATTTACTATACTAATTCTTTATCGTAGCAGGAGATTACTAAACCCTCTCTTTTTTTCAATAAGCATTCTACCACATCTCCATGTTGTGGCAATTCCACCCAGGAGGTAATGGGTTACTCCAACAACATGTTCTTGTATAATGCTCAAGGCTCTAGGTTGAGCAGCAGGAGCAACTTTTAATTTGTCCATATGTTTATCTTTCATTTGTACCTAATGTAAAATAATGCTTGTTTAACAAAAGAAGGATCAAGTGCCTCTAATTAACTTGTACTTGTAAACTCAAAAGCAAGGCAATTCATCAATTTTTTTGGAATGGTGATCCTTATCATGGTCAAAAAGTGGGAATAACCCACGCTCATATCACTTGCACAAGCAGCAGCATTCTGCCAAAGATGACTGCTCAGCATAGGAATAAATGATAATCAGCTTTCCTATTATATGTTAGTTGCTCATGCTGTAGTGTGCATTTCTACGATGCTGGCCTTATGTATAGCAAAAAAAGATATCATGGGATCCTATTTAAGAATATACTGCATTATCAACCGATGTTTCCAGGCCCACTTTCATTGAATGGGATGCACAGCAGTGTGCCATGCTGTAGCAAGTAGGTCTAAAGCATATGGTCTAAAGCACTGCAGTACTGCACTACATTTCCTATATATACCAAAGAATACCACAGGCATTGGTCAACAGTTCAAACGGCTTGTTCTTGTTGTTTTAGGCCTGGGTAAGCCAGGAAGAGGAAGAAAGAATATCTAAGAGCAGTGGGAATGGGAACATGAAGGAAGGCATGATAACTGTCTGTTTTTACCTCTAGAATTGGATACAGACATTTGTCTCATTGTTTTCCTGATGCCTCCCATTCCTACAGTTGTTAGGTTCTCCTTCCTCTTCCTATGGCCTGCAAAATTGATCCGACAAACAAAATAAAATATAGTTGTGTAGGCTTAGATGATTAGGTCCTCAGTGTGTAAGCCAGGAAGAGGAAGAAAGAGAATCTCTAAGAGCAGTGGGAATGGGAACATGGAGGAAAGCATGAAAACTTCTGTTTTGTCCCAATGTTTTCCTGATGCCTCCCGTTCCTACCGTTCTTAGGTTCTCCTTCCTCTTCCTTAGGCCTGCAAAATTCCAGTGAAGAAAACAGTACATATTCATGTGCAGGCTTAGATAATGTGATTGAGAGTGAGTGGGAAGAGGAAGAAACGAGTGTCTAAGAGCAGTGGGCATGGGAACATGGAGGAAAGCTTACGTTTGTCTTTTCCTCTACAACCAGAGGTGGAGATTATTCAGTGTTTTCCCAATGCCTCCCATGCCTATTGTTCTTAGTTACTCCTTCCCCTTCCTTTTGGCTCACACTAATGTTTTGGCAGATAAGCACAAATCAAGAAGAGGCAGAGAATTAGGGGCATGGACAAACGACTATGAGACTATTTCTCTGCACAATTGGGGGGGGGGGGGGGGGGGGGGGGGGGGCCAAGATTGGTTTCAGTGCTTTTCAAATGCCTATCAGGCCTACTGTTCTTGGGTGCTCCAACAGCAAACTCAATGTGGGCATCAAATTGCCAACGAATTGGTTCCTAACATAGGTGTAGAATTGTCCGGTGATTCCTAAGTCATATATTTCATGGATGAACAGGCGATGTCTAGTGGTTTCCCGGTGCATTGAAACCCAAACTATCAGACGATAAACATATGAGATTAACAAAAATGGGGGGGGGGGGGGGGTGAAGAAAAGCATGCTAGCCACTGCATTACATATTTCAGTGATGGAAGAGGACACTCACGGAGTCAGCGCGCAACCTTCTGTCTGCAGTCAGGCTCAGGCGGCAGCAGACCCGTTGGCTCCCTCCACGCGTCCCTCCCGCGAGAGCCGAAGCCCTGCCCTCGCGCTTGGAGTCCGCCGGTAGTGGAGGCAGGCTCGAGTTCGACGAATCATGGAGCCCTGTCCCCTCGACACCTCGGTCCTCTGGCTCCATGGCAGGTCCATCTCGGCTGCCGGCGGCGAGCACCGGACGCGCGGTGAACCGGCGACTAGCAGTGGAGGCTGCTGCGAAAGTGCGAATGCGAGCATGCGTGTGGGTCTGTTTAGCGCACATGGGCCTTGGTGTCTTCTGTTACGAGCGCATTGGGCTCGCCTAATCGTAACCAATTGGGCCGTGTTGCCCGACTTCCGAGTAATTATTACTGATCTGAAGAATGAAAAAAATGAGTAATCTGCCCCCCTTTTTTTATACTTACAGTAATCTGCAATTGGTATTTGGTACTTCAAACCTATTGCGTTCAGTTCAAAGGCTCATCAATATTAAGACCGCTGCCTCAAAGACACATCATTTTAAATTTTAATATCTTTTGTTTTTTATCCCTTGTAAATGCATTTCTTAAAATCCACGAGTTTCCTCCTGACGCATGTATACCTAAATGGTATTCTTAGTACCCTTTCTGCCAATTAATGCACTAAATTATCAACACCTATTTCTTATGGCCCACTTACATAGAATGGTATTGCATGAGCATGACGGTGTGCCATAGAGTAGATGCATATCCAATAATCTCAGTCACGCATGGACTTTGTACGTTGCCCTGTTTATTTAGTTCCTAAAGAATGGAAAAAGTTTATACATTTCGAAGCGTGCATAGAGAGAAAATTTTATGCGTTGGGTCGCGTGCGCAGAGAGAGGCACAGTTCTCTAGGTGAAAACTTTATGCAAAATAAGAAGAACTAAACAGGCCTAAAGCACGGTGCACAGCACCGCAAGCCTACACCTTTTATTACCAAAAAAAATCGTGTTACCTGGACCTGGCACCATTTGATATCTCTAACATCAAGCGCAAAAACCTGGTTAATTTTTCAACAAAAAACAACATTATGAGTATGTAGGTAATTAAACCCTAACTCGTCGGAGCAGTGAGCACAAAAATATGTTGCCGTAGTAAACCTCCTCTACACAACCACAACGGCATAAACAAGCAACTATTACAGAATGGAACATAAACCACAAGTCACGGATCAGATGCACATGTTGTCAGACTTGAAGTGGATTAGACAAAAGTAGGTTTTTGTCTTTCTGGATAACAGGCTGGAGTGAACAGAAATGCCAGCAGATAGATGTTCACAGGAATGGATAGAGAAGCGAAATGTTATATACACTCAACATCAACAACCATAACAAGTTCTTTTATGTGTCCTAAGCAAATCAAGTGCCAATATCATAATAAGCTAAACTATTTATCAAAAATAGCAAATGGATCCACATGAAAAAAAATCAATGTAATATTTAATTAAGGTGTGAAAATTTATTACAGATGGCATGTACATTCTCATCGAACAAGCAACTGAAACTGCATGCATGAACCAAAATCAGCATGATGTCTAAAATAAGCGGGGGAAAACTATATAGAGCCATAGAGGGCATTATAGTTCATCGAACAAGCACGTGAAACCAAATGAACCAAAACCAAAATCAATGTAATGTCAAGAGTAAAGTGGTAAACTCAATATGGAAGACACATAAAGGATGGTAGAGTTTGAAGAAGTGACAATCAGGATTACGGTTGACACCGGCAGTCTTCAGCTCTGCTGGCTTTCTACAGGTGCATAACAACTCAGGCTCTTCAACATAAGTTGGACTTCCAAGACTATGCCCAAGATCTCCCTGTAGCAAATGTTCGTCTGACCGACATGATGGTTTCATTGTCAATCTTCATAATACGACTGCACAAGAGAACTGTATCAGCATTCCAAAACGAATGTGGAACCGCAGAGCATAGCTCATTTCACTTTTGAATGTGAAAGATCGCTAAGATCCTGGAGGTGTACACGAGTGACCTGTTTTCTTTCTATTTTGAATGTAAGAGAACTTCGCTAAGATCCTTGTGTTGTACTACCTCCATCCTTATTTATTTGACGCTACAACCAGTTGCTTTAGGCTATTTTGAGCAGAACATCCTGTCTGAAACGTCATATATTGACGAACGGAGGTAGTACATGACTGGAATGTTTTCTGAACTTTGAAGTGGATAATGTTGCATTGGCGCATTACTTAGTGTAGAACCATTAATTCTAAACTATTTTTTCTAGGTTCTATTGATTTTCCATCACATGCACAGATGCACTGACCATCTCTTTCATTAAAAAAAAAGGGGCGTACCCAGTGCCGTAGGCTCCCACACTATGCGGGGTCTGGGGGCAGGTTGTTTAGCACACAGCCTTTCCCGCACATAAATGTGCAGAGGCTGGGGCTTGAACCCTGGACCTTCCGGTCACAGGCGGTGAAGCTCTACCACTGCACCAAAGGCCGCCCTTTTACTGACCATCTCTTTCATTCAAAAAAAAAATCAATCAACGTGTTGCTTATTTTTTTATTTCCCTTGTTGTAATTAAATCCATTTCTTAAAACCCAGGACTTTCCTGCTGACCTATTAGATATTATACAAAAAAAGAAATTCCATCTCCCTTTTTTCAAATGTGCTACATTACCAACAGCTTTGTTTTTGGACCACTTCCATTCAATGGTGAGCATAATGTGTGCCATGCAGTAGGTGTATCCACTGCTTTCACTCACAAGGATTTTATACATTCTAAAGTACTGCACCGCATGCCTATATATACCACAGAAATTAAAGCTGTAAGCATTGTTCAGTCAGTTCTACTTCTTAACCAAGTTGTCTCAGGCTTGCAAGCCTGGAAGAGGAAGAAAGAGACTGTCTAAGAGCAGTGGGAATGGGAACATGGAGGAAAGCATGACTGTGCTTCAAGTTTTCCTGGTGCCTCCCATTCTATTGTTCTTAGGTGCTCCTTTCTCTTCCTTTGGCTTGTAGTTTAGTTCCAGCGAAGAAAACAAAATATATTCATGTGTAGCCTCAGGTGATGGGCCTTGAGAGTAAGTCACGAAGAGGAAGAATTGAGTGTCTAAGTGCAGTGGGCATGGGAACATGGAGGAAAGCATTCGTTTGGTGTTCTCCTAATGCCTCCCATGCCTATTGTTCTTAGTTGCTCCTTCCCCTTCCTTTTGGCTTACATGACTGTTTCAGTAGGAAAAAAACAAAACATATGCATTTCGGCATTGGGCAAATGGGCATAGGAACATGGTGGAAAGCCTATGAAAACTATTTTCCTACACAATTAGCCACCAGATTCTTTTTCTTTTCCCAATGCTGCTGATGCCTATTGCTCTTAGATGATCCTATTGACAAAGAGAAAACATGGCAGCATGCATGATTTCGAAATTCACACAAGGTAAGGCAAAGATTAGAAGTTACAGACTTACAGCCAGAGTCAAGTCTCAAGTCATGGCTGATGCACAAAAAAGCTAACCCAATGTATGCACCAAGTTACCAAAAGTTCGGCTCCTGACAATTTTAGAATACCTAAGAGTATCTGCAAAATTGTTTGGGATTTAATCAAACTATAAGACTTCACGAATCACGAACATGGCCAGTAACTTGCCACTAAAAGTGAACCTGAACTGAACTATCAGACGTGTCATCTGAAGATTAACCCCAAAAAGACCACATCAGTACAATCACGGTGCCACATATTTTAGATGTAAGGATACTCACGTCGCCACTCGCCAGCACGCAGCCTCTTACGGTCAGCCGGAGAAGACGCGGCGGCAGCGCCGTCCATGGCCCCCTCCCTCCTCCCGCACGAGCTGGAGCCCCTCTTCCGTCACGTCCTGCCCTCGCGGTCAGATCGCCTGGATGGAGGAGTCAGAACTCAGAAGAGGCGGAGCTAGAGGTCGCCGGAAAAGGAGGGTCCTCTCCTGTAGCCGCCGCTGGGTCCTCCGGCTCGACGGCAGGTCCATTTCGGTCGGAGCTGGCCGTTGGCGGTAAGCCGGCGGCGGGTCAGGGAAGAGCGGTCCGCCTATCATGGTACGTGGGCCTTGCCTTGTTGAGGAGAGTGTGGGCCGCTTATCAACGTACGTGGGCCTACCCTTGTTGAGAGCTCGGTGTCATTGGGCTTGGGCTAACCAATAGCCCTTGCTCGTTTCGTGAGTATATACTATTTAACAATTATTTAATCCTTGAAGAGAATAACAGCAGGTAGAACTTGAATTTTCAAGAATGCAAATGAGTTGTACAGCGCTGCTCCCGCATCTAAACTTTGATTGGAGTTGTAGAAATCAGATGGGAAAAATATTTTAGTTTTCTTAATAAAATTAAGTATGAATTAGTTTGGTTAGCATGGTTTATGTTGTAGAGCAGAGCACCGCTATAGAGGGTGACTCCCTTTATTGAACATGTAATTGTGAAAGCGTGCATCATAGGTCAAGGGAAAGCCATATCCAGAACCACAAGTAAAAAAGATGACTTGTTTTGACCCTTGCACGTGCACTATACTAAACAAGATATGCCTTGTAATAACAAAAGGATAACAAAGGGAGATTGTTGCCGTGTAACAATTCTGTTGTAAATGTAAGCCACGCGGCAGTAGCTATTCCAGCTTCCTTACCAGCACCTCTGAATTCTTTCACACTAGAGGTCAATACATGTATCTTGGAGCATTGTAAACACTGGTAGCTCTTTCTTGTTCAAGCACCCACCGAGAGCATGGCCCATGGAGCAAATCAGCATACACAAGCGGTGGGAATGGGAACATATGAGAAAGTGGTATTGGTCATTGTTCCCGTTCCCGCTCCCAAAGTGTTGGACAGGTGAAGATCTTGCCTACGTGCTTTCTCATGCCTTCCATTCATATCGGTTTGGGTGTTCCTTCCTCTTCCGGTTTGCATGCAAAGTGTCTTAGCATATACTCCCTCAATTCCGAAATACTCATGCCTATATATAAGACTGTCAGACAAAACAAATATCTAGGTGTACAAAAAAAACTATGTGCCTAAAAAATGTCAAAGAAAGGCTTATAATTTGGCACAGAGGGAGTATAGATAGCTACTGTAAAAAGACTCGAGTAATTTGGCCACTGTAAACAACTGAAGGGGTGACAAATTAACGTTGTGCTACCAGGAACCTGCCCTAAATGGGTAAACTACATTATTTTGATCTGCTTCATTCATTCAGATGTTGTATAGCAGAGCACCTCGCTGTAGAGTGTGATTTTTTTTTTTACGAACACGTAATTACAAGTAAAAAGATGGCATTTCCTACTATACATATAGTCTCTCGACTCTTGAGCGTGCACTAGAGGCCTGTCCGTCTGTACATGTATCTCTGAGCATTGCACACACTGCTAGCTTTTGTTCAGACGCTCACCCAAAAGCATGGCCTATACCCTATATGGAGCAAATTCGGGAAGAGGAAGAATCAAAGAAAGAGAGCGTGCAAGAGTGGTGGGAATGGGAACATAGGAGAAAGTGTTAATGGTGATTCTTCCTTACCTCACTCAATTGTTGGACAGGAGGAGATTTTGCCTATATGCTTTCTCGATGCCCCCCACCCCCCGCATTATATTCCTCTCGTGTTCTTGTGTGTTCCTTCCTCTTCCTTTTGTGATTTGGACAAAAAGTTTCTTCGTATAGAGTATTAGAGTCGATATATCGAGGATATCACAGGCAACATATGCTATATATGAATTATGTTTTTGATGTTCTTGTGGTGTCTTCCATTTCTGTTGTTCTTAAGGTATTGTAGTCCTTCATCTTTTTTTTTTGTGTGTGTGAAACATTTCCCTTGTTCTCATATTGCTTCTGAGTTCATTTTTTCAACTAATTCATTCTTTGTATACCACAACAAGTCATCACCACCACAATCTAAACTAGACGTCTAGACCCCATTGATCCAGCTTCACGGATACCCACACACACCTAGAGGGACAAACACAGCGTCATCACGAGCACCCAAGAAGAGAAAAGAAGAGGAATGACCACAATTGCAAGCTCGAGGCATGAGGCACTCAGATAGTCAGACGACCTAGCCGTAGTTGTGGTGGTCGATGTTTCTGACAGGGCTATTGGACTTTGAATGACAATAGTTCCCTTCCTCAAGTGTTGGAGAGGATGAGATTGTGCTCAAGTGCTTTCTTGAATCTTGATGCCTCCCATTCCTTTCATTCATGTGTGTTCCTTCATCGTCCTTTTGGTTTGCACACAAGTGTCTTAGCATATATCTCCCTCCGTTCTAATTAAAATATTCGTGCTTATATATACTGATCGTCTGATCGGCATATGTTTAAAAAAAACAGCAGGAGCACTGCTCATTCATTTAAGAAGGAAGCAAGCAAGAATTGCAGGTGCATATGCAAGTAGGTGCATGTGCCTGTTTCACTCTTGATTAATTTATTGAACCCTGCACTAGAGCCTAGAGGTCACAGTTACAGGTATGCACTTTATATATAAGTTGAGAGAAACTCGCGAAAGCATGGCTTATGAAGCAAATCCAGGAAGAGGAAGAAAAGAGGGGATGCAAGAGTGGTGAGAATGGGAACATCCATTTCTATTGTTCTTGCGTGCTCCTTCATCTTCCTCGTGATTTGCACAAGTGTCTACCAGTTCTGTTGTTGATGTTCTCGTGGATTCTCTGAATTTGTTGTTCTTAGGTAAGTAGTATTTCATCTTTATCTATTGGTTCACGAAACATTTCCTTTATCATAGTGCATCTGAGTCCTTTTTTTAATGGCAACATAGGCATTTTGGTCCTCCAACTTTGATTCGAGAGTTAACTTCATCCCTTAATTTTCATATAGACCAATTTAGTCCTTGGACTTTTATTTTTAGGTCAGACTCGTCCATATGATAACGTGGCACTCCATAATGACATGAGACTAATGTGAAACACCTTTTGTGCCCTTGGCTCATTCCCCTCAATTTTCACACACCGTGGTGAATTTTGGTCAAGGTTTCAGCGTCGTTCTTTGTTATGTGTTATAACTTATGACTATTATACCGCAGCTAAATAAATAACTTTTGAGCCGTATATATACTGCTTTTTGGTATGATGTATATAAAAAATTCTATGAGTTTCATGTGATTCTTGCGGCACATGTACTATGAACGTATCTATTCAGATCTGAAGCAAAATATTATTGCCAGCCTTTTGTCATTCGGTCTCAAATTAGTTGTAGAAAGGATCAAGCAGCAGAAATTTGTTAAGAGAGACGATGGAACAAATCAATGCAGTTGAAATTGAGGAGGGGAAGAAAGAGCTAAGGGTAAAAAAATACTTTTCGTATTATTATCATGCCAGCATAGAACACCGCGTCACCACAAGGATGAGTTTGATCCAAAAATAAAAGTTATGTTGACTACATCACAAATTTAGTAATTTTATAAAAACACGTGCTTGTGGCATGTGCCTTTCTGCTAGTTTTAACAAACCTGCGTCTAATTGATTCTTTCTTCCTTGTATACCACACATGCAAGGCACCGTTCTGAAATATTGACTGACATATATGTTGCGGCGTAGAAAAGTGCATGTCCATGTGTTCACTCTTTTGTTTCATTCTTGAACCCTACGCTAGAGCCTAAAGGTCACAGTCACGTATGTGCTTATATATACGTTGAGAGACTCACCGAGAGCAAGGCCTATCGAGCAAATCCGGGAAGAGGAAGAAAGAGAGCGTGTAAAAGTGGTAGGAATGCGAACATAGGATAAAGTATCAATGGCGATCCTTCCGATTCTTGCTCTTCTGTTGGAGAGGTGGAGACCTTGCTTATGTGCTTTCTCGATGCCTCCCATTCCTATCGTTCTTGTGTGCTCCTTCCTCTTCCTTGCGTTTTGCACAAGTTTCTTAGCATATATACAGTTGATTTCCTCTGGCATCCTATCTTGCTGTTTAGTCCGACAATGAGGATATCAGAGACTATATATGCTACCAGTTCTGTTGTTGATGTTTTCGTGAAGCCTCCGATTTTTGTTATTATTAGGTAGTAGTACTTCATCTTTCTCTTTTGATTTGGGCACAACATTTCCCGTGTTCTCATAATCTTCGTAGTTCATTTTTGCAAACCTACACCTAATTAATTCCTTGTTCATTGTACCCGGCGGCCACGCGGGGTCAGGGGCAGCGGAGCGATACAGTGCACTGGGTGTGGGCCGCCTATCATTGTATATGGGCCTTGCTTCATTGACGTTGGTGTGAGCCGCCTATCAGCGTACGTGGGCCTTGCCTTGTTGAGCTCGGTGTCATTGGGCTTGGGCTAGCCTACTTGGCGATGTAAAAATAGTAGCCCTTGATGAGAAAACAGCAGGTAGAACTTGAATTTCCAAGAATGCAGATGTGCTGTTGTACACCCTTCTCCCGCGTCTAAACTTTGATTGAAGTTATAGAAATCAGATGCGGAAAACAATCTAGTTTTCTTAAGAAACTTAATTAAGATTGTATGAATTAGTTTGATTAGTATGGTTTATGTTGTCGAGTAGAGCACCTCGCTATGGAGCGTGACTCCCTTTATTGAACACGTAATTGTGAAAGCGTGCATCATTGGTCAAGGGAAAGACATATCCAAAACCACAAGTAAAAAGATGATTTGTTTCGATCCTTGAGCGTGCACTACAGGTCTGTACTACATGTATCTTGGAGCATTTGTAAACACTACTAGCCGTTTCTTGTTTAGAGAGCATAGCCTATGGCCAGGGGCGTAGCCAGGATTTGATCATTGGGGAGAGGGGGGATACAAGTAGAAAATGATATTGTAGAAAAATTTTCAGGGCTCCAATATAGTATGGACGACAAAAGTTTCTAGAAATAGGTCTGCTAGACCATATATTCGACTGTGTTTGATCATATATCCTCCTATACGTTGTCGTGTCATAGTGGTTAGGGTGTATATAGATTGATGACACAGTAATTGTTAGTAATTGTGATAATTGATCGAGGAATCATAAAAAACTATGATAACAGAAAATGGAGATGTGTTTGGTAAAAAAATATTGGATATGAGTCAATTGCTTCAATAGAGCATGACATACAAAAAAAAGCTACATGTCAATAGTGGTCAGGACGTTGAAAGACTTGAAAGAATCGTTATGGGCTGGTGGGCTAACGATGCTTTCGGCTAACTGTGAGTTTTGCTTATGTTAATGGAGACTCTAAACCTATAATTGTCAAAATAACTTAGGTGCTGATGTGATGTTGCGGTAAATCAGGGAGAAAAGGAAGATTGGAAGAAAGATAGCGTTCAAAAGCGGTGCGAATGGGAACATATGAGAAAGTGGTAGTGGTGATTCTTCCCATTCCCACTATAACAAAACAAAAAAAAACCTCGAGGAGTCGAACCTGTGCTTTAGTTATAGCGACGAACGAGTGGATTTTTTTAAGCTCAGCCTAAAATTCGCCCTCACAGGGAATAGAACCCAAGACCTGAGGAGCTATTGAGGCCATCAAACCAAGTAAGCTAGAGTCCCATTCACCATTCCACTGTACAAGTGTTGGACTGGTGAAGATCTCGCCTATATGCTTTCTAGATGCCTTCCATTCCTATCATTTTGGGCGTTCCTTCCTCTTACTTTCGGTTTGCAAGCAAAGTGTTTTAGCATATACTCCCTCTATTCCGAAATACCCGTGCTATATATAGACTGTCATGTATGTTGCCACATAGCACGGTACGTGCGTGTGTTTCGCATTTTGATTCTTGAACCCTGTACTAGAGCCTAGAGGTCGGTCACAGTCAAAGGTTTGTGCTTATATATACACTAAGAAACTCACCAAGAACATGGCCTATGGAGCAAATCCGGGAAGAGGAAGAAAGAGAGCGTGCAAGAATGGTAGGAATGGGAACATAGGAGAAAGTTGTTGAAAATAGACGTAATTTAGTGATGAATAAAACAACAATTCCTAAATTCATAAATATAAGAACAACATGTATCATAGGCAAATGATTCGACAAACCCAAACCTATCTCAAAAACACATTGCAGCAAGATATTGAAAAAGAATTCTAGCACTACACTGGTGAAACAAGTTCACTAGCACTAGACAAAGAACAAATAGATTCACAGTATTGAAAGGGAGATGAAACATTCTTACAGTGGGGCTGTCTGCGCTAGAGGTAGAGCAAAGTAGAAGAAGTAGACCGTCGATGAAGAGCAGCGGACGACGGCGTAGAGGGAAGTGGGCGTTCAGCGAGCAGTCGCGACGGCGTTTCCCAAAAACCGATATGGCCTCTACCCCGTGCAGGGCCGCGAGGAGACGTAGGCTTCGAAGACCTACTCTCCCGGCGCCGGTGACACGCCGGCGACGGGATGGGAAGACAGTGGCGGCGCAGCACAGAGGTGAGAGAAGAAGAGCAAAAAGGGTGTGTTCTGGAGGGCGACGTCTCGCCCATATATACACGCAGACAGCAGTATGGTTAGTAACCCATCGCGTAATCACAGCGTTAACGGTAATTGACCTCCGTTTATGGTTGACAGCTATCACCATTAGCACGAGAATAATTGCTTACCATAATAGGCCAGCGCAATTTTCTCCATGCATGCAAAAAATTAGAGTAGCAAAAGGAAGTCGCGCACCCGCAAACACGAGACTGGAATTTTGCCAGACCATTCACGCGCATGTCGTGTGCCCATTGCTACGCCACGCCACGCCACGCCCGGCCCGGCGAGGCGAGCGAGCGCGCGCCCGTGTGTTTCTTCCTTTTTCTCCCCTCAATAGATCAACCAAGAGGAGATAGCACAACTATTTAAGTTGGCCTCACTCCTCTTAGACCAGCAGGGTGGCACTTCAGGGTGGGCTTCGGTTAGACCGAACCGAACCGATCGGTTCTTCGGTCTTTCACAAAATTCGGTTACTCAAAAACGTGAACCGATCGGTTCCTAAAATTTCTTGGAACCGACAACTTCGGTCTCGGTTAGTTCGGTTCGGTCTTCGGTTCCAACCGAACTAACCGAGGTAGCATTAAACGCAGGAAAAAAAATCACAAGATGCAACGTTGCCTTGCATTTTCAAGCGGAGGTAAAGATCCAAATCCAACCAAAAAGGAAGACCAAAGAACATACACTTCCAGTAAACCAGCGGCAGTACAAAATTCCAATACATATCCATGCAATCATTCCCTGTACTAGTCAGTCCGACCAAGCAAAAATGAATCTGCCTACTTTAATCGAACATCGAAGAGACAAAAAAGACTGTCAAGAAGACTGTCGCAGGCAGGAGCAAACGTCGGAGGACGAGAGGTGGAGCAGAGTCTGTCGCAAAGGAGAAGAGGATCCGCCGCTGTCGCCAGCCTTGAGGAGCCGCCGCCACCGCTGTAGACGAAGTGGAGGATTGGGGAGGAGGGAAGGAGCCACCGGCCTTGAGGGAGGTCAGGGAGCAGGCGCCGCCGAAGGAGAGGAGACGACAGGTGAGCCAGGTGGGGAATGAGCCATCTAGGGTTTGAGATGGCTTATATACATAGAGTTTTCTTGTTGGGCCTGGGCTAACATTTGCTACTGGGCCTCTTCGTGTACTTCGGTTACATCGGGTAATTCGGTTACCCGAGGCCCAGCACCGAATTGACCGAGATTAGTTCGGTTAGTGCAAACCTGGGACCGAACAGTGACCAAAATATTTCGGTTTCAGTCCCGTTATTTCGGTTCGGTTTTCGGTCCTCGGTTAATTATGCCCAGGCTGAGTGGTACTAAATTTTCCCACCATACCATACATGTGTGAGTGGGGCCTTTGGGATTTATTTGGAATTTCTATTTGGGCCAAGCCCAAATCTTCTAACAATCCCCCACCAGATCCCAGAGGCACGATTTATTCTCCATGTACCAATGTACTGCTCAATGGACTAGGCTTTGAATTGGCAGTTTGGTGTGAATAAGTTTCACTTGGCGTCTTGACTGATACTAGGCCGCCAAATGTCTACCCCGCGGGTGGAGCGTATAAGTCATACTCCTATCTCACTTCATGAGCTTATTAAAGAGTTCCTAATTCATACAAACTGCGACCAACAGTTGGGCTCACATAGATGTGTTCTTGCAAGAATACTCTGTAGGACATCTCGCTATAAAATCCTCAGAACACATTAAGACAAAGTCAGCCTTCCTTACAGAGATGAGAGTACTGCATCTCCAACGGAGTGGATTAAAGTATATTGTACTCTCCTATCAACCAACAGCTTGTTCTTCCCAGGTCTTAATTCACGGGATCTTCGATCACATAGGTTGGGTTACCACAGAGGTTGACTCACATGGGTCTCAATCCCATCTCCTTCGATGCATTATCAATCACAGCACGTGATAGTCCCTTAGTGAAGGGATCTGCCAGGTTCTTAGCTGTTTGGATGTAGTCCACAGCTATTACTCCGGAGCTTCTCAATTTCCTGACAGACTTCAATCTGCGATTTATATGCTTATTGGATTTCATATTATCCTTTCTACTCTTAACCTTCGTGATAACAGTTTGATTATCACAATTCATGAGAATAGCAGGAATTGGTTTTTCAACCACAGGTAAATCAGTATGTCATCGACTACAAATATAGGATTACTCCCTTACCCCCACCATAGCGGTAATACACACAAGCATCGGCTTCATTTACGGCAAACCCAGCAGATGTTAAAGTTTGATCAAACTTCTCATGCCATTGCTTGGGTGCCTGTTTTAAGCCGTACAAGGATTTTACTAACTTATACACCTTGCCCTCTTGTCCAGGTGCTACAAATCCATCAGGCTGATCCATATAAATTTCTTCATCTAACTCTCCATTAAGGAAAGCCGTCTTTACATCCATCTGGTGGACAAGAAGACCATGGGAAGCAGCCATGGATAATAATACTCGGATTGTAGTTAATCTGGCAACAGGTGAGTAGGTATCAAAGAAATCCTCACCTTCTTTTTGTGTATATCCTTTAGCCACAAGCCTTGCCTTGTACTTTTTAATAGTACCGACTTGCAGCCAACTGGCTTGCATCTCCATGGTAGATCTGTTACTTCCCATGTGCCATTTGCAGTGATGGAGTCCATCTCACTGCGGACCGCATCCTTCCAATAGTCTGCATCAGGTGATGCATATGCTTCTGCAATGGTCGTGGGAGTATCATCCACAAGGTACACAATGAAATCGTCACCAAAGGATTTTGCAATCCTCTGTCTCTTACTCCTTCTAGGAGCTAGATTACTGTCATCCTCTTCATTTTCATGTGAGGTTTGAGTTGGCTCGTTTGTGGGTGTGGGTTCAGGAATAAATTCACTTGATGAACTAGGCAAAGAATAAGTTTCTTTCATCGGGAATATATGTTCAAAGAAAGTAACATCCCATGACTCCAAGAGTGAATCAACCAAAATATCAGGCGTCTCAGATTTTATCACTAAGAACTTATATGCCATGTTGTGGTACGCATATCCTAAAAGGATACAATCATCTGTTTTAGACCCGAGCTTGCGTTTCTTATTAATTGGTACGCTGACCATGGCCAAACAGCCCCAAGTACGCAAGTAATGCAGATAAAATGTTCTTCCTTTCCATCCTTCATACGGAGTTATTTCACTGTTTTTGGTGGGAACTCTATTCAGAACATGACATGCTGTCAAGACAGCCTCCCCCACCATGCCTTTGCCATACCGTACGTTCCTAACATGGCATTCACCAAGTCCATTAACGTCTGGTTCTTTCTTTCGTCAACCCCATTAGACTGAGGCGAATATGGAGGTGTTCGTTCATGAATTATTCCGTTCTCCGAACAGAAAAGATCAAACTCATTGTAAAAATATTCTCCGCCACGATCAGACCTAACACGTTTTATTTTCTTCTCCAGTTGATTCTTCACCTCAGCTTTATAAGTCTTAAAACATTCTAGCGCCTCATCTTTAGTTTTTAAAAGGAATACATAGCAGTACCTAGTTGCATCATCAATTAAAGTCATAAAGTATCTTTTCCCTCCTTTGGTCAACACACCATTCATCTCACAGATATCAGAATGTATGAGTTCTAATAATGTCGTGTGCTTCTCGTCTACAGCCTTATGTGGCTTACGAGGTTGTTTTGCTTGCACACATGCTTGACATTTAGAACCTTTGACAGTAGAAAAACTAGGAATTAAGCTCATACTGGATAAACGCGACATACAACCAAAATTAATGCGACACAACGAGAATGCCATATATCAGCCACGGAATTGTTTGAATCACAAATATGGATTCACAAAAATCTGGAAGGGAAAAGCGGAACAAACCTCCACTATCACAGTCTTTGCCAATGAATTGGCCATATCTCGAAATGACTAATTTATTTGACTCAAACACCAGCTTGAATCCATCTCGGCACAAGAGGGATCTACTAACGAGGTTCTTCTTGATTGAGGAGGCATGCTGCACGTTCTTCAGCCGCACGATCTTTCCCGAAGTAAACTTCAGATCGACCGAACCAACACCAAGAACAGAAGCATGGGAGTCGTTCCCCATCATGACGGTTGAACCTCGCGCGACATGGTAAGATGAAAACATAGAGATATCAGTATAAACATGAATATTGGCTCATGTATCTATCCACCAATCATTAGATTGAAATACAGAAAATACACTCGGTGAATTACCGTACCCCGATCCGCTAGGATCGCCAATAGTCACGTTGGCAGATTTCTGCCCCTGCTAATTCTTCTTGCCCTTGCGGTTCTTGCACTTCTTAGCAAAGTGCCCATTCTCACCGCAGACAAAGCAAACCACCTCGTCCATGTTCATCTTTTTCTTGAATTGAGTAGTCTGAACAGCCTTTCCTTTTCTCTTTTGGAACTTCTTCCCAGCATGTTGCATCACGTTGGCGCTGGACTGCCCTTCGGGTGCTCTAGGTGTAACATCGTTTGCCCTAAGCCTTCTCTTCAACATCAAGACCAGCCAACAAATCTTCAACGGAGATTGTGTGTCTTTTATGTTTCAGAGTTGTGGCAAAGCTCCTCCATGTCGAAGGTAACTTGGCAATAATGCCACCCGTCACAAACTTATCAGGCAAGACGTGTCCAAGCTGCTCGAGCTCCCTCACAATGAGTTGAAACTCATGAGCCTGTTCCACGACCGAACGGTTATCAACCATTTTGAAGTTGTGGTACTGCTCCATCACATACAGCTCGCACCCAGCATCCGAGGCCGAGAACTTGTGTTCAAGCGCCTCCCGCAGTTCTACCACATTCTTGATGTTCATGTAGACATCACACAGCTGGTCAGAGAGAACGCTAAGGACGCATCCGACGAAAATCGTCGTAGCCGCCGTAAACTCCTGCACCTCCTTCTCAGTTGTGAGAGGTTGTGCTGGAGGATTACTCATGAACCAAAACATGCCCAGAGCCGAGAGCCACAACTGGACCCTCGTCTGCCATCTCTTGAAATTCACAATGGTGAACTTGTCTGGTTTCATCGCATCAGAGTATCCAGCCATCACTAAATGCTTATCAGATTTTTGGATTGTTCAAAATAGACGCAATTTAGTGATGAATAAAACAATAATTCTTAAATTCATAAATATAAGAACAACATGTATCATAGGCAAATGATTCGACAAAATCAAACCTATCTCAAATACACATTGCAGCAAGACATTGAAAAGGAATTCTAGCACTACACCGTGAAACAAGTTCACTAGCACTAGACAAAGAACAGATAGATTCATAGTATTGAAAGGGAGATGAAACATTCTTACAGTGGGGTTGTCGGCGCTAGAGGTAGCGCAAAGTAGACGAAACAGACCGTCAATGAAGAGCAGCGGACGACGGCGTAGAGGGAAGTGGGCGTTCAGCGAGCAGTTGCGACGACGTTTCCCAAAAACCTGATACGGCCCCTACCCCGTGCAGGGCAGCGAGGAGACGTAGGCTTCGAAGACCTACTCTCCCGGCGCCGGTGACACGCCGGCGACAGGATGGGGAAGACAGTGGCGGCGCAGCACAGAGGTGAGAGAAGAAGAGCAAAAAGGGTGTGTTCTGGAGGGCGACGTCTCGCCCATATATACACGCAGACCGCAGTATGGTTAGTAACCCATTGCGTAATCACAGCGTTGACGGTAATTGACCTCCGTTTATGGTTGACAGCTATCACCATTAGCACGAGAATAATTGCTTACCATAATAGGCCAGCGCAATTTTCTCCATGCATGCAAAAATTATTTTGCCGGGCCATTCACACGCATGTCGTGCGCCCGCGCCCATCGCCACGCCTGGCCCGGCCCGGTGAGGTGAGGCGAGGCGAGCGAGCGCGCGCATTTGTTTCTTCCTTTTCCTCCCCTCAATAGCTCAACCAAGAGAAGATATTACAACTATTTAAGTTGGCCTCACTCCTCCTAGACAAGAAGGGTGGTACTAAATTTCCCACCATACCATGCATGTGTAAGTGGGCCTTTGAGATTTATTGAGAATTTCTGTTTGGGTCAAGCCCAAATCTTCTAACAAAAGTATCAATGGCGATCCTTCCCATCCTTGTTGTCGTGTGCTGGAGAGGTGGAGGCCTTGCTTATGTGCTTTCTCGATGCCTCCCATTCCTATCTTTCTTGTGTGCTCCTTCCTTTTCCCGTTGGTTTGCAAATAAAGTGTCTTATCATATAGTTGCTTGGGACAAAAGGCTATGTTGTTGTTGTTGTTGTATCATATAGTTGATATCCTCCTCCACCCTATCTTGCTGTCTAGTCGGACAAAGAGGATGTTAGAGACTGTTGTCCTTAGGAAGTACTTCATCTTTCTCTTTTGATTTGCGAAACATTTTTATTGTTTTCATGATGCTTCTTCGTTCATTTTTGCAAACCTACATCTAATTAGTTCAATCTCCCTTGTATGCCACACACAAGTCATCACTCACGGACTCACCAACACAAAGTCACATTGATCCAGCATATCACACCAAGAAGGAGATCCAGCCGGAGAGCGTCATCACGATCACCCAAGAAGAACAAGAATGAAGAAAACGAGAATGGCGTCGATCCCTCCAGGCTTGAGACGCTCACACCTTGCCGTTGTTGTGTGCTCGTCGATGTGGCTCAGACTCTTCAAGTCTTCAACCTAAGTTTGTTATTAAAAAAAAACTAAGTTGACTTCCCAGACGATGGCACTATATATGCCCCGGATCACCCTGTAGCAAATGGTAGGTCTGTATCTGATATGCTGGTTTCACTGTCAATCTTCAGAACGCAAGTGCACAAGAAGATTTTATCAACATTCCAGAAAGAACGGAGCATAGCTCATTTCACCTTTGAACATAAAAGATCGCTAAGATCCTGTAGCTGTAAACGACTGACCTGTTTTCTTTCTATTTTGAATGTAAGAGAATGCTAAGGTCCTTGTGTTGTACATGATTCAAATGTTTTCTGAACTGGTTAATCCCGTGTTGGCGTATCGCTTAGTGGATAACCATTGATTCTAAACTACTGTTTGCTTGGTACTAACAGACTTCCTGTCACATGCACCGACCCCTTCTCTGTCATTCAGAAAAATGTCAATGAACGTATAGCTTCTATTATTTCCCTGGCTGTAATTCTGTAAATGCATTTCTCAAAACCCAGGGCTTTCCTGCTGAGCTATTAGATATCCTATTCCCCTTTTCTGCACATGTGTTACATTATCAACAGCTCTCTTTTTGGCCCACTTCCATTCAATGGCGTGCATAATGTGTGCCATGCAGTAGGTGTATCCACTGCTCTCACTCACAAAGATTTTGTACATTCTAAAGCACTGCACCCTATGCCCATATATACCACAGAATGCCACAGGCATTGTTCAGCAGTTCAAGTGTATAAACAAGTCGTCTTAGGCCCTGACAAGCCGGGAAGAGGAAGAAAAGAGACTGTCTAAGAGCAGTAGGAATGGGAACATGGAGGAAAGCATGACTGTGTTTCAAGTTTTCCTGGTGCCTCCCATTCCTATTGTTCTTAGGTGCTCCTTTCTCTTCCTTTGGCTTGTAGTTTAGTTCCAGCGAAGAAAACAAAATACACTCAGGTGATGGGTCTTGAGAGTAAGTCAGGAAGAGGAAGAATTGAGTGTCTAAGAGCAGTGGGCATGGGAACATGGAGGAAAACATTCCTTTGGTGTTTTCCTGATGCCTCCCATGCCTATTGTTCTTAGTTGCTCCTTCCCCTTCCTTTTGGCTTACATGACCTACGTATCGGAAAAAAAAAAACAGAACATATGCATACATGAGTGCGAGTCCACAAGAGCAAGAAATGGAGAACCTAGGAGCATTGGGCAAATGGGTATGGCCGCATGGGAGCATGGCGCAAAGCCTATGAAAACTATTTGTCTCCACAATTAGCCACCAGATTTGTTTCAGTACTTTTCCAATGCCACTTATGCCTATTGCTCTTAGGTGATCCTATTTTTTCCCTTTGGAACTGCACGACTGTTATTGACAAAAAGAAAACCAAAATGTGAATCCATAGTTCATTTGGTCTCAGGTAGCAGTGAGCAGATGCATGATTTAACAATTCACACAAGGTAAGGCAAAGATTAAAGTTACAGACTTAAACTGATAAAAACAGAAGCCAAGAGGCTATGGCGGTGCAGACTGCCTGCAGCTGAACGAGCAGTCATTGAAGCCTGGTGCAACTACTTTTGTCTGAATATGTAATTGCAAAGCCCAAGCTCAGAATGTTTTGCACTAGCTATGTTGAACCAATTGTTCTCCTGGCCTTACGAGAAGCTCCTGATGAATGAAATTGGTGGGGATTCACTCCCAAGTCATGATTGATGCACAAGAGCTAACTCGGCACCAAAATGCCAAAAAAAAGAAAAGAAAAAGGAAAACGGCGGCTCCTGACCATTTTAGGGTACTGATTAAGCCCTTGTTTAGTTCCCACCCGAAATCTTTTCAACCATCACATCAAAGAAAAATCTTTTATGCATAGAGTATTAAATGTAGATAAAAAAGGTGAAAAGTTACATGGATAGACTGTAAATCGCGAGATGAATCTAATGAGCCTACTTAATCCATGATTTGCAATAGTACTGCTACAGTAATCATCCGCTGATTATGGATTAATTACCCTCTAATTACCATCGTTAGATTCGTCTCGAGATTTCCAACCTATCCATATAACTTTCCACCTTTTTCGTCTACATTTACTACTCATAAATCGGTAAAATCAAAACCCGAAATCTTTTCACGAAAACCTTTCATCAACTAAACACGGGCTAAAAGTAGCTACACAGTTATATTGCTCAGAGATCTAATCTAAGACAGCACGAAATAAGACCGACCACTAACGTGCCAACTGAAAGTGAATCCGAAATATATCAGATTATAATCTGAAGATTAACCCAAAAAACGCATCAGTCACCGTGTCACTGTGTTCTAGTTTGCTTAAGAAACTTAATTAAGCTTATATGAATTAGGTTGATTAGTGTGGTGGCCAAGAAGGGATCGATACTCCAGAAGGATGGAGATATTGATGAAGATGTTAGGCATAGAATTTCAGCCGGTTGGCTAAAATGGCGTCAAGTTTCTGGCGTCCTCTGTGACAAGAGGGTGCCACAAAAGCTAAAAGGTAAGTTCTATAGGACGGCGATTCGCCCGGCGATGCTATACGGTGCGGAATGTTGGCCTACAAAAAGGCGACATGTCCAACAATTGAGTGTAGCAGAGATGCGTATGTTACGCTGGTCTTGTGGGCACACAAGAAGGGATAGAGTACGGAACGAAGATATTCGAGATAGGGTCGGCGTAACACCAATCGAGGAGAAACTGACGCAACATCGGTTGAGATGGTTTGGACATGTCCAACGGAGGCCTCCTGAGGCGCCAGTGCTTAGTGGGGTTCTAGAAATGGTAGATAATGTAAAGAGAGGTAGAGGTCGACCTAAACTGACTTGGGACGAGTCAGTCAAGAGGGATCTTAGAGAGTGGAATATCTCCAAGGAATTAGCTATAGATAGATGCGCTTGGAGACTAGCACTTAACGTGCCTGAACCGTGATCTTTTGTTTCTTATCTTGTTTACTCCTAACCTTATCTTTGGTCTTGTGCCGTTTTATGTCTTTCTTATCCTTGTTTCTTTTGGGTTTCATCTCTAGCCTACCCCAACTTGCTTGGGACAAAAGGCTATGTTGTTGTTGTAGTATGGTTAATAGTACATGATGAGATGGGTACAGCTCAAGGAGACTATATATGCTAGGAGAAAGTATCGATGGCGATCCTTCCAGTTAATGCCGTTGTGTTGGGGAGGTGGAGACCTTGCTTGCTTATGTGTTTTCTCGATGCCTCCCTTTCCTATCGTTCTTGTGTGCTCCTTCCTCTTTCTGTTAGTTTGCACAAGTGTCTTATTATATAGGTGGCTGATATCCTCTAAGACCCTATCTACCCATCTAGTCGGACGCCAAGGATATCAGAGACTATATATGCTACCAGTTCGGTTGTTTATGTTCTCGTGAAGTCTCTGATTTCTGTTGTTCTTAGGTAGTAGTACTCCATCTTTCTCTTTTTTGGTTTTGTCGCAACATTTCCTGTGTTTTCATAATATTCTTAGTTCATTTTTGCAAACCTAAACCTAATTAATTGCTTCTTCCTTGTATACCACACACGCGTCACCACTCACCACCACAATCTAAACTAATCCCCATTGATCCAGCATCACACCTAGAGGGAGAGCCAGCCGGAGAGTGTCACCACGAGCACCCAAGAAGAAGAGGGGGGGAAATAGCACGGCGTCGATCGCTCCAGGCTTGAGACCCTCAGACCTTGCCATTGTTGTGCTCGTCGATGTTCCTGACGGGGCCCTTGAACCACTTCCTGGCGTCGATCACCCACCAGAGCATGATGAGGCCGAGGCACACCCCGAGCGCGATGGGCGCGTAGTTGAAGGTGTCCATCTTGATCGGGTACGAGGTCGGGAGCAGGAACACGGAGCAGGTGTAGCATATCCACAGGAACGCGACGAGGCAGACGGGCCTGCTGGCTGCGCCGAGGTAGAACGGCCCGGGCCGGAAGTCCTCCTCCCGCATCACCATCCTCGCGAAGATGGGCACGGCATAGCCGCCCACCCACCCAATGGTGGCGACCGAGGTGATGGCCGTGAACACCACGTTGATGCGCAGGATCGGCAGGCCCAGCAGCGCGCACACCGCCGCGCACAGCCACACCGCGTTGGCCGGAACCTTGTGCCGCGGGTGGATGCGGCGCCACACGGAGGAGAACGGGATGCCCCTGTCGCGGGACAGCGCGTACACCACGCGAGCCGCGCTTGTGGTGATGGAGAGCCCGCCGAAGAAGAAGGAGCCCCAGATGACGAGGAGGAGGACGATGGCGCCCGTGGAGTTGCCGTACCGACCATGGAACGCGTCGTACAGGATCTGCGCCGGCACGAACGTGCCCGCCGTCTCGTTGCTCGTGCTGTACAGGTAGCTGAAGTCCTGCGAACACAAAACATATACCTCTGCATCAGTTTCAGAGAATTTTTCAGAGCGTTTCACCGAAGTGTGCCGGCCAAAGTGTTACCTGGATGCTGAAGGTGAGCGCGAGGATGTAGGCCCATCCGAACACGGAGATGATGCCGATGCTGGAGAGGATGGCGATGGGGCCATTCTTGTCGGCGCCCTTGGTCTCCTCCGTCAGGTGCGCCGCCGCGTCGTACCCGTACAAGGAGTACTGGCTCACCAGGAAGGACAGGATGACGGCGTAGGCGCCGCTGCTGATCCCGGTCACCTCAGGCGCCGTCTGGAAGTGGGTGAACACGTATGACGCCGGCTGCGTTGTCTTGGCCACAAGCGGGAGCATCACCACGATGACGGTGCCACCGATCACCTGCAAGCATCAAACAACAGCTGAAGCTGGAAACCGGAGCATGTGCACCACAAGATGAATGGCTCTCCAAATGTGGCATCGGCAGCTTAGGAGGGACTGCTGGTACCTGCCACCACATGGAGATCATGTCGAGGAAGGCGATGACTTCAAGTGCAAAGGTGTTGAGCACAGCCCAAATCAGCGTTAGCCCGATGTACATGACCAGAAATAACCAGCGCGGGGCTAGATAGCCACCGCCGGTGTTGGTGCCCGTGCAGAGTAGAATGATGCTCTGCAATACTTGGGATCCTGCATATGCCTGCAACAACAGAGCGGGAAGATGGTTTGCATGACAAGTTTTGTGACTGGTTAGGTTCATGAGGGTACTGAAGTGGACAGTAAAGGGATCAAATTGTAAAACAGAATGGAACTTTTATATTTGGTATAGTAGTACGTTATTATGAGTTGGCATGACAGGTTGTGTGATTAAATGATAATCCATGAGAGCAGTCAAATAGACAGTTAATAGCTAGTTTCCATTTTTGTTTTGGCATAAGTATCAAATGGAAACTTTTTGAAAGACCTGATCAAATGAAAATCACAAAGCAGAATAGAATCTTTATATTTGGTACAGTACATTGTTATGGAATGGCATGACAGGTTTGTGATTGATAATCCATGATATTTGGTACAGTACATTATTAATATTTTTGTTGTTTCCTCGTAGTAAGGATCAAATGGAAATTTTGAAATACCTGATCAAATGGAAATAACACAGCTGGATAGAACAACCATATTTGGTATAGCAGTTGGTATAGAGCATTTAATTCCATTGTTTCCGTTAAGGATGAAATGGAAATCGCAAACAGATGAAGCTTGCTACAAAAACCTCGAGCATGTGACGAGATCAGCTGTAAAAAGAGGAGCGTACCTGTGTGCCAATTCCGGCAATGAGGCCGATGGCCTCCAGCCAAGCGCAGCACCAAGATGCCAACGGACCCCAGACTGGCCCAGCCAAATGAGCAGCCCAAAAATACAGGGAGCCAGTGGTCTATTCCCAAATAGTAAAACAGTGTCAATAATCAGTTGCATGCAGCTTTCGCCGGAAGAACAAGCACAACACAAGAACAATGCATTGAAGTTACAGTCGTGCCACTAAAAAAGTCAGAATAGCAGAATTTCAAATTGCAAGGATGTGAGGGCAGATTAAAGAAAAACAGCAGCACACACAGCTGTATAATTTGGCATGTGACGTTTATTCGTCTTTAGATTGAGTAAGCAGAGGAGTTTTTAAAAAAATAACAAAAAAAAGGGTTCAGTATGCAGAGTACTGACAGACTCACAAAAGACAGCTGCAGAATTGAATAAGTAGTCTTGCTTAACACATTACACATGGTAACAGTTAAATAGAAAACACGCAAGTAATGGCACGGCGTTTGAACGCTTTAAGAAACCCCGAGAAAACAAGATTTGTTGAGTGTACCATTTGAACTGAACACAACTGGCCAAATCTCTCTCTATCAACGGGGAAATCAGGCCATACAAGGCAAAGTATCATCAACGAAAATGATAGAGACTGGTCAAATAACGCGAGTCTAAGAAATGGTAACCACAGAAAAGCGCAGGAGTACCAAACCAAAGCAAGGAGTGCGATGCGTACCGGGAAGGAGGAGCAGATCTCGGCCATGGCGACGCCGACGAACCAGGTGAAGAAGGAGACGACGACCCACCCCCAGACGAGGGACGCCGGCCCCGCGTACTGCAGGCTGCTCCCGTACAGCGGCGTGATCCCCGTGAAGAGCGTCATCGTCGAGAAGGAGATGGCCAGCGTCTTGAACAGCGTCTGCAGCGGGCATGCATCCTCACCGTGAGAAGAGAAGCGATCAAAAGTATACTAGTACTAGCTCACAATCCAGCCACGAAGAAAGCCAGTCAAAGGATTCGAGATCGCATTTCTAAAGCCAATTCAAGATCACATTTCTAGCAATGTTTTTTTTTTCTTCTAAAAACACATTTCTGCGGCGCGATTTTAATCCGCATAACAGGTTTCGTGGAACCCGATCAACCTCACAAAAAGGCCAGCAATTAACAAACTCGTGACCCGAAGAGGACGGGCGAGAGAGAAAAAGGAGGCGTGGAAATCTCACTCACCATCTCCCTCCGGAGCTCCTGCTTGTACCCGAGCTCGTTGAGGCGCTTCTCGCCGGAGTCCACCACCGCCGCCTCATCCCTGTCCCCGGCCATGGCGGAACCTCCGACCGAAGCGTAGCCCCGCCGCGCTCGCCCTTGGATGGTTGTACGACGCCTCGGGGGACGGCGCGCCTTGAGAAGCGCGCGGGGAGGGAGGGAGGGAGGAAGCGAGGCGGCCTAGGCGCTCGTGAGCAGAGAAGAGGAGGAGGTCCGGGACCGGGAAGAGAGGTGAGGTCGGGCGGGCGGGCTCCTGCGGCGTTGTTGGGGGCGGGCGTGCGGCGCGGTTGCGTGCGCGTTCGCTTGGCTGGGTTTGTTTCGCGTTCGTTATATGGCAGCGGCAGAGCCGGCAGCGCAAATTCCTTGGGTGGGTTTGTTAAGTCAAGCCAGCCCCCCTCGTGTTGACTCCTACGTGATTCTCCGAGACAGCTCGGCTCCACCACTAGTAGCAGCAGCTGGGAAAAAAAAATATTTCGACCTACCACGTGAATATTTCGGAGAGTGCTATCTGAAAATTTTGCATGTTTCTGAAAATTTCACGAGATCGGAGAGTGCTTTCTTAATTTTTTGCATGTACGGTATTTCGAACTACCACGTGAATACTTACGTCGTAGTACGTACGTGCTAATTTTTGCCGCTTAGGTGCACGGCGCGGTACAAAGGGCGGGGTGAGGATGTCGAATTCCACTTGGTTAAGCCCGTGTTTAGTTTTCACCTAAATTTTTTTCACCCATCACATCAAAGGAGAATTTTAGATGTATGAAGTATTAAATGTAGACGAAAAAAGTGAAAAATTATATGGATAGGCTGTAAATCACGAGACGAATGTAATGAGCCTACTTAATCCAGGATTTGCAACAATAATGCTACAGTAACAATCCGCTAATTATGGATTAATTACCTTCGTTAGATTCGTCTCGAGATTTCCACCATATCCATATAACTTTTCACCTTTTTTTTTTACATTTACTGCTTCTAAATCGGTAAAATCAAAACTCGAAATCTTTTCACGACAAGATTTCGTGAACTAAACAACGCCTAAGTTAAGCGCAAGATTTTTGACTTGTGAGTAGGCAACAATTAATTAACAGGCATGCCATTTCTCCCAAAAAAAAATATATTAAGGGGCATGCCCGTAGGCAAAGAGGTACGGAGTATGTCACAGCTTCACAGGCTTTCGGTGACGAGTTCTTTTTCATGCAGGCCGCGTGAACGGCTAGGTTTTCTTTCCTTTTCTTTTTCGTGTATGGCCACGAATGGTACCCATCTTGGTTTTCCTAGAAAGCTTCTTTAGCTGTCTCCTTGTAGCGTCACCATTTAAAATCTCTCTTTTGGGTGCATGCATTAATGCATATGCAGTGCTCTAGTTTTTGGTTGGTGGCTTGGTGCGCGATGCTTGTTCGTTCATTCACGCTAGCCTGCTCTGTGTGTACTCTATGCACGGCCTTCGTCGGCCGTCACCCGTCAGCTAGCCCGCGCATGTCTGCATCCACACTTGCCATCGCGTTCAAACGGGAACGAGACGGGGGCCAAGCCGGAGCGGCTATTTCCGGGCGTTGACTGATTTTATCCAAGTGACCAACCAATGATGTCACAAAATAAACTTCTTTCCCTCTCCCCCTCTTGTGTGGAAGCCGGTGTCCACACGTAGCTATATCAGCTTCTACGCAAACGTCCAAAGAAGGCCTTTGAAAAGGTCCACATGCCGATGTAAAGGGAGGAAATCACGCACGCGTCTTTATTTCAACGGAAGAATTTAGAATGAATTATCTACGACTTCACCTCAGATTGCAAATCTGCACACACACAGTATGTGGGCAGGTACCTATGCGGCTCACGTGTACTCTCTAGTCCTTTTTTTTTTTTTTTGAAAGAACACACGGCAGGGCGACCTCATCCTGTGGGTCCGATTATTCCGATGTCAGTTAAGCAGTTTAAAATCAAACTATCAAACTTACCAGAAGAAGTAACATTCGGAAGGATTTCAAATCGAAGGTGTGAACGAGCTGTTTGAACGCTGAAATTGCATATACAATAATTAAATAGACATTCCACAGTCGTAGAGAACCGGCCTTCGCTGCACGCAATGCTGACAGCTCGTAGCATGCCAACATATTTTTTTACGCTTCCAAAGAAAAGGCTCACGTTCAGCAGAATGTGCACACTGATCCGATTCACGTCACATGTTGCGATGCCGTTTTTGCGTCCCAGAAACGAGACCATGCGTTGTCAGCACAGCAAAGAGGATTGCCCCCATCATGGCAACTCCCACATCTCGAAATACTTCGTACTATACATCCAGCTGCCGGTCAACTTTCATTTCCACCCTGCAGCCGATCGACAATAACGTGCAAGAGCATGGGCGAGATTCAGCAAAACTCATCAGAGAAACGTTCATAATTAGGGCCTAATTTCAGGAGAAGTTGGCACCTGCCAACATGGATGACGCTTGACTTGGGACACCACCATCAACCAGTTTTTCTCCAAGTGACAGCGAAGTACAGATTCTTTGGCGAGGACAAGTCTTGCTCTTTTGACCAGCTCCCAACTTTGCGGCTGGGAAGATTTTCCCATGCGACTATTTCACTGGACTAAAAGGTAACTGCATCTGACCAGCTCATCAAGATCCTAATATGATAATCCAGCTCTAGGACATACAGTTGACTATTTCATTAGTGGAAAACCTTCATTAGTACAGCTTGAATATACTAGCAAAAAAAAAAAACATTTCTTGGCGAGTACCGCTCTCCATCTTAAAAACAAAAGGGCAAACATACAATCGAGCGTGTGTATAAAAAAACTCCGAGGAACTATCATTATTAAAAAAAAAAAAAGTCCAAAACGAACTAGGTAGCGTTTTAATTAAGAAGAAATAGGCATTCAAATTCACCTGGAAGGCGATTGACTTGGCTCAGATCCTTTTCTATAGTATTACTCCCTCCGTCTCAGGATATAAGGCGCGCACGTAAATCAAAATTCAAACTTTAAAAACTTTGACCTACAATTAAGCTTGTATGATAAAAACTTTGTCTTACAACAATAATATAATTGTATTCATATTTAAATGTACTTTCATATGACTATAATTTTGTTGCTACAACTATTATATTATGAAAGATATTAAGAGTCAAATGTTATTATTGAAGACCGTGCCAAGTTTGACCGCGCCTTATATCCTGAGACGGAGGGAGTAACATCTAATTAATATCCTTTCTAACACTTGAATAATAACGATAACACATTAAGTTAGCTCAAACAGCCTGTGGCAGGACAGTTTGGTGTCACTATCATATGCTATTAAGATCTGCACAGGGAGGGGCCAACTGGGCACCATCAGAGTCTCAATTGCCTGAATCAAAGGTATCTACTCCCCCTCCGGCGAGGCGGCGATTATTCTTTCTGCAATGTCATCTGAAGGAGACAGTCGAAGAAAAATGGTACCAAAGAGCCCTATTTCAGAATGTCCAAAAGAACCCTTTGAAAGGTCCAACCTTCTTTTAATGGAGACAGTGTGTGCTTTCTTTTACATAGAACAACAGGATGGTTAAACATTCAAGTCTGAGAATATACCTTATAGTTTTATCCAAATGAAAGAATTTTACGTGCACATGCTAAGTGTGCCTTGTTCTTGATTTTTGTGCACAGTTTGAGAATGGTGAAGGCGCTAATTCTTATATGACAATACCATTGGATGGCAAGATTATAACATACCCCGTATGACATATTCATTTAATAACCTCTTACATTCTAATAATTGTTGGATTTGACCTCGGTCAGTCTATTTGGGCCTTCGGGCCCAAGCCTAATCCTAGGCTAATCCCTGTTAGTTGCCTTTGATTGGAAGGCAAACTCAGCCCATTTAAGGGCCCGGCCTCACGTCTACAGCACTATATAACTAAGGGGAAACCCCCTGGTTTCCCTAATCCGTGAGTTAATCACGAGTTAGCCTTTAGGGTTCTAGTAAACCCTAATCCTATCAATCACTAAGGTGCTGGAAGGCGTGGAAGCTCGGTGTCCGTTCTTCTACATCTACGTCAAGTTCGTCATCATCTACTTCATCAACACTCAAGCATGAACAGAGCAAATACTGGTAAGTGTTAAGTGAAGGACCGAAACGGCGACCAGAGAGGGGGGGAGTGAATGGGAGCCGATAAAAATCTTTCCAAACAATCCGGCTATTCTCCCAAACCAACTCTGAAACCTCCGAGAGCAATCTTGCCAAGATCACGTAGCCACTGTCAAGCTACTGACCCTAGGAGCAAGAAACGAGCAGCGGAACTCGAACCAATCGAAACGAACACCAAAACGACCCGAAACTCGGCTCGATCTAACACACCCAGGGGGGGCGGTTAAACCGGCCAGGGGGGGCGGTTAAACCGCCCGGGCCTGGGAGCCTCGGGAAAAAGTCAAAACAAAAGTGGATCTCCCAAACCGCTTGAGCTCTTGAGGCGAGATTTTGGTCAGATGATTTAGACCTCCAGTGGAGTGTTTTCCCAAAAGATCTCGGCCTCTAACTCAGTACAACTCCCGGAATCGCAGATCTCGCGAAGAACATCATGACCTCGAGTTCATCCCGAAAATCTCAAATCCAGAGCGATTCTCGGCGTTTGGGGGCAAAGGATCACCAGCAAAAGAGGCACAAGACACTCATACGTGAATCCCCCAAAGAAATCTGAGAGAAAACGCCCGGGAACAAGAAAAACGAAAATCCCTCAAAAATAGCTCCGAAAATACCCACGAAAATAGAAAAAGGAAAGGGAGCTCGGGAAATCAAATCATGGCACAAAGATGAGCAGCACAAACTCAATCACATAACCATGAATTCACCTATACAAACTAGGAATGATTCGAAGTAGTTCTAGGTGGAGGGGATGAAGGGGAAAACAAGTTCAAAGTAAAACCTAAAGAGATGACTAGAGAGATGACAGCCACCAGCCCTGAAGGGGCCTATTAGTAGTCCAAGTGGTGGTGTCCTAAAGACTAAACTACCCCTAAGTGATACATACCCCTCAGGGGCAAATTTGACATTTGATCTTCAGATATTTTCCGGCTCGGGCACCTTCCACTGCAAGCTAGCTTCCCTCCGACGCAAGCCTTGCAGTCACGCCGCGTGTCCTCCGGATCGAAGCTCCTCGACGCCGTTTTTGGGCCAGCCCAGGGGGGGGCGGTTAAACCGCCCCTGACAGCCCACACAGGCCCAGCTGCCCAAGTCCGCCTCGTCGAGTCCTCGGTCCTTGGTTTTGAGGCCCAAACCAAGGGAAACCGTCCACCGATGATTTTGTGGCCAAATCACCAAACCCCGCGCGCAAACTTCGGTTGTTAGCCGCCACCTTGCGCCGGCTTCTCGTCCGCGTACGAGCTTCGGTTGTGAGCCGCTACCTCGCACCGGAACCACGTCCCCTTGCTCGTTCTTGCCAGCATGTGAACCGCACTTGATCCACCGGCCATCGGGTCCCTCGAACCAAGCCTACTTGTCTCTCCGCTCCTCGGAGGCCGCCATGGCTAAGACCTTTCGCGCCTGTTCTTCACCTGCACCAATGCAACCAAGCCGCATTCTACACCTGCAATACTTGAGCCAAGGGAAACGTCAATCCACACCACGTTGTCAATCACTCATCACACCAGGAAGCGACCATCCACCGGTCCTCGGACACACCGGGTCCTCATTAAGATCTAATATTCCGCATTAATCAGTGAGTTAGGCGTGATCTAGATCTAGACTAGAGACCCTGTGGTTAAGCTTTTGTTAATCACATTTATCCTAAAACTAACATTTGGTATCAGTTAGCCAAACCTATTCAGGTTTAGATCCCCTAAGCCCTCTAAGCCTCTGTTCATGTCTTTACTAGATCAGTTTCGTGTCTACGTAAAGATTAAGCTTGTTCTGTGCTCGCTATCCATGTTTTCACTACTGCTCAGTTAAGATCTGTTCTAGCACAGTTCATCGAATTTTTTTTTTCAAGGTTTTCTAGATGTTCATGTTTAAGCTCATGTTTTTAGTCATGAACTACTCAAAGATAGGCATGTTTTAGCTCGGTTTCTTTCAGATCCGTATTGTTTATTGTGCCTCAGTTCTCAGTCAAGTTTTAGTTAAACCTTGATGTATCCTATAGATCTAGCATGTTTTAGTGAACTTTTGTTCAGATCAGTTAAGTTTTACATGCTAGAATATTATATCGGTATAGATTAAGCTTGGTTTAGTCAAGTTTTATTTAAGTTTTTTCATGTTTTAGCCTAAGAACTACATGATTAGGGTTTCGGCCACATCCAGTCTCACATGTTTCACATGCTTTCATTCGATATAAATCGCCTCACAGCCCAACCCGCATGTTTTTACAACATCTCAGCCCATCCCCATAGAAAAGAAATTACATCTCAGATTCTCAGTAAGAAAGGGAACATCTCAGTGCAAAAAAAAAAAAAGGGATCTCGAATCCCAAACCCTAGATCTAAGATCAGATCTAGGGTTCCCCAAAAGCCTAACTCTAAGATTCAGAAAATTACCAAGCCCCGGCGGCCGCGCAAGACATCAGTCTCGTTGCACGCGACCACCGGTCTTCACGCCGGCATGCCTCGGCACCCGCTCGCGCTCGTGACATGAAAGAGTCACGGCGTAGCAGGAGCCTTGGATGCGGCCTCAACTCCAGCGGCGCTTCAGATCCCGCGCCGCCGCTCCTGACCGTTGAGCTCCGGCGGAGCCCCTCGGCGGGCCGCGCGCGAAACGCACGCGGCACGCAGAGGAGGCCCGCGGCGCTCCGGCGTGCGGTGCTTTGGTCCTCCAGGATCTCGGCCCTCACTCACTGGAGACGGAGGGGACGAGGCAAGAAGCTGGCAGCGGGCGGCGGAGCGCCGTTGCCGGCGGCGGCGCGGAGCAGGCTGCTGCTCGCGGGGGAGAGGAAGAAATGGAACTAGGGTTCCTCTCCTCCCGGCGGATTCGGGGTTATATACGCCCGATCCGCGCGCTTGTCCGTCCGATCGGACGAACAGCTCAGATTGCAGCGGGGCGGGGGCGGCGACGCCGGCTGGGCCGCTTTGGCGGCCCGCCCGTCGGTTGCTGGGCTTAAGGCCCACTAAGTCTAAGCGGGCTGCGCAAGCCGCGTTGCGCTGAGCCGAGCCGCCGCGCGAACTGAGCCGCGTGCGCGCTTGTGCTGGGCCTGCTGGGCCATGCGCCTATTGGGCTGCTCGAGGGCCGATTTTCTATACTGCGCGCATGATAAGTGATGGTCGCGTTTTAGTCGCTGGGCTGCTGAGCCGCGCGTGCGCGCTGCTGGGCTGGGCCGCAGGCTTAAGTTGGGCCGCGCGCGCGTTTGTGCGCGTTTTGAGTCCGGCTGTGCCTGTTAGCAGGCCGCATTGGGCCGAATTTTAGTCACGGGCTGAAATGAGTTTATCTTTTATCTAAGTTTTCAGTCCTCTTTTCTTTTAAGCTCACATTTATTTAAGCACTAAGTTAAGTTAATTATTGCATGAGTAAACTTTTAAGTGATTGATGTTTCTTTTCATCTTTAAATTTTTAATAAATTAAGTTTTAAGTTTAAGTTTTAAGTTCTAAGTTTATTGCTTCCGCATTAAGTATAAATTATTTCTTGCATAAGAAAGTTAAGCATTAAGTTATACTATTCATTTAAGATGTAAATTTAAGTTTTTGACCTTTCAGTTTTCAATGGCTCATTATTTTCAGTGAAATTTTATTTCTTAATTGCAAATTAAGTTTTGAGCTACTAAGTTTTATTTAATTATGCACTGATATATATAAGTAGAGTTTTATGTCGTGTTTTTTCTGCCAGTTACTTTTATGCAATTAAGAAATGCTAAGTTTTAATGCGCTCATAAAATAAAGTTTTAAGTTTTTCATGAGCATGATAAATTTATGGTGCAATCTATTTATTTTCTTGCACAGTTTTTCCTTACCATGAAGTATCTTTTAAGTTTAAGTTTCGATTCAGAATAAGTCTCTTATTAAATGCTTTTGTTTTACCATGTTATTTTAGATAAGTATACATTAAGAATAAGTTTTCCATTGTTTTCATATAAGTTAAGTTTAAACTTTGCATTACTTGTTTTTAACATAAGTTAAGCTGAAAGTTCGTTCTCTTTCCACCAAGTGCATTTAGATGCCTCTATTTGAATGGAACCACCGGGAAGTTCATTTAGAGTAAACTTGTGATTAATTCAACCACCGTTGTTTAATTACGAGTTTAAGTCAAGTTTCGCTTGTTTTCCCCACCGGTGATTGCAAGTTGTTACTTGTTTGCGTGATTTTAATCAGACCACCGTAGGGTTATTTTCATGCTTTTATGTGCATCTTCTTGTACGATTACTGAGACATATTTTAATTTATGAATTTTTCAGTTGATTATACAAAGTTGCTAAGCACCATTGAGCATTATGATGGCACAAACTTCCCTAGTTGGAATCAGGATGTGCTAAGCATTCTCAAGACCTTGGATCTTGATTATGCGTTACGTGAGGATAAGCCAACTGCTCCGGCGGTTGGAACTCAAAATTATGTTGATAATATAAGTGAGTACAACTCAAATTCAGGAAAATGGGAGAGATCCAATGACTTGGCAAAGATGGTCATTAGACAAACCATCATTGAGGCCTTGAGAGGTTCTTTTTCTACTGAGATCAAGGGTAAGAAATTATCAGTTAAGGAGTTAATGCATTCAATTGAGGAAACATATAAATATAAGTTATCCAGTTTTCTCGTTAAGAAATTAACCACCTCGCGTTATAATAATCAAGGTGCATTGAGCGTACACATTAAGAGCATGGTCAGCATAGCTGAAGAGTTGAAAGTGCTTGGGATACATATCCAGAGCGATTATCTTGCGCAATTCATCATGGATTCTCTTCCTGAGAACTATGATAAGCGCGCTAATAAAGAAATGCACGCTCAAATCATCTGCAACTTTTGCAAGTCAGTCAACCACATGCAAGAGCGATGCCCCAGATTAATTGCATGGCTTCAGAAGAAAGGTATTCTTGGACCTTAAAGGAGGGGAGATTCAGGGGAGCAAAGTCTACAAGAGTTCATCAAAGTCAAAGACTCTGGAGCTTCGCATTAGCATTAAGTCATTAGTTTTAGATTAATTACCAGTTGATGATGTACTTTAGATTAAGAAAGAACATATTAGTTTTTCTGTGATGAGAAATTCTTGATATTTGTGTCCTCAATAAGTAATAATACATCATGAAGTTCATTTGTTGCTTATTTTTATCGCAATTGTCTTTGACTGTTATTTAAGTTAAATAAGTTAAGAAGTGATGAGACCTTGTCGAATATGTGGCACACTCACGTTTAGACCACAAATTCGAAGGGGAGAATGGAATGTCTCATCAGTTTTTTGAGATGCTCCTGCTAACAATACTAGTTAAGAATTGCTCTCATCTAGTAGAGTTATAATTTTCTCTCCATAATATTTTATTGTCCATAAGTTTTAAGGGCAAAATTAAGAATAAGTTTTATAATACTCGCTACATCTCATTGCTTCAATTAAGAATAAGTTTATAATGCGAGATATAATACCATTGTAATAGGAGTCATACTCCACAATCACCAACTGCCTCAAATAAGTCAGTGTGATTTTATTCTTTATTCTGGCCACCGCTGGATACGGGATAATTTTCACCGGTTCTGTTGTTCTATCCATTTTCTGGCCACCGCTGTTGTGGATTAGTTCAATTTGAATCAGAGACGGTTGAAGTATGATTTATGTTCATGATTCTGGCCACCGCTGTTTTATGAACATTTAATCATAGCTTTGCTTCTCTAGTTCATCTTCTGGCTACCGCTGATGTGGGCTAGATTAGCAAGGGAAGTTCATCAGTGGTGTCTAAGAAAGATATAGTAAATGTCGTGCCAAAGATAAATAAGTTAAAGAGCATCCATTGTAAATTACTTCATATAAGTTTATGGTTCGACACTTTTAATATTCTGATTGTTCAGAGTTCAATGGAAGCTCACTAAGAAATAAGGAAATGGGGGAGAAGAAAAATCTTAATGAGATATAGGATAAGTTTTCTCTATATTGATGATTTAAGATAAGACATATATACATATATGATTTACTCATATATATTTATATTGTGCCATAAATGTCTTCTCCGCTCTCTATCTAACTTTGTTGAGGATATACATTAGTTGTCTAACCATAACAGAGATAAGTAATATTTTATGATAAGTTAAGTATTGGGCACAAAAGTGAGAGCCTCAATTATTTTAAATTTATAATAAAGAGGTCATAAAGGAGTTTGTGAACTTTAACATAGTTATTTTTCATAGCAATTTTCTAATGGAGTCAAAGCAGTAGGCTATGATGGGTCTACAAGTTTGAAAGTGATTCCAAAAGAAACTAAGATGCTAAGTTCATAACTCACAATAAGTTTGTATGTATCATGGGCAACCATGGTTCATTTGTAAAGCTAAGGTGGATTAATTATTATCCTGATACTCTAACGTGAATGTTTTCTCTATAAGCTAACAGAATTAAGTTTGCATTCCGAGAAAGGAGAAAGTTTTCATCGTATCATAAGATGCATCTTAATGAAGCTCTCTATTAAGTTCTGGGGAGCATAACACTGAGATGGGACCAAAATGAGTATTAGGATTGTCACTAAAGGGAAAATGTTAAGAGTAGCTCTGAAGTGATAAAATGTGAATGCGTACACAGCTATGCCTGTTTTCTTTGCGTAATGTAGCAAATTTTATCATAAGTATAAAGGTTAAGTCTAATTAAATGGGAAGACGTTCCTAATGCTTCAATTAGAAGCAATATGCTAAGATCTATAAGTGATTGACTTAGCATGACAAGCCGGAATGCTTGACAAATTTTATTAGTCTTAGTCCAGGGGAGGTCCGCTGGAAAAGGTGTATAAAAGATTAATGCACCAAATAACATGCTTATTTAATTAAGTACTATTCAGATAAAGTTTTGTAAAAGTGTATGGATGTAATTGTGCACATTAAGTTTACGTCCGTCACTCTTACGGATCTGAGCGATTCTGCAGAAAGCTCTAAAACAAGATTAGCATAATTAAGGCTAATTTTGTATGGCATGATTTAGGCAGGCATATAAGATATATTCCGGTATTATTAATGTATTAACATTGTTTTCAAATCAATGCCGCTGTATTTGATTACAGTATTCCTTTCAAGTAATGACATATAGTTGACAGTGTCAAGTACATTGACAAATATATTGTTATGAAAGAAGGGTCCCAGGATCAAGTCATTTTAATGCTTTAAGTGAATTGCTAGCAACATGACTAATTTAAGGTTTTGTCTCTTATCCTATTTTCGCGAGATTAGTATGGATTTGATGATTAACCTCATATATGATTCTGGATGAGGCCGAATTAATAAACTCCCAAATAAGTTAGTAAGTGTTCTATCAAGGTACTATAGTGGACTTTGGTTAATGACGTCCCGGTATGTCTGTCATGTCTGCCGATGACTCATTCGCTGGGTTTTGCTATTGTATTGAGTGTGAACATAAGACGAACACAAGTAAGTTTTAAGATTAAGACTGTTCGATTAAGCGGGAGATTATTGATCTGTGTATATCCACCTTCACGTGATCAATAAAGTTGAATATTATAAGAATAAGTTATTGACCATCGGTCAAAGGGGAGAATGTTGGATTTGACCTCGGTCAGTCTATTTGGGCCTTCGGGCCCAAGCCTAATCCTAGGCTAATCCCTGTTAGTTGCCTTTGATTGGAAGGCAAACTCAGCCCATTTAAGGGCCCGGCCCCACGTCTACAGCACTATATAACTAAGGGGAAACCCCCTGGTTTCCCTAATCCGTGAGTTAATCACGAGTTAGCCTTTAGGGTTCTAGTAAACCCTAATCCTATCAATCACTAAGGTGCTGGAAGGCGTGGAAGCTCGGTGTCCGTTCTTCTACATCTACGTCAAGTTCGTCATCATCTACTTCATCAACACTCAAGCATGAACAGAGCAAATACTGGTAAGTGTTAAGATCTAAGATTCCGCATTAATCAGTGAGTTAGGCGTGATCTAGATCTAGACTAGAGACCCTGTGGTTAAGCTTTTGTTAATCACGTTTATCCTAAAACTAACAATAATCACAAGAATTGGTATCTGAGTATTCCATTGTAATTAGGATAATATGCATTTTCCAGCTGATACTAAGAGAAGAAAGTATTTTTGCTTCTAAATATGATGTGATGATACCTTGATTTGGGAATACAGAAGAAAAAAAGACACATAAGGATATGTCTAGAACACCTAATCACTCTTGCATGTCCACTTAAAGCTTGTATTGTAATTATTTAAAGAATTACAAAATATCAATCATAATACAAGAAACAATTTTATCCTAATTCATGAAAACGGGATTAAATCTTGAAGCTACTAGGCAGGTTTCCATTTGCTCCTTATTTTCATGTAACACAGACCATAGCTTTTTCAAAAGCTTTGCTTAAGTTTATCTGGATTGGCATGGCACAGTGTTAAAAAGAACCACCTGGATTTTAGAGAAACTTATTGGACTTATATATCAATTATCCTTCTCCCCTCTCACTCCCTCTATCTCTTCCCATCCTTGGTCCTATCTAAATGATATTTCAGCACATGCAACATTCGAGATTTTAAAGGAGTAGTACTGTTACTGTCTAAAACTTTGTCCAAGATATTACAAAAGTAATGCCAGACTATGAATTAAGTGCGGAAAATGAGCTAATTATCTAAACTGTAATAACTTATAGCCTTGGTCACTGATAAAGGTATAACAGTATTTGGGCAAGAGAATACAGCAACCATTTGATTAGAACTCTTTTTACAAAGCAAGGAACAAATACTTGGGACTGTATTTTCAAGCGGGAAAAAAAAACTGAAAATAAGAAAAGGTGTCATACCTCTACTGTTAAAAGATCAACTATACAGAATCAAAAGAATGGAGAACTTGTTCCAGAACGGTTCTAGTCTGGCTGTCCAAGGGCTTCTCCTGGGCATCAGAGTAGGCAATATTGAGCAGATAGAGCTTCCTTGAAGCAACAAATGCAGCTGAGAAGACCCGCTTCATCCCTCCCCTGGTGCTATCCAGTGCATACTCAATTTCATACACTGTTAGGCCACTATGCCCTGATCTCTCTCCAGCTGAAATCACCTCCGCAGACTTGGTGCTTTCCTGTTTTAAGAGAACAGATTCAGTTAGCTGCTAGCACTGATTCATTGAACATGTCAACAGAAGCACACACTACATAGAACACAGGTATCAATCAGAATCCTGATAAACACATTAGCAGTTCATCTAAATAGGTTACTTCAACTGTCACGCTGTGTGATGTGTCATGTGTGCAAGCATTCATAAGTGGCACTGAACAGAGGAGTTGCAATGCCAGAAAGACATTAGACATCGTTCAGGTGTTCAGGCAGTTATACCTTCTTCTTCTCTGCCTGTAGAAGCCTGTCGGCGACAAACTGCGGCGTCCCAAACTCCGTGAGCGAATTGAGCCGGACAGGGTTGACGACTACCCCAATATTGTTACTCCCTTTCCCCTCCTGCTGAAACAGAGCAGTCGCGCCCGCCTTATCCACCTTCACAAGCCACACAGCATTAGCACAGCAATTCACATATGCAATTTGCAATCCTGAAGTACAAAAAGCATCCTACGCTGCTACATTACTCATTGCATCGTTACGTAGTATCGACGTCGTTGAGGTAAGTAATCCTTACCTTGGGCCAGGAGGTCGGCTTGAGGAGGGTGAAGCCCTGCTCCTGGTCGGTATAGCGCTCCAGTTCTAGCCCCTCTGGAACTCCACTTTCTCCTTGTTCTTCCGCCGCCGCAACCGCCGCCTCGGACGCGGAGGCGACGGGAAGTTGCGGCGACGAGGCGGTGAAGGGGAGGGCAGCGAGGAGCAGAGTGGCGGCGGACACGGCCCTCCGGGTCAGGAGCGGAGGCGGATGGGAGGCGGAGACCTCGCATTTGTGCGCGACGGCTCGGGCCCGGAGCGGACGGCGGCGGTGGCCGCCGGCGAGTGCTGACGGCGGGCCGCAGCGGGGACAGACGAGTGACATCGGCATCTCCCGTCGCCGGCTATGCCGCTGTGGCGGCTCTTCATCGCCGCTCGTTATCGTGTTTTTGACACTGACTGGTGGGTCTTCTAGAGGTAATGGACTGGGCTGTGCAGATGGTTTGGGCCAGAGCCCAGACCGTAGCGTTGGCCCTTCTTGCTCTCAGAAAAAGAAGATAAAATTCTTGCGGTGGTCCTTATCAATCTGAGTTTGAGCTCTCGAATCAGCGCTAGTCCTCACATTTTCTCTGACTTATTTTAAAAATAAACAATATACGAACATGTTGTGTGTTTATAGTGGTCAAGAGTGCATAATAACATAACCATTTGATTAGATAGACGATACACGCAACATTTGATCTTGATGAAAGTTTGTGAAATTACTAAGAGGCGCGGTATACGAGTTTATAACAGTGACAAAACATGGAGATGCATCGTAAGACGCCACGTGAAACGAGTTAAGCTTAGCCCACACGTGTTAGACCGTGGGATGTGTTTCGCAAATGAACTCAACCTGAGGTAACCCTTTTTTGTCTCTAAAAAAAATCAAATGTAAAGTTAATCAACCCGTGCAAAATTCTCGTATACGAGACTACGAAAGATCACGAGGACCATCGCCCGAAGAGCCTTGCCAGTTGCCACCGACACGTACATGTCGTCGTACTACGAGACAAGGGCCCTGGTTTAGTTCCCATCCGAAATATTTTCATCCATCACATGAAAGGAGAATCTTTGATGCATGAAGTATTAAATGTAAACGAAAAAGTGAAAAGTTATATGGATAGACTGTAAATCGCGAGACGAATCTAATGAGTCTACTTAATCCATGATTTGCAACAGTAGTGCTACAGTAACCATCCGCTAATTATGGATTAATTACCCTCTAATTATCACCGTTAGATTCGTCTCGAGATTTCCAACCTATCCATATAACTTTCCATATTTTTGTCTACATTTACTACTTCTAAATTGATAAAATCAAAATCTAAAATCTTTTCACGAAATGTTTTCGCGAACAAAACACGGGCGCGAACTAAACACGGGCAGGACGAGGAGGAACCATACGGCGTCGCCGCGTGCCCGCGTCGGTCGTCGGCTCCGAGGAGCCGTGGAGAAACCTGGCACGGCTACACGAGTCACGACGCCAGATGATGATGACCAGAACCGCAGCCGCCAACCAACCGGCCCCGCCGCACCCAGCAGAATAACACCACGCCACGGGCCCACGGCCAGCCGGTCCGCCGGAGTAATCCCCGTCCCAAACCGTCCACCACCCGTTGCCGCTCGCCCGGCGCTTGTTGGCCGCCGCGGAGTAAACAAAGGACACGCCCACCACCAACCAACCCTCCCCACGCCGGCCGCCGTTGCCCTTTGACTCCCACGAAGTCCAGCCCGGGGCACGCTCCCCGCACCAAGCCACCAACTCCTCGAAACCCAGGCGAGGAGGCGCCGTGGTGGTCTGGTGGAATCGACCGCTTTTCTCGGAGGCCGCAGCTCCCCCTCGCTCCAAGGGCCACTGCACTGCTCCTAGCCTCCCACCAACCCCCCGTCACCCAGCCCACCATGGCCGAGCGCCTCGCCGTCCGCCGCCGCCACCCTCCGTGCCTCAGGCGCCCCCGCCCCGCCCGCCAGCCGCGGCGCGCGGACGAGCCGCGCTTTTTTCCCGAACGCGTCGGCCTCGCCGTCCCGCGCGCGCGCCGGCATCCGCGCCGCACCCTCCCGGCTCCCGCAGGTCCATATCCGTACCGCTTCTGTTCGGTCTCAACGGCGCCTCTGAAACGCAGATCGAAATGGTGCGGCGGACCTGTCTGCTGACTCGTGTTTTGCGTGTGTGATCGCAGAAGGCGAGGGCGGTGAGGTGCACGGCCGTGGCGGCGGCGTCCGACGCAACGCAGCTGAAGGCCGCGCGCGAGGACATCAGGGAGCTTCTCAGGACGACCCATTGCCACCCTATCCTGGTGCGTACGGTGACCCTCGTCAGCTCGTCAGCGCTTACTTGCTCAGAAACTCCATCGGATCGTCATCGTTATGTATTGTGCACGATTTGGGATGTGACCTAACCGTTTACGACCTTGCCGGCGCATTGCAACGATAGAACACTTGAGGCGTTGAATTACAATCCTATAACCTGTGCACATGCTAAGATTAATGTTGGAAGAATGTAGTAGCTGACAGCTGTGATCTCTTACAAGCTTTGTTAGTGGTGTCCATTCATATATGACTCTGCAGCATATGGTGTGTGAGCACTGAGCAGGCGCCCATAAGTGGCCATTATATTTGTGTGTTTTGTGCTTGTTAACCAGTGATTCAGTTTTCACTGTTGAGCAGGGGTGGATCCAGAAAAACAGTGGTATCGGTCAATCCGACTAGAACATGGACTATTTCTCACTTATTAGTGTTAGTATTTCCTAATTATACTTAGAGATTTACTTAGTGTTTGCAACAAGTCACTGGTGCCGCACTGCCACTTGACACTAATGAGTATATGCTGAGCTGCCCCTGTCGCTGAGCTTAATATGTCTACTTTTACGATGTATGAAGATTAGCCCATATAGGCAGGTCAAAGTAAGTTCTATGTGAGGCATTGAATCTTATCACTTGTGCACGTGCTAAGATCAGTGTTGGAGAATGTGGTAGCTGTGATCTCTTTCTAATTTCATTAGTGGTGTCCATTCATATGCGCCTCTGCAGCATATGGTGTGTGAGCACTGAGCAGGCACCAACAAGTGGCCCATTTGTGCATTGTCTGCCTGTTACACAGTAATCAAGTATTCACTGTTAATTGTTACTTCCTCCGCTTTAAATATAGGTCGTTTTGGCTTTTCTAGGTTCATAGTATTTGCTATGTATCTAGACATACGTTATATCTAAGTGCATAGCAAGTTTTATGAACCTAAGAAAGCCAAAACGGCCTATATTTTGAAACGGAGGTAGTATGAAATGGTAAGAAGTGTGTTAAACAAAATCAACCTGTATGAATGTAAAAAGAGCGAGTGACATGCCAAGCTTGGTTAATCATTAAATGGTATTAAGTAATCCAAAAAGAATTTGCCAATTGAAACTTAATGATGTAGTACTGTCTAATGATGCTCTGTAGATGAAGAGCATTATCCAACATATGCTTTAGAATCATGTCAGGGTCTGATCATTAGTTATGCTGTGTTTTCATGTATTTTACCTTTGCATGGTCATGTGATTTGTCTTAGTTTTATAGGTTGAAGGTACCACAGGACCGTTTATCCAGTTATGCGTTGTTGCATGAAGTTGTGTGTATTTCTATTTGCCTGCCAAATGAAATGCAACTTTCTGCGGTCTATTATCTTCCTAAGACAAATGTGCACGGAGTCAAGTTACCTTTGGGCTTCTTTTGTTTATGCAAGATGATTGATTGTTATTTGTTTGATTGGATGAAGGTCCGTCTGGGATGGCATGATTCTGGTACATATGACAAGAATATTGAGGAGTGGCCACAACGAGGTGGAGCTAATGGAAGCTTAAGATTTGATGTTGAGCTGAAACATGGAGCCAATGCTGGTACTTTTACTAGACTCTCTCTCAATATATTGATTCATTCTTCTATAGTGTACTATGAGTAACTAAAGGTTCTTATTGAAATTCCTAAAGGCCTGATAAATGCTCTAAAGCTTATCCAACCAATTAAGGACAAGTACCCGAGTATTACTTATGCAGATTTATTTCAGTTGGCAAGTGCTACAGCAATTGAGGTTTGGCCTTTTCCTGATTGAAGCATCTAGCTATTTTATTTTTTATTATATTACTGCCATGTTAATCATAGTCAATTCACATCAGGAAGCTGGTGGCCCAAAGATCCCAATGAAATATGGACGGGCTGATGTTACAGGACCTGAGCAGTGCCCACCTGAGGGGAAGCTTCCTGGTTAGTAGATCTCTTCACTGGACTTTGCGGTGTTCTGTGTGTATTACCTATGATGTTTCTTACTTTGTTGGGAAGAGTTAAGATACAAAGGATACTTATTAAGATTTCTCTTGTCTCCTGGGAATATCAAACAAGTGTGTCTCATTTCCAGAAATCAAGGGAATACCTCCATTGCCACGTTGATGTCAAAACTACTCTTATGTATAAGCGAATAGATGCACTGGCATGTTGTCCAATTCCATTAATATGATCACTGACAACTCTTCTGTTCTCTTTTATCTTGTGCTTTACAGATGCTGGCCCAACTTCACCTGCTGACCACTTGAGGGAGGTATTCTACAGAATGGGCCTTGATGACAAGGTGTGCAGATGATTGCTGTAGTTTGTTTCAGTATATGTTCTAGTTGCCTTTGTTGAACAGTTTGGGATTTGAATGCTGTGTAGGACATTGTTGCTTTGTCTGGAGCACATACACTTGGAAGGTCCAGGCCTGAACGGAGTGGCTGGGGAAAACCAGAGACAAAATATACTGTATGTTGTTATATACTTATATTATCTTTTGGTCTTTTTTTCATCTGACTGTTATTTAAAGGATCTTGAATTTTTTTTGTTCGATTTTTTGTACTGACTAAGCTATGTGCATCCTGTATTGTCTCTTGATATCATTTTCATCTTACTGTTCTATTCTATTAAAGTATCTAATTGCTCACTTAGATTATATATAAAATCCTCTCAACCGTTGGTATTACCTGGACATATGAAGTCAAACATGCTGCATTGTGATAAATTTGGCCGGACCAATCTTGAATTCATCTACCATGTACAACTCTTACAGAAAAATGGTCCTGGTGCACCTGGTGGCCAATCCTGGACGGCTGAGTGGCTGAAATTTGATAACAGTTACTTCAAGGTACGTGTCTTTTGCCACATATTACATTCTGAAAAATTAATCTGAGTTTATCATATCTGATCTGATAGCAACATTTCAGGAGATTAAAGAGAAAAGAGATCAGGATCTTCTGGTCCTACCTACAGATGCTGCTTTATTGGAGGACCCAGCGTTCAAGGTGATCTCCCATCCTCAACTGTATGATGTCAGTATCCTATGAAATGATTGTTGAACTTACTGTGTGAGAATTCACAACACAACCAGGTCTATGCGGAGAAGTATGCAGCGGACCAAGAAGCATTCTTTAAAGACTATGCTGAGGCTCATGCTAAACTGAGCAATCTGGGTGCAAAGTTCAATCCTCCGCAGGTCAGTCAGCATTTCGCTCTTGGTTTTCCTACAAGGTCTCCCTTTTTGTTTGCAGTTTTTTTTAAATAGCAAATTTCACTTGGTGTTTGTGTTTGGTAGGCGGCTAGCTCCTTCCAACAAACTGTTTCTGATTTGTTTTTCTCCAGCATGCTGACCAACCTTATCGTCCTTTACTCCAATTGAACCTGCAGGGATTCTCTCTGGATGATTAGTGCTGCACCGTTAAACAGGCAAATACTCTCCCTAGAAAAGGTTCATTTAACCTTCTACGGCGACTAAATTGCACTTTGGCTCTCTATGGCGACTGGCAAAATGCAGAAGCAAGCAGTTCATTTAACCCTCAATTTTTCTTGATTTCAGAACTGAGCTTGAAAATATTTCCGAATAAAAGAGCTGTCACGACATGAATTTCAGAGCCGTTTTTGGATCCTCTAGATAGAACTATCTGATCTGATGTTTCAATTCTCTTTCACATGGTGCTTTGCATGTACTGTCAATTTTCTACTAGAGTAGCAACATGACTCTATTCCTCTTGCACGGGATTACTGCTGCATATAACAGCAGATCTGAAGCATTTAAAAACTTTCTGGACCCTACTACCCTCTGGTGCATCTGCCGAGCGCTTCCCAACCCAACACGAGCCAGGAGTAATTTTCATCTGGCCATGCTCCTGAATTTGTCGTCACAGGCCGGGAGAGAATCTTTAAAGCCGCGGATGGGCCACTTGGCCACTGACGGACCCGGTCCACCAAGGCACCAGGTCGGGCCGCGACCTGGATTTGGAATTTTGGATCGCTCGGTTGGACCGACTGGATGGTGGGCGCCCACCACCACCACCCGCGAGAAAACAGGTCTGTGCAATAAGACATGATTAGGATTAGAACAGCAGCGTAGTGTGTGACTGTGTGAGACATTATACGGAGCATAGTAGATGGATGCTGCTGATAGGCCACGGCGACGAGTCCGGTGCCGGCCATTAACTCTGATCAGCGTCACGTGCACGCCACGTGCGGGGCACCAACGGCGCGCTCTGTGGCGCAACCGCGCAACAGGTAGCCAAATTACAAACTTCAAAGTGACAGCAGGTTCGTGTCCGGTCACGTTACCGGTGACCCTAGAGGCAAGTACCGTCGCTTCCCGCCCAAATGGCCCAACCGCTTTTATCCTTTTGTCTTACGGTCTTGCCTTTCTTTTGCACGGAGAGATAGAGAGATACTCATTCAGTTCGGTACTAGTAACACTTTCTCCTTTGGAAAAAAAACGTACTAAAACGCTTTTAAAGGTATGCGAGCTAAGACGCTTAATGATCTTTAGCATACACAGACCAGAGCAGAGATATTAATCTTGAAACAAATTGATCCATACTTGCTGTCATTTTCTTGTATTTCATAAGCATGATTTTCCAATCCTACTATCCATGTAGAGCAAATAGACGAATTACTAGCTTATTATAAAACATGTAGAAAGCACAACACATAGCCCTTAAACTCAAACCATATGGCAATGAAATATACTTCTTTCGTTCCATTCTAAATTATTGGCTAACCTAGCTTTATGATTCTATCCTAAGTCAAACTCATTTAATTTTAGTCAAGTTATATACGAATACATTAGCATCTGCATTACTTAAGAGTGACCAATAATTTGAAAGGAGGGAATACTAAATTTGGATTACTTGATTTTAATCCAATATTAGATGAATAAGGGCCAAATTAAAACCTGATGATGCTCGCCCCTTTTTCAAAAAAAAAAAAAAAATCGATATACACTCACTCATGCCTTAGCTCTTTCTAATCGACTATTCGTGGCTACTGGCATTCCCATCACCTTGCTAGGTAGCGTGACTTCCATGAATTAATTTTAAGTTCAACATACAGGCCTATTGATCGGGGCGTGTGAGTTGGGCTATTGATAGTAGGCCTACCACGCATGCCCCTTACCAAGTGAATCAATACTTGATCGATCAATTAATGATGACATTCAACAATTGTATGAGAGTTTGATTAGTTATATTAGACATGTTTTCTTCCCCAATTTCAGACCATATTTTGCATTTCGCGCAAGGATACCAAATTACTGGAAACGGCCCTGTGTCAACGTCGATAAAAAACCCCCACAAAGCCAGAGAATGACCATTGACAGAAGCTTTATTCAATTTCTCGACGAACTGAAATTAAGAGATGTTAAATGATCACATTCACATCCAAGTAGTTGCTTGGCGAGTCACTGACACGAAGTCATTGAAGACTCAAAGGCAAAGGCCGCGGTGATCTCACCACCGGTGGTCCAAAAACCCAGAAAACTTCAGAGCTTTTAGACCAAAAACACCAAAAAGGCGGCACCCCGGCGCCTCGGAGGAAGACGACGACGACCCTCCAAAGCAATCCCACGAGCTCCCCTCTCCCTCTCCATCCCCACGAGCTCGTGCTCGCCTCCTCCCACCCCAAAACCCTAGTCCCCACCCCGAACCCGGCTCCGCTCCAATCTCCACCGCTGCGGCGCGGCAATGTCGTCGTCGAGGTCGACGCGCTCCAGTATGTCCCCATTTCGATCCCGCCGTTCGGCACAGGCCGCCGCTGCGGCGGCGCCTCCTCCGCCGGCGAGGACCTCCTCGGGCGGCCGCCCGTCTACCCCCTCCTCTACCGCCTCCGCGCGGCCAACCACCCCGTCCTCAACCTCTGGCGGCCGCCCCGCCACGCCATCCGCCGCGTTCGCGCGCCCCACCACCCCGTCGTCCTCGGCGCGTCCCGCCACGCCGTCCTCTACCGCCTCCGCGCGGCCCACCACGCCTTCGTCGGTCTCCTCGCGCGCCGCGGGGAGGGCGCCGCTCGTGGACCCGGCCAATGCCAAGGAGAACATCATGGTCACCGTCCGCTTCCGGCCCCTCAGGTGTGCTTTTGCTTATTGTTTGCGCGCTTTATGCCGTGCTTGGAGTGCATGCGGTTTTTGATTTCGTGGGCTTTGAGCTGTGTATTCGTCTCATGCGTTTTGTATTTTTGTGTTGTAGTCCTAGAGAGATCAACAAGGGGGATGAGGTGGCGTGGTACGCGGATGGTGATAATATGGTGCGCAACGAGTACAACCTCAGCATTGCATATGCATTTGGTGAGTGCTCTTGGACTCATTGCTGTGAGATACTACATTGTGGAAGAGTTGACGCTGCGAATGAAATATACCGATTTGCCCAAAGGGGGATAAAACTTGTTGATGAGTCCTACAAGGTAGCAGAGAAATAAGGACAGTGATTGTGGCATATTGGTAATTGGTAATGGATTTGCAGTAGAAGCTCAGATTCCTTTTTAGGGTATACTGGGAATAGAATGTTGATACATTGTCACAGTAGAACAGAGAGGTTTACAGTTCAAAACAATTCCCTAGGGTCAGTCTTAGTAATCAATGAAGAGAATCAGATTTCTGCTTTGTACAATTTGTCACTTTGTTGATCAAGTATGCTGTACAGTATGCAAAATTTATAATCAATGAAGAGAATCAGATTTCTGCTTTGTACAATTTGTCACTTTGTTGATCAAGTATGCTGTACAGTATGCAAAATTTAGAGTGTGGTAAGGTCTTCGTGATTTTCAGTATAAGTTTGAATAAATGGTAAATAACGTTGTGGTTAATTCTGTATTTAATCTAAATTAATGGTCCAGAAAAAGAACCTTAAGTCAGGGATAAGCTTTCCAGAGATAGTCACCAAGTTTGTAGTGTACTCGTGTTTACTGAACTATGTGAATCCTTACATTTTTTTCTCTTTTGCAGATAAAGTTTTTGGCCCTGCTACTACAACTCGGCATGTATATGATGTCGCTGCTCAGCATGTTGTAAGTGGTGCCATGCAAGGAATCAATGGTATGTTCCAATTTTTAGCTCTCTTGAATTTTCTAGAATTTTGGACCTGAACCTTTGTTACACGCCTTAGGCCTATTAGAATTTTGAGTGGGATAAAGTAGTGGGTACTCAGTTCCTATGTTAACCGCGTGTCAGAACAGCTTTATAGATGACAGTTTCAAAGTTATGGACTATGCAAACAAGGTCTATTGTGGAATGCAGATTGGTAGGGTTGGGGATGGGGGAGCCCCCTACTGCATTTATATCAGAAGAAAGTGTTACCTGTTCTTTGATAGCAAAATTTGATGTATCTAGTTGTTCGTGTGCATGCTTCTTCTTGTTATTCCACCTCTGCTTTTGATTAGGATCACAGCACAAGCACAGCTGGTGCATTGGTGCAGTTTGATTTCTTACTACCTCTGGTCCAAAATAGATACCGTCGTAGACTCCTAGAGTCCTAGGACGTGTGTGTGGTCAACATTTAAAAACTGACTATTACCGATTTTAATAACTTCATTGCATGGAAAATTAATTTTGTTAAACATATACTTAAAAAGAATAATAATTGTCAAATATGTGTGTTCGAGACTGTAACAAGGACCTAAAAGACAAGTAAACCTACTGGATATGTACTTTGAGATTTATTCAGTTTCCTAAAAATTTTCTGTTCATTACAGGCACTGTCTTTGCATATGGCGTAACTAGCAGTGGGAAAACTCACACCATGCATGTAAGCTTCTGCTTTGGTGTTATGTAAACTCACACCATTACAGGCATGCCTTTTCGTTTAGTATATATGTCGCGCATCATCCTCTTCTTATGGCCAAGCAAAGAAACCCAGTTTCAATTTTCACACGCTAAAATTTCAGACATGAAGAATTTACTAGTCTTCAATGTTGAATTTCCTTTCATGGTACACTTGGATTATTGTTGCAGGGAGAACAGAAGTCACCTGGAATCATTCCATTGGCGGTGAAGGATGTATTCAGCATTATTCAAGATGTAATTTCCTCATTTGTTTTCTATTACTGTCTGACTAAAAAAAAGGGCTAGTGTGACATTTTTATCTCTTTTGTTGACATCAGACACCTGGACGAGAGTTTCTTCTGCGGGTCTCATATCTTGAAATTTACAATGAGGTGACTTCTCTTTTCAAGGCGTCTATTTGTTTGCTACTGCATAGCAGCACAAAGACCAATTACAATTTCATCTCCATATTGGATCTTTGATTGCATACATTGGGTACATCCTAGATGCCAGTTTATTTCATATTGATTGCATACACAGGGTACATCCTGGATGTCAGTTTATTTCATACTCGTATACATATATTATGATTATTCCTATGCTAGTCCTGATTAGGTTGCAATGTATACGAAAGAATTCTGACGTTATTATTCAATTTGCACTGCATAAAAGTAGTGAAACATAGCCAGTTCAAAGTGGTCAAATATCTTGAAATGTACAGATTCAGAACTCAATCATGAAACTGTGTAGTACTTGTTCAGAAGCTTGGTTTATTCTTATAACTTTGCAGGTTATCAACGATTTACTTGATCCAATAGGACAGAATCTCAGAATTCGAGAAGATGCACAGGTACCTAGTGTATTGCTGTTTAATTAATTTTTTTAATTATTTAGTTGTGCCCTTTTGATTTATACAGCACAAAAGGTTAAGCTGCACACAATTCTTTTACTTCATTCATTTGAATTGTTCCATATTCATTACTAGCTCTTGGTTTATTTTGTGTATCAGCGAGTCCTTTTCTCATTCTTCTGTAGAAATATGATCTTGTCTACTAGTGTGAAGTGTGAACCAAGTTTTTCATTCTTAGCTGATAAATTATCGCGCACTTAATTTGTTCTGTTGATCACATTTAGGGAACTTACGTGGAAGGAATTAAAGAAGAGGTCGTTTTATCACCTGCACATGCACTCTCTCTGATAGCATCTGGAGAAGGTATGTGTTCCTATCTTGAGGACACACGTTGTATTCATATTGGTTATACTGCCCACATTTCTTCAATGGATTAATCCTTTGGGTACATTGATCTGGTGTGTGTGTGTGGGAGAGGGGGGACGCTCAATGGTTTCTCTCTCAAATTATCACAACTGCATCAAAGGAATCTCAGCTTCCACAGCTTGACTTTATTCATGTACACATGCATTTTGATTAGGGTCCACATGGTATTCTCATTCAAAATTAGCTCTTGTGCGGTCCACAATTATTCTATTGGTGTTTGCACTTAACATAAAATGATTAAGTTCATATTTGTATAGATTTTTTTAACATGCGATTCAAACATGCATAATGCTTGCTTGTATCCATGTGAGAACATGTGTTTGGGCAATTCCTTTGATGTTAGTTTGTACAGAATGGAATCAAATCAATATTGTTCTGAACTAGTGATGCCGTCGTTGGTTGTGCTGAAGGGTTCGAACCCATGACCAATTGTTACTGAGGTAGGATTACAAACCACTTGGACTAAGTGTCATCTGCTCCCAAAGAGCTGCGGAAGGGGTTAAATTCACTAATTATTCTTGTAGCTTGGGAAATCTGGAAGCACCGCAATTCTTGCGTGTTTGATAAAATCAGGCCCAATGTTGAAGAGGTTCTCAGATGTAGAGAAGAGGGGAATCTTTGGTGTACTGCTGGAGCTAAAAAACTCCAGGAACTTTTGGTCACGGTGTCTTATCTAGGAGAGTAAGGATCTGGTTCAGATCCTATCTGGTCGTGTTTGTGTCTTGTGGTTTCTTGTTTGTATATGTGTGGGTGTTGTGTCCGTGTGCTCTGTAGGCATTCTTGCCTTTTTCTATCTTAATGAAATGACGGGCAGTTCTCCTGCGTGGTTCGAGAAAAAAAAGTGACGCCGTCACTTTCTTGCAGAGCACAGACATGTTGGATCAAACAATTTCAATCTTTTCAGCAGCAGGAGTCACACTATCTTCACATTGGTATTGCTGCCTCATCTCTTTTTGGTTCTTTATAGGTTCAAGCATGGTAGTTAACTAAAACAAATTCATGGGCATACTTGAATTCACCATGCAAAGTTGACTTTTGTCATTTACTCCAGATAATATGTATGGCAACTTATACTTGTTAAAGCTGTGAAAAAACTGTTAATTGTCTCACATAGTAGTACTTTATTGGATCTCAAACTCTTGCGTTCCCCATTAGAAGCTTGTTTGGTAAGAGTCGTAAGACTAGGCTAATAATTTCTAACAGTTAATCAAGTAGACTTGTTAAGCTTATATGTCACAACACAACTGCAGACAATTGAAAGCAGTCCCTCTGGTGAAAGTGATGCAGCAGAAGAAGTCAAGTTGTCTCAGTTGGTAATTCTTCTCCTGCAATATGCTTCTAATTTCCATTCTCTTACAATTAATTTGTGTCACTTGGCATTTAGCATACATGAGCTTGGTTAGAATTTCTGTGACATCTAAGTGCTCTTATGATATTCTTTTATATCTTTTGATCAGAATTTGATTGACCTTGCTGGGTCTGAGAGTTCCAAGACTGAAACAACTGGCTTACGACGCAAAGAAGGTTCATACATAAACAAGAGTTTGCTCACTCTTGGAACTGTAAGTATCCTATATTGCTAACTATTTGTCTATTACCATGACATATTGATACATATAATAAAAATTTACTATGCGGACCGTTTCATACATAGGGTGATATGCATTCATACCATCAGACTAGTAGTCAATGACATGTCATTAACAGACTGGAGGTATAGATTAAAAATGCAGCTCAAATGGTGGTATGGATGAAAATATTCCTTCATATATTTGTGCCAATTGGTGTTCTCCTCGTCTCTTGGAGCTAGTAGGGCAAAAGATCAGCACATGGCTCCTAATCTGTGATTAGGTGAACTTAGATTTATTTACTACTTTCTAGTCCTAAAACAAGGAGGGATACTGCAAAAATGGTCATGTTCTTTGTTCATTTATTTGGTTGCTATTCTCTTGTTAAAACTATCTTCAACATTTTCCTTGCAGGTTATTGCTAAACTCACTGATGGTAAGGCCACTCATATTCCCTATAGAGACTCAAAGCTCACACGCTTACTTCAGTCTTCTCTTAGTGGACATGGACGCATATCTGTAAGTAGTTCTTACACAACATAGTCTGCTTTTCTATCTTGATTTACTAAAAGCCTTTTTGTTGTCTTTATATTTTTCTTTTTGTTTATGGAAAATATTTCCACGTCTAATAATCTAAATGTTGTACTGCATGCCTTGTGCAGCCTATGTTTGATATGTTGTAACGCTCATCTTCTTTGCAGCTTATTTGCACAGTTACTCCTGCATCCAGCAACAGTGAGGAAACACATAACACGTTAAAATTTGCTCACAGGAGCAAGCATGTTGAAATAAAAGCTTCTCAAAATAAGGTAATAATCAATTAGTCTGCAATCCGTGTTTCCATGCTTTTGTGCTTGTTACTAATGTTCCTTTTTGGAGCGAAAACAATAGCGGAAAGCCCTACTGTGGTATGCTTGCTACTAATGTCGATGGATTTTCCTTTTCAGATAATCGATGAAAAGTCCTTAATAAAGAAGTATCAAAAGGAGATATCCAGCCTGAAAGAAGAGCTACAGCAATTGAGACGTGGTATGATGGGCAATGGCTGTATTCTCCCTACGGATCAAGAGGATCTTGTTAATCTCAAACTCCAGGTTTGCTTTTCAGCCTATTCAAACTCTTGGTGAAATATTCTCTCTTGATCTCTGGAAACTATTTCTACAATTCTAAGAACATGCAAATGAGAACTAAAGTGCATCAGTAGTTTTTCACTTTTATCATACATACTTATGTGCCTACCCCAACTTGCTTGGGACTAAAGGCTATGTTGTTGTTATTGTATCGTACATGCTTATGTGCTACTCCCCCCATTTTTAAGTATATGATGTTTAGGACATGCAAATGAGACGGAGTATGAAATTGATATACCTTTCCTGATAACATCCTGGTAGAATAAATGAACCTTTTCTCTATGGAGAATAATTATTGGTCATATTTCAATACAAATAGATTAATCCATTTCTTTTTGTTCTATTTATGTGATAGCTTGAAGCTGGGCAAGTCAAACTTCAATCAAGGCTAGAACAGGAAGAGGAAGCAAAAGCAGCACTGATGGGTAGAATTCAGAGGCTAACAAAATTAATATTGGTATCAACCAAAAGTTCGATATCCTCAAATGTTTCAGGAAAGACTAACCTCCGTCGACGGCATTCATTTGGGGAAGATGAGGTTTGAGCCCTCTTTGTTTGTTTGTTTGTAGCATTTTGTTCTCTTAATCCAACTCAGAACAGTAGACGGAACTTTTAGCAATACAATGTAAGTGTGAAAGAGCAGCATAGGTCCCACTTTTAATCCTAGTTTTTGTGGATGCTATATGTTGTTTTTATTGTGGAAACTTATTAATTCCTAACTAGTCAAGGATTTTTTTCGGACTAGTAGCATGTTCCATTGTGACAGAACTGCCTTAGAAAACTTGCTCATTGTACCACTACATGTTTGGGATACCACTATACCAGCATCGGATTACCACACACATGCTTTAATTGATTGATGTGTGCAAAACATATAGTCGTTTGCTACTGGACTTGCAAGTTGCAATATGCCAGCAGCCCATCACACTATGGTGCTTTTGGGACACCTTATTATCCTGTGTGCAAGTGTTTGTGTGTGGTACCTAAGATATTTGCAGTGTTTTTTTTTTTTGTGTGTGTGTGTGTGTGTATTGCAGTATATCTACTGTTCTTATTCTGTTTCAAATTGCAGCTTGTGTATTTGCCTGATCGAAAGCGGGAGTACTTCGCAGATGATGATGATATTAGCCTTGATTCTGAGCTTTCGCTTGAAGGGAAACTTGATTCGAACAATCCTGATGAGTCTGCCAAATTTGACAGAAGGAATCGTAAACGTGGAATGCTTGGTTGGTTCAAACTAAAGGTAATTTTTATGGATGATGGATTTATGGATAGCATGAAGAGCCAAGCAATATGGATTGTGCATTAGTAATTATATATATTTTAACTTATGCAGAAGTCCGACCAACTATCGGGTTTATCATCCAGTGTGGATGGTGATAGCAATGCTAGCGGTTCACCTTCCTGCTCTAAATCGTCACAACAAAAAAACTTGCTGCTAGACCTGAAGGATGGTCGAAGGAAATCTATGACCAGGAAAGGAGATGACACGACACTTGCTGATTCTTTTCTTGAAAGAACTCAAGCCGGTGACTTATTTAGTGCTGCATCCAGAGCACGTCACCCTCTGCCAGTGAGTTGAATTTCTATGTTTAATCTTCTCTTTCCATTTGTCTCCCTGCTTCCGCATTCCCTGTGCATGCATTGCCTTATCCCACAACTTTAGCTGACACAGACTATATAATTATAATTGAAGTCCGGCACTTCTCCGGGCGTTGCTTACTGAAGGATAATGTAACATCCCACTATAGTAGGTGAAGAGGCTGCTAAATGGATTCAAGTGTGAAGTTATGGGGTCTGGCACTTCTTTCCAATGAATGTTTGATTTCATGCAGACTCTGAGATTTTGATAGTATTCCCTAGTCCTTATTTTCCTTCTCTCGGCTACCTCATCTGGCCAGGAGCAGCATCCAGCATGGTGATACCTTCCTTTAATAGGATATCCAATAATGTTGCTTTGGTTTCACTTCGTTGTCTAAATGTGTACTGTTTCGGTGGTGGGCATTCGCCAGTCATTGACACTAACTGCCTTGTTGCATTTGTAGAGTGGAACAACCATTGTGGATCAAATAGATCTTCTACAAGAGCAGGTCAAAATGCTGGCTGGGGAAGTTGCACTTTGTACAAGCTCACTCAAAAGGCTGTCGGAGCAAGCAACCAACAACCCTGATGATGTGCAAATTAAGGTAATTTTCTTACTGTCCTTCTGTAACCAATTAAGCAGTTTTTGGTGTATTTTTATGAAGTATATTTCCTTTTATTTTCTTCTACTGCAGGAGCAAATTGAGAAGTTGAAAGACGAAATTGCTGAAAAGAAATCACATATACATTTGCTAGAGCAGCGGATGGTTCAATCACTTGAAACTACAGAAGACCCAGCGACTAAGACAGAATTGTCCCAGGTCTAACACCATCTTAGTTTTATTTATTTGCAAACTTTCTTTCTACCAGTTATCAGTGGGCATATTGTAGTTATATTTTGCACTGTTGAGGGAGAAGATATTTTAATTGTTTTATTTGCTACGAGCCAGTCCCACATGCTCTATGTTTTGATTTCTTTTTATGGCTATATCAATTTTCTGAAGGTTTCATGTAATCTGATCTTCTCACAGACCTTTTCGAAGTTGAGCACGCAGTTGAGCGAGAAGACATTTGAACTGGAGGTTTGTCAATAGTCACTACATAAGCTATTGTCCTTTTGTTTTGGTTGAAAATTATGCTGGAGTAATTACTGTTTTATTTCTGGCTGTGTGGTTTCTCTAGATTATGTCTGCGGATAATAGAATTCTTCAAGACCAGCTACAAGCTAAGGTGAGCAGTGTGGGTGGGATTTTAAATATTTTTTATGTTCCATAGACTAATTTGATTCCATTTTCTTGTTCAAACAGGTAACAGAAAATGTAGAACTCCGAGAAACAGTTGCACAACTGAGGCAAGAAATCAGTAGCATGAAGGCTGCCAAAAGTGAGGATAGTTTTGCCAGTGTGCAGTCTAGTGAACCATCAACAGCAAGCACAGATACTGGGGATAACACAAATGAAATCTCAAACCATGCAAATATGCCCTCTAGAACTGAAGGGAATGAGTCGGGATTAATATCTCAAGTACTCAAGCAGGTAAAGAGCATATGCCCTTACTCGTCACCTTCCTTTTTAGTAACATCTGCTCCATCTTCTTATGATATGCCAATTGAAACCTAAATATGGTGTGCAGGCTTCAGAAATCGAAAGTCTGAAGCAAGAAAATTTGAGGTTAGCGGAAGAGAAGGATGGACTGGAAATTCACAGTCAAAAGCTGGCTGAGGAATCGTCCTATGCTAAAGAATTGGCATCTGCCGCTGCCATTGAACTAAAGAATTTGGCGGAAGAAGTCACCAGGCTTTCTTATGAAAATGCGAAGCTGAACGCAGATTTAGCTGCAGCAAAAGAGCAGACTGCATCAGTTTCAAGGAGTAACATTCACAATGACACAAAACGGCGTGATCATGAGAACGGAATTCTAGTGGAAGAGTTGCAGAAAGAGCTGGTTGCTAGTTGTCAGAGGGAGGCTGTGTTAGAGGACACGCTATCTCAAAAGGACCGAAGAGAGAATGAGCTTCTAAAGATTATTGACGATACAAAATGCCGTGAGCATGAGTTGGAAAATGAGCTGGCAAGTATGTGGGTCCTTGTTTCAAAGATAAAGAAAGAGAGCTGTCAAGAGGATGTATTTGAATTCAAAGCAAAGCAAAACGGCTTCCACTCATCTAAGACTGATGGTGGCAGACTGGCAAGTGAAATGCAAGCTTCAGATAATGGGAGCTGGAATGCCCTCAGTACCATTGAAGAAGCAAGAGCTGCATACAATTTTGAAAGAAGGCGCTGCAAAGAATTAGAAGGCATCGTCTCCAGATTGAAGGTGATTATAATATTTTCGTGGCTGTGCCAATTTTCTAGCTGGAAAGATGATAAATCTGCTTCTGCGATCTAAAATTTCTCTTTGGTAGCTTGCCTTTGCCTTGCCTTGAGGCACTTGATAGAATGTACAGAAACTCAGCGATTTATCTTGTATTTCTGTGCTTCTAATACGAATTTTTGCTTTTCAGGGCGAGGACCTCAGGGGCCTGGACGTCAAAGTCCTTGAAGAGCTACAAAATTTCCATGTAGAAGCACTATCAAGGATCTGCCAAGAAAAGGTACGCTGTTTCACCTGCAGGCTGCAACTACCACAGCCCCCTCCCCCTCGCTCACGGCACGCCAGCATACGCGTGTCCGGCCTTTGAAAGTGCTTTCTATGTTCTTAACACGCATCCTCTGTCGTGCGCTGCAGATGGCAAGTCAGGTGCTATAGCAAAACGCCTTGTCCTGAGAAGTCGGCCACAGCTTCGCATTCCTGCAGATGCCCCTCGTGCCCGTCACTCAGATGTTTCACTCATTAGAACCGAAGCAAACCTTTGATTAAACCCTCATCTGGACTCTGATTGCCTGCGTTTCATTTCACCGCAAGGAAAAGAAGCCCAATGCGGTTGGACTGCAGGCCCTGATGTTCACTTAGCAGTTAGCATGCAGATACCTTCTCTTGTACAGCTTGTTGGACCAGAAAGATACTAGTAGCAGTAGGACTAGGAGTACCGAGTACCGGATTGTATATTTACTGGTGGTAGGAGTTGGGAAGACGCCGAAGGCGGAGTTCTTGTTGTACCTGCACCGTGCTCTGCACTAAAACTGTAGTAAACTGCAGGCCCGAACGGACGCGGCTGTAGCTCTGGCACCTTGCTGCTCATCTCTGATGGCGCGACTGCCGTGTACTACTTGGCGCCGTGCTCGACGAGAGGTTTGACTTGGCTCCGGCATGGCCCGCTGCGATACGGGTTTGCGATTGATTAGGCTACGGATTGTATGATGTGCTGTGTCACTGCGAATGCCCCGTTGCATGTCATCTGCGGGGCCGCGGCGGATGGCGTTTCCGTGCCCCGAATCTCCGCCATAAAACAAACCGCCCGTGCCGCCTCCTGATGAATACATACAGCAGAGGCTGTCCTCGCCGGCGATAAGCTTTTCTCTCCGCCCAATCCTGCGGCTGAAGGACGGCATTGCCCGGAGATCTTCTGCTTACTGTTCCGTGCTACGCGTGTGTATCTCCTATTCTCCTTGGCTGGCTCATGTGCTCATGTAATTGCAGCTGTCACGTACATTGTACAAAGAACCTCTTTGACTTCGAACGCCCATGGCTTTAGTAGGCCATTGGCTAGCGGTTGGATGAGATCACAGATCAGGACGGTTGAAGTTGAGAGTGAATGTTCCATCAAAAAAAAAGTTGAGAGTGAATGAATCTGAATGCAAAGTACAGCATGAATGCATGACAATGCAGGATCTAAGAGCATCTCCAACTCACACCCTATCTGACTTCCTACTCTTCTTTTAGGAGAGAGAAACCTAAAAAACGTCTCCAACCAACCTCCTATCTCATTTCTAAATTTGAGAGGCCTCTCGTTCTCAAGCCTCAGGACCCCTTTGGAACAAATGAAAACCAAAGGAATTTTGAAGGATTTTAACCCTATAGGAAAATTTCCTATGAATCTCTTTGGAACAAAGGATTGCATCCTACAAAATTCCTTAGGATTCTTATAGGATTCATGAATCCTTAGTAATTTTGGAGGAAATCTAACATGAGGTTGGACTTCTTGGAAATTTTTCTTTGTGTCTATCTCTCTCTTCCACTTCCTATGGCTTTCTTGTGTTGCATCCAAAGGCTATATTTTGCATTTGGAATTCCTATAGGATTGCAAGTTTAGTGCAACTCTAATCCTCTATTTTTCCTATTCTTACATTTTGTGAATCCTATGTTCCAAAGGGCCTCAAACTCCTAAATCTAGGAACAGAATGAGAGACTCTCATTCATGTTTAAGTATACGAGAGGTGGGTTGGAGATGATTGTAAAGTAGGAGAGAAAAATAAGATTAGAGGCTCTCATTTAGGTGAAGTAGGAGGTGAAAAATAGGGGGTGGGTTGAGATGCTCTAACCACGGTTAAAAAAAAAGGCAAGTCGAAACTACAGGAACAGTTCGTTCAAAGAAAAGGGAGCAAAAGGAAAGGCTGAGCGGATTATAATTCTGTCTCGGACTCGCGAAGGGCGCGGACAGGCTAAAAGCGGCTCTATTCTACACAGTTTGCGACACGAGCTGTGCTGATTGGGAATCCCGGTTGGGCTTCGGTGCACCGGTTAATCATGGCTGTTCTGACTCCTTGTGACCGGGAACATTTGACCGTTGTTCGAAAGGAGGGCAGAAAAAATGTGCCGGGAAAAATAACAGGCAGAAATTATAGGAGCGGCACGCCGTCTTTTCGTATGGTACCAGTTATCCATTAATTTCCTCCGAAGGTCCTGTGTAGTATTGCCGCGTACAGCGTTCGGAAGAACATGAGTAACCGGTACCTACCAACGCCTCGATTACGGAAGAGGGAAGAGCATTGAACACCGAAATACAGGACAAGGTATGATTTTAGATAACACATACAGAGCTCTGGTACCCTCCTGGAATCCAAGATGTTAAAGCCAAGTTTTAAAATAGTACCAGTATCTGATGAACAAGTCACTCGCACTTCTTTTTTAGTATGAAACAGATAGTAGTAGCAGATGAAAAAGAAGATAATCCGCTTGTTAAATCCCAAATTAGGTTGACCAACTGCGTTTTTTTTTCTGAAACAGTAGGATCGTTAAACAGGACGGTCACAGCAACACCTGGAAGTAGTTTAGTGCAGTTTAAGCATTCGATGTTCATCATCCCCAAGTTCCAAGAAGCGGTGCGGCTTCAAGTAGCTACGCTGCTGCTGCTGCTGCTGCTAGGTCAATTGCGTGGGGAGAGGGGCCGAGGGGGGCAAAGGCTCATGTTCGATCACCCTCTGCTCGTCAGTGTTGGAAGCAAACTCACGGCGAGGCATGCACGGAAGGGAACGGGGGAGGGAGAGCGGCCGGCGAAATGATGCTCGCGGGCAGCTTTTTGATCGCAACAAGCAAACAAAACCGAAAGCGGAGGGGGAGGGGCCGGCCGAGGGCGGACAAGACGGGAGCCGAGGGACGAGACGAGACGAGCCGACGAGGCTGGCTGCTGCTGCTGCTGCAGGCAGCCTCTGCCCCGTCTCCATCCGGCTGCTGATCTGATGGCTGATCGGCGCGGTCCGCGTGCCGCAGACCGCACGGCAGCTAGCTGCAGCGCCCAGCCATGTCGTCTCCGGAGTCCGGTGGCAGCGCCTGCTCGCTCCATTATCGCTGCCGATTCTCTTTGCTGTCCCTGTCCGTCCGGGTTCCATTTCTAGGCGGTTTGCGTTCCACTTGATGGCCTAGTATATGTGAAACCAGACACACGCATTTTTTTTTAAAAAAAGAAACCAGGCACAAGATAGCTCCCGTGCGGCCGTGCCGCGTGATCCGCAAGCTTAATTAGCAGCCTGATTCCTGTGCCAAAAGCCTAGCAGCACTGTAGCAACTATAGCAAAGCTATCGGCACCGAAACAGTGACCGCATCGGCCGTGTCATGCACGCGCCCGTGTCGTGGCAGCGGTTTCTCAGCAAAGGGTAAAACCGGGGACGATCGGAGCGGAGGACGAACGCGTGGGGCGCGAGCGCCATTAATTGCCGGCCCAATTCCTATCAACCGCCTCCGCCGCTGACTGACACCGCCCCACGCGCGCACCGTCCAGCATGCATCACCACCCCCACAAAGGACCAGGCCTCGTGGAGTCATGGGTGAGCGAGGTGAGTCATCGCCCGTGAACGGCAAATATCCGTGCGAGATAGGTAGGCATCGCATTTGCTACCACCACCTGCCCCTGCCTATCTACTCCTACTCCCGGCCGGGGCCGGTCGACGCGACCGGACGGAGCAAAGCCGACGGCCTGTGCCGAGGGGGATCGGGCATCCCATCCTCGACGTGGGACAGATGTTTCGCGAAATTTTTTGGAGTATGGCATATTAAATGTAGTCGAAAAAAATAACCCATTATATGAATGGAGTGCACTTCGCGAGACGAATCTAATGAGCCTAGCTAGGTCATGATTAGACAATAAATGGCTACAGTAAACATGTGCTAATGACGGATTAATTAGACTCATTAGGTTTGTCTTGCGATTTACTGACAGAATATGTAATTAGTTTTCTAATTAGTCTATATTTAATACTTCAAATGTGTGCCCGCCGTGAAAAAAATTTCGCGAAACATCCCAACAGGGCACTGTAGCTCTATCCCTTCCATACCATCTCTCAAATCGGACCGAGGAGGCGACGGGTCATGGCCCTGGAGACCAGGCGCATGCATGCACGGCTAGGGGAGCTAGCAGCAGGAGCGTGCTACAGTACTGTGATCTCTGTACGGGCCATGTCACGGGCGCAGCATATCCTCTTGCGGTCTTTACCTTCACTGCGCTCAGCTTCAGCTAGCTGCCTCTCGGGTCGTTTGCTAGCTGGGTGCGATCGATCGTATGATTCGTATCAGTGCAGTTAGAGAGTACTCCGTACGTACGCAGGCGTAAGCGTCCGTGTGATCGCCATCAATGAACGGGGAGTGGTATTTATCGCGCTGCCGCTTAGCGCAAGAGCGGTCAGAGATGATCTATCAAAGCACGGTGGCGATAATGACGTACTACGTGCCGTCACGCTGCGCGGACACCCACACCAGTCACCACACCGCGGGAGGCCTCGTCACACACCGCTCGGGGCCTCGGCTACTAAAATTGATTGCGTCCTGGCTGATCACGAGTTCACCCGCGCTTAGCGTTGCAACTTGACCACGCGTGCATGCTGCTGATGAGCGCTTAGAATTGCTTATTATACCAGAGAGAGTGAGAGGGCCCACGGGCACGCACGGCGCAGAAGATCCGGAGCCCGGCCCACGGCCGCCTGCCAGTTAGCCCATACGGCTATCCCCAACCCATGGTGTCTATGGGCGATGTCTATAGGAAAAAAGAGAGTAAGAAACTACACATAGACACTACCTCCCAATGCATAGTTTCTATAATAAATGAAGAAAATAAATCTCCTCCAATCCTCTCTCTTCTCTCTCCTTCTTTCACCCTATTACTCTTCTTTCTTCCTTGGTTCTCGTGTAGACATGATGTCTTGCATGAGAAACCATGTCTATCTTTTTCTCATTAACTCTCTTGCCATGTCATCAAATTTCTTATGTGGCAGCCTCATTAATGCTATGGAAACTATCCTACTAGGAGGGTTGGGGATGGCCTACGGAGTACTAACCTCCTCCACCTCCTGTCCGATCGCATCAGGGCCGTCCGTCCCTCATCACCTGACGCCGCGCCACCGTACAGGCAGTACACGGCTACACCGCCACCGCCGCCCGAACGTGGCGGGCCCCGCCCGCCGTGAAACTGAAACGAAACCACAGCACGGATGACACTGTTACCGCGCCGCCCATTGCCGGGTCGACACGTTCCCACACCCGCGCCTTCCTTGCCTTCCATGAACCGAACCCTCTGGCCTGGCTCACGTGGCGGCCGCAGGCCCACGGTGCAGCGCCACGTGGCGCGCCGTGGGGGCGTCACCTCGCCGCCTAATGCTCCCGGCTTTAACGGCGGTTAAGGTTAAATCGCCCTACTCGTGCCGGGCACGCACGCGGGCGGGCTTGGTTTGACAGCGACCCAGAGAGAGGCCCGCGACGCCGCGGATAGAAAAACCCGCCCCTGCCGCGCTCCTGCCCGCCGTGACGGTCGCTGCTTCCCGCTCCCACTGGCCACTGCTGCTGCTGCGAAAGCGATAGCCATAGCCAGGCAGCATTAGCGGAGCGCGCGCGCGCCGGCAGGGAGGAGGCGAGACGAACGCGGCAAGCAAGCGAGCGCGAGGCCACCACTGCCTGCCTGCCTGCTTGGTGCTTGCCTAGGCAGGCCTGATCGTTGGCTCGGGACATGATGGATCAGCTCAGCCTGGTGCCCTACGAGGGTGCCGGAGGCGGCGGCGGCGGCGAGGGCGGAGGCAAGTACAAGGAGTGCATGCGCAACCACGCGGCGGCGATGGGCGGGCAGGCCTTCGACGGCTGCGGCGAGTACATGGCTTCGTCGCCGGACTCCCTCAAGTGCGCAGCCTGCGGCTGCCACCGCAGCTTCCACCGACGCGCCGCCGCCGCGGGCTCCTCCTCCCCCTCCTCCTGCGGTGGCGGAGGCTTTGCCGGCGCCGCCGCGTCGCCCTTCTTCTTCCGCCCCCCGCCGCCGCAGCCGCTCCCCGCGCCGCCGCCGCAATACCACCACCAGGCCGCGCTGCAGGCCTTCCTCCCCTCGGTCCCCGCGGCCGGCGGCGTCGCGGCGCACCACCACCACCTCGCGCTTCCGTACCACGCCGCCGTGCCCAGCGCCGCCGCGGCTCCGTGGCTCGCGCGCTCCGGCTCCGAGACGCCGCCGCGTGCCGACGACTTCTACGTCGGAGGCCTCGGCCTCGGCGGAATGGTCGGTGTCGGCCTCGGCGCCGCCGGCGGAAGCGGAGGCGGGAGCGGGAGCGACGGGCGGAAGCGGTTCCGGACCTAAGTTCACGGCGGAGCAGAAGGAGCAGATGCGGGAGTTCGCGGAGAAGCAAGGGTGGCGCATCCAGCGGAACGACGACGGCGCGCTGGAGCGCTTCTGCGCCCAGATCGGCGTCAAGCGCCAGGTGCTCAAGGTCTGGATGCACAACCACAAGAACCAGCTCGCCTCCAACTCATCCCCCAACTCCGCCGCCGCCGGCGCTGCGTCCGCGGGCATCGGCATCAACCCCGCCGCCGCGCCCGGCATGGGTACCGGCACCGGCGTCGCTGCCAGCGGCGGCGGCGGCGGCCGCGACGGCGACGACGACGATGACGACACCGACGACTCCCCGCCGCGTGCCGCCGTGTCCTCCCCTTCCCCGTCCCCCATCAGCGTCTAGCCCGGCCGATCGACGGCGCTCGCTCTCCTTCCCGGTTCGCGCTAATGAGCTCCGTTGGCTTAATTTCTAGGGTTTAGCAATTTAATTAGCTCCAGGTAACTGTCGGCAAGCCACTCAGTAGCTACTCCAGCTTGCAGCCACTACCCCCTCGTGCTCGTGCTCAGGTTAACCTTCGTCCCTCCTGCTCCCCGTGACGCGGCCGCTCCGTACGTCCGTGCCACAGAGGGCACACCTGTCATTTCCTCCCCTACTAGTGCCGCTTAATTATTAATTGGAGTATTCTAGGCTCTGCTGCTAATCTGCTACAGACTGCAGTGCTGTCTCAATCCTAATGGTACCCGTCATCAGTGACTAATGATTTGAGTAATGCTATATCCACCTCAGATCGCTTCGGAGTCAGTGCTCGGAAAAACTCCCTCGGAAGAAGAAGGCTCTGATATTTTGGTGTGAAGCTTCAAAAAAAAAATATTTTGCTGTGATTATTTGAGTCGTCATTTTTGCCTGATACTGACAACTAATCGCATTGTTCTTGTCTACTCCGTAGTCGTTGCTTCTACTTGGCATTGGGCGAGTATTTGCAGCGGCGGCCACCCCACATTTGTTTGTGGCTGGGAAGGCCGATGCGTCGCTCGCTTCGCGATCGGTGGGTGTGTGGAGGGCTTCCCAAAGCGTGCGGGCGGGTGGGTGGCCTGATATTTTGTTCCCCATTTGCGCCCCGCGCCGCGGCCGGCCGCCGCCGTGGCTGGCGGTGGTGGAGCCCGGCCGGTGGCGAGCCCCTGCCGGCTGCCGGCGCCTGGGCTTTGCCTGTCCGGCTGCGGCCCCAGGCTCTCCTGCCTGGCTCTTCCCGCTGGTTCGCCGCCGGTGCCCGCGCTGCCGCGGCCGTGGCTCTCTGTGGGGGCGAGCGCGCGCTGGCCGGAGCCGAGCCGAGCCAAGCCATGTCGCGTCGCGTCCCCCGCGAGTTGTCTCGTCGGCGCGGCCAGGTCCGTTGGATGGACGATTGGTACGCCGCGTAGTCCTAGGGGTGATGATGGGCAGCTATTGAGGCCGGGCCGGCGCCCGGTGGGAGGAGGGCTTTCGGTGGGTGCGGCCGTGCGGGGCAGGATCCGACACGAGGATCTCTCCCGTCCGGCTCGTGTCGCGCCCGCTGGGCTCTGCAGCCCCCGGGACGTCGAAGCGAGTCCGACGCGGGCGAGGGGCCCCTGTTTGCTTGCTCGGTAGGAGACCGGTCCTTCTTGGACAAGGATTTCGGTAATGGTGGCCGTGATCGAGGCTAGGCTCGCCGCCTAGGCTTAGGATTAGTAGGCGTGAGCTGGAGATGCCGAATGGCTGATCCTGAGGACGCGTTAGTACTACCCGTGGTTAGCTTGCTCCAAAGCACATCGGTTAGCACACTGTAGCTTCCGAAACATATATCCAGCGCCAGGCGGTGGGTGTGGTGCGTGTGCGTGCGTCCGCACTCTGGAGTCAGAGCGCGCACGCCGCCGCGCACATGCCTGTTGCAGGAGGCTGATCGCGTGGTGTGAGCAAAAAGCCTGACCAACCTCAAGTTCGTCTTCTGAGGTCAGGTCTTCACATTCACCTCACCGAGAGGCTAAAGCATGCATACCCGCTACAAATTTTTCTCCAGAGAGCAGTTCCTCCGGTAGTATATAAAACTTAGGCTTGGGTGACATCGAGAATTCAACGAGATCAATTCTTTTACATCTGTCTAGCTTCAGAGACTCCGCCTGTGTACCCAAATTTAGGAACAGGGCTTCATTCAAGAGCAAAGTAGCATAGTCCTATCGTCATCCCCTTTTTTTGTGTGTGTCATGGTAATTCGGACGTGCGCTTATCGGTGGAACCTTTGCCCTTCACTTAAATTTCTGTCTGGTACAGTTGAGGTGATATGTATGTGCCTTGCAACAGTTTGCCCTTTTTGGTGCTCGTATCAGTACTCCTCAATTCTGCCCGCTACATTTGGCACAACCATTTTAGTTTGTGGTGTGAGAAGTATGATATGTTTGTTTGGCTTAAGGCATCGAGCACACCGCAGACATGAAACCGATCTTGCAACTAGTCAACCACGATCATATATACATGGATCGACGAACCACCTGATGACTTTTTCCCCCGTAAGGGAGCATGCCTTTTTTAGGAAATCATGCCCGAGTTTCATTACGAGCAACGAGATTACAAAGACTCGAAACCCACAGTTTGCGAAGTGACAATCAGAGTAACTACAAGCTAGAACTAGTGTCTAAAGGCTAGTAGTACAACGAAGAGCTCGGTCTAGCTTAGAACCACAGAGAACAGGTCCGAGGCCATCGTCATATATTTGAGGTCGAAGGTGGTGATATATTCATGATGAGTCGGTCATATATTTGAGGTCGAAGGTGGTGAACAGCTTTCCATACATTGGAAAGTCGGAAAGTTACGAAACTGGAAAGCTAGAAAGCTCACAGAAAGAGGCTTCTGGCTTTCCAGTTTCAGAGCTTTCCGGCTTTTCGATATATGGAAAGCTATTCATGAAAAACTCGCCAGAAGCTGAAACAAACAGGCCCTAAATATCATGCCACATCAACAAATTTGCTGACATGACAAAGTTATTTACGAGGAGAGAAGAGAAGAATATCATGGGATGAGAGAGAATGTCATGGTGATAACACTCCCCCGACACAGTTCTCAAAACTTCTAGTCTTCACAACCGTGCGATGACCCTAGCCCCCTTGCCACTGAGACCAGCCTTAGGCGGCTTCAGGTCCGAGGCCATCGTCCGTCATATATTTGAGGTCGAAGGCTGGGAGACATAGGGAATTCTTATGAGCCTATAATATACTAGGTAGAGAGGCGCGCTACTGCCGCGCCAGGTCACCAGTTAATGCTCGCGATGTGTCTGATGTCCAGGAGCGTTCATCATAGAAGGCAACGTTCAATGAAATCAGTCCTAAAAAATGAGGAGTGACGGAGGCCTCCAACGGGCCGCCCAAGAAGCAAGTCGAGCGGAGGCTAACAGGGCCCAGCTGCACAAAATGGAATGGCCTGGAGACACGCACATACGGGCATTCGGCTGTTGCATACACGTAGAAGACCACGTGGCTGTTCATAATTGAAGGGAACCTGAGACGCGCTGTAAGGTGAGGAAAACTCACAGCGATGTAACTACACATATATTCCCCACATATATTCAAGTGGAACAATCCTCTCTGAAGGGTAATCTTTTCAAGGTTGTCTCACTGTAGTGTTCATTTGCCCCTCTTTGGAATGGAGGATTGAAAAACAAGGAAACACAGGAATAGAAAAGAAATGTAGTGTCAAGACTGAGAATTATAAAATATAGGAATTTTGGAGGAATTGGTGTTGCGAAGTGACAATCAGAGTAACTACAAGCTAGAACTACTGTCTAAAGGCCAGTAGTTACAACGAAGAGCACGGTCTTAGGGCTCGCTAGCTTAGAACCACAGTGAACAGGTGCTTATAGCACCAAAACACATGCAGAGACCATCACAAGAACCTTGGCATTTACTTCAATATGAATTGCCAGTGTCAGTTAATGATGGGTGGGCTTTGTAATTGTTAAAACTACAAGTACAAACACTGAAATGGTATAAATTAAGGGTCATATAAATCCTGTCATATGATTTCAGTCATGGCCCGTGATTAAAAATCATCGAAACGTCACATCTGCGGAAATTTTGGTGTTTGTGAAATCAATCTGACCAAAGTCCCGGTATCTGTCGATCCCAGCCTATTTTTACAAATGACCTTTACAAGTTTACAGATAAGAGATAAAAGAGTTAGCATGTCATTAAATTTAGCCAAAGCTAGCCAAGTAGCTGCAGCAGAACCTATATATGCAGTGACAAATCAGAGTATCGACTCTGCATGTGAAAGGGAGCATAGGTACTCAATGCAATAAGATTTGGCAGCTTCGGGGCCATCGTAGGACATATATTTGAGGTCGAAGGTGCTGATATGTTCATGATGAGTCGTGTGATACTGGGGCTGGGAGACATAGGGAACTCTTGTGAGCCTATAATGTATTCCACAGGAACAAAATCCTCCCTGAACTCCTGAAGGGCAATCTACTCAAGGTAATCCCATTGTAGTTTTCGCTTAATATGCTTCTGCTTTTCCCGAGCTTTCCTACTCTTTGTTTAACAAAATAGGTGTCTAATCTAATTTTAATTCTTTATTGACCTGATTATTTGCAGTATCCTCTCTGCTGATGGGCGCCGACGCGTGACAGGTTCATCCCATTCAACCCATCAGCTGTGAGTGGCCGCCTGCCAGTGCCAGTTACTCCGTGCGTTGAACTCGGGCACGCACGCTAAGCAATAGCTTTTCAATTTTCCCAGCCCATACGACAAAGGCTGTGTTTACATGTTTTGCGAAATTTTTTTCGAGTATGTCAGACACACATTTGAAGTATTAAATATAGACTAATTACAAAACTAATTACAGATTCTGTCAGTACATCGCAAGACGAACCTAATGAGTCTAATTAATCCGTCATTAGCACATGTTTACTGTAGCAATTTATTGTCTAATCACGACCTAACTAGGCTCATTAGATTCGTCTCGCAAAGTACACTCCATCCATATAATAGGTTATTTTTTTCGACTACATTTAATATGTCATGCATGTGAGGGAACATACTCGAAAAAAATTTCGCGAAACATCTGAACAGGGCCAAAGTGCATTGAAACAGCAGACAGCCCGTCGGGCGTTACACTATTTTCTTTTCCAAGTTGCCGTCACGCATGGCGTTCATGCACGAGGAGGTTTTCTGCACGGTGAAACGTATGCCAACGCCGTTATCCGAGCGAGGCCGAGGCCAGAGGTTTCCTGTAATTAAGACTGCCCACAGTGGCCCGATGCTCAAACTGCCTGGGCCCATGTCCACCTGCACCGATGCCCGTCTTTTTTGTTTTATGGCCCCTTTTGCGAAAGAAGTTCACAAATAGACTCTTGGCAGAAAGATTTACAAAAATGGACCCTGGTCTCGGCGTCAAAGATCATGGCGCCGAGGTAACACGTCTCGGCGCCATGACCTTTGGCGCCGAGGTCCATCCCCGTGGCGCTGACATGGCGTCTGGAGCTCGGCGCCGTAGCCTTTGGCGCCGAGCTTCATGGCCTTTGGCACCAAGACGGATGGATGTGAAATTTTTTTCTGATAAAAAAACATATATAATTTGTCCAAATCGGAGTTCGTATGTGAAAATTATGACTATTTAAAGAATGTACTGCGAACTAGCGAAGTATTTTTCAAACAGTCGTAATTTTCACATACGAACTCCGATTTGGACAAATTATATATGTTTTTTGATCAGAAAAAAATTTCGCATCCATCTATTGTGGTGTCAAAGGCCTCGGAGCTCGGCGCCAAAGGCTATGGCGCCGAGCTCGGCGCCGTAGTGAGCTCCAGACGCCATATCAGCGCCACGTCTGCCAAACGTGATGTCACGGGGATGGACCTCGGCGCCAAAGGTCATGGCGCCGAGACGTGTTACCTCGGCGCCGTGATCTTTGACGCCAAGGTCAGGGTCCATTTTTGCAAATCTTTTCATCAAGGGTCCATTTATGAACATATTTTACAAAAAGGGCAAGAAAATAAAAAAGACGGCACCGATGCAGTAAAACGTGAAATGCCCACAGCGGCATTGATGCTGAGTTTGTAGAAGCTGGGCCAGCTCGTCAGACAATCATTACTCATGCCGCCGTTGTTTCTTTACGTTGGGTAGAAGCGGGGGCATTTTTTATTCACTCAATCATCGACGCATGTTGATTCCCCGGTGCCCCTTCTTTTGGACTCTAGCATCGCCGCTGCAGTGGTTGACCCGATGTCCAAACCTTCTCTCTCATGTTTCAAGCATCGACAAAGACAACCGCTGTGGCTAGTCTAAGGCTGTAATTTTGCAGAGGGAGCACGGTGAAACGTACTGTACGCCAACGCCATTACCTGAGCGAGGCCGAGGCCGAACGCAAAATTGTGGCCATCCGTCCACGCGGTGCAAGGCCGAGTGCTCAAATCAAAGGTGAACCTGACCCAACAGTACCTATACAATCTGACAGTACGCAATCATTTGAGATATATTTACGGTGGACCGCAAAATGCCAGTTGCTCCTGGCCGACACGACGAAATGGCGGGATCGCTCTGAAGAAGACGAGGCTGATCAAAAGGTCCATCAGGGTATTGGGCTTCGCCGAGGGAGAAGAAGGCCGTCGGCCCAAATGGTAGGGTTTTCAAGCGAACGGGCTTGATGGCAGTCAGCCCAGTTAAAAGTAGCCTGCGATGACTCTTCTACACTTCCTCGAGGTCTTCTCGTCCTAATCAAGGTGAGGCGAGGACGAGAGATTAACAAACTGAATTCCTAAGCATTTCTCGTCAGTGCCAATCCTCTGGCTCTTCCTAATCTTACTCTGCGCTACCCTCCCTTGATTCCGTGCAATCCAAGTCCAAAACACAACCGTACAGTACTGAAATATCTTCCAGGAGGTCTCGAAAGAATTTTTGTGGCTGCCACCGAGACACTGTGGTCGGTGGCCGGTGGACGCAGGCCACCGAATGCCACGAGGCTTAGCACTCTCAAGAGAAGCAAAGTTGTCACTGGTGCTGACGACTGCCGAGCAAGATTAGAACAGGAAACTTTTCAGAAGAGGAACAAATCAAACAGCGTCCATACAAGTCGCGCCCAACGGCCGCGGAGACATGAAAAACTTGCAGATTTAACTTAAACAACACATGTTACTACAAGCTTCTCCTAGCACCAAAAATACAAGTATACAACTGAAACTGACATTACCGCTACTAGATTACTACAGTTCAAAGTTAACACCAGCCTACAGGCACGCGTGCGTGCCAGATGATCCATCCACAAAACGGCCTGAGGCCGAAAAGGCACCACACGACAAGACACGGGCTTGAAGGCCGTCAGCCCAGTTAAAAGTAGTCTGTGTAATGTGAAACCTTCTTCCACTTCCGTGGTCTTCTCGTCCTAATCAAGGAGAGGTTAACAGTCAACGGAATTCCTCCTATGCATTTCTCGTCCTGCCAATCCTCTTTTTTGAAAATTCGTCCCGCCAATCCTCTAGCTTGCTTGATTCCGTCGAATCCAAAACACAAATGTACAGTACAGAGCTGTCTTCCAAAAGAGTGTAACGAAGACCACCAAATGCCACGAGTCTTAGCGTTCTCAAGAGAAGCAAGCTGTGTCTGTGCTGACTGCCGAGCAAGAGTAGAACATGAAACTTTTCAGCAGATGAACAAATTAAACAGCGGCGCCCAACGGTCGCAGAGACAACACTGAAAACTTCCCCTGAAAACTTGCAGATTTTAACTTAAGTACTTAACACACACGTTACTACAAGCTACTCCTAGCACCAAATACAAAACTGAAACTGACATTACCGCTACTAGACTACTGCAGTTCAAAGTTAACACCAGTCTACAGGCACGCGCATGCCAGATGATCCATCCACAAAACGGCCCGAGGCCGAAGAGGCACCCACACGACACGATACGAAGCGGGAGCATCAGGAGCTGCAGATGCCACTGGAGCCCTCCTAGCAGGCGGCGCCCGCCTGGAGGCGGCGCGCCAGGTGCACGAGGTGCCATGTGAGGGACATGAGCGACAGCACGTTGCATAGGGACGAGTAGCTGTTGAGCTGCTTCAGCCGCTTGCTCAGCCTCACCACCTTGCTCTTCATCTCCGCGTCGCCCGCCGTCGCCGCCGCCTTCGTCGCCGGCGCGGCTCCGGGAGTGGCATGTGCTGCTACCGCGGGCGCGGCTGCGGCTGCTTCCGCGCGGGCCGCCCTGGCGGCGTTCGTGGCCGTCGTCGCCACGGTCACCGCCGGCGGGTCCACGATGTCCGCCATGTCACGCCCCCGCCCTTCTTCCTTCTCCACCTTCATCCTCTCGAACATCACCTGTTCATGTAAAAATGCGTCAAATATTTGAGAGAACTCTGCAACCAAACGTTGGGAACATACATGTGCAGCAGGCACGATCACAAAAGCTTTTAATTTGGTTTTACCTTGGTGGCTTTGGGCTCGAGGAGCAGCATGTTGGCGAGAACCAGCCCCAGCGCGGCGGCGAGGTTGAAGCTCTGGGCGCGCGCCGCGGCGGAGCTCCGCTCGCGTCCCATCAGGTGCGCCGCGAGCGCCAGGCCGACCCCGTACGCCATGGCGCGGAAGTACACCGGGTACAGCTTGCTCTGCAGCGCGCCCAGCTGGTGCCTCGGCAGCGCCGCCGCCAGCACGTAGCTGGACACGAACGTCACCCATAGGCCGGCGCCGTACGCGGCCGCCACGCCCAGCAGGTGCATCGCCTCCGTCGCCACGCGCGCCGCCTCCCGCGGTCCGCCTGGCAGCAGGAACGCCGCGGCGCCGGACGCCACGCCGCGCGCCCGCCGCGCGATGCCTGTCAGGTTCCTCGCCGCTTCGCCGGCCTTCGCCGCAACGACATCCTCGGCCTCCGCCGCGCGCTCCGCGGCGTCCTCCGCGTACTCCTCGGCGCGCTCCGCCATGTCGGAGACCCTGTCCTTGGCGCCCCGGACGGTCTCCCTGGCACTCTCCTTGGCGTGCCTGGCGGCCTCGGAGACGCGACCTTTAGCGTCCTTGGCGACCTCGGCTGCTCCGTGCCGAGCGTTGGCCGCCTTCTCCTTGGCTTTGCCGGCCGCCGCGTGGACCTTCTCCTTGACGGTCTCCTTCCCTTGCTGCGCCGCGTCAGCCGCCTCGTAGACCTTGTCTTTGACGGTCTCCTTCCCCTGCTGCGCGGCACCGGACGCCTTGTCCTGGCGCTCTTCAGCGTCTCCTTGCCATGCTGCGCCGCGTCGGACGCCCTGTCCTTGGCGCCTTCCAGCGTCTCCTTCCCTCGCCGCGCGGCGTCGAACGCCTTGTCCTCGGCGTCCGAGACCGTCTCCTTGGCGCCCCTCGCGGCGTCCTCGGCGGCCGCTGCGTCCTGGCGCCCTCCTCGGCTCGCCTGCCGGCGCCGCAGAGCCTGTCCTTGCACCGCTTGACGGCGCCGAGGACGCCGCCCTTGGCGCTCTCCTTGGCGTCGGCAAGCCTCTCTTTGCCTTCCTCCGTCGCGCCGGCAGCCTTGGCGGCGGCGTCGGAGATCGCGCCCTTGGCCGCATCGAAGACCCCGGCCTCGCCGCCGTCGAGGGCGTCGAACGCCTCGTCGGGGGGCAGGACGCGCGTCTCCTTGACCTTGACGGTGCCGCCGTCGTCGCCGGCGACCGGGACCTCCCGCTCGTACTCCACGATGACGACGCGGCGGCCCTCCCGGACGACGTGGTCGCCAGTGGTGCTGCTGGGACGCCGGCGGCGCCGGCGACGGTGACCAGACGCCCGCGGCGGCGAAGGTCGAGAGCACGAGCCCGATGGCCACGACGTTCATCATGGCTGCGGCGGCGGATCGGTGTCGCATTGGGTTGAGGCTACCACGTATCAGATAGCTTTGTATGTAAGAATCGAGCGAGTTTGCGAGTAGTAGTGTGCAGTTTACTGTGCCAAAAGAGCTTAAATTCGCGGCCGCCGATGGTTGTAGAAGCTCCCGAAGGGTGAAGCCGTGGTGTGGCCTTTTTACACGTGGAAGGGCGGCGACGCGTGCGATGGCACGTATGGCATGGCCGCTGGCGACACGCATGCGTGCACGCGGCCGCGCTCGGCATGGTTTCGGTTCTCGCGCGCCTTGGGGACGTTGAAGTCGGCCGTTGTAAAGCGGCGGGGACCCAAGGATTCGAGGGCTGTGCGTGGCCGGGCCACAGGTCCCCAGCAAAACAGGCCCGATATAATGTGCCTATGGTCTTTTTTACCAGGAAAAAATCTCTTTAACCTCTCTGGACATAAGGCCGAGTCCGTGTTTCCTCCTTCAACCGCAAAACCATATATCTAGCCTCCTTCAAGTCTCAAAACCGTCCGTTTTACCTCTCTCGGCGGTTTTGACAGTGGTTTTGGCTGACGTGGCAGTGGGCCCCACATGTCAGCGTGGGCCCCACCCCCTCTCTTCTTCCTCTCTCCTCTTCCTTTCTCTCCACCTCCTCTGCTCTGGACGCCGGCCGCCGGTCTCCCCTTCCCTGCCGGCCGCTCGGCCCTGCTCCGGCCGCCGGCTTCCCCTCCCCCGCCGGCCGCTCGGCCCTGCTCCGGCCGCTGGCCTCCCCTCCCCCGCCGACCCCTCGGCCCTGCTCCAGACGCCGGCCGCCGGCCCTCGCCTCCCCCGCCGGCCGCTCGGCCCTGCTCTAGACGCCGGCCGCTGGCCTCCCCTCTCCCGTCGGCCGCTCGGCCCTGCTCCGGCCGCCGGCCGCCTCGCCTCACCCGCTGGCCGCTCGGCCCTGCTCTGGACGCCGGCCGCCGGCCTCCCCTCTCCCGCCGGCCGCTCGCCCTGCTCTGACCTCGTGAGCTCCGCCGGCCGCCGCCCTCCACGCCCAAGCCCTGCCGCGTCGGCGCGTCGCCTCTGTCCGCCGGAGCTCCTCTGCCGCCGCCTCGCGAGCTCCTCCGTCCGCCACTCTCGACGGCGTGCATGGCGGGCGCGAGCTCCGTCGCGCGGAGGTCCGGCGGCGGCTTCACCTTGCCCCGCGTCCTCCCTGCCTGCGACTCCTCCTCGCGCGGCGGGCGAGCGCTCTGGGTGGCGCGTCGGGTCCCTTCCCACCGCCGGTGCCGGAGCCGCGCCGGCGTCGCTGGCGGCGGGGGAGAGGCGGCGCCGGCAGTAGAGGAGAGAGGGTGGAGAGAGAGAATAAAGGGAGAGAGGAAGAAGAGAGAGTGATGGGCCCACGTTGACATGTGGGGCCCACCGCCACGTCGGCCAAAACCGCCCTCAAAACTGCCGATGGGGGTAAAACGAACGGTTTTGAGAGTTGAGGGTGTGATATATCCGGTTTTGCGGTTCAGGGAGGAAACGTGAACTCGGCCCACAATCAAGGGAGGTAAAAGGGACCTTTTCCTTTTACCAAATGGACCGCTTCATCAGCCCGACCTGCTCGGCGACGGCCCATCGGAGCCCACGATCCCATTGTAGAGGCCCAGCTGCCTTCCGTCGTCGCCGGCAGTAGAGGAGAGGGGGTGGAGAGAGAGGAATAAAGTGAGAGAGGAAGAAGAGAGAGTGATGGGGCCCACCGCCACGTCGGCTAAAACCGCCCCAAAACCGCCGATGGGGTAAAACGAACGGTTTTGAGAGTTGAGGGTGTGATATATACGGTTTTACGGTTCAGGGAGTAAACACGAACTCGGCCTACAATCGAGGGAGGTAAAAGGGACCTTTTCCTTTTTACCAAATAGACCGCTTCATCAGCCCGGCCTGCTCGGCGACGGCCCATCGGAGCCCACGATCCCATTGTAGAGGCCCAGCTGCCTTCCGTCGTCGCTTCGCGCTGCGCGGCTGTTCGCGTGGGCATCTGGTCCGAAAGCGAAAACCCTACTCGGCTGGGCACAACCGCTCGCCGCCCGCCGCCGCAGCCGGAGATGGAGGACATCGAAGACGTGCTGGGCCCGGCCGGACTCGCCGGAGGGGGAGCGCCTCCGGGGCTCCGCCTCCCGCTCTCCACGGTCGCGGTCAAGCCCAAGCGCCGGTTGTCCAGGGTCGCGCAGACGCCGCCGCAGCCCGAGGCTCGGATCCCCGGCACGCAGGTAACACCGTCACTCGCGCTCACTTGCGGGCTTCTTCGGCATGATCCATGTGACCTGATGTGCGCTACACGTTTCTTGTGCTGTCGGTGTTGCAGACGATATACGTCAAGACGTTCGGGTGCTCACATAACCAGGCAAGCTTTCCTCATCACTATTTGCTGCTGCTGCTGCTAGTAGTAACTTTTTTCCTTTAATTACGCAAACGTGCAAACAAGGTAGTGTGCTGGTGTGAAATACTGCATAATTTTCTGTGTTGCTGAGAGGGCAGTGGTTTTGCTTTGTGCTATTATAACACATGCTCCCTTTTCTGCTCTGCAGAGCGACAGTGAATACATGTCAGGGCAGCTCTCTGCATTTGGATATGCTATTACTGACGAGCCCGAAGGAGCGGATTTGTGGCTAATTAACACGTATGGTCCCTCTCTTCTGTTTTGCTGATTGTTTGTAGGAGGCTACAGGTAGACATGAACTGAATTTAACATGACCAGGAATCCCAAATTGTTATGGCTCTGGACTCACAGCATTCACTTTACCATTCAGTGAGCTGAATTTAACATGGCCAGGAATCCCAAATTGTTATAGCTCTGGACTCACAGCATTGAATGTACTTTACCATTCAGGCATTCAGTGAACTGTACTATCTAGGTACAAAGTAGATGCCCATTGACATTAGCTGGGGCCTTTGATGTTTAGGGACAAGGGATGCATATTTTTATTGTGATACCAAACTGTGAAAGAAGACTAACTATATATAACTTAACGTTTACTTCTTCTGATATTCCAGATGCACGATGAAAAACTACACATTCTTATTGCAATACCAAAGTTGAAAAAAGATTAAATATATATAACTTAACCTTTACTTCTTCTATTCTAGATGCACGGTGAAAAATCCCAGTCAATCTGCAATGACAACCCTCATATCGAAATGCAAGAACGCAAACAAACCACTAGTAGTGGCTGGATGTGTCCCGCAAGGAAGCCAGAGTCTCAAGGAGCTTGAAGGTATTAGTATAATCGGAGTGCAACAGATAGACCGGGTTGTTGAAGTGGTTGAGGAAACCTTAAAGGGCCATGAGGTTCGGCTGTTGAGTCGGAAAACACTGCCATCACTTGATTTACCTAAGGTACAAGTTGTACCTGTGCGCATTATCTTAAGCACAATACTTCTATCTTGTCAGTATTACATTGGTATGCAATTTCCTTGTTTAATAAGCAAACTGATGTGCTAGTAGCTTTTCAGTGTTTAATAGATCCTGTAAGTTTATTTATGATGACTCGGTTAAACTGAACTTACAGGTAAGAAAGAACAAGTTTATCGAGATTCTTCCTATTAATGTGGGGTGTTTAGGCGCCTGCACATATTGCAAGACAAAGCATGCTCGAGGTCATTTGGGAAGCTATACTATTGACAGCTTGGTAAGTGTTGTTTACAATGTTTCTCTGTCAAGCAGTGCTGAGCTGCTGCTTCAAACTCTAGGTAACTCATTTGATCTTCAATCTATTGTAGGTGGGTCGTGTAAAAACTGTTGTCTCTGAAGGTGTCCGAGAGATATGGTTGAGCAGCGAAGATACTGGTGCTTATGGTAATCTTGGTGTCCAGTTCCTTATGGATCTTCTTATGACTGATACATGTGATCTTTACATGGTGATATAGTTCTTATGACTTGCAAAATTTTCAGGCAGGGATATCGGTACAAATCTTCCAAATCTGCTAAATGCAATTGTTGCAGAGCTTCCTGTTGACCGAAGCACAATGCTGCGCATTGGCATGACAAACCCTCCCTTCATACTAGAACATTTGAAGGAGATAGCTGCTGTCTTGCGTCATCCTTGTGTTTATTCTTTCCTCCATGTTCCTGTGCAATCTGGAAGCGATGCTGTTTTAACGGTATGATTAAACATCAAGTCTTGTTTTGAAAAGTTCTTTAGCAGCAAACATACAACAAGAATTTTCTTTGTTTGTAACTTGTCTCAAGTTTTTGCCCCTTGATCTGAGTCAATATATGGTTCCATTGTGGCAGGCAATGAATCGTGAATACACTGTTGGTGAGTTCAGGAAGGTAGTTGATACTCTGTGTGAGCTTGTCCCTGGAATGCAAATTGCTACAGATATTATCTGTGGCTTTCCTGGTACAATATCAATTATTAATACATCTGTACCATTTCTTTATGAAATGAATGCCATAAAAGATGTTGGTGCTCATATTTTGCACTGATAACATGGCATTTTCAGGTGAGACGGATGAAGATTTCGCTGAGACTGTTAATCTCGTAAGGGAATATCAGCTGCCTCAAGTCCACATATCACAGTTTTACCCCAGACCAGGTAGTTTGTTCTGGATTTTCTCAAGCCACAGTGTTATGTATAATTACTCACCGTAATTGTCAATATTCTATTCCTACATGACATCCAAAGTGTGGTTTCTGCAGGGACACCTGCTGCTAGAATGAAGAAAGTGCCAAGCAATGATGTGAAGAAGCGGAGTCGTGAATTGACATCTGTTTTCGAATCATTTTCACCCTACCAAGGAATGGAAGGCAAAGTAGAGCGAATCTGGATCACCGAGATAGCAACTGATGGTGTTCACTTGGTAAGTGGGTAGTAATTCTTGTCAGGAGTTGCTGATGATGCTCATGCCAGGTGCTAAGCTTACCTGAAATTATCATTTGCCGCACAGGTTGGGCATACGAAGGGATATATCCAGGTGCTGGTCATTGCCCCTGATAGCATGCTAGGAACATCGGCAGATGCGAAGATCACATCAGTTGGACGATGGTCTGTATTTGGCGAGGTGATAGAAGGATCTGTTGTAGTAGGGGAAGCACCTAAGCAAACCAGCAGTGAACTGCAGAAAGAACAGAAGCAGAATCAGGTGGAGGAAGCTGGCTGTTGCGGCACCGACTCTTGTGGCACCTGTGCATGCTCCGACGCAGTACAACACTGCAGTCCTGAACAATGTGGGAATACGCCTGATGCACCCCAGACCAGTGGTGATGTTGATCGTCAGGAGGCAATCCAGTCTACGCTTGTGAGGAGAAATGTAGAAGGATCAACAAAAGCAAGCGAAAGCATTGCTGCCTCACCATTGGTTGGAAAGGAACAACAGGTGAACGTAGTAACTAGGAGAGGGGTTAGTGTTGACATGATCTTGTGGTGTGTTTTGGCCGTGAGCTTTGCAGTAACGGTAGCCCTGCTTGTACTCCTTACCGGCAAGATTTCATCGACGCCCTCCTACTAGTCTAGGTGGTGATTGTAATTTGTAACATTGTTATTGAGCGTGTTGCTGATCAAATTTTGGCGTTTTGTTTCGTACTTTCGTCCATATGTTATGTGTGTCGTTTCAATGTTGTGGCACAACAAGTACATGGATGGCAAGGTTGCTTTGCTTTGCTCTGATGCTCCGGCACAGAACAAGGTTTTGGTGATGCTGTTTTGATTTCGCTACTGTCCAAATCGATGTGGCAGGTGGCAGTGCACCTATTGTGGATTGTGGTAGGAATCGATGCCCAACTTCTGACTTTAACAGGGTGTCATCATCAAACTAGAAAGCACCCAATTTTTTTCCCCAAAAAATGCATAAGAAAATTGAAAAAAAAAATATTTATCAAAGCCAGGTTTCGATCCTGGGACCTGTGGGTTATGGGCCCACCACGCTTCCGTTGCGCCACTTTGATTTACGATCTTTGGTCCACAAAAGACTTATAAAGTTAGCAGCAGCGCGGGAGGAGATTAGTTGAGGGATCACTGAAATCAAGTCTTGTAACATTGTTATTGAGCGTGTTGCTGATCGTTTTTTGCGGTTTGTTCAGTCGATATGTTATGCAGTGCTGTATGTTCAGTTTACATGGATGAAAACAGGTTTCGCCATTGTTGTTTGCTTAGCGCTGATGCATCAGCAAGGAACCAAGGATTGGTGGTGTTATTTTGATCTTGCCACTGGTCGGATGAATCTGGCAGGGATGGCACCAGGTAGACCGACAATTCAAAGCAAACTTAGGCACCCAAAATTTGAAAAAAAAAATGACAAAAGGAGGATATCAAAGCCAGGTTTCGATCCTGGGACCTGTGGGTTATGGGCCCACCACGCTTCCGCTGCGCCACTTTGATTTGCGTTATGTTGTTCGTGAAGAATTTATTTAAACAGACGCAAACACCAACGCATTGGTCAAGAAGCCAAGGGGGAGCTCTGGCGAACACCGTCGACGCCTGGCCACGCCACGAGAGACCAGAAAACTTGTTCTCCGACTCCGATGAACTTCGGTATGGTAGTGGTTGGCATTCCGTCCTGGAATACGGTATCCGTGTACCCTTGTACTGGACTACTAGTACATCTGCAGTGCAGTGACCAGTGAGTGCGCAAGGGCACCGGAGCAGCTGTGAGCCTGCGAGAGCAGCGTGCCACGCTCACGCACGATCGATGCAAGCCCGCGGCCTACTTACTTACTAGTTACTCGTGTAGTACGTGTAGCATGCCGGCTCGTGTTTGAGCAAACCTGTGCATGCTCCAATGCGGACCACACTGCAGCCCTGAACAATGTGAGAGTACTGATGCACCCCTGACCGGCAGACCAGTGAATGGTGATGTTAACTGTCAAGAGGCATCACCTTCCAGCAAGCACTTAGCCAACAGTGTGTAGCTCAGTCCTTCCATCTACCTCTATCTATACTATACAGGCATATCAGCAATACCAGGAACTGTCCTCGACGTTGGATAATTATCAACTCAGTGAAGAAAATGATCAATGGGGTTACACTTACACCTGGGGTAACGCTCAATTCTGTGCAGCAAAGGCATATAAATTCATGATTGAACAGAGAATCACCCATCCCATTTTCCTTTGGCTATGGCAATCAAGATGTCAGATGAAGCATAAGTCTTCTTTTGGCTGGTCCTTAAAGACAGAGTAAGTACCAGAGGTCTACTCAGAAGGAATGGAATGGAACTAGAGTACTATACCTTTGATATTTGCCTTCTCCAAAGATTAGAGACCTCTGCCCACCTTTTCCTGAGGTGTAACTTTGGCAAAGCTTGTTGGGCTTCCATTGGTGTTGCAATACCAAGCACCAGATCAGTTATGCAGATTTTCAGAAGGATCAAGCAGCAGCTGGGAGTTCCCTTTGCAATGAAAATTATTGTGCTGATGACTTGGAGTATCTGGACCACCAGAAATGACTGGACCTTCAATGGAGTGGATCCTACAGTAGATGCCTGCAGAAGGAAATTCAATGCGGAATTCTCCTTGCTTTTGTGGCGAGCAAAACCAAACCTGCTTCCCAGCATGGAACTCTGCCTTTCTAATTTGTAGCTGCCGTTCTTCTTCCTCTTTACTTGCCTTGTGCTTTTGTTCACCTCTAGTTCCTTTTTCTCTTTGTTTCTTTAGCTTGTTGGTCTTCTGCGGTTTGTACCGGTTGTAATCAACTTGTCTTTGGTTTTAATAAATTCTACTCCCCTCCAGTTCCTCTAAAAAAAAGAGGCAATCCAGTCTGCGCTTGTGACGAGAGAAACGCTGAGGGATCACTGAAATGCAGCACAATCAGCAGGAAAGGAACAACATGATTTTGTGGCGTGGTTTGGCCTGCTTGTTGTCCTTACCAGCAATATTTCATCGACATCCTCCTACTAGGAAAGAGAGGTGGTTCTAACTTGTAACATCGTTATTGAGCGATGTTGCTGATCAGTTTTGACGGTTTGTTCAGTCTATATGTTATGTATGGCGTTGCAATGTTGTGGCACTACAGATACATGGAAGCAAACAGGTTGTCAGTGTGGTTTGCAGTTTGCTTTGCTCGGATCCATGAACATGGAACTAAGGGTTTGACTCCGCTGCTGTAAGAAACAATTTCCTAGTTTAGACTTCGACAGGGTGCATAATGATCAGACAACTGAAGAGGTGAGCAGGCGTCAGGCAGACAATCCAAACGAACTAAAAAACACCCAAAATAAAGAGAAAATTGGGAAAAAAAAAGGGCCGTGTGTATCAAAGCCAGGTTTCGATCCTGGGACCTGTGGGTTATGGGCCCACCACGCTTCCGCTGCGCCACTTTGATCTTTGTGCTCAATCTTTCAAATATTTTATTCTTAACAGATAAAGTTCCGGCGATGACTCGTTGGCCTACCTCATCGCGCTTGTGCACTCTGGGCGGCACCACCTGCAGGCTGCAGCTCTGCCGCCGCCAGACCCCGAACAGGCGAACAGTCGAACACGAACCGATTGCCCAAGTAGCCGAGCGGAGGATCTCCGGCGAACAACGCCACGCCAGAAAACCCGTGTGCTCCACTGTTACTAGTATACTGGTACATGGTGCGGTGCGGGCGAGACCGGAGCCAGCTCGGCAGCTAGCTGTGGAGCGAGACTGTCGCCCATCGCGCCACGTGCGCGCATCGCGGCCAAAAGCGGAGGTGCTGCCCTGCTCTGCTCTCATCAGGCCCAGCGGAGGAGAAGCAACGCAAGGGCTGGCCGACGTCGACAGGAGCGCGAGCATGTCCTACTCTCGCCGTGCGCGCGCCTTGCATGTCGGCTCTCCGTGTTCCGGCACCGGGCGTCTACGGCCGCCCACCGTACGGCCCCCGCGCCGCCGGCGCGCAGGGTGGCAAGCCAGCTCAACGCGCGGCGCTTTGCTGGCGCCGGCGCGCGCGGCGCTCACCCGCTCAGCCACACCAACCGGAAACAGGCTCGGCCACCCAGGCTCGACGCGGGAGCTGGGCGCGGACGTCGCGCGTACGTGTCGGCCACCCCGGCCGGGCCGGGGGGGGGGGGGCACGGCTCGCACTCGGAGGCCGCCGGCTTCTCCGAGAACGGAAAGGGAATCGCGGAGTCGGGGCAAGCAGATGGGTGCGAGCGAATGCGAGCTAGCGCGGCTTTTCCGGCGGAGTTTCCACTTCGGTCACTGCTGTGAGCAGTCTTGGGCGGCTGAGAACCAGCTGAGGGGAAGGCAAGGCCGTATCTAATCTAGAGAACTCGGATGCCCCTTTAGCTGAAGCTGAAGGAATTCAGGACGCTCCATCCGGTCAGCTGAACTTGAAGCCAACACGATCGGAGAGAGTACACCTATCTATTTTGGCCAATTGTATTATTTCCTCGTGTAGTATATGAGGATTCCATATGTAAGAAATCTTTAGAGCCAATCCTCAACGTATGGACAATAAGACCATACGATTTTAGCCAAATTCAGCCTTGGAAATAATAGCAAGCATACCACCTTTATCACCACATCAAACCTACAATGTAATTAAGCTTGAACTTAAATTGGGAGGCAACACACAATTGGAGGTTACATAATATACTCCCTCCGTTCGTGTTTATTTGACGCCGTACTCCAGTTCAAAAGGAAAAGTGTTTTAATATACTCCATGTCGCTGCAGTTCAAAACCAACTTTATCTGTCGCTTTTGTCCTTGCCTCTCCTCAAGGCACCTGCACGCCTGCACCAAGCCCGTCAGTCTGCCGTCGTCACCCCCTCACAAGCGTTGCTGCTGATCCAGCCACTCGAGTTAAAGCAGCTTGAACTACTCGAATTTGCCTCGATCCATAGGAGCATCTCGATTCTCACAACCGGCGGACGGCGACGGCTCTAATCGAATTAACCTGAACTTTGGCAAATCCAGATGGTTCTCTTTGAGATAGGGAGGCGTAGCGCGTCTGCGAGGCTCGCGAGGCTGTGCGTTGTAGGTGTAGCGCCGTAGCGAAGGGCATGCGGCCAACGGGTGGAAGGGATGAGCGCGGCTACGGCGGCGGCGCAATTTTGTTGCGTACTAGACTTCGCAGGATTCAATCAAAGGGTAAAACGGATAAACCACATCTTCGTTAATCCTGCCGAATCGGTCGGGAACGTCAAATAAACGCGGACGGAGGGAGTATACAAGGAAGAGTATCTACCATGTTCACCAAGGGTTTGCAAAACTTTGGAGGTTGGGGACACATGCCCCTCTTAACTTGAACTATGTTTCATTAAATTAAACTAATACATTCTGAGTAGCTTGCTAGACATGTATGTACACGCTAGTATTGGTACTCCCAAGTATCCACCTACTTGCTAGTATCCTTTAGCGATCCCTCTTCTATTGTCCGCGTTTTGTTTGATGTCACATTGAAAAATTAACTAATACACAAGAGGCTGCTTCATTTTGAGTTATACTGATGTAAATTTCTTATGAATGTGTGGTATATTTTCGCTCTTTTTTTTTGCATAAACCTATTTGTCACTTATGAGAAAACATGACAAAAGAAACTCTCGGACATTTATGGGTGTCAGATTATAAGAATTCTAAATTGCAAGGAGGCTTTTGTAATTTTCTCCTCCTTTTGTTAGAGAAATGGATTGTCATACGCAAAAAAAAATGGTGAAATTTAGTGGACAACTACTAAAGAGCAATATTTAGAGACATTTCTAAACAATGAGAGGCCATCTTCAATATAAGGGTCTTCAAAGTCATACAACGTGTGGTAGAGGAGAATACAAAAAGGTGATTGCTAGTGTAAATACATGAACGCAAACAGGTTTGTTATTGTGTTTTTGTTCGCTCGGATTCAAGAGCATGGAACAAGGTTTGGTGATGCTATTTTGACTTCGCTACTGTAGGAAACAATTTCGTACTGCACGTCTGCACCTGTCGACTGCCGTGGTCGGAATCGATGCCCAAGATTTTGACTTGGACAGGGTGCATCATCAGATGAGAATCAGGCAGCAGCCAGACTAAACAACAACCAAAATAATTACAAAAAATCAAAGAAAATTGAAAAAAAAAAGATTTGTATGAAAGCCAGGTTTCGATCCTGGGACCTGTGGGTTATGGGCCCACCACGCTTCCGCTGCGCCACTTTGATTTACGTTTAAGATCGAGAAATATATTATATGAACGAACAGAACAGGACCTCATCGCGCTCTGCACTGGGCAGCAGTGGCACCACCTGCAAGCAGCTCTGCCGCCGCCAAACCCGAGCCGAACGCGATCGGATTGGCGAAGTAGCAGAGTGGGAGGATCTCCGGCCGGCGAACGCCACGCCACGGCCCAAGCACAAAAGCGGCCAGAAAATCCGTGCTTCCCTGACCATGGTACACCATTGCACGCACGCCGCGACTCCTGCCGGCGATCCCGTCCGTCCCGGCCGCGCGCGTGTCCAGCCCAGCCCCCACGTCGCACGCCGGAGCACGAGCGCGAACGTACCACCAGCGGCGGTGCGGCTGCACAGCAATAATGGCCGCTGCTCGATCACCCCACCCCGGCGAGCGCCGAGGGCGCGACGGCCCCTCGTGCTCGCGCGTGGCGTCTCGGCGCGGGAGCTGGGCGTGGACGTCGCGCGTGTCGGCCACCCCGGCCGGGCGGGAGACACGGCTCGCACTCGGAGGCCCGCCGGCTTCTCCGAGAACGGAAAGGGAATCACGGAGCGAGTGGGGGGCAAGCAGATCGGTGCGTGCGAGCGAGTGCGCGCGCGGCTTTTCCGGAGTTACCACTTTGGTCACTGCTGTGACTGTGAGCAGTCTCTCCAGTGTGCTAGTCCCACATACGGAGTACGTACATTCCATCTCCTATTATCTTCGGTACAGGTCATTCAGTGGGCAGCTGAGAACCGGCTGAGGGCAAAGCAAGGCCGTATGTACATTGTAGAAACAACTCGGATGCCCCTCTAATTTGCTGAATTCAGGACTCTCCATCCGGTCAGCTGAATTTGAAGCTCAGGCAGCGGAAACTAGCAGTGATTTAACAATCAGGTGAAATGTCAAAGCAAACACGCGTAGCTCATTTTAATTTCCTCCCCCAATGTTAACTGTATCGAGGCCAATCCTCAATGTATCCACAATAAGATCAGAACAGCAAATATTGTGCTAGGATTTTAGACAAATTCGACCTTGGAAATATTGTGGTAGGATCAGAACAACAAATATTGTAGCAAGCTTGCCTTTGTCACCAATTTTTGGCATAAAACAAAGAAGCAACTACATAAGTTTCAACCCAATTGAGAGGGGGTCAGAAAATAATTAGAGGGTAAATAATATACAATGAAGAGGGGTGCTAATTTCATGACTATCTAAAACATGCTATGTACCTCATTCACCAAGGGTTTCCAAAATTTCGGAGGTTGGGGGGCACATGGCCCCTTGACCTGAAGCTATATCGCTCTTTAGTCGTTGCAGAGGAGAATACAGAAAGATGATTGCTAGCGTAAATAAAAGCTCTGCATGAATTTGAATACAGAAAGATATAAGCGTAAAGCAAATTTGAGCTGAACAAATTCAGTTATCTTTCAGATCAAAATTACCGGGCGGTGACAGTGAGCGAATCCCCCCCAAACCCAAATTAAAATGGAATCCGGTCAACTTCACATCAAAAGCACCAAAACCCCACTCTCTCAGATCAAAATTACCCAACTTAGTGCAGGCAGCCCAGCCACTGAGCCACACGTACAACCCGGTTCCATCCAAGCGTCAGCCTCCTGAAAACCTGAATATCTCCGTCAGCCGTCAGGCGGGCACATGAGCACGCACACAGGTTGACGGAAAACCCCTCGCTCGAGCCCTCCTCAGTCATCACCCGCTGTCACGTCAAGCCGCCACGCCGTCGCCGTGCACGCCCGGTGGGCGAGGGCCCCAGCGGCCAGAGAGATTCGTCGGGTCCGAGACTACTGCATGGGACGACGACGCGCGGCCACGTAACGGCCGACGGACACGCCAGCAAGGCAGCACGGCGGCATCCGTTTGCGCGCCTGCACTGAACTGCCCGATTCTGCCGCCTCTGTCCGCGGTAAAAGGAGGTGGGTGGGGGAGGGGAGAGAGTGAGAGAGAGATTCCTAGCTTCGAGCGCCCCGGAGCAGAGCGAGAGTGCCCTGCCATTACTGTTCGGCGCGGTGAGGCGGAGGGATAAGGATCGGAAGAAGGGGCTGGAGGGAGGGAGGGAGAGAGGAAGCCGTAGGCGGCGTCTCCGATGGGGAAGGGATAAGGGAAGGAAAGCCGATGCCAATGCCGCCGTTTCTCCCTCTTCGCGGTTAGTATTATCTCCTCGATCCGTGGGCAATGCGATTCGTTGTATTGTATCCCTTTTCGATCTTCTTGCTGGATGTTGGGTGGGTTAGTGGGTTACTGGATTGGGGAAATGCTGCGGCGGTTGACCTTTTGGACAGAGTTCTTGCTGCATGCTGAAGTTGATTTGTTCTAGTGGATTTTCGGACTCTCAGTGAGAGTGTTCTTGTCCCCATGGAACACAGTTGACCTTTTCGGTTCAACTTTGGGTTCATTTCTGCTGCCACCTAAACAGCATCATTGCTTTCACTGATAGAACACATACCCCTCCGTTCCAGCTCATGGTAATTTCAGATAAAAATTGCTGATGTTGAGGAAGGTTATCTCAGGGTCTGCGCCTTTGGTGTTTGGCACTTTGGTAGCTTTAGCATTTTTGTCTTTATGTTTTTTAATATCCTTGCGAGGAAAAAGATACTCCTGCGTCCTGCGGATCAGTAGTGCGCTTATTTATATTTCTTTTTTTTTTTCGTCTTGCTTCCATAGGTTGCTCGATTTGGTATTGGTTCCTACTTTTAGAATGACAGCTCTTTAGGGTGCTTCATGCTTTCACCTCCTCCAATTGTTTTAGGAAACTTATTCCCTGCATTTGTCACCTCATAAGTTTGGACATCTGATGGCCACTCATGCTGGCATAGTGCCATGGAATGTGGTGGTACACATCAGTGATACGATAGTGGCTCAATATGTGTTGGAGTTTGCATGCATTGATTGAGCCCATGCATTATCTCTGCCTACCATGCTCTAGTTTCCCATATATTCAGTCTGACTGTAACCATTTCAGGCTGAATCTGGCAATTTTCTTTATTTTAACCGTGCTCTAGTTTCCCATGTACTCAGTCAGCCTTGTAAATATTTATTGCTTTTCTACATTTGGTTGTACAATGCTTGGCCACATCTTGCTTCTACCATGCTTTAATTCATGATATTTTACTGCCCTGCAGAATAACTAGTGCGCATTCAAAGTAACCGAGCTGGCTGTTAGTCAACAAGATGGATGGGAAAGACTCGTTTGTGGAAATAGGGATGAAGGAGGAGGACATTGCCATGATGCTGTTCGGGAAGAAAGTTGCAGAGCTGGCAGAAGACGCATTTGATGGTTCCAAGGAAGAAAGACAGATCTTTGAGGGTGTCTTCCGCCTAGCATGCATTGATAGATTAACTGATCATCATCGTGAAGGCACTGGATATACTGCAGATGCAGGCAAAGCAGTGACAGGGTCTAGCACACCATCAAGTTCTGCCTCCAATTGCAAGACGGCATGCTGTCGCATAGTTGAGTCCTTCACTGCTGGTAACTTATCAAGCTACCGTGTCTTCTGTCTTGCTGCTGATCAGCAGGCATCCCAAGTGATGCCTTCTATTCATGCTGGCCCTTCTGAGCTTGTGGTACAGTGGACGCCTCCTCCCCCTGATCGGGTGTACACGCGTAGGGCGGTGATTCGCAGGAGTGAGAGAGCAAGAATTTGCAGTGCTATGGATTTGGACAGCATTGACATTCGCAATTTTGGTCGACAGAGGGATGGCCGTGGCTATGGAGAGTTTTGGAATCATCTTCGTCAGCATGCGCATCTTCTAATGGTGGATGCTGGGTGGAAGATTGAGGGCAAGGAAAGGGGTAACAAGAGTAAGGTTGACCACATGTATGTGGCGCCAGACAAAGTGACACGCCTGTTTTCTCTTCCCAGGGCATGGAAATGCTTTGGTCAATGGTTGCTTATGACTACACCCTGCATTGATAGAAATGAGTCAAATGACTATGGAAAGGAGTGGTTGAACATGCATGACTTTGTGTCTGATTTGAAGAACACACTGCTGTGCTTACAATATGAAGCCCAGCGTCCAAAGCAGTCATTATCTTTCCTCCACCAGTGGCGGCTCCTTGATCCTTTCATGGCTGTAGTTTGCATTGACAAGAAGGTTGCAGCTTTGAAAAAAGGAGCGGCACTGAAAGCTATGAACAGCACTGTAACGTTCCTCAGTCGCAGCGAGCGTAAGCTGTTGAATGCCAAGAATGAAAGCAGGTCACTTGGGGTCAACTACACAAGTGACTACAACAATACATATCCTAGTTCATGCAAAAAAAGTCTTCTGCCGCTTTTTCTCTCTGAAGCTGATGGTCAACCTGATAAGGAAGGAAATTCTTTGCTCAATGAACAATCATCTATATTTTTTGGTACAAACAATCCAAGTGAATATGAAGCTGATCAACAATCACTGTGCATCTCAGAAATAAATGGACGAAACATAAGAAGCACAGCTCATCGCATAGTGATGGGTCTCCATGATGCGACAGCTTTTCTTGGCTCAAGGCAAAATTGTTTGGGCAAGAAAAAGAATTTTCCGTGCATCAAGTCTAAAGTGGAGCAGCAAGCTGAGGATAAGTCTGACCCATTATACTTCCCACCCAGCTATTCATCAGATTTAAGTCACCTGGTTGAAAATGTTCCAATAGAAGATCTGAATTCTCATGGCTATGAAACCACAGAAATTTCCTATGCAGCCAATTCTGCAGCTACTCCAGATGAGATGCTCCTAGGAGAGAACTTACTGTTTTCCCCTGAGGTTGACGAGATGCTACTTGGAATTACAGATGATATCAGCAATGAACAGCATGCTGCTGGAGTTGTCTCTGAGCCCCAGTTGGAAGATAAACATTCCAGCGATGGACCTTCTGGTGCGTCATCGCTACCACTAGAGAAAGATGAATACATGGAAGCCAAAGAAGATTGTATTGACAATGGCCATCATGACCCTGTGGCTGTCTCTCAATTTCCAGAGGCAGAGAAAGATGTGGGGGATAAATTTCAATTTCCAGAGGCAGAGAAAGATGCGGGAGATAAATTTCAATTTCCAGAGGCAGATAAAGATGCAGGAGATACATCTCAATTACCAGAGGCAGATAAAGATGCAGGAGATACATCTCAATTACCAGAGGCAGATAAAGATGCGGGAGATAAATCTTCAGGTGCATTATTGCTACAATCAGAAAAGGATACAGACTTGGGAGCTAATAAGATGATCTTGGAAGATCCAACAAAAATAAACCAGTTAACATCTCAAGCTAGTGGCAATGCTTTGATGATCTCAGAGCCACAAATGTTGTTTGTGTCACCTCAAGACGGGACTCTTTCTTTATGAACAATAGTATGAACAGCCAAGAGATGTTAAGCTTCCTGAATGCTTCCCATGACACCATGGGTACTCAATCAGTTTATGAGGCAAGCTTGATTCAGGGTTTCCTATACCTTGACAGTCAAGGTTCTCCGATTTGTTGGACGGTAACGAACCCAGAACCTCCTAGGCAGTTGATTTGCGCCGCTGATGTGGAACCAAGCTCAAAGTTGTCAAAATATTATGGCAAAAGGAATCTGGAGAATGAGGCATCAGCATGTGAACAAAACGAAATATTGGAATCTAGCTCAAGTAAGAAGGGGAGAAAAAGGCCTGGCAAGATTGCAGACTTCCAAGACACTGTCAGTAGAAAGAAACAGAAAGTTAATGGTGCTCCTTTAAGCAATTGTGTGAGTGATATGGGTGATATAACTGACAACCCTGCTGGTCCTGTAGTTCTCAATGAGGAAGAACAGATAGTCACAGCAATAATTAAGCAAGTTCCTTCAAATCTAGAGCCCAAGAATAAGGATGACAAGGATCAAGATGAACAAATCATTGGACATTCAGAACAGCTCTTGTCCGAAGAACCACTCAAAAAGGATAACAAACGGCAAAAGAATACACGGTCTCGCACATGCAAGTTTGAGGATGACGATCTTCTGATGACAGCTGTAATACATAAGCTGACTGCACGTTACAGGAACTCTTTTCGTCGAAGGCTCACAAATAAAGTTGGTTTCAGGCGTCTTCCAAGATACCGCTGGGAGAGGGAAGAGGAAGATGGCAGGAAGAAGTTTCATGGAGGAGCAAGAACGGTGTTGAACAAGTTACTTGAAATGGGCATTTTTTCTAGAGTGAACATTCTTCAATATCGAGGGCTAGGAGGAAAAAATGTGTTAAAGGATGGGAACATAACTAGCAATGGCATTCGATGCCGGTGCTGTAGCACCACATTCACAATGTCCAAGTTTAAGTGCCATGCAGGTCTCAGGCAAGAAATCCCGTCTCTGAATCTTTTCTTGGGTACAGGTAAATCATACAGTCTTTGTCAGCTTCAAGCATGGTCTATAGAGCAAAAGGTCAGGAAAGACCGTGCAAAATATACTATATCACCTCAAGGAGATCAAAATGATGATACCTGTGGATCATGTGGCGAAGGTGGTGAACTGATATGCTGCGACAACTGTCCTGCTAGTTACCATCAAGCTTGCTTACCTTATCAGGTTTGTTATCCTGCTGTCACTCTTCTTTTTCTCTTGTTACCTAAAATATAGAATTGTCCAGATGCCAGGAAAATAGATGTATTATTTAGGAAATTTAACAGATGGCAAATCACTACTATTCATCCCACCCATGTTTACTTTACTAATTACTACCATGCTAATCCTGAGCATGTTGTTGAAAAAGAAGTCACTCTAAGTACTACTTTTATTTATCATGGCTCCGAGTTACAATGATTGTGTCAAATATATGTACTTCAGTTACATCCTGGATATTTTCTTAGAATTCCTTCCTCAATATGACAGCCTCTGTAGCATGCAGGTGTTCTTACTTACATAACAGAGTTCATTTTTATTTATATAACCTGCTATGCTAACTTGCTACAGATTGTCTACCTAACCAGCTTTAACAGCAGTAAGATACAGGCACAGGCCTGTCATAACTGTTACTGACCACTCCAACTGTATCATAATTTTGCTTCAGGATATCCCAGATGGAAACTGGTACTGCTCCAGCTGCCTTTGCGACATTTGCGGGGAAGTGATCAATTCGAAGGAGCTAAGAACTTCAGTCGCTGCTTTAAAATGTTTACAGTGTGAACTTCAATGTAATGTTACATATCACACTCTGCATTTTCATTGCCATCTTAAATCTCTTGCTTGTCAGTATGATTGTTCTCAGACCATCCATATCGTATCGTTATCCAATATTTATGCACACCTGTTTATTTCATAACAGGGCCCTCATGGGTTGTTGAGTCTAACTTTATCACACATATCCACAGTACTCATGCTTGTCTATTTCTATATTTTTTTCTGAAAGGACATTGTATGATTATATAGTATGCAACAATTACTTAACTTGAATAGTCGTTTGCTTTCAGTGGAAATACAGTTTATGTGCAATGCATACACATCGTAACAATTATAATTTCAGTTGTACAACCAAGTCTTTGTTTATCACAGTTATGGTTTCTTGTAATAACTAAGCTCAGAGAAAGATTTTCAATATTTAGAGAAAGATTTCAGTATTTTATCATTTCAGTGAATAGATTCAATATATAGTGCATGTTTTGTTCCCTATTTGTAATCAATTTATTTCCTCCAGATCATGCAAAATGCATAGCTGGCAAGGTTTTATGCAACGAGAAAGGTGGACCTGATAGCTTTCTCTGTGGAAGAAGATGCCAAAAGGTACACTTCAAAAGGACTTTACCTGTTTTTTAACAATCAGTAGCTGCATGGTTACCAAAGATGGCAGGATGTTTTACTTGAATGAGACTGACCTCGTTCCAGTACTGTCAGATATATACAAGCTTTCATTGTCGTGTTGGAGTGCCTGACCATATGGATGATGGTTTCTCTTGCACCATTCTTCATAATAATGGTGATCAAAAGGTTCGTACAGCTGCGGAGATTGCTCTCATGGCTGAATGCAACATGAAACTAATGATTGCCTTGAGCATTATGGAAGAATGCTTCTTGCCTATCTTAGATCCAAGGACAGGGATAGACATTATTCCTTCTATATTATATAACTGGAGGTGAGATAGCCTTTCGTTTCTCACTTTGAATCAGTTGTGCTTGACTGATGCTTAGTTGCTTACTGAATTTTCACCTTGATTTTGTTATTTTATTTTTTTAAAAAAAATCAACGCATGCCACTTATTATCTCCATTTACACTGTAACATTCCTTTGGTAGGTCTGATTTTGTACATTTGGATCACAAGGGATTCTATACTGTAGTCTTGGAAAATGATGACTGCGTCATATCTGTGGCATCCATCAGGTATCGTGTGAAAAGAAGCCTGAACTTTTATGACCCTTTTATGAATATAAAATTGAATTGTAAACTAATAGAAGTGAACATCTTGGGTTAACACGATGTCACTGCAGGTTACGGGGTAGTATAGTAGCAGAGATGCCCCTAATAGCTACTTGTACAGAGAATCGTCAACAGGGAATGTGCAGGCGGCTCATGGATTACATTGAGGAGGTATGGACATGAGTTAGTTGTATACTTTGGCATTTCAGTTGTCTGCCTGGATTCTTTTATAAAAACGCTGTGCCAGAAAAGATCATGTCAAATCCAACATTTAACCTTCTCAGTTACCTAAACGTCTGTCATGTACCCATTGATTTACCTGGCTAGCTATCCCCATTGCAGTGTGTTATTAATACCCATCTAGATTCAGAACATTCTATAGATTTATCGAGCAGTCTATCACTTACACATAAATTTTCGTTGTGTGCCACATAGAATTTTCATTTCTGGTCTATAGCTTACACCTAAATTAACAATTTGATTTGGGCAGCTGCTGAAATCACTGAAGGTGGAGATGCTACTTCTGTCAGCAATACCGCAGCTAGTGGACATATGGACATCATCATTCGGGTTCAAAGAGATTGACGACTCTGATAAGAAGCAGCTGAGTAAGGTCAGGCTGGCCTCGGTTCCGGGAACCATCCTGCTGAAGAAGAACCTGTATGAGCGTGCAGGTGCCGACGACGCCGGTGAGCCGCCGAACCCTAAACCCTTCAAAGTTTACTCACGCGTGCCGAGAAGCCGCACCGGTTTGAATGTGACGTGCCAATGATAAGATGACGCAGTGGGTAGCATGGGGTGCCTCTCTTGCCGCGTTCAACCGCCGCCGCCGCCAGAGGATCGTCGTCACAAGGCGCCTCCTCCTGCTGCCGTGCCCGACGAGCAAGACCAGTCTTCGTCTGAAGTTTCCGCGCCGGTTTGTGTAGTGCAAAGCCTCGTTGACAAGCTACATGTTCTGAAGATCAGCAGCTCACCCTGTGCAACCTCTGCAACGGCAAGTCGTCCTCCGTCAGCTGCAGCTGGTGGTCCTAGTAGTGAATGTAGCTGCGACGAGCATTCTGTAAATAGTCACCTCCGGCGACGATGTTGTTAATGGTGGTCTTTTGCCGGACCGAGCCCTGAACCTTGTATGAGGAAACTAGACTCTGTTTACCTCCAGTTTTTTTTTTTTTTTTTTTTTTTTTTTTTTTTTTTTTTTTTTGAAATTACCTGCAGTTAGTTAAGCCCCAGTTTCATGCTTTCATGGTTTCAGGCATTGCGCAATTTGCGCTGGGACCCATTCGTGTGCTTTCCTTTCGCAGAGCATATGCTGTACTGTGTCGATCTGGGATTCTGGATTCCGGCTACATGAACCAGACCGGGTGGCACGCCGTACACAGACGCGCGATCGCGTGATGGCTAGCTGATGTGGGCGCATGCAGCCGCGCGTAGCGTGCTTGGTCGTCGTGTCGTGTGGTGTCGAAACGGCAAACAGTTGGCGAACTGCCCCCATCTGTTGCGCATCACGCCCTTTTTTCTTTTCGCGGAGACTTTTGTGGGGGGCGTACGAAAGCCGCTGCTGTAAGTACGTGTTCCGCGACATGTTTCCGAGCCACTCGAATGAGATGTGTACTACTCCGTACGTGTACTTCTCATTTCTCAAGGGCTGGTGATTTATGTGGCCAGCAAAACCAGTCCCCTTTGTCAATGTCAAAAAAGCCAATGGTGCGCTCATTCAAACATTTTTTTTTTGTTTGAAAAACGAGCATTTAGACCCAAAAAAAAACCCTTGAAACTGGCATTCAGGCTTGTGCGCTCACATGCCAAAGACTTTGCATGTTGCTGTGAATTGGGAAGTGGTGGCGCGCGGGAGGCCAGGTCCAGGTCCTCTCGCCAACGTAAGGTCGGATCGGGTCATCGGGGCTGGATCACAGCCCGGGACCGGCCGCACTCCCCGCGCGGCTGCGTGCAGGTGCAGCCACCGCCACGCATGGACCGTGCCGGACCAGGGCTTCGCCACGCGAATGGGGTGCCAGTCCTCCAGCAGATCGTACCCACAAGTCATCGTACAACGAGAGCGGCGCGCGACGACTCTTGGGGGCCTCTGTCTGGGTCGATCTCGCGCGGGCAGTTTTTAGGCCAGCGACCGGCCAAGGGTTTCATGAGGCAGGCAGTGATCTGGACGTGACGGCCAGGATCCGTACCACTTGGGCCGTTGGGACAAAGGACTGATAGACACCGCCGGACTGCAGATTATCACCCCGCTCCACTTCCTACCATCAACATCTGTTTGTTGCTGATAAAAAAAACAAACAGGGTCATTTGCAAATTTGACGGTGGTTCCACTATAGTATATTTTTTTAAAAAAAATTACTATAAGAACTGTTCTTCAAGAACGAAAAAAGACCCAGCGATGCATTTACAAAATCCACCAAAGATTACATCGCATTAACCTGCGATGTAATTCTCCGTGATCCGATACGGGACGATGCCGTGAGCCCGTGACTGGAGATATTATACTACTCCTGACACGACATCATCGTGATCTCAAGAGAAGATCGCCTCGGGCCCGATCAATAATGCCATACTAAATGCCCACGGGTTTTTTTTCAACCCGTAATTTAAAACCCAACAGGTGCAGCCGTGCAGGCTCGGCACCAAGGACGTGACCACCACTCCGTAGCTGTCAGCCGCAGCCAGCAGGTGAGCTGAAAAGCGACCCGGATCCATCACCAGCCAAGCCAAGCCAGCCGTCGCCGGTCCGGCCGGCCGGCCAGCCAGCCAGCCAGAAACAAAACACTCCAGTCCTCCTCGGCTCGTGCCGGCCGAGTCCGGCGGCGACCCGGCGCGCGGGTGGTGGCCGCCTGGCTTCTCCCCCAGCGACCGCGCACGCGCGCCCGCCGATAAAAAAATCGGGGTCAGCGCGTGGACTCGGCCGCTGCTGCCGCTGCGATCGAATCGGCGGCACCCTGCCTGCCTGTCGCCCCTGTCGTGTCCGGTTGGCGCCCAAGCGGAAAAGGCACCAGAAATACTCTACTCTACTCTCCCCACCGGGGAGAAAGAAACCGCCTGGTCCTCTCATTTCCCATCGATTCCCTCCGCTGGCCAGGCCCAGGCGGCGAGCGATCCCTCTCCCTCCCCCTCCTCCTCGCTCCAGATCCCTGTTTTCCAGTTCCACCAGCCTGTACCATCGTCATCGCCTCGCCTGATCGTGAATCGTCGCTTGCGCTCGGGGAGATTGTAAAACTCCCATCTTTTTTTTTTTCGTTTGGCTGCTTCTGGATTTCTTGCTCCGCGTCTGATTTCCTTCGTACGGGAGGTTTTCGGTCGGTTGGGGGTGCGGTTGGCTCGTCATTTTCTTGCAACTTCTCTTGGGTCCTTGCGCGAGGGTGCCCATCATCTTTCCCTGCGCTGCGCGCCCCCGTTGACTCGGGCGGGCATTCCGTCGAGCACTTTGCGCGGCGTCCGGGTGGCGTGGGTGGGGGGATCTGCGGATGCCTTCATGGTCTGCTGTGTGAACGGGCGGCGGTTACTGGCTTTCCGGGGACGCTCATTGATGCCGGCCTCGTCGCGGGAGCAGGCGTCTAGCGGATGGACTGCAACAGCTGCTACGGTATGCGCGCTACATGCTTTCCTTGGTTCTTGTATTTCTATTTTTTTAATTAAAAAAATCAACTGCTTAATGATTTGGACAGTCACAAGGTTGTATGCTTGTATTGGACTGGAGTAGTTTGAGAATCTCGCTCATGCTGGTGTGTACTGTTTTGCAGCTCTGAAATCGAGGAGGTTTGTTGCCATCGCCGATGCCAGCTTTGAGGATGCTGCAGATGGCGGCAGCGGATTTGGTGACAGGATGAGTGCTGCAAACAAGCAGAACGTTAAGGGTGCTGAGGAAACCATGGAGTTTGTGGAGAAGCAGGAGTTGGCTTGGAATTCTAACCTGCTCTCGTTGAAGGATGATGATTTCCTTCTTCCCGGGAGCAGTAAGTTGAACGGTCCGACATCAGGAGAGACGGCTTTATCTGGCAAAATGGGGCTGTCAGGGCCGAGGATAGACAGGTCTGGAAGCGTCGGAACAAGCAAGGCAAGTGGTGGATACATAATTTAACAGATATACATTTGGCATACTACAGTTATTTTTAACTGAATCAATAGTGGACAGACACTTTTTTATAATTTTTAGCTATGATTCATATTTTATCTGTGCCAACTAGTGTCGGAATCCAGGATAACGATTTGGCCTATGCTGCATAATTTTACCTTATCTGCATTACTGAAATGTGAAATGTTTTATGTCCTGAATGCCTTGACCTTTCTTAGCAGACTCCTAGACTGGGCTCTGTGCTTGGGACAGCCGGCATGGCTGGATTTGGCAAAGCAGTGGAGATTTTAGACACATTAGGATCCTTGGTGACGACCTTGAGCCCAGATGGTGGCTTCATTTCGAGATCAAAGACCAAAGGGTGCAAGATATCAATTCTTGCTTTTGAGGTTGCCAACACAATACTTAAAGGTGCCAGTATTATGCAATCTCTCTCGGAAGACACAGTTACATACTTCAAACAAGTAGTGCTTCCTTCTGAAGGTGTACAGAGTTTGGTTTCCAGTGACATGAGAGAGTTGATGCGAATTGCAGCTAATGACAAAAGGTACACATGATGATTTTCATCAATTACCACGGTGAATTTCTGATCACCTTTACCAATAGCTGTTTGTGAACTTTAGCTAATATTTGCAGGGAAGAACTGAGAATATTTTCCCAAGAGGTTGTCAGGTTTGGCAACCGTTGCAAAGATCCTCAGTGGCATAACCTGGACCGCTATTTTATCAAGTAAGCTTATGTCATTAACTCATTATTGGATAGGCAGCAATGAATTGTACAAATGTGTTTTTTACCTTTTTACTATCTTGTTCATTTGGTGTCTAGATTAGAATCTGAAAGTGCACCCCAGAAGCAACTGAAAGAAACAGCCATAGCAGAGATGCAAAAGTTGATGAATCTTGTTCAACGTACAACTGTGAGCACTGTGTTGTTCTCTGAAATAATCTTTTGAGGCCTTGAGAGACAAATTTTATCTTTTTGTTTATTTAAATTTCTTTCCCTTTCCAGGATTTGTACCATGAGCTTCATGCATTAGATAGATTTGAGCATGAATACAAGACTAAGCTAAAGGGAAAGGACACAGAGAGATTTGAAAAAGGTACAAGGACTATCTACACCATTGTATTTCTTTCAATCAAGGAAAACATGCAATGCCTTTGTGCCTTTTGTTCTGTGTCCATTTTCTGAACAGATAAAGTTTGTAGACTGTCTCCATTACCTAAAAGAAAAGCGATTGTGGAAGCTAAGGAAAAGAAAAATTCTCTTACCATTAATCTTTCTCTTAAGTCTAAATCCGTCTCATTATGACTGTAGATGTAGTTCTTTGAGCCTTTGATACAATAAGTCTATAATCCTATTATTTTGTAGGAGACAACATTCAAATTGTGAGACTGGAGTTAAAGACCCAAAGGAGTTATGTGAAGAGCTTGAAGAAAAGATCTCTCTGGTCCAAGACGCTTGAAGAGGTAAGTAGCTTTTTTGCTATAGAATTCTCAGGTATGCGACATCAGCCTGCCCTGTATTGCTTATGACATAAATTTGTCATTATAGGTGGTTGAGAAGCTTGTAGAAATCGTGCACTACTTACACATTGAGATCAACAGTACTTTGGATCTTCTGGTAATTCCATGGCTCAATGTCTCCTATTGAATCAGCCAGTGTACTGCCAGCTGATCCTTGTAATGTATTTCTAGATGGATTTACTTTGAGCGCTGAGTCAACTGTGAGCTTTCAAAGGCTAGGACCTGCTGGACTGGCATTACATTATGCAAACATTATCATTCAGATATATAGTATTGTAAGTTTCTTCTCTTTATTTTTCTCAACTTTGACTGAGTTATCTGCTTGCTTTTTCCATCATATATTCATATCATATTGATAAAATATTTCAAAATTTTGTAATGACTTCTTGTTCCTTATGTGTATTTCTGTACATATGACTTCCCTTAATGGATAATCAGATCTTACCCAAAAAAAAAACAAATTCTAAGCATACTAATTGCTGAGTGAACGACTTTTGGCAATTTTAACATTAAACCTTTTTTTTTTTGCTATAGGTTTCTCGATCAGGCTACGTACCATCGAACACAAGAGAGGCCCTCTACCAGGGGCTGCCACCAAGGGTCAGATCAGTTCTACCAAATAGATTAAAGAGTTCCTCAGTACCTCAGGAGGTAATATAGCTAGAGAAGAAGTGAACCACATCACCAAAGTTTTCATGTTCTGATCCCTGAATTTTGATGCAGCTCACTATTGATGATATAAGGGCTAGGATGGAGAAATCCTTGAAATGGCTTGTTCCTATGGCCGTCAATACCACCTGGTACTATAGCTTGTTTACATCGAATCAGTTGTTTTAAGGTTGATTCAGTTATATTGAGATTTATGCATTGTAATTTGTTCTACTGCCTCTTATGCTTACTTCAGTGCCCGAGGCTTCTTGAGGTTTAGTGAATGGGCTAAATCAGGGTAAGATGGCTATTTTCGACTGGTCTTGTTGACACATTTTTGGGAATGAGAGTTCTCCCTGATTTGGCATTCTCTTTGCTTCCCATTCTTCAGGACTGACAGGGTCGGGAGACGACCTGGCCAAGCAGATCCGATCGAGACGCTCTACCATGCTGACAAGACAAGGACCGAGGATCACATCCTGGAGTTGGTCGTTTGGCTTCACCACCTTGTCAACCAGAGTAACCGGCCCGCAATGCAAAAGACTACAGAGACTACTGACCAGTCTTTACATCTAACCAAAAGTGCGAAATGATTATGTCTGTTGTCCAGAAAAGGCTGTTTTTCTGAGTGGTCAGCAGATTCACTAAGCTCTTCGTGATCCAGTTCATTGGATTTCGTGCTTGATAGGTTGTAGAGGGAGCTAGAGTTGTTCTTGCCAGGGAGGACATGCGTTTTACTTATGTCCAGATACACAGCCTGGCATGCGTATATTGCTCTGTACATCAGCTGAGTAGGCTTATAGTATAAGAATAGCTTTGTTACTCTGACCTGCTGGTTAATAATTAAGTGCGCTTGTGATAAAGACATTGTACGCTATGAAACGTACTTCCTCCGTTACAAATTATACGTCGTTTTGGTTTTTTTAGGTTCATAGTTTTTGGTATGAAGGTTCATAACAAATATGATGAATCTAAAAGGCCAAAACAACCTATAATTTAAGCTCTTTGTGATCCAGTTCATTGGATTTCGTGCTTGATAGGTTGTAGAGGGAGCTAGAGTTGTTCTTGCCAGGGAGGACATGCGTTTTACTTATGTCCAGATACACAGCCTGGCATGCGTATATTGCTCTGTACATCAGCTGAGTAGGCTTATAGTATAAGAATAGCTTTGTTACTCTGACCTGCTGGTTATAATTAAGTGCGCTTGTGATAAAGACATTGTACGCTATGAAACGTACTTCCTCCGTTACAAATTATACGTCGTTTTGGTTTTTTAGGTTCATAGTTTTTGGTATGAAGGTTCATAACAAATATGATGAATCTAAAAGGCCAAAACAACCTATAATTTAAGCTCTTTGTGATCCAGTTCATTGGATTTCGTGCTTGATAGGTTGTAGAGGGAGCTAGAGTTGTTCTTGCCAGGGAGGACATGCGTTTTACTTATGTCCAGATACACAACCTGGCATGCGTATATTGCTCTGTACATCAGCTGAGTAGGTTTATAGTATAAGAATAGCTTTGTTACTCTGACCTGCTGGTTAATAATTAAGTGCGCTTGTGATAAAGACATTGTACGCTATGAAACGTACTTCCTCCGTTACAAATTATATGTCGTTTTGGTTTTTTTAGGTTCATAGTTTTTGTATGAAGGTTCATAACAAATATGATGAATCTAAAAGGCCAAAACGACCTATAATTTAAGCTCTTTGTGATCCAGTTCATTGGATTTCGTGCTTGATAGGTTGTAGAGGGAGCTAGAGTTGTTCTTGCCAGGGAGGACATGCGTTTTACTTATGTCCAGATACACAACCTGGCATGCGTAATGCGTATATTGCTCTGTACATCAGCTGAGTAGGTTTATAGTATAAGAATAGCTTTGTTACTCTGACCTGCTGGTTATTAATTAAGTGCGCTTGTGATAAAGGAACGTACTTCCTCCGTTCCAAATTATATGTCGTTTTGGTTTTTTTAGGTTCATAGTTTTTGGTATGAAGGTTCATAACAAATATGATAAATCTAAAAAAGTCAAAACAACCTATAGTTTGAAAGAGGTAGTACATGTCAATGGGCGACAAAAAACCAAACCTGAATTTCTTTCCCCACATGTATATGCAGTTGTGATTAAAAAAAATGGTGAACATATGGGTATGCGACATAATTTGCTGCGACATAAACTGTCAATTTATGAACTGCACACTCGATTTTGAGCAGCCACTGTCCAGGCGTCAGCCAACACAAAAGGACTCTCAAACATCACCAATACATGTTGAAAATTGGGAATCTAAAGATGACTATGCGAGTCTGGTTGCATCAAGACACACTAACCGTAACATCGTCCCTACATTTTAACACTGTAATTATGTCCATCATCATTACTCAACAAAAAAAAAATGGCTTGCTAGGCGCACATGTCATGGGCTAGCACCATCAGATTGGTATGCCTCCTCTATTAGATGGCGCATCGCTGGACGTGGTGGCGGACGATTCCCATTGTATACCAGATTGTTTACATGCTCTGGGTGTGCACACCGCACACATTGGCCACCGGAGCAGCTAGTTATCATCACGAGTTTCCCCGTGTGAATAGCGTGTGCCAACCATGCAGGAAGGCACGTCATCGTCCTGGCTTTCCCACGTTATGAAGCGGCGCGTGCCTCCCACGGTGCACGGTACGGGACTAAAAAGAATCCGCCTCTCCGATCCGATCAAGCATCGTGCTCGCTCTTTGATCTTCGCGTCGATCGATCGAGCGCCTCGATCTTGGCAAAATCTCTCCTGCATGGGCTCGCGTTGCTTGGGCCCAATCTGCTACCAGAATCCGAATCGGACACGTCATGTTAAGCCCAGCCCAAATCAAAACCAAGCAATCAAAAGGCCAAAAATAAAAATAAGGAAAAAGTCCATTTTACTTCCTTCACCTATTCAATTTGTCCGCTTAACCCCCCAAAGAAAATTTAGGCTCACTTTACTCCCCCGAACTATTTCAATTAGTCCAATTTACACTCTAATTAGATTTCTCTTTTTATTTCTTCGTGTACAAGTTGAGTTTTAATTCCAAATTTTATTAGATGACTGATAACGTGATGCACTACATTAGAAAAATAAGTTAAGATTTTTTTATTATCACTTTTCATAGATTTTTTGTGTATTTAAGATTAATTTTGTTTTAAATATCCTAAAATATGAAAATAATCATGAAAATTTTTTAGAATAATTTTTTAACAGAAAGTACTATGTTATGTACGTGCTCACAAAATTTGAACTTAAAATTTAACTTGTACATAGAGAAACAACAACGCAAAAACACATTAGGGGGTAGATTGGACCAATCGAAATAGTTTAGGGAAGTAAATTGAGCCTAAATTTTGCTTGGGGGGTTAAGTGGACAAATTGAAGGTGAGGGGAGTAAAATGGACTTTTTTCTAAAAATAAAAAGATTGGTTGGGGTTGCGTGACGCATGTGACATGCGCGCAACTGCGCAAGGGGTAGCACAGACCACCGGCAACGGACTGCCGGGGCCGGCTTAACGCTACCATCATTTAATCTCAGTTTGAACGTGCTTAGCTGTGCATGCCGCACACGGCGTGAATGGGGGATGAGAGTGTGCCTTCACCGAACACGAAACGCTTCCGGCTCGGCACGTTAATGAAGGGGCGTTCGTCTGCCTTGCTTAGCGATACGGGACTAATTAGTTACAGGGGAGGCGCTTAGTAATTTCGAGCGCGCGCGCGCGTACGCGTCGCGGCCCGCACGTCTCGCTTGCCGTCCGATCATAGTAGTTGGATTCATCTGGTTCGTCAAAGTTAAAAACCCTGCTTCGTTCTCGCTACTTTGTCGCCACGCGCGACATCGCCAATTCGCCTTCTCCGCGCTGCACAAATCACTCTCAAAACGCCACCCAATTTTTCAAAAAAAAAAAAAAACGCCACCCAAAAATCTCTGTCTGCCTGAATCTCGCGGTCTCCGTCGTCCTTGCATCTGTGAGTTCGTACAGTGAAGTCCTCACATCTGTGTTCTCACTTCCAGCGGCGAGCTACGACAGTACGAGTTTCGTTTCCGAAAAAATGGTTTCGATTCCGACCGTTTCCGATTCTACTCAAACGCAAAACTTGATATTTTTAATCGTTATCAGCTCTACATTGCATATCTTACATAATAGTTGATTTAGAAAATATGGTAAATTTCCGACCGACCGAGCTTCGTTTCCGATAATGTAATTTCGTTTCCGACTGTTTCCGATCGTTTTCATCCCTAAGTACGACGGTCTGCTGGTTGCGCGGAACAAGAAGGCAACACTGCACTAGTGACTAGTGAGCCTAGCAAACCGTGGACCAGCATGCACATTGAGCTGAAATCATCCGACAGTTGCTTAGCCCTAAAACATAACAATTGTTTAATCTACCATGAATCCATGATCTGAGTTTGCAATGGGGAGAAAAAACTAGTTTTTGAAAGGCAATTGTACCCCAAGCAAACAGTGAAGTACGTGCACCCAAAGCTAGTTCGAAACAGTTATATATACTCAGTGGCGAATCTAGGATCTCATGTAAAGGCTGCTCATTTTCTTCTTCTTCCTTTCTCCTCTCTTTTCCGTCTTCTTCCTCCTCTTTTTCTTCTTCCTTCTCTTCGTCCATGTCTAAAAATTTGGGGGGGGGGGGGGGGGGGGGGGGGCCTTCGTCTTCGTGGGGCTCCATAGACTACGAGGGGGTAGGGGGAGGGGGCGCTCCAGCCCCCACGCTAGATCTACCCCTGTATATGCTCCCTTCGTTTCTAAATGAGAGTGATTTTAATTCTAAATAGTACATAGTTTTTGCTATAAGTAACCCTGTAGCTAGCATGAGAGGTTATTCAGTAACTGACATTGATTATGGGCATTAATGTGCCTGAAAAAATTATTATATTAGGGCAGTAAAACCCTATCATGCATCCGTACCAAGAGTGCACATGTATACGGAATTCATCTGTGAGGAGTTTGAAAAGCATAAAAAAAAAATTATTGCTAAGCGGGAGTTTGAAAAGCATAAAAAAAAATTATTGCTAAGCGGGAGTTTGAAAAGCATAAAAAAATTATTGCTAAGCGCATATGACATGCGCCAGCCCACACCAACATCTTAGCATCTTCCTTTGCTCAATTGTTTTATGGCTAAGTGTGCATGCCGCACACAAATCTCTACACCACTATCTTCCTTTGCTCAATTGTTTTATGGCTAAGTGTGCATGCCACACACGGCACGGGCTCACCACATGAGCCACATGTTCCCTCGGGTGTGCTCACTTGGCACGTCACAAGTCCGGCCTGCCCCAGTTATGAAGCGATCTACATCTAGTAGGTTTTCCCATACGGTACCAAAAAGAAGACATTTTTTTCCGTGGCACAGTTGTACACCACCGATGGTCATGATTTCTATGTAGCCCAGGCCATAAAGCCAATTAAAAAGTTTGATGAGGCCTCGATGACTAAATATGGACCACTATTTTGCATTTTTGATGGACATGTAAAAGTTTAGAGGCTTAAAATTGTCTTCGAACTCCAGCCAGCCCGACTAAATGAAGCCCCTAAATCATGGCCCCCACCTGTCAGCCGCCCTCGTCGTCCTCCTCTCCCTCCCGCACCTGCCGGCCCCCGCGCCTCTCCCTCGCCTCGCCGGCTGTCCTCCTCTCCCTCCCGCACCCGCCGGCTCGGGATGCAAGCAGGTGCAGGTCAGCCCGCGAGCCTGCCAGGCCTGTCTTGCAAAAATTTCTCAGCAAACGTCTGCAGGATGCCTGCGAGCTAGGCCTGCAGCGCCACACACCTGCACGCCGCAGCACATCGAGGTTGACGGAGAGCAGCCGCCGCTGCCTGCTTTGCGTCCGCCGACGAGTGTGGCATCCTCCTCCACCTCCATGCCCCGGCTTGACCGCCCTCCCTCCATGAGACGAGATGGACTCCGCCGCGACCCTCCTACGCCGCCGCCCGCCGGAGAACGGCGACGAGGAGGACCAGGACGGCACGCTGCAGGTCGCAGCCTTCGGCAGGTGTTGCCGACGGCGGCTCGCAGGCACCCGCAGGCGCCGGCGGCGTGCGGGGGCGCTGGGGCCGGGGCATACGGAAGAAGAGCCATGCGGGGACATCGGGGCCATGCAGGGGCGTCGGGGCCGACGGCGCTTGGCGCGGCGGGAGATGCATCGACGGCGACGACGGCAGGTGGTGGTGGTGGTGCCTCTGGTGGCTGTGCGCCGCCGCGCCGGCCGCACCCGCGCGCGCCTCTGTCAGGGACCGGGCGGCGCGCATCCGTCCCGGTTGCCACCTCCGACCGCGCCGCGAAGACCATGGCCCACGGGGAAGGAGTCCTCTCCGACGGATACCATGGCCCGCGGGGAAGGAGGCCAGGGGGGAGACAGCTCGGCGGGGAGGAGGCCAGGGGCGTCGGCGGGGGAGCATGCCTGGGGAAGCGGCGGCCGGCGGGGAGGCCTGGGGTGGAGACAACTCGACGGGGAGGAGAACAAAGGAGGAAGAGGGGAAATAAGGTGTGGCCTATGTGTGGGATGGAAATAGAGGGCCTCCAATTCTAGGACTCTGGACCAACATTTGGAGACCTCTAAAAAATGGGGGTTTGTTTAGAGACTCGACTGGAGTTGTTTTTTTCAACTTGAGAGACTAAAATAGAGATAGAGGCCCATTTGAAGGCTGAGCTGGAATTGCTCTAAAGCCCATGCCATGAACTCTTGTTCATATAAGCAACTAACATTTATCGGCCACTGCAGCATGCATGCGCTTCTGAGAGTATAGCCAATGCGGACGCACGCGACGCGCTAGCGCTAACAACATTGGTTACTCATTGATCACACTGCTATTCCGACGTCGGACTGAAGCAGGCTTGGAACGCTAGCTCCGCGCGCGGTACGGTCCGTACGGAAGTAAAAACGGCTGTGTGCTCTGCCGTTCGGTTCGAGTTAAAGTTAGGTCGTTCTCTGGTCTCAGCTGCTTCCAGGAACAGGCGATTTTTTTTATAAAAAAATTACTCCGAGATAAGGTACGCCAGAACACTAGGGAATTTCTGGTTTGCGCTCGGCCGCACGGAGGGCGCCGTGCGGCCACGCATCCGTCCAAAGATTGGGACTGCGTGTCTGCGTTCACACGAGCTCGCTCATTCTTCGACACGAAGGTCGGGACCAGGGGTCCCAATCCCACGTGAGGCACCTGTAAAAAATGGTCACAAAAATATTTTGAACAAATTTTTTTCAGTTTCAAAATTTTGTGAACAAATGTCTGTCAGCTTTTCAAAAAAAAAAGTTCTGCAAAATATTCATCCAGAAAACAAATTGAAAAGAAGAAAAGTTTTGTAACATAAATTGTCTAGAAACAAAAAATTTGGAGAAACGTTTTGCAAACAAAAATTGTCCAGAAGCAAAAAAAAAAAGTTGGAAAAAAGTTTTGCAACAAAAATTTGAAGCAAACTTAAAAAAAAATTTTTGGGGGAAAAATATTGGAACAAAACTTTTGGAAGGAAAAAATCGTATACAAAAATTTATAGACAAAACTCACCTTCCGCCTCACCGGCCGCCGCGCCGGCAACCGCTCGTCGGATTGCGTGGCTACTCCGCCACCGCAGCTCGTCGGAGCTCGATGCCGGGCCTGGTCAAGTTCATGTTGCCCGTGGAGCTCCTCGATGCCTGCAGCCTGACGGGCCGGCGTGACACGTAGCCCGGCGGCGAGGCAAGGGAGGGGCCGTAGGCAGGCGGCGACGCGCGAAGGCGGAGGCGTCGGCGGATGAGAGCTTGAGAAAAGAGATAGGAGGTGCGTCACGGCGGCTTGCGGAGATGGAGAGAACCGTGGGAGGGGATGAGGATAAGGGTCTTGTGTGGGTCCATCGGGTGAATATTGACCGCGAGTTTGCTTCGGTGCGCGCGACTTTAAAGTTGGCTTCTCGAGAACACTGCTGCCTCCAGCAGGAACGTGTAAGACGACAATCTTCAGAGCCTGGACAGCATTTCCGTCCAAGCTGTGTGTCACTCAGACTGACAGAGCATGGAGCGAGACCAGTCGAATCAGAAACGCTCTATGCGCCGCGTTTAGATTGTTTCGCGAAAAAATTTACAGTATGTCGGGCACACATTTGAAGTATTAAATATAGACTAATTACAAAACTAATTACAGAGTATGTCAGTTCATCGCAAGACGAACCTAATGAGTCTAATTAATCCGTCATTAGCACATGTTTACTGTAGCAATTTATTGTCTAATCACGATCTAACTAGGCTCATTAGATTCGTCTCGCGAAGTACACTCCATCCATATAATGGGTTATTTTTTTCGACTACATTTAATATGCCATGCATGTGAGGGAACATACTTGAAAAAAATTTCGCGAAACATCTAAACAAGGACATTCTGAAGATACTATTGTTGTTTGGCTTCACATTGTCTTGTGAACGTGGCGTTCAGGCGGATGTGCCTGGCCTAAGTTGTACTCCCTCCCGTCCCCAAAAGAAGGTCGTTTTACCCTTCAAATTTGTCCCAAAAAGAGTGTCGTTCTCGCTTTTCAATACAACTCTATCTCTATCTCTCTCCTCATCTATTCCTTCTCGATTCTTGTGCGCTCTCTACTTTTTTGCCCTTCCTTAATTCCCGTGCCCAACACCTAAAACGACCTTCTTTTTTGGGACGGAGGGAGCACGTACCATGGAGTTAATTAGTCTAGTGGCCTAAGCTCCGCCCACGTGATGATCATCTTGTTGAGCTTATTGACCACTGACATCCATGCGCTTTTCAGAGCAGCGCCAAGCTGCCAAGGATTACTTGCATTGGATGTTGGATGAGAGCACAAGAGAAAGAAACGCGCTAACCAAGCGAACCCTAAAGAGCAATGAGCAAAATTATATGAACCAAGATAGTTTTCAGAATAAAAAAAATCAATTGCTAAGCACGCACATATCATGCGCTAGCACCGACTAGACGGTGGTGAACGTCAGCACCACCGATCGGTGACGTCGGCGGCAATGACAGATGGTTTAGCTGGAGGTTTAACGTTGATTAATACATAAAGTAAAATGTAACACTAATCATAATTTGCAGTGCAGATCGAAGACAAACAAAAGTTGGGTAACAAAACAAAAGGATTAATAAAAAGAAAAGTGGTGATTGCCAATCTCGCACGTGTCATGCGCGGATCATTACCCACTGCCGCGACACGATCCCACGTGCGCCGGGTACGATCTAAGTCGTGTGTATACGGAAGTATGGCAACATCGAACCCACTGCCGCGACACGATCCCAACGTGCCGCCGGGCCGGGTAAGGATGCGCCCTTCGTACCCACTGCCGCGTCACGACCTCCGTGCGCCGGGTACGGTAAGGTGTGCTTACGCACGGCGCCCGTCCGGCCGCGCCGCCTTATGAGACGGTGTTCGTTTGCTACGGTTCACGATGTGGGACTAAAAAAGTAGTTCGGTCTGTTCGGGCCGCGCGTTGCATGCCCCCCGGCCGGGTGGTGCCGCGGCGCATCTGCAATTCCGCATGCTCGCTCCCCTCTCGGCGTGTCGCTCTGTTCTTTGTTCACGCGCCGCTGGTTCATCGTCTAAAACCAGGTGTTGCATTTCTTTAATGCGTCAACCACAATTCAGGTCGGAAATGGCGAAATCGCCCTATTCTGGATAGACAGTTGGATTAATGGTTGCTCTATCAGATCCTTGGCCCCTAACCTGTGGCCGGCGGTCTCCGAGCGCATCCGCAGGTCGCGAACAGTCAGGGAAGGCCTTGCTAGCCGCCTATGGGTACGTGACATCTCGCATGCCCCGACGGTACAGGTGGTCGTGCAGTATATTCGGGTGTGGGGCATCCTCTGGAATTGGACCTTAGCCCCGATCCCAGACCGTCTAGCTTGACGGTGGACGGCTGACGGACAGTTTTCCTCCGCGTTGGCTTACCGTGCCTTTTTCCTGGGTCGCGAAAGCCTCATGGGAGCTAAGCAGCTGTGGAAGGTGCAAGCCCCTGGGAAGTGCAGGTTCTTCGGTTGGCTCGTTTTACATGGACGGTGTTGGATGTCTAATAGGTTGAAACGTCATGGCTTGCGAGAACACGATGATTGTGCGCTTTGTGCGCAAGAGGTTGAAACGTTGGACCATCTGTTGATCGGTTGCGTGTTCAGTAGAGAAACTTGGTTTCGGGTACTTTCCTATATCCGGCTGCAGGTGGTTACCCCCAGGCGGAAGAAACTCTGGCAGATTGGTGGCTCCGGAGTCGAAAAAGGATACCTAAGAACCGTCGAAAAGGCTTCGACTCCCTGGTACTCCTGGTCGCTTGGTCGATTTGGAAGGAGCGGAACAGAAGGGTCCACGAGCGGTCGGCGCCACAGCCAGTCGCGCTGGCGCCACAAATCATTCAGGAAGCGAAGCTTTGGGCTAGAGCGGGTTCAGCGGGTTGTGTTTGTTGTTTGGAATTAGAGCCCAGCCTTTCTAATTTGTTTCCAGTCGCGCTTTTCTTTTCTCTTTCGTGTTGACCTATCTGTTTTGTACTGAACTTTTCTTTTCCGTTTAATACAAAACGTGCCAAGCACGTTCTAAAAAACGATGAACAACAACAACAAAAAAAAGAAGGGGACAAAAATTTGCGGAGCGCACGTGTCATGCGCCAGCACGCCAAGCTCCGTGAGCCGCACCCTGCGGCATTGGCGGCTGACATTAACCAAATAGTCAGTAGGGTCGCTGAGTGCGCGTACCGCGCACGGTGCCACCGATGCCACAACACGAGGGGGATCTCCTCGTGAGTTGGGTGTGCCTCCATTCGACACGCCGCCCATTCGCCCTCGCCCCGTTTATGAAGCGACCTGCGGCTGCTAATCTCGCCGGTACGCACAATGTTACTTTGCGTTTGCTTCTCTGCTCTGAGGTGCGTGTGCGTGCGTGCCCGGCCATCATTCGTTCGGCGGCTTTTTGCCCAGTTTGTGTGGTTCAACGTGGGGTCTCCCTCGTGGTGGGCTGCATCTTTGTTCCCCCTCCGTGGGCCTTGGTGAGTAGAGAGAGCAGCACGTTTGCCTGCTTGTTCTTCCTCTTCCCAACGGATAGAGTACTGGACTGGCATTGCCCTGGCCGTTGGCCATTGCCATTAGCAGTAACTAACTGTTAGTAACTTTCAGTAATGTTGTAGGAGTACTAGCTAGGAGACACGCTTCGAATTGAAATTGGTGGATACTACCGTGTGCGGGTGCCGGGTGCGGGATGGGCATTGGGCAACCTGTGCCGGGCGATGAGATGAGACCCTGCTGCATCATGTTGCGGGCAGGCATATGTCCATGTGCATCTCCACCTGACCAGAACCAGGCCACTCGGCCGATAGATCAGACGCTGCTGCAGATCCCAGAGATCCCCCGACCCCGCCCGCCGCGCCGTACGGTACGTGCATGCAGCGGAGTGCGGAAGGCAGCCGACAGAGCCAGCCCAGGGCGGCGTCCGGTAGTAGTAGAAGCTGTTAACCATCTTCAACCCAATCATTTCGGCGCTCCCCTGACCGCCCAGGGCACACTGGTCAGCACACCACCGCCCGGCTCGTGCCACACGCGCATGCAGGCACAGGAAGATCCCGATATCGCCTCGCCTGCCGACGCTGCGAGTGCGTGCACCGCCGCTCGCTCCAGGGGCGGGGAATCGGACGACGACGACGCGAACTGTTGGAGTAATAAATGGCGCCGAAACTTTCTAGCTGGGCCGCGACGGACACATCGTCCCGGCAGCGCGACGTGCGAAATGTGTGACGAAGCCGTGAAGCGCCGCCGCGCGCGCTTTTGTTTGCACCGACGACTCCCGCCGCGCGGCCGATCTCCTTCCGGGTGCATGGAATCCTCCACTCCACCCGTGGCCGCACGTACGGTGTCGATCTACTCTTACGATGGATCTGCACGCGAGACCCGTGTCTTTGCTGCCAAAAATGTCGCTCTGTTGCCCTGTTGGGGCCAGGGTATACGAAAGTTTTTTTTTTTTTGAGGGGGATCTGGTTCTGGTTGATCGGCACGTGCTCGATCGATCGCGAGCCGGGAGGAGGGCCCGGCCGGCATGCAGTCAGCTAGCCATGGCCCATGGGCATGGATGATGGATCGGAGTTCGTTGCTGGGATTTGGCCGGCGCGCCCGTGCTTGCGGCGCGCTGCTGGTCCCGAGGCCCCCGGGGCGACAGCGCGAGATGCAGGTGCAGTTCCTAGTGGGCCGCCCGTGTGGAGGACGACGGCACCATGCGATGCGAGTACGCGCGACCACACGGCCGGCCGGCGCGCGCCCAGATCAGCCAGCTATACTGCTGGACCGGAACGGCCGTTCGCTTCGCTTCGCTAGCCGATCACGAGGAACCGATCGCGCCCGTCACCGCGCACCGACCAATACGTAAACGGGCACTGTACCTTTTGGCATTATTGCCTCCGTCGTTCACCAGTGTACCACTAGCTCGTAGTGTGACAGTAGTCGATCCAACTGTCGATCGATGTGCCCATGTGGGGCACGAATATCTCTCGTTATTATCTTTCAAAAATATCTCTCGTTATTCTCTCGCCGCCCGATGATCGACTTGATGTGCGGGCAATGCAAAGAGACAGACGCCGGTGGCGGGCGTGTGGGCAGTGGGTGCCGGTGGCGGGCGTGCGGGCCCAGTTCTGCTTGTCTAATTTTCAGCCACAGCCGGCTTATTCTGGCTTTTTTTTCATCCTGTCACATATAGGATAAATCAGTGACATAGGGCGAGCAAGCAATTAACCAAAGGTCATAGCTAATTCCGTGTGTTTGCGCCACCTACACGGTCGGCGTTGGTACGGGCGTACGGCGAAGCGCATGTGTGATTCTCCCGAAAGATCACTGGATGGAATCTCGGCCTCGTGCACGCGCCCTCTGCCCTACGGCGGATGCATCCCTATAGTACAACGCGAGAGGCCAGTATACCTCAGCTCAGCTCGCAATTAGGGAGGTCAACCAACAAGCCGACGGAGACCGAGTCCAACCAACATAGGATTGTTGGTCGAGGCTGAGCTGTCCATCTAGCTTGCCTTGACCATATGTATCTCTTCAGCTCGTCTCGATCGATAAGGTTGTTGTTGGGCAGTGGCAGTTTCTTATGTGCCATTGCAAACCTTTTTTTAAATCACTTACCGCACATTCCAAACTACTGGTACGGTATTTATCACTGCAGAAGTTGGATATTATAGGATAACGGCTTGCATTAACCGCAGCTGGATCATGCATTCCCTTCTTTATATACCCAAACTAACACAATCTTTGGTCAGCATCGACCTAAGCTAGCTCCACTTCACCAAGCCCCTGTTGTTCAGTATGTATACGTATACATACGCTCAGAATTCTCTACACAACGACTTACATTCTCTCTAGCTAGCGACACGCCAACAAATTCCACAACTAGAAAACACACAGTGAAAAACGACGGCACGATATTCTAGCGTTACTGATACTAACAAGTTGTAAAAAAAAACACAAAGAAATTCTGACTGCTACGACGTCTCGATCCGGCCGGATTATTTCAGCCGGCACGATTTGATCGCGCCTCTGACTTCGCCGGCCGTATCATCACATCGCGAGAGGGATCAGATGAAAGGCTACTACTGGTGATTAAGAAGACTTGATGAGCAGAGCACATTCTCTCCATGCGTTAAAGAATGGCTCCCACAATTATTGGCAATCATTTGGGAGCGCTGTTTCTCCGTGCGTGCATGATTCAGGCACGACAGTAGCAGTAGCGCTGCTGCTGTGTGCTCCCTGGAAGTTCCTGGCAGGCAAAGGGACAAGCCGACGTGACGAAGGAGAGTGGAATTTTTTTTTACGCCATATCAAAGAAAATTTACCATTCAGAAGTAGTAAACGTAAACTATTGGTAAAACTAATTACAGATCTAGCCAGCAAATCGCGAGACAAATCTAATGACGGGTAATTAGAGCGTAATTAATTAAGAATTAGCGGACGGTTACTGTAGCCTTACTGTTGCAAATCGTGGATTAAGTAGGCTCGTTAGACTCGTCTTGCGACATACACTTCATCCATATAATGAATTATTTTTTGTCTATATTTAGTACTTTATACATGTAAAATTCTCTTTAATGTGACGGTGGAAAAAAATTTACAGGCAACTAAACACCGCCATGAAAGCGAGCTAGTCAGACTCTGGATTGCACATGTGTGCAGTGCGCAGGACGCTTCCGCTGACTTTTTGGAAACCAGTGTCGACGCGGTGGATTTGGCACACTCCTCCCTTCTACTCCAAGGTAACTTGAGCCGTCAAACGAGGAGAATTACCTTCACATCGAGGACGGTAAATAATAACAATGCTTGTTGCCCAACGACCTTGAGATCGAGCTCCGTACAGTCGTGCAGACGTAGACGCTTTACCGCCTCATTTGTTGGGAAGCACTAAAATGAGGTGGGTCAATGGGAGGAGCGAGGACGTACAGCATATCGTTTGCTAAGTGTCACGTGAATTGAACTTTCCATGTGAATAATATCTTAGTGCCAATTTAATGGGCAAAGCCTGTGCATTTTATTGCGGTGGAACTTTCGTACAGACCTGTTCACCACTCATCAACGTCTTGAACGAAAGAATAGAGACAACAGCGTGTGAGCAGAGCACATGTTGGTGCAGTGCAGGTGATCTCTGGTGAACCGCGGAAGTACTAGGGGACTACCCAAGGGGAGAAGGCGAGAGCCGAGAGGTCCGGTGTGGGCGCGTGAGGGGAGGGAAATTGGCGGTGGAGATGGTCTGGATTGCTCGATCCCCATCCAAGGTTGCGGAAATTTCGACATAAGGTTTGGACCTAGAAGAAACAAAACACATGTCAGTTGTCAAAGGGCTCCTCAGGCTAGTTAACCATCAAACATCAGTCGAGATCTGGAAGTGATTTGACCGACACCAGCCCTGACGTGAATTACAATTATTACCGAAACAAGCCTTTCCTTTCTTTCATTCAGAAAATTAACAAAAGGAACCGACGGCCAAACATTATTCCGAGGGATTGATGCATTTCGCCCGGCGCACACACACAGCACTGGTACCTGCTGCAGGCAGCAAATTAAAAGCTGGTTCCGTGGTCAAGACGACCGACGTGACCCAACCAACCCTGTCCCGTCCCGCGCGCATGCGCCGGTGCTCGCTCTTCTACGCCACCGCCACCACTTGTCCGGTGACACGAGCAGTAGTAGTAATTAAGGATGCTAATCGAAGAAAGCAAAACGCACAATGGCCATCTATTCCCCAACAGCTCATGCAATGCAACTGTGCTCGCCACTGTGTTGGAACGGGCTATGGAACTGATGCTTGATTTGCCGAGTCGAAAACAGAGTAATTTTGCCATCTCAAATACTCCAATTCAAATAGTGAAACACTGTATTTGTTAAAAGAAATGGCAATATATCCATCTCGTCAGTTTGTCACAAACGGTACATTATTCTGGACTTTTCATGCTTGACAGTAAGTAACTGTGGCTCACTACCAGTCACTGACCAAGCTTACAACCTAATTAACGGTGGGACACATGTAAGTATGCCGTATGCGACATCACCATTCACCAGCAGACAGAGCAGCTGCGGCACATCAAGTCACTAATCGTGCCGGATTAACCAGTTATTTCCTGGGACGAACAGAGCAGCACGCACACATGGGGAGGAAACGGCAAACCACCTTAATTACAGTGCCAAAGCCAAGTGTGATTAACCCTAAGCACATTCTTAACACACCACACACAGACGCAAGGCGCGATATCAGCGAACTCACTAGCGCAGTAGGAGTATGTATTGGCTCGATCACACGGCGGCCTTCGCCGGGGAGCGTGGGCGGGGGCGCGGCGGCGGCGTGCCGGCGAGGCAGTCGCGGGACCGCCTGCACGACCGGTAGATGCTGAGCACGGCGAGCCAGTCGGTCAGGGTGGCGGCCAGCGCCGGCGGCCGTCTCTGCCGCTGCCGCCAGCGCCGCCTCGCCTTCGCGTCGTCGGGGACGATGATGTATCCGCCTTCTGCGGCGGCGGCGGAGAAGGGGTCGTCGGCGGCGCCGACCTTGCTGGAGAGGAGTGAGGGCGGGAGGGGCAGCGGCCCGCGTCCCTGCCGCCGCCTTGGCCTTGCCGCGTGTCGCCGCCGCCTGCTGGCGCGCGGGGGTCTTGGGGATGCCCGGGCGGTGCTCCCAGGAGAAGGGCACGGCGGAGGCGCGCAGCGGGGAGAGGAAGCGGTGGTGGAACGGCGAGGGCGCCGGCGAGAAGGACGGGAAGGAGAAGGAGAGGCCGGAGGAGGCGGAGGACGACGAGGAGGAGGAGGCCGACGACGCCGAGGCGCCGGAGGTGGAGGTCGGGACCGTGGTGGAGGAGGAGGACGACGAAGACGCCGGGAGGAGCTGACGCCTCCGACGCCGGCGGCGAGTGGCGGCTGCGGTGGGCGCCGGCGCCGGGGATGGGGAGGAGGGGTTGGGCATTGCCGTGCTCTGTTTCTTGCTTCTTTGGTGGTGTGGTCAGAGGCAGAGGCAGCAGAGTGGTGGAGTGGAGAATGCGGGGAGGAGCGGCGTTGGGCTTTTATGGTTGGGCCATGGCGCGGTGACGTGATCCGGGTGCGCAGTTTCGGTTTGATCTTGGTAATTTTCTGCGTCCGAGACATCGGATCAAGGCGGTAACAGTAATGGAGCTGTACTGTTAGGTAGAAGCATGAAGCAGTGGAATTTGTGAAGAGTAAGTTTACGCGATGGCAGATTCGAGATCGAGGGCGAGCTCTCGTCTTATTTATTACGGCGCGGTAATCAGACAATGTTTGCCGAGCATGTTAGCATCATCCCGTTTTACGTTAGCAAATGTTATTACTGTATAAAAAAATCCCCTGAAGCAAAAAAAAAAAAAAACCTTGAAGTCAATTAGGAAGTCGTTATGGTCCTCTGGGAGCACTTTGGAGTTTTTTTTTTTGGGGGTAAGAGCACTTTGGAGTTATATATAACGAGAATACTTTTCGTAACGAAACAGTGGTAACTGTATTGTATGTCGGCAATCTATAAATAATTTTAGGTATTCTGAAAGGTAATAAAATTTTCATTCAGAATAAACATAAAAATTAACCTAAGTTTTTGACTGAAAGAAGAACCTGTAAACAAAAGGAAGGATATGCGTCGAACCTTTTTAACTTTAACCTTTAATACATCTTGAGATAAAACGATAGATTCCTACATCTTCTATAACTATATAGGAGATCCCCACTAAAAATTCCTCTCAACTCTCATGAAGCCACATCATCACCTTCCACTAAGATGCATTAATTGTAACTTGGTCCACATTTTCTATTCATTAGATTATGTCTTATTTTTTTATCTTTTCAAAAGTAGCATAAAAGTTTATGATTTGCATCAAGAGATAGCTTATATGGCTTTCGGGGTAATCTTTACGATTTATAGTTTACCAAAAAACCTTCAAATCCCGCTGCAACGCGCGGGGAATCGCCTAGTTCACCATAAACGCAATGACAAAATATTTAGCTATTTTTCATTGAAATGGCATATTTAGTACAAATTGTTGATCATATCATATTCACCTTGTTAGACTGTCAAATATCCGTACAACATGTATTTTAAATCGAAGAGAGTATGCAGGGACACAATCGATAGGAGCAACATAGAACAAGCCATTAGCCATCTTGATAAAACAAAACAAAAAAAAAAAACTTCAGACTCGTGAATCAGTATCTTCGATGTACGCTAATCCTACCTCATGTCTAGTAGAACTAACAAGGGGGACCCTACATATATTTGATCATATCTGCACATTCCTAACAACCTTCCAATCAAGCTAGTAGTACGCGTCTACGTAGTTAGGCAGACGGAATGAGAGATCATTCTTGGCTAATAACGTAGCTTTCTCGATGCCTCCTTTTCCGTGGGAGGCGAAACAGTGTAACAGAGCGAGACACAGTGTTAGGCAGACAGGGCCTTTCATTTGCCAATTCTGATAAGATCTGACGCGCGCTAGCCGGACGGAACTATAACTCACTGCGCTGCTCTACGTACGCACGCTGAGTCGTCACCGTTGGTTAGGAAACGCAGCGGTCGCGTGATTAGCCGGGCTAAACATGCTTATTGCTGGCGCTAATCATTTGTATTTAGCTGCCCTAACAACCAGCAGCCTCGTGATCACAATTTAATCTGCCGTGCGCAGTGGGGCCATGGGCAGGGCGTTACCTAATTGTAGCACTTCTGAATAAAAAATGCACGTGGTTCTTAATTTGACTCTGGGTTTGTCGCAAGCAGGTTTTGCCGTTGAAATTATTCTAGGTCGAAACCAATATATGAAGCTGTCTGATCATCATATACCAAAGGCTTTCGTTAGACCGAGAAACAAACTGAAACCGTGCTAGTTCCATTCCTCTTTCGTGGCTTTTGATTTGACATCACATTACGCCTTTAAAGGACGATACGTACAATCAACCTTTGGAGCAATATTTTGCGTGGCTAGTTCAGCGCAATATCAAGGTTAACTTTTCCAATGTTTTGAATTGGCTAGCTAGGAAGATAACTTACGTACCTAACATACAAAAAAAACTGAGCACACCCAAATGTCTCGGGCTGTTATCCATCCCTCTCGTTCTGCACCAAAAACATGAGAAAAAGCATGGCAAAAACTGAAAGCGGCGCCGCACTAGCGCTACTAGCCACCAACAGTGGTAATCGAGCAGTCGTAGCAGGCTAGCAGCACGCTACTGGCAGAAGCAGGGCAGCGCAGTTAGGTGCCACGTCGTCCGCGACCTGACAGCCACCGCCATGCATGCTTCAGCCACTGTTCACGCCGCATCCGCCGCCACCGACCGGCCTCCGATTCGGCCACCCACAGCTAGCCAAAGCCCAGGGACGACTTGCACTGGCTGCTCCGCCCTGAACCTGACGCCCCATAGAAAGATCAAAGGGAACATCGAGCATGCGCACACGGCAGCCACCAGGGCAGCACTCTATGTCCGTTGGGCGTTGGTTTCCTTTTGGGTTGGGGACAAAGCACCCGATCGGCCGCGATGCCCGGGCTGGCTTTGCCACGCGCGCCCCCGGCCACCGTGTGTTCGGCTGGGCTCGGCAGGGACGCCGTCGGCTAGCCAGGTTCGCATGGGCTAGGAGTACTACTGTAGTAGGGAGGTGGTGGTGTCCCTTGCTCGACCCGGTTGGTTCATTAGGGGGGAGTGGTTACAGCGTCGCTTAAGGCGCCGGCCGCCGTCAGGGAGAGCCTTTACGGTTTCCGTCCTGCACCAAACAGCATCATGCATGCATGCATCAATAATCTGTTGTGTCGGGGCGCGGCAATTGACAGCCAGGACGCACCGCGCACGCCCGTCCACCGTTCGATTCCAATGCGATCGTCGCCGGGGCACTTTTCTGAAATCTAGGCAGATATTGTCAGTTAGATTTAGAAGAAGAATGTACTCCGTAGATTAGTACGCGGGTATAGTACCTTTGTTGCGGTGCGTACGCGTAGGAGTACATAACACTGGACAGCAGGAAGACAAACAATCGGCAAAGGCGAGGGAACAGCGCTTGTCGCCTCCGAAAAGAACAAAGCATATTTCGTGTTTCAACGCTTTTTATTTGCCATCGCAGCAGCCTGCTAGTGCTTCCAACTAATGCAAGTACGACACTGATTGACGGACAGATGGAAATGCTCCCAGAAAAAAAAAAGTAGGAAGCAAAAGAAAAAAATGGTGAGATACACGCTCAAGAGGTATGACAGGGCAGGGTCAGGCATCAGTTGTTAAGTATAATCATGTAGTTGCTGAAATAATCCTCGCGGTTAACCGCTAGGTGGCACACATGCGCCCTCCTCCTGCCTTTTCCCTTTGGAATGGGACTGTGTGCTAGCAAACACTTCACCTGACCGAATGAATACCCCCTGATCCTTTTTACTTGACACGGAAGGGGACATGAATCCTAACGCTGCTGATTCTCATTCTTCTGGGAACGAAATGTACATACGCTACGGTGGTTGGGCTTGGGCACCACGCGACGACGGGCATCATGACGGCCAGGAAACGGATCAGTTGCTTAATCCTCGCTCGACACTTCGACAGAATCTAGCACTGCTCCCTCTTGATGGCGTTTTTAGAATGCGTGCACGTACGACCGCTGTCGAGTGCGGACCAAGGCGTGGACTCGTACGTACTGCCTGCGAGGGATGCATGGTGCTTACTACGCGTCCAACCGAATAAAAATCGATCGGGGGGGGGGGGGGGGGGGGGGGGGGGGGGCAGATGCTAGAAAATTCCGAATTATCGTTCCTAATTATATTGTTTTTTTGAAAGCTCCTAATTATATTCTTCGCTTGCTGCTTTGACTTGACAATGTGTTCCAACTTCCATGGATTGGCATGGAAGCCGTTAGGTTGGAGTGCAGGATTCTAGCAATGCAGGAGTGTTTGTCAAATGAATCATAGGTTGGAGTAGCTTATTGTGTTTGTTAATCATTTTCCTCTCTCTCAAATGGCCAGTACGTAGCAGTCTAATTTGGACAAACCCCAAGGAGCAAAAAAAAATCTCAATCCCAACCAACATTTTCCAATAAAAACCATCGGTCACTTAGTAGATAACTGTGGAGACTGTGTTCATTAGACTAAAAACAATTAGCTATTGTTTTTTTTTTGGGGGGGGGGGGGGGGGGGGGGGGGGAGGGGTCCTAAAGAAGATCGGTAACTGTGGGCCATTCACAGAAAAACACTCGAGAAACACATGAAGGCTGCAAAAATGTACATTTGGATGCATGAGGTTCAAAGAATTTCTCCAAAATGCCTATAAACAGGACAATTCTATAGGAATTATCATAAGATTCATAGGAACTCAATTCTTTGTTTCAAACGGTCTTACAAGAAAACAAAGTTCTTGATGGATTCCAGTTTCCAACCTTGCGTGAAAGGGCCTCTAGCCTGGTGGTCAGAGCACTTGAGTAGCACCCAGCAGACCTAAATTCAACTCCGCGTGGGAGCGAATTAATATAGTCTAAAATAAAAAAAGTATGCAAAAATAGGTTGGGACTTTCCTTGCTGACTTCGGTCAAAAAATTTCCAACCCTGCAAAATTCCTCCATTTCTCTTTTTTTTCAACGTGGGCCCGCAGCCATGCATGCAGGGGCGAAGCCACGAATGGAAGAAAAGGGGGGCTGCTGACCCTTTCTTCCTACTTGCTTCCCCTTCCTTCATCAATGGCCTCAAAAATCTTAGAGGGGGCTTCATGGCGTTTTGAGCGGTAGGGGGCTGGATGCATGTATATGGCGATATGCTTGACGCATGCAGGCCACCAGCAAAGCAAAGGCGAAATAGGAGTCGATTATAATGCAATGCAGATAGCAGCATACCAATAGTGAATAGTGCAACCGCATGAAGTTATTGGAGATGCCATACGATATCTAAAGTCTAAACAGACTTGAAGGATCAATGACCTAGCCACAGCAAACTAGTAGTGCTGGTCCTGCGACATGAAAGCTGCTTGCTTGTGCGCACCCAGTAGTGCTGCCTGCGGCTCCACCATGACAGTACCTATCTCAGCTTCAGCTCGAGTTCGTCTGAGATATTAATGAATAAACTCAAAGAGTTCTGAATAGCAACCAATTAATGCTCAACCTTTTGGAGCATTGAATTTTTATATGAACATCCAGACGGACGGACCAGACCCCATCTTGGAATGCAAGAATTCCACGATATTCCCATTGATTTGTTTGCTGCTAGCAGTGCGTTTGGTGGCACCACACACATCACGTAATGGCGTATGGCACGATCGTGGAATAAAATGTGCAACCAGCATGGAAGAAAGAAAGAAATGAAGGCCAATGTGCACAGCCTGCAATCTTTCTGCCAGCATGAAAGAAAGAAAGAAATAATTGGAGCTGCTCTATTTTATTATTGATTTTTTTTTGAGGAATGGAGCTGCTTAGTTGTCAGCAATTAGATGGAAACCAAAGCAGCGTCAGCCCGGGACCAGCAGTACACGTCCTTGGATGTGGACCAGCCCGGGAGCAGAGAGTCCACCCCAATTCCTGCCAATTAGCTCCATCAAAAGCAAAGAAACTCGCGACAAGTTTCCTCGCTGCTCAAAACAGCAGCCTCCCTCCAAATGTGAACGGAAACTTGATATGCGTACTATTGTCACACTGCTTGATTGCTACGTACAAGAATCCTTGCATTTTTCTTCTCTTTTTTGTTTTTATTTAAGCTTGGGAATCAATCGTCCTACAAGTTGCTCGTTTCAAAAATTCAAAAGGGACGCAAATTAAAGGGAATGGACAAAGTAGCAGCATTGGTTATTGTTCAACACAGGCCAGCCAGAACCTGAATTGTATTCTGCTGCCCGTCTTTCTCTTGGTCCTTTATACGCAATGATAGAGTACGTCGTCGAACCGTATTTTAGATTTTTAGTACGTACCGCTACATGCAAATGTGTTATGCGTGTGTAAGCAAAGAGAGAATTAAAGCTGGAAGGCATGGACGACTGTCACGTACGAGAAAGAGGATGAGCAGCAGACAAGCAGCTAACAAATGATGCTAGCTGGACGACGATCTGATGGAATTTTATGGAGCGTGTCCGACGTCTGTCTTACGAGAGCAGCCTCTCAATAATCTCAGGGGCGGCTTGCATTAATTATAAATTCAGGCAGCAGAGAATACATACTGGCCCTTTGTTATGGCCAGCTGAAACCAAGGAACGGCATCCTCGGTTGGTGTCGGCAGCGGCTATTCTTGAATGATCAAGGCCCTGTTTAGATGTTCGAAATTTTTTTTCGAGTATGTTCCCTCACATGCATGGCATATTAAATCTAGTCGAAAAAATAATTCATTGTATGGATGGAGTGTACTTCGCGAGACGAATCTAATGAGCCTAGTTAGGTCGTGATTAGACAATAAATTGCTACAGTAAACATGTACTAATGACGGATTAATTAGACTCGTCAGGTTCGTCTTGCGATTTAGTGACAGAATCTGTAATTAGTTTTGTAATTAGTCTATATTTAATACTTCAAATTTGTGTCCGACATACTCAAAAAAATTTCGCGAAACCATCTAAACAGGGCCCAAGGCTATTCGAGATATCCATGATTCACCTGAAACCCCCAAGAAATTTCAATATTTTTTCTCTCTGGAGAATGAACAGCTATTCGAGATAGAAGGAACAGGGAAAATTGATGAAGCATAGGATAATATGGTTAGTCCTTGCACATCACCTGACCTTAATAAAATAAGAATCGTTAGGCGAACAGGTGTAATAAACAGTTTGGCTTCAGGACGCGAGCAAGTTGAGCAAGCCTTCTGAGTGGCTGGAACCAAAGTACAGGCACAATGCCATTTGGTACGGTGCTACTGCTACATGCACGCACGACATAGACGGTAACCGTAGCGTATTTCTCGAGTATAAAATCTTATAACTGTACTAATAACAAGGTACACACCCAGTATCAGTACATGTAGTAGATGTAGTAGGCAGATAAGATGCCTCGATGGCATCACTGGAAACTTGCATACACATGAGCTTCGACACCAGAGGGTATTGGGGTGGTGCGGGAATTAAAACGTCAGATACGTATTAGTTCTCGTGCCACTTCCATGTTCCATCACAGCCCACAGCAGCGGGAAATAACAGAGACGAAAAAAAGCTGGGTAGATACTTAATCACTGTCATATTCTTTCATTCTTCAACAATACCTACAACAAAGGAACCAGATACTGAAATAGTCATACAACCCTATAACCAAAACAAGATGGACTAATGCGTTCGTGCAGCTCGTGTAAAACGAGGCAAATGTATGAAACTCTGGTGCCAAATCTGCAACCGACACTAGACAATGGTAAGAGGAAGAGGAAACGCAAGTTGTATGCACAATAATATGTGCAGGTATCATGTCAAAGTGGAACTTTGTTTTTTTTATCAAAGCTTCCATTTAACATAAATTTATGCTACAACAGCAATGTTACAGGGTATGTACAGTGTGAGGAAGATATATGGCCCATTCCACGATTGGTGTGAGGCGTGCAGCTTATGGGCAAGCGGCTTTGTGACAAGCACAACCGCAGCGTCTTCTTTGAAACAGCAGCGTTGTGATAAGCAGAACGCAGTATCTTTCTTTCCTTGACTGATCCTGTGGATCTTTCATTCTTCTTTCTGCCCCGCTGGAAACAGTTGCAGTACCTGCGTCCTGTAGGTACCAAAGTTTCAGACGTGTTTTGAACTGTTAATATCAGGCACCTAAGATACCAACCAAAGTAACAGTGGTGGAGAAAACCACGAGGCGGAAAACTTGGAAAAGGATTGAACGTCAACTCGCTACTTGAAAGGAAACTGAACACAATTGATGAAGGGTAGGCTGGGATCTCACGTTAGTCGCTTTGTGACAAAGAACACAACTATTCTTTGTAGTTTCCCTTCGTGTGCAGGTTTCAGTGCATTGATTACTTGCTCAGCTTGAGTGCCTGTAGCAGTCAAGACAAACTGGAAAACCAATGTTGTCAAGTTTGACTCACAAAATTTGGTGCGTATATGTTGGATCATAAAACAAATAACAATCACTCCTACAATGCCTCAAAGCACCTTATCCAAACAACATAATCTACAAGGCAAGAACTTCACCCTAGAAGGAGGAAATTTCAATAGCTACAGCTCCTTCTCCAGAGCAACATGTGGAGAACAGAGAAAATATCAAAACAACATACAGTTAGATAACAAGTGTCCATGGCTGTCCATGGCAACACAGGGAGCGGAAGGAAGCCTGGGTGGTTAGAGCAACTCCAGCAATAGCCCCTACCTAGAGCCCCTACTTTGTTGAGTAGGGGCCGGCCTCAACTTTCTAGTGCTGTGATTTTACGTTGGACTCCAGCAATAGCCCCAACTTCACAGCTCCTACTTTTTTCATGACAAGTGGGACCCATGTGTCAGTGTCTATTATATTTTTTCCTTATTTTCTCTGTCCTTTATCCTCTCTTCCTCCCGTCTCCACCCGCGCACGCACCAGGACTCCTCCGCCCCCTTCTCCCCCAAGCTAGCGCCGCCACCGCCATGGGAGCTCAAGAGCGAGCACCGGGGATCCCTTGCCCCTGCCCTCATCACCCACGCCGGATCCGGCGGGATCAAGCGGCGGAGAGGCGCGAGGACGGCCCGCGCGCCGGCATGGATGGGTGGAGTGCGCCGGCACGAGAGAAGAAGGGGCAGTTGCGGGTTCCGGCGGGATCAAGCGGCGGAGAAGCTTTGGGACTTCGGCTCCGGGCGGCGGGAGAAGCAGGGGGAGCCTGTGCCGGACGTATGAGGATCGAGCTCGCCCAAATCGACACAAATCGAGCTCGAGATCCAGAAATTTGGGGGCGGCGGCGACGGCGGCGGAGGTCTCGAGGGGCGGCTGCGGCGGAGGTCTTGAAGGGGCGGAGCTTCAGGCGGCGGTCGGCGCTCACACGTTCGATTCGAGCGGCGTGCGGCGCTCGCAAGGCCGAGTGAGGTGCTCGCGAGGCCGACGGACGACGGCGCTCGCGGACAGGGGCGTGGGGCTCGCGCGGACGGGTTGACGGCGGCGCTCGCGGACGGGCGTGAGGGGCTCGGCCGGAGGGGGCGTGGCCGGAGGCCGATGGCACGGGGAAGAAGCCAGCGGGAGAGGAATCGCATGACGCGCGCCAGGTAAAACAGAACAAACGACCGAGTAGGGGCCTTCTCTCTCCACCCGTGGGAGATGGGGCTGGGAGGAGAGATTTGGGTGCCTCCCTAGAGTAGGGATCCGAGTAAGGGCCCTGCTGGAGCTCGATTTTTTGCCTTCGGCCCCTACTTTTGGGTAGGGGCTTGAGTAGGGGCCTTGCTGGAGTTGCTCTTAGCTGCTCCATCCGTGGAGTAAGCAGCCCAGGTTCGAATCTTGTCGGGCGCGTTTTCGCTTCAGGGCAAGGTGGTCCGGCCGGGTATCCCCGGTGCCTAGCGTTCTCATAACGCAGGGGGCTACTCTAGCCTCTGGCCCCTAATTTCTTCTTCCCATACACAAATCTGATATGCCATGAAGTTCAGGACTATAATATTCTAAGATATGTATGATGTAATAATTACAATATGGTCATACTCTTCTTCCCATACACAAATCTGATATGCCATGAAGTTTGTATGATGTAATTACAATACCCAACTTGGCTACGAAGGAAGCACTAACAAATGAATGGGAACTTCCACTATCCACTAGTAGTAACATCACTTTGCTTTTCACCATTGCTCTTAACCACGTAGCATCACCTTCTTCTGTTCCTGAGATGGCATTGAGAGAGAGAGTACAAAATTCCTCATTCAGTGCATTGAGAGAGAGAGAGTACAAAATTCCTCATTCAGTGTGTCCTCCATGGCCAACTGGTGTAACACCTCATCAGTAAGGTCAACATCCAGGTCATTCAGCACAAAAGCATTAGCTTGAGATTTAGGTCGTTTTGAGCATTTAGCTGCATGATTGAGGTCATAAGGCTCCCTGCAATAAAAGCACAGATTATTTGCTCTGCAATAATCTCGGAGTTGTCTCTCCTTGGACTCTCCTTAGTCAGAGTAGTGGCAGCTGGCTTTGAATAAGAGAAATTACTTGCTAAATTTTAGCCAACCTGACTGCTCTTTCCATAGTTTCAAGATCCTGGCCTTGTACTATAGATCTTATCTCAGGTTTAAGGCCTTTCACATACTGAGATATAAAGAATGTGCCTCCCATGCCTTAATCATGCACTGCAATCTCAAACTGTAGATTCTCAAATTCCTGGTATATTCCTCTACAGACCCTGATTGCTGCAGGTCAAGCAAGCCATCAATTGCATGTTGATAATCATAAGCTCCAAATTTCTATTGAACTGCCTTGATGAAATGATTCCAATCATTCAGCCCATGTTTCTTCTTGTATACCTGCAACCAACTTTCTGCATTCTCATCCATGTGCAAGGATGCTGAAGTAGTCCACATAGACTTTGGGATATCCAAGAGCTTGAAATAATCTTCACATTTATCCTTCCATGCAGTTGGATGCTTCCCACTGAATCTAGAAAAATTGATCTTAGGCTGAAACCCTTTAACTCCTTTTCTATCACCAAATCCCACCCTATGATCCTGTCCTCTTTTAGAAGACCGAGGCACACGACTTGGGCCAGGCTGCTGCTCAGCAAATGGGTTATCAGTATTAACATCAGTCATTTTTTCTAGATGACAGGCCATCAGTCTGACGCATCTGATTGATAGTTAACTGTGCTATTGCCTGTCCAGATATCTCTAACTGCTTAGCCATCACTTGTTGATCTTTTAACATTTGTTCCATAACCCTAGTGGACACATCAATTTTCGTATCCAATTTCTGCTGATTGAGACCCATTGCTTCAGGTCGTGTTTCTTCTCGCTTAGGCTTACACCTGCAGTAGCAGCAGCAGTATCAACTTATCTACGCCGCTGCAGTTAAATACTCATTCATCGCTGCACTTATGTGGTCAATCCGCTCAGGTGTCCAATTTCTTCCTCTGCTCCTACCTATGCTCATGTCCGATAAACCTGAGAAAATCTTACACATGCCTCTGTATTCCATTCATTTGCGATCGCTTCTTAATAGGCCTTTCAATTTTCAACAACATCAGTATGTTACAGAGTTGTAATCATTTGCACCGCATGTGACTGTTGTGCCAAAGTACCAGGGAGAGAGCAAGAACACAGGATCTCAAATATTTTATTTTCCTCTATAGCAGAAGAACATATTTGGATGCTGAGTCAATGGGACAACACTACTGACCGGACAGACTCAATACTGCTACTTCTACAATTTTTTACATTCAAGTTCTTACTGTTTTCCCTATCTAACTATTCATTGACCTTATTTGTTGTTTATTTCATGCTCATTGACTGGTATCAAGAAAGCAGTGACACAAATGACTTCAGGCACATAATTTTGGTAATTTTGGCAATGTTTAATTTCGGCCTCAGAACATCTTCAGATAACATTCTAACTGCTATGATGTTGTGTTGCCAGTTCTTCAGATCCCCATTTTTTATTTTATCATACCATTTTTTTTCTCTTATTCCTTGCTCCACGCATTATGGCATTGTCAACATATGTAGACATGATGATATGCATATTTCACTGTCATGGATAGCCTAAAATTCTGCAAGGTACTCCTTATGATTTTGGCTGTGTCAAAGTTTAGCTCCCTAGTTGAGTTGAATTACAATGGTTAATCTTATTTAAGCACCTTTCAAATGCACTATATTTTTAGTAAACTACTTCTATTTTGCAAGTAGGTGCCAAAATAAATTTGTGTGTCTTCACGGCTGGAGGCTGTAGGTTTTTGTGGACAACTTACTGAACCTCAAAACCAATATAGTGATATGCTCATTGTTTGTTCTATATGGCTTAGGTTTGGAGTTTAATGGTTGATAAGCTCAGGGAATTAAACAGATTGCATCTCCAAGGGAGCAACGATATGAAATATTGTTATCAAGGTGTAAAATTCTGATAGCAAATGTTTATTCGGTCAAGTTTCTGTGGGAAACTATGCTCATTATTTATCCTACTATTCGACCGCTTCAGAATTGAAGTTCGATGGTTGACCCAGATAGAACATTGTTTCCTGAAGCCATGGTGTTACGATCTCGTAAGTTTTTTTCTCGCTTCCTTCAGGTTTGTACTATGTTTCCAATTTAGTTGGCTCACTACAACGGATTTTTAGAATATTAATATGATAGCGTTTTTTCATACCCTGGAAAAAGTCTTTTATCTCTAAACTAATATATGTACATAAGTTGCTATCTCTTGGTTTACCTCGCTTATTCTCTATTCTATGTGGGTTGATCAGATTTGAACTCTGCTGCTTTATCTACAAGAAGATCAACTGGTCTGTTTCAAAACATAGTGCCTGGTAAGTCTGCTAGCTATGAACTAAAGGATATGTAATCCTTCTTCAACGGATTCTTTATTTAAGCAAATAATCCACATACACATATCTAAAATGGCTGCTTAACAGCGTTCACTATACCACAGCCCCAGTTGGGCGACTCCCTAGGGGTCGGTATAACCCCCATATAACGACGCACCATCGGTCGGCATAGAGTTATACCAACCCCAGCTATCAGTCGTTGTAAGTGGCGTCGGTACAAAGTTATACCGACCAACCAAGATATAACGACCGACAGTCAGACGTTCCGTAGAGATATACCGACTCACTGATATGTAAAGGCCTTATAGGTTATAGCGACGAACAGTTCGAGCATATAAAATCTTCTATAACAGGCAGCAAATTATATATATAATTGACCTCACATCAACAATCTAAAACACAGCTCAATTTAATTAACCTGACATGAACAATCCAAAACACAGCTCATAGTTTTCAATTGACACCGACACATAAAACCATCAACTCTGACATTAGTTTTTTTTCAATTGAAGGCAACATCATTTGTCTTGTCATAGTTCTCAAGTCAACCAAACTAGCTAGCCATGGCTCATATAATACAAGCAGCCACATTTACAAAAGATGGGGGGCAACCTTCCTAGTTCAAGCCACCTCCACACAGCCACAAGTTAGGCTACACACAACTTACAGCACACACACAAAATCTGTCATCAAGTCCGTCCAAAATAAAATACCACCAGCGAGGACTGATCCGCTTGTTGCCGACATGCATTTTCAACCATCATGCTACCAGCTCCTATGACCTCCCAGCTGAACAAAGTGAAAGTATAAATTGTTAAAAATAATGTTGTGCAGTTTTAGTTAGGTCACTAATACATTTAGGCAGTAGTACTGTGGTTGCTCTTGAATTTAAGTTTTACTGTGGCAACATGATTCAAGCAGTACATGTATGTATATTTTTGTGGGAAATAATATCTGCTACACTAAATCTTGTGTAGATTAAATATTAAGCACCAACTATTATGCATCATTTTCAACGTTTAGGTTGTCATTACTTTATAGAGTACAACATAGTAACATGTTGTGCTAACTGCAGTTCACAATTGCAGTGACTAATCTCAAACTGCTTTGCCTTGGAGCTTCTTTTAATCACTGTATGTCGGTGCCGGAACCGTGCGGGGGTCCAGACACCTGCAGAAAAGTGCGCTGTGTCCCGTCTCTCGATGGTCGATGCAAGGGCAATACGGTGACGCGAGGTTTATCCTGGTTCCGATCTTCCGATCGTACGTCCAACAGGGTGTGCTTGCGCACTTGTATTGCCTCGCACCGGGGGGTGCTCGTAGTAGGGGGGCTACAAGCTTGGCGGGAGAGGAGGATGAGCCCCCAGGTCCCTTAGAACGAGTGAGAGTTGTGTTCTTTGGTGAACTGAGTGGTGAGTGTGTGAATGAGTGTCTCTGATGGCTCTCTCTGTTCTATGGGGCTGCCTCCTCCTTTTATAGTTCAAAGAGGGGCAGTTACAAACAGTAGAAGTACAGTACTTGGTACAGTGACGGCGTACGACGAGGCGTGACCGCAGGCGTGACTCTTGTCTTGGCTCGCGTTGTCGGACTATGCGACTTCCCGGCGTATGGTGCTCTGGCGCATGGCGTGGCGTCCTCTGTTCATGACGCACGCTTCCTGTGCTCCTGATTTTATGGGCTGGCGTGGGTCGTCATCATTGAGTACATCGGGCCGTGGACCCGTTCGAGGGCTCCTTATGTCCGTTCGAGGGGTCCCCGTACCGGAGTTGGTAGAACAGGGAGGCGTGACAGCACAGGGCTGTCACATCGCTCAGGCTCGTGACGCCACACAGGTCTGTCACTGCCGCACAGTGTAGAGGATGACCGCACGGCGTCAAGAACGACCGCACGGTGTCAGGAGTGACCGCACGGTGTCAGGGGTTGGCGGAGATGACCGGGGATGGGCTAATGATCCGTCGCTTGACTTCCTCGCCCAAGGCCGTGCAGAGCCATTAAATGCCCTTGTCCATGGGGCAGGTGAGCCGTCAGCGGGCCCCACGAGCGAGGGGTCTCGAGCGAGGCGGAGATCGGCATCGAGAGCGGCCTCCGGGCCTCGAGCGAGGGGCCTCGAGCGAGGCGGAGTTCCGCTTCGCTCGAGGGGTGCTGGGCACCCTCGAGCCTGACAGCGGATCAAGACCTCTGCGCTTATTTTTTGCTGGGTTAATTGGTTCCAGCGGTTTAGTTAGTGTTTTATCGTCATCTTAGGGCCTCTCCCAGGATTGGCACCGACAGTAGCCCCCGAGGCCATGTAGTGATGAGTGTCAGACCTGCATGGGTTAGTGTTCTTTCTGAAGTTTTGGTGCTTCGAGGTCCCTTCGCAGAGCTTTCCGTGGGGGCGCGCTAGCGCACCCGCGGGTTTAGCCCCCGAGGCCTTGGAGGAGTGAATTGCATCGTCCAAGGTCTTGTTCTTGCCCTTAGACTCCAGGCTGTCTTGTCTCGGGCTGGCGTGGGTTGTCCCTCATGGACCGAACCCTGATTCGGCCAATTTCGAGAGGCCTTTGACTATGAGTTTCGACCCTCGTCACCCCGTCACGGGAGGAGGGGGGACACAGTTCCATGCTACCCATGAGCGGGCCGCGAGTCATGGATGTGTCGGTGAGCTGTTAGCGGGTGGTTCAAGTGGACGTCCGTGCCCTGCTCGTTTAGGGTCGGCTCGTGGTCCGGAGACACGTCTCATACAGAACAAGCTTACAAAGGTACGCCAGGCAAGGCTCGATCCCATTCGTTAGGATCGAGGGCTCGATGCGCTCCCTCGTTGGGATCCTTCAACTGGCCTCCTTTGTTCAGCCTTGAACGCGGATCAGGGCATCCTCGAGGTCTCGAGGCCTTTGTTCGAGGTTGAGCGTGTTCGTGCATGCCCCGTTCGCCCCTGACTCTATTTAATCTGGAGAGCCTGTCGGAACTCTCGACGAGAGCTAGGCTTCGACCCCCTGATCAGTAATGCTCGAGCGGTATATGCCTTACCTGTGCTGGTGCGGAGCAAGGGAATATTCGCTGGCGGTTTGGACGGGGCGGGGACCGAGGCGTCCAGTCAGGCAGTCATGGCCAACGTGGCGCGGCCAGGGCGCAGTGGCGCGCCTTTTCAGGCGAGAGCGGTGCTGGCGGGGCGGTTGGATTAGACGTGCTACAAGACTTCGCGACGCCTCGGGCGGCCACAGTCATAATTGTGCCTCTATGTTGGCCCACCACGCTTGCGGGGTCCACTTGTCGGTGACAGGGTTAAGTGCAGAGTTAACGCGTGCCCGCAGCCGCGCTTTACCCGCGGCCCGGTAAAATTTTATCGATAAATACGGGGAGAGGAGGGGTCAGTTTCCCTTACCTTAGCCCAGACCTTTGTTCCCTCCGTCTCTTCGTACTCGCCAGCCCTCGAGAGCTCAGATCCAATCCATCTTCACTCCCCATCCTTAGCCATGGTGACTCTGAGGGAAGCTGCCCCATGGAGCCCGTCCACCGCCGACAAGAATTACCTGGAGTCGCTCGTTGCGAGAGGCCTGCTCCCCAAGATCTCTTCCGCCGGCCAGCCGGAGTGGATGGCGCCGCCATCTTCGCACAGGGTGCCGGCTCCACCTCAGGGCTACATCGTGAGCCTGGCTCGCCTGCACGAGCGCGGGTTCGGATCTCCTCCTGGGGATTTCATCCGCGCTCTGTGCACGTACTACGGGGTGGAGCTCCACAACTTTGCCCCGAACGCCATCTCCCAGGCGGCGGTGTTCGTCGCGGTGTGCGAGGGATACCTGGGGGTTCCGGTGCACTGGGACTTGTGGATTCACCTGTTCCGGGCCGAGCTCCACACCGCCGCCACTGGGACCTCTGGGGTGCGGAGACCTGTCCGCGCGCGGCAGCGTCATGTTCCAGCTGCGGGAGGGGAGAAAGGATCTCTACATTCCCACCACCATGACGTCCAACAACGCGGACTGGGACAAGGGGTGGTTCTACCTGCGGAACGACGGCAACCTCCTCCCCCCTTATACTGACAAGATCGTGGCGGAGAGGCCGCCCGCATGGAGCTGGGGGGTATCCCCCAAAACTTGTCAAGACAAGCTAGCGATCTTCACCGCGGCGCTTCGATCCCTGGCGAAGAAGGGGCTGAACGCCGCCGCCGTCATCGCCAACTTCCACCAGCGGCGGGTGGTCCCCCTCATGCAGAGGAGTTTGCTCATCTACGAGCTGACACCGAAGGCCCCTTTCGAGGGTTCGAGGATGGCCCAGGAGCCGCTCTCAGCAGGGGAGGCGGCCCAGCGGGCGCGGCGCGCCGTGGACAACACCAAGATGGCGGTTGAGGACGACGTCCTCTGGGCCATCAAGATGCGCCCCGACGAGGGTTACCTCACCTTCGTGAGTATTTTCTCTTCTTCTTTCGAACTGTTTCGCGCTCGTATCGAGTTTATTAAGCGACTAGCTTCATATTTTCAGGGGCTGACCCACAAAGGGCACCGATCGGCTCCCCCTCTCCCTGACGTCCGCGAGGCCAACCGCCTGAACGCCGAGCGACAGAAGGCGCGCAAGGACGCGGAAAAGAGAGGCGCCTCCGGAAGCAACGGCGGAGGGACGAGCACCAGAAGGAGAACCGGAGGCGGGAGAGGGAGGGTCTTTCCCCGCTGCCGACCCCTGACAGCACGCCCAAGCCAGAGGAGGACGACTCGTCAGACGACGAGGTTTTCTTCGAGTCAGCGACGGTGGCGCACGCCGCTGACGCGTCCCTGCTCGTGGCCGCGACGCCAGGCGCGTCGGGCGCTTCTGTCCCGGCGCCCGCCCCGCCGGCGAGGGCCGGGGTCGCCGGCGAGCGAGCCCCCGCGCCTGCGGTACAGCCGCCCTCGCGCCGCTCCCAGAAGCGGAAGCTCAAGGGCGTCAACCGGTAAGTGTCTCATCTCCCTTCGACGGCTCGTTTTGGTTGATGTTTGCGCTGACTTTTTAATTTCTGGATTGCTTGTTTAGCGGGACATCCACCCCCTCGAAGGGGCCGCGGAGGGGCGGGGCTCGGCCCCCGTTGGAGTCGCCGGGCAGGGTCGTCCGGGAGAGCCTGCGGGTCCAAGCGCGGAGGAGGAAGGGAGGCGCACGGGGAGCGAGGTGGTCTACGTCCTCGTCGACGATGAAGATACGGCGCCGGGGTTCGAGCCCCCGTGCGAGGTGCAGGCGGTCCCCCCTGCCAGTGCGGCGCCCCTGCTCGAGAGCGGGGGTGCCGTCGCAGAGGAAACTCCCGCGCCGGCAGAGGCCGCTGCGGCGGTCAGTTCCGTCGTGGCCGCGGGCCCAACCGCGCCTTTGAGCCGGGAGGCGGTCGAGGGTCGAAGCGTCCCCGCCAGCGCTGGTGCCAGCTCGAGCAGGGGTATCCGAGGCACCCTTGGGCTGGACCGCCCTGGGGTCCCGGCTGAACTCGTCTCCATCGCGGAGAACGAGAACCAGCTCTGGCTGGAGCATCACCAAATCGGCACCGACCTCCAGAACGCCCTCTCCGACGCGCTCGAGCTTCACCGGACCAGGGGGCTCCAGCTACACGTGGTGAGTCTGTGTTCTTCGCCCTTGGCTCTTTTGATTCTTCGCTTTGCGCCTTAACTTCGTGTTGTCCCCTTTTGCCAGCAACTTCGAGACCTGGCGGCGTCCAAGGTCTCGTACATCACCGACCAACACGCCCACGTCCACGAGCTGATGCAGAGAAATGCAGAGCTAAGCTCCAATGTGGATCAGGCTCGTGCTGCGATGCACGAGATGCCGGTTGATGCCCGCGCGCGTGGCGAATGCCTGAGCCGCGCAGAGAAGGAGCGCGACGCTCTGCGTGCTGCGGCCGCGGAGAGGGCCCTCGAGGTGGAGCGCCTGAACGCTCTCCTGCAGGAGAAGGATGCCTCCCTCGCCGCGGCGCAGGCCTCGCTCCGCCAGCAACACGAGGCAGCTGCTGCGGCTGAGGCCCAAGTCCTTGAGCACAGCGTGGCTCTCGAGGTGCTGCGGTCGACGGCCCAAGAACAAGGGGCCTCGTTGGCGGCGCTGCGGGAGGAGTCGTGCGTGGTCCGCGGAGAAGGAGCGGGCATACGGTAAGCTTCGAGCCTCTGAATAACCTTTCCGTTCTTCCAGAACCCGTGCTGGCTCTGTTGCTGAAGACTCCTTCGACTTTTTAATTTTTCCAGGCTTGCAAGCGGCCGTGGCGGACTCGCAGGCCAGGGCGGAAGCGGTGGAGGTCGCATACGCGTCCTCGCAGCAAGAGCTCGAGGAGCTTCGAGAGGCCGCCGCCGCGGTGTGCTTAGAGTTTGAAGAGGATGGCGCCCAATCTGGCAGTTCGCTGGCCAGCCGCCTGAGGTCGCTGGGCGACCGCGTCATAGGGCGGGTGAAGAACGCGTTCCTCCTCGGCCTCCGCAAGGCTCTGGGCGTGGTGTCGACGCACTACCTTGTCCAGCTCGACGCGCTGGCGACGGGCTACGTCATCGCTGAGGGCCTCGACGACGACGCTGCGGTGGCTGCTGTTGAGCAGGCTGACGCCAACGTGGCAGAGACGGCCGCCGCGCTCGCCACGCTTTTTGCAGACGAGGTCCTCCCTGGATCCAGCGAGGGTGACGGCGACACTTCCCCAGAGGGTGCCGTCGGCGGGGATGGAGCTTGAAGACTTTTGCCACGAATGGTGCCTGTCAGGCGGATTTGTAATAGGCTTAGGAACATTTTTGTCTTAAATTCGTGGCTATTCGAGAACTTGGGCGTCGTGTTCTATTATAGTTAAATACGTTATGTTCGTTGTTGTGTCTCGATTGTGTGCTTCGAAAAAGATTCGACCAAGTTAGATCATCTCCCTGCGCGCGGGGGAAGCTTGGTCTGCTCGAGCCCAAGGGTATCGATGGGGGACGCCGTATCCCGGAGGCGTAGGCTTTCCCTCAACACCAACACTCTTGGGCCTCGAGCGGCCGCGCCTCGCCCCTTTGCGAGTAACTTAGGTTTGAGGGTGACGTAGGAGGACGCCGTATCCCGGAGGCGTAAGCTATCCCACGACATCGCCGCCCCCTTGCCTTAGCCGTTGACGCCCAACCTCTATCGCTTTTTCGTACACACAACCGAGACATGACAAAGCGACAAAAATTTGCAGAAAATTGCGAGAACAAACGAGTAGCGAGAGGTGGAGCGTTTATTTCCCAGGGTAGTGTGCCCTGTGATAGCCCCCGAGGGAGTTTTTTGTCTTCGCGCGGGGCGAAGAAAAAATCTCCCTGCTTCGTGCATGGAAAAGTCGTGACCGAAATGATGGAACGGTGGAGAAACCATAGGGTGGAAGAGTATCTTAGCCTTTTTGCCGGGGCGGCGCAGGTGACGCGACGGGTGCCTGGCTCCGCTGCCTCAGTGCTGGTGACGCGACGGGTGCATGGCTCCCGCTGCCTCGTCCCGCCACGGGCGTCCTGTCACTCTGTCAGCGCGTAGAGCATTCAGCGAGGGCTGCGGCCCCGGCTTGCGTGCCGCTTTGCTGAGCGATAGCGTGCCGCGAGGGGTGCGGCCTCGACTTGCGTGCCGCTCGCTGGGCGATGGCGTGCTGCGAGGGCTGCGGCCTCGACTTGCGTGCCTCTCGCTGAGCGATGGCGTGCTGCGAGGGCTGCGGCCTCGACTTGCGTGCCGCTCGCTGGGCGATGGCGTGCTGCGAGGGCTGCGGCCTCGACTTGCGTGCCTCTCGCTGAGCGAGGGCGTGCTACGAGGGCTGCGGCCTCGACTTGCGTGCCGCTCGCTGAGCGATGGCGTGCTGCGAGGGCTGCGGCCTCGACTTGCGTGCGGCTCGCTGAGCGACGGCGTGCTGCTGTCTTTGATGCCGTCCGCCGCACCTTTTTGACGAAAATAGTAGCCTCGTGACCTTGGCCGCAGTGCGCGTCCCTGTCAGACCGCCACGCGTCGAGCGTGTTTCTTTTCTGAGGGGGTGTCCGCCTCTGCCGTGCTTTCACGCGCCGTCCTCTCGCCAGGGGGCCCCCTTGGGGGTCTGTCCCATGAGTAAGGCACGTGGAGCAGCTCTGCGCAGAGGGTCAGGCGCATGCCGCGGAGTGGGCCAAGGGTGTGGGCGCTATAAATAGGCTCGACCATGGTGGTAGGGATCACAAGTGCTGTGAGCTTTTCACAAGTACCATGGGCTTAGAGTTAGGAGTGGTGGGGTGGGGCGGAGCTCGCCCTCCTGACTTAGTTCGAGGGCGGGAGGAGCTTTGGTGTTAGAAGAATGCTAGCGAAGGGGAAGGCAAATGAAGGAGAAAAGGTGCCGGCCGCACCTGCCTTGTTGGCAATCGCTGCCTCATCTTTCAGCTCGGGCTGATCGATGTTTGGACGGCGGTTGTCCCCGTCGGGAACCGGTGCCTCGTTTTCCAGCTCGAGCTGGATGACGTTCAGGCGATGGTTGAACGAGGCAGGTGCGATGGTCACCCGTCCACGGCGTCCGGTGGCGGCGCGCTTCGGTGGCAGAGTGGTTTTGCTTCCGGGTGCGCGCCGCGTCTTGATAGGTGGGCGTCGCAGCCGGCGTTGCTCCGCTCAGGTCCTCGCCATGTTGGTGAAGGTCGTTTCACCAACCGGGGCGCGCGCGACGACCTGGAGGTCGACGAGGTTCTTTGAACCTTTGTCGCGCCAGCCGTGGAGAACTCCCGTTTGCCTCGGCGTATGTGGCCATGCTGGGGTTAGAAGAAAACTAGCGACGTTCCTAGCCGGTCTAGGGTCGCCAGTGTTGAGAAATGGGCATGGCCACATACGTCTTTCGGCCGCGAAGGAGCGGCTTTGTATCTTGTTTATTGTACACGACCGTTCGCCGGTCATGCGTTTTATGGCAATAAAGAGCTTCCTTCATCCATTCGAGGGGCGTTACGCCTTTCTCTCCGCGAGACAAGCGATAATTCCAATGTTTAAACTGTACACGATCTTTATTATTATTATTATGGAGTCGCATGAGCTGATACATGGGCAAGTACGAGGAGCTTAAGGGTAGAAACGACGTAGTTGCTGGATGTTCCAGGCGTTAGCGAAGACTTCGCCCTTCTCGTTGGCTAGCTTGTACGTGCCCGGCTTCAGGACCTCGGCGATGATGTAGGGGCCTTCCCACGGAGGGGTGAACTTGTGGCGCCCTCGAGTGTCTTGTCGCAGCCTGAGGACCAGATCTCCCTTGCTGAAGTCTCGGCGTCGCACCTTCCGCGCTTGGTACTGGCGGAGCGTCTGTTGATATCTTGCCGAGTTCAACAGCGCAACGTCGCGCGCCTCGTCCACGCAGTCGAGGGAGTCTCGTCGAGCTTGCTGATTCGCTTCCTCTTGATACGCCCTGAGCCTCGGGGACCCGTACTCTAGATCCGTGGGCAAGATGGCCTCGGTGCCGTGTACCAGAAAGAACGGGGTGAAACCCGTGGCTCTGCTTGGGGTTGTTCTAAGGCTCCAGACGACCGAGGGTACTTCGCCGATCCACCTGCGGCCAAACTTGTTCAGCTTGTTGAAGATCCTCGACTTCAATCCTTGCAATATCATGCCGTTGGCCCGTTCCACCTGGCCATTTGTTTGGGGATGTGCAACGGCCGACCAATCCACGCGGATGTGGTTGCGGTCGCAGAACTCCAGGAACTTCTTGCCAGTGAATTGGGTGCCGTTGTCAGTGATTATTGAGTTTGGCACTCCGAACCTATGGATTATGTCGTCGAAGAACTGTACCGCTGGCTCAGATCGGATGTTCGTGATGGGCCGGACCTCGATCCACTTCGAGAACTTGTCGATGGCAACCAGCAGGTGAGTAAAGCCCCCGGGCGCTTTTGGCAGCGGACCCACAATATCCAATCCCCATACGGCGAAGGGCCATCTGATGGGGATGGTTTGTAGCTCGTGCGCCGGGAGGTGTGTCTTGCGGGCGTAGAACTGGCACCCTTCACAGGTACGCACGACCTCTATCGCGTCGGCAACCGCCTTGGGCCAATAGAAACCTTGTCGGAAGGCGTTGCCCACGAGGGTTCGGGCCGCCGCGTGATGCCCGCATGTTCCTGCATGGATGTCTCGTATCAACTGCCGTCCTGCGGGAATGGGGAGGCAGCGTAGCATCACCCCAGAAGGGCTACGCTTGTACAGCTCGCCGTCGATCATGGCGAACGACTTAGCTCGCCTGGCGATGCGTCGCGCCTCGGTTCGATCCGAGGGCAGCGTGCCGTGGTCGATCCAGTCTATGTACTGGTGTCGCCAGTCCTGTGGGGCCGGGGGTCCGTCGATTTCCATCGCCTCCTGCTCCTCAGGCGGTGGTGTCCCTGGTTGGTGTGGGGGATATAGTACCCGGGTGCCTCACGAGCAAGCCTGGCAGCCCACCAAAAGGGGGCGGCCCACCTCATCGTTCTGGACCTGAAGACGTGCGGGACAAGTCGGCGCACGGAGGAAGGATCTGGGAGGAGAAGTCCTAGTTGGAATAGGAATTATTGTAAAGAAGGAAAGGATTCTTAGAGATAGGATTGGATACAAACCGACTTGTAACCCTGCCCCCCGATATATAAGGCGGGCAGGGACCCCCTCCAAAACAACTCACCACAACTAGACCACATCTGAACCACGACTCGAGCCAACTCGAATCACCAAAACACGCAATACAACACCCCAAAACAGGACGTAGGGTATTACGTCGAGTCGACGGCCCGAACCTATATAAACCCCTGTGTCTGTCCATCCTAACCATCCTGCTTCCGATCTTTGCGATCTTCCCTGCATTACAAATCACTTCCGTGGGCTACCCCGTGGAAGACTGCCGGAGATAATATCACCGACAGTGGCGCGTCAGGTAGGGGATATCGCCGAGATCAATCTGGTAAGCTCGATGGATCGCGTCAAGATCTTGGACAGCTGCAACCTCCCGGACGTCGACGAAGTCGAGATCCAGTTCGGGGACGTCATCACCGCCGCTTTGGATACCCAAGCGGCAGGAGCTACGGCCGCCACGGAGGTCTCCTCTCTGGCGCCGACTTCGGCCATCACGGCCCAATCCGGTCCGATCGCATTTGATCGTGCCGGATCTACCCCGCTGAGTCCATCGCAGAACGCGAGGCCAGACCAGTCGGGAACAGATCTACAATCACTCGGTTCCGATCCGACTCCTGAGAGTCGCGTCAACGAATCATCGCAGAGCGTAAACGCTCAACCAACACGCGTCCAGAGCCCTGAGGTCATTACTGTTCAGACCCCTGGCTTTTGCGTGCTTGCTCGGAAGCAAAAGAAGAAGGACATCGTCCAGTCGGATGATTACTTCTCTGGGAGCGACTCCTACGGGTTAGATCTACTGGGACCCTCAATCCTGGACGATCTGCCGGAAGGATACACAGTGTCCGATGCCTCTACAGAGCCGGAACTACTAGGATCACTCGGAGAATTGACTCCGAGTAGTTTGGAGCGTTATACGCCCACATCCGACTTCTCCGAGTCCGAGGAAGACTACCTCGCGCAAGAGGGAGTCGGATCATATTGCTACATGGTGGCGCCAGCAACGCCAACCAATCCTGTCTCAGAAGATGAGGTCACTCCTGCTGAGGAGACGACTGAAGCCAGGAACCAGCGTCGAGGACGCAATGCCAGTCGGGCGACTCGCAGAGCCGCACGACCGCACGGAGCAACCGCGTCAGGATCTGGCACTGCTCGACTCCAAGAGCCTCACTCTGAAGATCATCGTCGCCAACGGGATCAACACGAACGGAGGAGCACCCGGAACTTGATGCGCGACGGCATGTTTGAGTTCAACGGATATGACGTCTACGAGACACCGGTCCAGAACCTCGTCACTATCAACGAGGAAATCAATCGGCTGCCACCTAACACTCCGGGCCTGGAAAAGGTAAGGGCTCTCGTGCAAGCCGCCTCCGTCCAGGTTCACCAGATGCAAGGCAGAACGACCACGGACGCTCCTGAGCCCGGTCCATCTCGACACCGGGCCGGCGGCGGATCGGGTCGTGATGAAGACCTCCGCACCACAATCAACAGAGATCGAGATGCGAGGGACATCATCACCAACAGCACCGAAGAGCGCCACCGTGAGGAAATCCGACGGCGCGAAGAGTACGATCGGGATCATGGAAATCCCCGTCGTAACCCCAACAGGAGCGGCTACTCGACGGAGTCAGACTACTCTGACCTCTCCGGTAGCCCAAGGCGCGGCAACAATGGCGGTCGCACTCCGCCACGACGACGAGTGCTTCCACCACCCAGGCGACCGACTCCGCCAAGAGATCGAACTCCACCACGCAGCAGAACCTACCGACAGGACCGAACTCCACCCAGGACTCGGAACTATCGGAGAACCCGTTCCCCGCCCAGGGACCGGGATCGCAGGAGGGACAGCACACCCCCAAGAGCAACTGACGGATCGGGTCCGAGCGATTCCCGCCCTAGAGGTCGGATCGGCGGATTCTAGTCGTTCACCGAGCGCTTGAGAAGCGTGACGTGGCCCAGAGGCTTCAAGCTGTCAGATATCGACAAGTACGACGGGAAATCTGACCCATCTCAATGGCTTCAAATCTACTACACCGCCGTACAAGCGGCCGGCGGCGACGAGGACGTGATGGCAAACTATCTTCCCATCATGCTCACCAAGGACTTGCCGCAACTGGCTGGCAGGACTCCCGCAGGACGCCATCGACAACTGGGAGCAGCTTACCGAACTCTTCATCGGTAACTATCTCGGTACCTGGGAGAGGCCCGGAGCAAGCGACTCCTCGGTCAGATCAGGCAGCGCAAGAACGAGACCCTGCACGACTTCGTGCGCAGGTTCTCAGAAAAGCGCAACTCCATCACGGACGTCACGGATCAGGAGGTGATGTCAGCTTTCCAGCGCGGCATCTCCGACGGGAGACTGATTCACAAGTGGACTCGGAAGCCACCCGCGACTGTCAATGACATGTTCCGGGTTGCTAGCACGTGGGCGGACGCAGAGATCGCGGAAAAAGAACAGCTCAGCGAGATCAGAAGTCGTTGGGAAGAAGAGAACAAGACGACTCGCAAACGCGACCGCCGCGAAGACGAAGACCGACACGACGACCATCGATGCAATGACAGCCAACCTCGCAAGAAGAAGAGCGAGGGAGACATGGTCGCCGCCCTGGACCGGTCCAGAGGCCGGGTAACTCCAGAGGACTTCCAGCGCATGCTCGATGAGCA